>OX388224.1:15886158-16504716 GCA_947578815.1 Epinotia ramella | reverse complement strand
AAATTTTCGAGTAAGCCGAGAGCGATGTAGAGAGTGATGACCGAGGTTTTTAGCCGGTAAGAGTCCGGCACTGTCTGGGTCCCCTTCCCAGTCGTCCATGAGGATTTTCCTCGGTCCGCACTCTATACATCTTTTCAATTCTTCGTAAACAAAAGCAAGGACTCTCGTCTTTGGCCCTTCAGGTGACTCACAAACAAAAAAAAAAAAAAAACCTAACCTAACCTAACCTAACCTAACCTAACCTAACCTAACCACCTTTCACTTAAACCTGAAAAAATCTAAAGGCGCTAGCATATCAAGGACTACACGAAAATACAATACGAAAAAAGCAAATTGGGATGAATTCTATGGCAGACTCACCCAATTGTTTGAAGAAAACAAAATCACAATCACAGACATTACACATATACACACTACGGAACATTTGGAACAACTTACACACAAAATTATAGAGTCAATAGATATAGCATGCAAACACTCAATGCCTACCAAAAAAGCTAAGGAAATACTTACCGTGCCATGGTGGTCCGAAAAACTCGCAGAGATGAAGAGAGACGTGACCCGTGGGAAGCGCAGGATCCGATGTGCAGCCCCAATCCGAAGAGCAAAAGTCATCCAAGAGTACCTGGAACAGAAGGACGCGTATGAGTCAGAGGCAGCGAAGGCTCAAATAGACAGCTGGCGGGAGTTCTGCGGGAAGCAGGACAGGGAGAGCATGTGGGACGGGATTTACAGAGTCATAGGCAGAACAACAAGGAGATCTGAAGACCTACCGCTGACAAAGGACGGAGTTACCCTTGATGCTAAGGGTTCCGTGCAGCTACTAGCTGAAACGTTTTACCCGGAGGACCTCGACATAAGCGACAATCAACAGCACCGAGAAACTCGACTGAGAGCCGAAGTGGTGAACGCCGGGGGACAAGTTGATGCTTGCGCTCCGCCGTTTACTATGGAGGAGCTCATGAAGGCGATCGAGTCTTTCAGTCCAAAAAAGGCCCCCGGGGAGGACGGTTTCACAGCGGACATCTGTCTTCGAGTTGTGAAGGCCCACCCGGAAATTATGCTGCTGCTTTTCAACAAATGCCTGGAATGCGAGTATTTCCCCGTAGCGTGGAAGAGAGCTGTCGTCATAATCTTGCGGAAGCCTGGCAAGAGCGATTATACCGCCCCAAAATCTCACAGACCTATCGGCCTCCCGTCCATTATGGGCAAAACATACGAGAAGCTGCTGGTGACCCGACTTAAGTTCCATCTATTACCGAAGATGAGCCCCCGTCAGTACGGATTTATGCCACAGCGCAGCACCGAAGACTCCCTCTATAACCTAATGCAATACATCCGCAGTAAATTAAAACAAAAGAAAATCATTACATTGATTTCACTGGATATAGAGGGAGCATTCGACAGTGCATGGTGGCCTGCAATCCGAGTCCGACTGGCGGAGGAGAATTGTCCGTTGAACTTAAGGAGGGTCATCGACAGTTATCTCAGCGACAGAGAGGTCGTAGTAAGGTATGCGGGAGAGCAACACACGAGATCCACAAGGAAGGGTTGTGTCCAGGGCTCCATAGGAGGCCCAATCCTATGGAACTTACTGTTGGACCCTCTCTGGAAGGATCTGGAGGACGAGGGTAACTACTGCCAGGCATTCGCGGATGACGTGGTTATGGCGTTTGACGGAGATACAGCTGAAGAAATCGAAAGGCAGGCGAACCTCGCTCTCGAACGTGTCAGGGCGTGGGGTGTAAAGGGCAAACTGAAGTTTGCTCCACACAAGACAAAGGCTCTACTTATCACCAACAGGCTCAAATATGACACCCCTCGCCTTGTCATGGGAGGGATAGAGGTCTGCTTTGCAGAGGAGATTAAACTGCTGGGGGTGACGATAGACCAAAAGCTCACTTTTAACACCCACATAAGCAACGTCTGCAGGAAGGCTACGGGGATATACAAGCAACTTGCAAGGGCAGCAAAAGTTAGCTGGGGACTTCATCCCGAAATCATCAGGACGATATACGTGGCCACCATCGAGCCGGTGATCTTATATGCGGCCAGCGTATGGGCACCGGCTGCGGAAAAATTGATGACAAGGAGAAAATTCGAAACAGTCCAGAGAGGTATCGCGCAGAAGCAGTGCGGAGCCTACCGCACTGTCTCCCTGAACGCTGCGTTACTGTTGGCGGGAATGCTCCCCCTCGACCTCCGAGTCCGTGAGGCGGCCTCATTATATGAGGCCAAGAGGGGAGCGGACCTGCCGCAGCTGGGCGACAGGGAGATAGAGCGGAAGGGATCCGCATTGGAAACGCCGCACCCAGCGGAGCTAACAAAAATAGAGTTCGGGATCCTGGCAGACCAGGAGGCCCTAAGTGACAACATAAGGTACCAAAC
The DNA here is from genome assembly GCA_947578815.1 of Epinotia ramella. Lineage (NCBI taxonomy): Eukaryota > Metazoa > Arthropoda > Insecta > Lepidoptera > Tortricidae > Epinotia > Epinotia ramella. The sequence goes on along the minus strand of OX388224.1, from coordinate 16,502,328 downwards.
TAAGATCTTTACAGATGGGAGCAAGATTGGCGGCAGGGTCGGCGCCGCATTGTCAATATGGCAAGGCGACGCCGAGACCAAAGCCGTCAAGCTTGCTCTCTCGAGTTATTGTACTGTGTACCAGGCAGAGCTCCTGGCGTTGCGCGAAGCAACGAGTGCGGCGCTTAGCAGTGCTGGGTCTTCTTTTGGAATCTATAGTGACTCCAGGGCGGCTCTACAAACGGTCACAAACCATCGTTGCCTCCACCCGCTAGCCATTACAGCAAGGGAGAACATTAGATCTATCTCCCTCCAGGGCAAGGAAATCTCCCTGTTCTGGATCAAGGCTCATGCGGGTTTGGACGGGAACGAGAGGGCCGACCAGCTAGCCAAGGAGGCCGCTATGGCGTCCAAAAGGAGACCAAACTACGACCTATGCCCGGTATCACACGTCAAGCGAGTCCTCCGAATGGAGACGCTTGAGGTGTGGAACCGGAGGTATACAGAAGGCACAACAGCAGCGACGACAAAAATTTTCTTCCCTGATGCGGTGGCAGCGCACAGGATAGTCAGGAAGGTGGTTCCACGCGGCATACTGACCCAGGCAATGACCGGGCATGGTGGATTCTCCGAATACTTAAACCGGTTTAAGTGCAAAGAGAATCCATCATGCTCATGCGAGCCCGGGGTGCCGGAGACAGTCACCCACCTGCTCCTGGAATGCCCCCAGAATGGAATACAGAGGTATAACCTGGAACAAAAAATAGACATGACATTAACTAAAGACAGCATTAAAGACATCATGATGGGAAAAAGCAGGGACACATTTGTCAAGTATTGCATTGAAGTAGTAAGTAAGACTATTGTAAAAAATAAAAATAAGTAAAGAAAAGTATGCTAAAATAATATACTGCGTATATTAAGAACTAGCATACAAAATATATATATGACAAATAATATAGTATTAAATGTTATATATATAAATATAGTATTAAATAATATAGTAGTTAATAAGAAAATTGTAAGCAATAAATTAAGTTACTGAAATGTGTCTGGCATAAAAACTGAAACATTGTTAGCATCATAAGTTAAAAATAAGAAGTAAAATTGTAATACATAGTGGTAACATAGTTAAGTCAAAAAACTGTAAGAATAAAATACTGTTGATTATAAATAAAGAAACACCCGGGGATCCTCTTCCCTCCTATTGTTGATACAATAAGAAAATAATAAAGTATGGTAATAGAGGACGGCTAGAAAGATATGATGGTATGGAAAAGAGGAAGGAAACGGAATGTTAGATAGATCAAGACAAAGTATGTATAAATAAACAATATAGCTAGTTAGAGTAGACAAAGCAAGGTAAGAATGAGGAAGGACGTTAGAAAGAAAAAGTATGCAGCATGAAAGTGCGAGAGGCATAATCGATGGAACTGGAGTGAAACTGTTTGGCTTAAAATAGGCTCCGATTATGTTGGAGGTAGATCAGGAGGAAAAAAAAAAAAAAAAAAAAAAAAAAAAAAAAAAAAAAAAAAAAAACCTAACCTAACCTAACCTTTTTTTTTTTTTTTTTTTTTGTTTTTTTTTTTTTTTGTTTACCCAGGGGAAATCCGTTATGGATCCCACCCGGCTCGGGAGAAACCGAGTGGGTATGTCCGACTCGCACGGACTAAAACCCCTGGGGTGTTCCAACACTCGCTTTAAGACAGAGCCCCGGGAACGCTATCGCACACATCCGGAACTCCGCCAGCGCTGCCTTTGCAGGCCCATCCATAGATTGTAGGGGTACGTTGGTACCACTCCGCCTTTGGCACCCCAGAACACCATGGGGGCTGACCAGCTCAGGACCTCTCCCATGCGGATGACGGAACTCCCGACCCGTCACCCGCAGGTCCCCGTTATGGCGGCAGCATATGGCCTGCGAAGGCCCTTCGCCGCCTGCCTGGCCTCCTACGACGCTGCGGAACTGAACTCGGATCGTCCTCACGCATCCGCTCCGCCGCCTCCTTCTGTGTCAGCACCGCAACGCTGAAGGTGGCCACCGCTGCCCATGCCTCCTCCCTGCGGACCATATTACTGACCAGAGCCGGCAGTGAGAGGTCCCTACCAATAGCCGCACACAGGGCAGCGCGCGGTTCCGCCCATGCTGGGCACTCCTCCCGCGTGTGCTTGGCCGTGTCCACGACTCCTCCGCTACAATGGAGACACTCCGACGTGGGCTCCCTCCCCACCACCTCACACAGGTACTTGCCGAAGCATCCATGGCCTGTCAAGAGCTGTGCGAGGTGGAAAGTGGGTGCGCCGTACTCGCGTTCGACCCATTCCTTCAGGACAGGCCGAACAGCATCCACTAGGTCCCGGCTGACTCCCGGGGTCTCCAGTCGCTCTAACCATTTCTGGTAGAGGACATGCCTTGACTCCTCCCGCCACTGGCGCACCTCCCTCGGCGCAGGCCAGTTATCCGCCCTTCTTGCTGCCTGTAACCGCCAATAGACCTCCGACTGCAACTCCGCTTCGAGGTCCCAAGGCGGGCTACCAGCCAGCAAGCAAGCAGCCACGCACCAGCAACCTAACCTTTTTTTTTTTTTTTTTTTGTTTACCCAGGGGAAATCCGTTATGGATCCCACCCGGCTCGGGAGAAACCGAGTGGGTATGTCCGACTCGCACGGACTAAAACCCCTGGGGTGTTCCAACACTCGCCTTAAGACAGAGCCCCGGGAACGCTATCGCACACATCCGGAACCCCGCCAGCGCTGCCTTTGCAGGCCCATCCATAAATGGTAGGAGCACGTTGGTACCCACTCCGCCTTTGGCACCCCAGAACACCATGGGGGCTGACCAGCTCAGGACCTCTCCCATGCGGATGACGGAGCTCCCGACCCGTCACCCGCAGGTCCCCGTTACGGCGGCAGCATATGGTCTGCGAAAGCCATTCGCCGCCTGCCTGGCCTCCTACGACGCTGCGGAACTGAACTCGGATCGTCCTCACGCATTCGCTCCGCCGCCTCCTTCTGTGTCAGCACCGCAACGCTGAAGGTGGCCACTGCCGCCCATGCCTCCTCACTTCGGACCATATTACTGACCAGAGCCGGCAGTGAGAGGTCCCTACCAACAGCCGCACACAGGGCAGCGCGCGGTTCCACCCATGCTGGGCACTCCTCACGAGTGTGCTTGGCCGTGTCCACGACTCCTCCGCTACAATGGAGACACTCCGACGTGGGCTCCCTCCCCACCACCTCACACAGGTACTTGCCGAAACATCCATGGCCTGTCAAGAGCTGTGCGAGGTGGAAAGTGGGTGCGCCGTACTCGCGTTCGACCCATTCCTTCAGGACAGGCCGAACAGCATTCACTAGGTCCTGGCTGACTCCCGGGGCCTCCAGTCGCTCTAACCATTTTTGGTAGAGGACATGCCGTGACTCCTCCCGCCACTGGCGCACCTCCCTCGGCGCAGGCCAGTTATCCGCCCTTCTTGCTGCCTGTAACCGCCAATAGACCTCCGACTGCAACTCCGCTTCGAGGTCCCAAGGCGGGCTACCAGCCAGCAAGCATGCAGCCACGCCCGACACTGTGCGGTACGCCCTTGCTACTCTGAGTGCTATAACCCTCTGCGGACGATGCAACTGGGATACACTTCGAGCACTCAGAGTGCCCGCCCATATAGGCGCTCCATAGAGCGCCATTGACCGTACCACGCCAGCATATAAACGGCGGCACGCACCTCCTGGCCCACCTAGATTTGGGAGAATCCGCCCAAGAGCCCCGGCTGCAGCCACCAACTTTGGAGCCAAACGCCGAAAATGCTCTTCAAACTTCCACCTGCTGTCAAGGACGAGTCCAAGATATTTCATCGTCCACCCAACGGCGATGGAAGTTCCCCCAACAGACAAAACCGTTCCCGGATGAGGCGCATTACGAGGCCCATGGAAAACTAGGGCCTCTGACTTGTGGAGAGCCACCTCCAGTCCCAGTGCACCAATTCGCTCCACAACATGAGCAACTCCAATCCTGGCAAGCTGCACAGCCTCCTGATGAGTACTGCCACGGGCCGTCACAAGCGTGTCGTCTGCGTAACAGGTGACACTAACCCCCCGCAAATTGGCTCCGCGCAGCACCCAGTCATAGCCGATATTCCACAGGAGTGGCCCTAAAACCGACCCCTGCGGAACACCACAAGACATCATCCTCCGCCCCCATCCTTCCCTCGTGGGGTAGGTCACCATCCTACCTGCAAAGTAATCTGCTACAACTCTCTGCAGGTAGGACGGTACATTGTGGTACCGAAGAGCCGCCTCAACTGTCTCCCAGGGCAAGGTATTGAAGGCATTGGATATATCCAGTGACACAGCCATCAACACCCCACCCCTGGACACCTCCTCCGATACAATGTCCCCAACCCGAGCAACTGCATCCAGCGTCGAACGGAGAGGACGAAAGCCAAACTGCCACTCGCTTAAGCCGGGCTCCATACTCCTAACAATGCGAGCTCCGAGCACCCGCTCAAACAGCTTGCTTGTCTCACCTAAAAGCACGATCGGGCGGTAGGCTGACGGCTGATCGGGAGGGCGCCCCTCCTTCCGGAGAAGCACCAACTTCCCCGTTTTCCACCCACTAGGCACCCGCCCTTGCGACAAGCAAGCCGTAAAGAGGGCCCGGACACTCTCCTCCATCTCCGATACCGCAATAACAACCACCCGACCCGGTATCCCATCCAGACCAGGGGCCGTCTTTTTGGACCGCAGCCTCCGGACAGCCACCCCAAACTCAGCCTCAGTTACCGGAGGCACTTCCGTCACTGTCACCTGCGGACCCGGACCAGACGCCATCGCTGGAGGCACAAAGGCACCCCTAGCCGGAAAAAGGGCACTGACCACCCGCTCAACCAGATCGGGCTGAAGAGTGCTCGTCAAAGGAGGAGCCCAGGGTCGGAGCTTTTTCCTCACCGCCCGATATGGCTTACCCCAAGGATCCCGATTGAGAGCTTCTAACCACTCCTCCCATGCCGCCTCCTTGGCCTGCGCCACTGCCGCTTGAAGCACACCGCAGGCATCCCGGTACGCGACGTACAGAATGTCCTCCTCAGCTCTGTCCCTGACCCGTCGCCTCCTACAACGCGTATACTGGCGACGCGCAGCTATACATGAACCCCGCAACTGACGAAGTTCAGGGCGCCACCAGTACACGCAACGCCTCGGAGCATGCGGTTTCGCCCTCGGCATCGCTGCATCACACACCCGTGTGAGCGCACTGCTCAAGCGCTCTGCATCCTGCTCAACCTCTCCAATCAGATCCGCTTGCGCCCCCCAAGACTCCACAATTGCTGCCTCCTTGGCCAACTCACCATCCAGACGGCCCAGCACCCAACGCGGGCCCTCCTCACCAAGGGATCGTTGCACCCCCATCGAGGCCGGAACTGCAGAAACATCAAAACGGATATACCGGTGATCGGAGAGCGTCTCCACATCTGTTTCCACTCTCCAACTACCAATCCGGCGAGCTAAGGCGCGTGAAGCGAACGTGATATCCACGATTGACTCACCCCATCGGCGCACACATGTGCTCTCCGACCCGGCGTTGAGGACAACCAACCCCAGCGAAATTGCCCACTCCTCCAGCACCTCCCCTCGCGCATCTGCCACAGGAGAACCCCAAGCCGCTGACTTGGCATTAAAGTCCCCAGCGACCAACACAGGGGTGGAGGACACCTGACCAACCAGCGCTCCGACCGCTGCAAGCAACCGCTCAAAGTCAGCGAGGCTCCTATTGGGGGAGAAGTATACCCCAATGACCGTCAAGTCCCCAACAACGGCAAGAACGAAACCTTGACCCCTAACGACACCACGCAAAGGCAATGCTCCAGCTACAGCAGGGGCAATTATAGCCACAGTGCTATCATGATCCCCAACCCAGTCATCCCGCACGGGAACAAAATAGGGTTCTGAGACCACTGCCAATCCAATTTGCCACTCGGCCATGGTCTGAACCAGGAGATCCTGAGCCCTAGCGGAGTGGTTTATGTTAGCTTGCACACACTTAGCAGCCATTACTGGGTTATGTCCATGCTAACCTCCTCAGCGACACGCTGTGAAGACTGGGATGCTACCGGGCCCCCGACAGCCTTCTTACCTCCAACCGCTGCTTGTGCGGTCTTAAATGCCTGTCCACTTTGACAGCCCCTCCTCCCAATGTAATGGCCTGCTGGCTTACCCTTTTCCGCACAAGCCACACAGTTTATATCAGCAGAGCACTCTCTCGCCTTATGGCCACCCTGACCACACTGGAAGCAAGCTTTACTGCGATCAACACCCCTATCGCACTTGGCTGCCACATGGCCTTGCTCCAAGCATTTGAAACAGCGTAACGGCTTCGCCTCCAGGAGTACCACTCTAGCCGAAATCCACCCTACTGTAAGCCGCCCAGCCTCCACTAACTTCTTGGCAGCCACAACTGGACAGTTCACAAATAGCGAGCCGGAGCCGTTCGGACTCCGAGCCACAGCACCAGCCCTTATTGCATCAACGGCACAACCGCCCTCTTCTGCAACCGCAGCCACCACCTCCTCCGCGACCACGGAGTCATCTAAGCCCGTGACTCGTATGTCCACACACTTTGTAGGCCGCTGGATAGTGACAACACTCGCATCCAATACACCACGAAGCCTCTCAGCCAGGGCATCAGCGACCTTATCCGCATCCTCCGTGCCGGGAGGGATTTCCAACATTCGAGCCCCAGTTGCCGTCGCCCGAAATCGGACCTGCTGAAGACCTACCTCCGCCAGTTTTATGCGCCTCTTCGCCTCAGCCAAGATCGTCTCATACTTCATTCCACTTTCAACTGCCTCCGGCTTCAATGTCAGAGTGACCGCAGCGGTACGAGGCGGACGGAGCTTCGCTTTTGGCACCGGCGCCACCTTCGGGGTACCGGGCCCCTTATTGGATCCCTTTCCCTTACGCCCCACCACCGTAGCGTACACCTCCGGAGTTGGAGCTTGCTGCACCATTACTAATGGAGCTTCCTCCCTAGCACGCGCTGCCTCCCGAGCAGCCAAGGTCACACGCTTAGCCCGCTTACGCCTCGAGGCAGCTGTTTTTGACCCTTTTCTACCCATTTTTATCGTAGGCGCCACCGATGCACTCTTTGACGGGCCTGCAGTCATCCGGACCGAACTGGCCGAAACACCTCCCGCAGCCACATCCATAGCTAAGGAGGGTCGCACTGCTGGCACCGAGAATGCAGCCAACCTCGCATCTATCCTGGCATTCACCACCTCACCCACAAGTACAACTAGCTCACTCTTAAAGTTCTCCATGATGGAGAGAATAGATGAAGGCGCCTCAACCGGCCCTTCACTAGCTGCCACCGACGGAGCAACTTGCGGCCGCTGCTTTTGCACTTCCTTCCGAAGCTCCTCAAACTCCCTCCGAACTATAACTAACTCCGCCTGCAAGCGCTCATTAGCGGCCTGGAGCTTTTCGTTCTCCTCCGACTGAGATCTTTTCGCCAACTCCGAAACATCACGCTTTATGGCCTCGGCAGACTCCTTTAAGTCCCTGACACAAGTTCCTTTCAGAGACTTGGATTTGACCGCAATTGTGTTAATAAGGTCCGCATTTTCACAGACCCGACCCCGCAGCTCAGAAGCCAAGGCATCCCCATTTGCCTTATTCAGCGGCCTGGCTGACCGGTCACGCACTCTCTTACTCGCCTCCATAATCTCTTTCTCATCTGCGAGCCTCCTTTCCTCCTGTGCAGCAGCATTCAGAGCGGCCTTAGCCTTAGCCAGCCCTACATACTGCCCCGTTGTCGGCGGCCGGCCTCTCGGACGCAAGGTTGGCACCAACGCCAACGGGTCCGACTCATCGTCCTCCTCTCCAGACTGCTGCGAACCCGCTCCACCTATCCTTTGCCTCTTAACACCCCGACTCTTTTTAGCGCGACCAGTGACAGACTCACTGACAACCGCACCCCGTACTCCGTCTGAGGTCTCGCCTTCTGCAACACCCAAGTCCTCCATATCCTCTACGCCAGCGTCCTGCCCCAAAGCACCCGCCTCCACCACATCCACATCAACGTCCTCTTCTACATTTTGGTTTTCTTTTAATTTGTTCATTTTATTCCCACGAGAATGGGGGAAATAAGTGGTCCACCCAGGCAGTGCCCCCTGTACCTGGGTAACCCTATTTACACCGTGAGGTCGGGCGGTATCACGGGAAACTAACCTAACCTTACCTAACATTTTTTATTGAGGTTAAATCCTCTTGGCCCAGCCGGCTAAGGCAAGGCCCCCGGTCCTATCAAAGGCCGCGAGACATGATCCACGACACCTCATCACTTAGGATAACGAGCTTGAGGACGGTGACTGCAGTCAGCCCATCCAGTAACGACACCGAGACTAGATGAGCCCGTCTCTCCCACCACACACTAACACAAGTGGCCACTAACATCCCTTATAAGGACCACCAACAAAAACCCGTCACCCTTGGATAGACCTCTGCTTACATCAGAGGAACTACCAGCGCAACACAGCCCCACCCCGCCGGGTTATTGGTAGCACCGGTAAGCGATTCCCCCGTAGACGAATCACTTACCGTTGCCTCCAGGGTGCACCAGCCAAAACCCTTCCCCTTCCCGCAGACCCGCGAGGGTCCACAGGAACTGGAAGAGCCCTGACACTCGTGGAGGTTACCCAACCTAGCACCCCACCAGCAACCTAACCTTTTTTTTTTTTTTTTTTTTTGTTTACCCAGGGGAAATCCGTTATGGATCCCACCCGGCTCGGGAGAAACCGAGTGGGTATGTCCGACTCGCACGGACTAAAACCCCTGGGGTGTTCCAACACTCGCTTTAAGACAGAGCCCCGGGAACGCTATCGCACACATCCGGAACTCCGCCAGCGCTGCCTTTGCAGGCCCATCCATAGATTGTAGGGGTACGTTGGTACCACTCCGCCTTTGGCACCCCAGAACACCATGGGGGCTGACCAGCTCAGGACCTCTCCCATGCGGATGACGGAACTCCCGACCCGTCACCCGCAGGTCCCCGTTATGGCGGCAGCATATGGCCTGCGAAGGCCCTTCGCCGCCTGCCTGGCCTCCTACGACGCTGCGGAACTGAACTCGGATCGTCCTCACGCATCCGCTCCGCCGCCTCCTTCTGTGTCAGCACGGCAACGCTGAAGGTGGCCACCGCCGCCCATGCCTCCTCCCTGCGGACCATATTACTGACCAGAGCCGGCAGTGAGAGGTCCCTACCAATAGCCGCACACAGGGCAGCGCGCGGTTCCGCCCATGCTGGGCACTCCTCCCGCGTGTGCTTGGCCGTGTCCACGACTCCTCCGCTACAATGGAGACACTCCGACGTGGGCTCCCTCCCCACCACCTCACACAGGTACTTGCCGAAGCATCCATGGCCTGTCAAGAGCTGTGCGAGGTGGAAAGTGGGTGCGCCGTACTCGCGTTCGACCCATTCCTTCAGGACAGGCCGAACAGCATCCACTAGGTCCCGGCTGACTCCCGGGGTCTCCAGTCGCTCTAACCATTTCTGGTAGAGGACATGCCTTGACTCCTCCCGCCACTGGCGCACCTCCCTCGGCGCAGGCCAGTTATCCGCCCTTCTTGCTGCCTGTAACCGCCAATAGACCTCCGACTGCAACTCCGCTTCGAGGTCCCAAGGCGGGCTACCAGCCAGCAAGCAAGCAGCCACGCCCGACACTGTGCGGTACGCCCTCGCCACTCTGAGTGCTATAACCCTCTGCGGACGATGCAACTGGGATACACTTCGAGCACTCAGAGTGCCCGCCCATATAGGCGCTCCATAGAGCGCCATTGACCGTACCACGCCAGCATATAAACGGCGGCACGCACCTCCTGGCCCTCCTAGATTCGGGAGAATCCGCCCAAGAGCCCCGGCTGCAGCCACCAACTTTGGAGCCAAGCGCCGAAAATGCTCTTCAAACTTCCACCTGCTGTCAAGGACGAGCCCAAGATATTTCATCGTCGACCCAACGGCGATGGAAGTTCCCCCAACAGACAAAACTGTTCCCGGAAGAGGCGCATTACGAGGCCCATGGAAAACTAGGGCCTCTGACTTGTGGAGAGCCACTTCCAGTCCCAGTGCACCAATACGCTCCACTACATGAGCAACGCCAATCCTGGCAAGCTGCGCAGCCTCCTGATGAGTGCTGCCACGGGCCGACACAAGCGTGTCATCAGCGTAACAGGTGACACTAACCCCCCGCAAATTGGCTCCGCGCAGCACCCAGTCATAGCCGATATTCCACAGGAGTGGCCCTAAAACCGACCCCTGCGGAACACCACAAGACATCATCCTCCGCCCCCATCCTCCCCTCGTGGGGTAGGTCACCAACCTACCTGCAAAGTAATCTGCTACAACTCTCTGCAGGTAGGACGGTACATTGTGGTACCGAAGAGCCGCCTCAATTGTCTCCCAGGGCAAGGTATTGAAGGCATTGCATATATCCAGAGACACAGCCATCAACACCCCACCCCTGGACACCTCCTCCGATACAATGTCCCCAACCCGAGCAACTGCATCCAACGTCGAACGGAGAGGACGGAAGCCAAACTGCCACTCACTTAAGCCGGGCTCCATACTCCTAACAATGCGAGCTCCGAGCACCCGCTCAAACAGCTTGCTTGTCTCACCTAAAAGCACGATCGGGCGGTAGGCCGACGGCTGATCGGGAGGGCGCCCCTCCTTCCGAAGAAGCACCAACTTCCCCGTTTTCCACCTACTAGGCACCCGCCCTTGCGACAAGCAAGCAGTAAAGAGGGCCCGGACCCTCTCCTCCATCTCTGATACCGCAATAACCAACACCCGACCCGGTATCCCATCCAAACCAGGGGCCGTCTTTTTGGACCGCAGCCTCCGGACAGCTACCCCAAACTCAGCCTCAGTTACCGGAGGCACTTCCGTCACTGTTACCTGCGGACCCGGACCAGACGCCATCGCTGGAGGCACAAAGGCACCCCTAGCCGGAAAAAGGGCACTGACCACCCGCTCAACCAGATCGGGCTGAAGAGTGCTCGTCAAAGGAGGAGCCCAGGGTCGGAGCTTCTTCCTCACCGCCCGATATGGCTTACCCCAAGGATCCCGATTGAGAGCTTCTAGCCACTCCTCCCATGCCGCCTCCTTGGCCTGCGCCACTGCCGCTTGAAGCATACCGCAGGCATCCCGGTACGCGACGTACAGGATATCCTCCTCAGCTCTGTCCCTGACCCGTCGCCTCCTGCAACGCGTATACTGGCGACGCGCAGCTATACACGCACCCCGCAACTGACGAAGTTCAGGGCGCCACCAGTACACGCAACGCCTCGGAGCATGCGGTTTCGCCCTCGGCATCGCTGCATCACACACCCGTGTGAGCGCACAGCTCAAGCGCTCTGCATCCTGCTCCACCTCTCCAATCAGATCCGCTTGCGCCCCCCAAGACTCCACAATTGCTGCCTCCTTGGCCAACTCACCATCCAGACGGCCCAGCACCCAACGCGGGCCCTCCTCACCAAGGGATCGTTGCACCCCCATCGAGACCGGAACTACAGAAACATCAAACCGGATATACCGGTGATCGGAGAGCGTCTCCACATCCGTTTCCACTCTCCATCTACCAACCCGGCGAGCTAAAGCGCGCGAAGCGAACGTGATATCCACGATTGACTCCCCCCGCCAGCGCACACACGTGCTCTCCGACCCGGCGTTGAGGACAACCAACCCCAGCGAAATCGCCCACTCCTCCAGCACCTCCCCTCGCGCATCTGCCACAGGAGACCCCCAAGCCGCTGACTTGGCATTAAAGTCCCCAGCGACTAGCACAGGGGTGGAGGACACCTGACCAACCAGCGCTCCGACCGCTGCAAGCAACCGCTCAAAGTCAGCTAGACTCCTATTGGGGGAGAAGTACACCCCAATGACCGTCAAGTCCCCAATAATGGCAAGAACGAAACCTTGACCCCTAACGACACCACGCAAAGGCAATGCTCCAGCTATAGCAGGGGCAATTATAGCCACAGTGCTATCGCGATCCCCAACCCAGTCATCCCGCACGGGAACAAAATAGGGTTCTGAGACCACTGCCAATCCAATTTGCCACTCGGCCATGGTCTGCATCAGAAGATCCTGAGCCCTGGCGGAGTGGTTTATGTTTGCTTGAACACACTTAGCAGCCATTACTGGGCTATGTCCATGCTTACCTCCTCAGCGACACGCTGTGAAGACTGGGATGCTACCGGGCCACCGACAGCCTTCTCACCTCCAACCGCTGCTTGTGCGGACTTAAATGCCTGTCCACTTTGACAGCCCCTCCTGCCAATGTAATGGGCTGCTGGCTTACCCTTTTCTGCACAAGCCACACAGTTTATATCAGCAGAGCACTCTCTCGCCTTATGGCCACCCTGACCACACCGGAAGCAAGCTTTACTGCGATCAACACCCCTATCGCACTTGGCTGCCACATGGCCTTGCTCCAAGCATTTAAAGCATCGTAACGGCTTCGCCTCCTGGAGCACCACTCTAGCCGAAATCCACCCTACGGTAAGCCGCCCAGCCTCCACTAACTTCTTGGCAGCCACAACTGGACAGTTCACAAATAGCGAGCCGGAGCCGCTCGGACTCCGAGCCACAGCACCAGCCCTTATTGCATCAACGGAACAACCGCCCTCTTCAGCGACCGCAGCCACCACCTCCTCCGCGACCACGGAGTCATCCAACCCCGTGACTCGTATGTCTACACACTTTGTAGGCCGCTGGATAGTGACAACACTCGCATCCAATACACCACGCAGCTTCTCAGCCAGGGCATCAGCGACCTTATCCGCATCCTCCGTGCCGGGAGGGATTTCCAACATCCGAGCCCCAGTTGCCGTCGCCCGAAATCGGACCTGCTGAAGACCGACCTCCGCCAGTTTTATGCGCCTCTTCGCCTCAGCCAAGATCGTCTCATACTTTATCCCGCTTTCAATTGCCTCCGGCTTCAATGTCAGAGTGACCGCGGCGGTACGAGGCGGACGGAGCTTCGCTTTTGGCACCGGTGCCACCTTCGGGGTACCGGGCGCCTTATTGGATCCCTTTCCCTTACGCCCCACCACCGTAGCGTACACCCCCTGAGTTGGAACTTGCTGCACCATTACTAATGGTGCTTCCTCCCTAGCACGCGCTGCCTCCCGGGCAGCCAAGGTCACACGCTTAGCCCGCTTACGCCTCGAGGCAGCTGTCTTTGACCCTTTCCTACCCATTTTTACCGTAGGCGCCACCGATGCACTCTTTGACGGGCCTGCAGTCATCCGGACCGAACTGGCCGAAACACCTCCCGCAGCCACATCCATAGCTAAGGAGGGCCGCACTGCTGGCACTGAGAATGCAGCCAACCTCGCATCTATCCTGGCGTTCACCACCTCACCCACAAGTACAACTAGTTCACTTTTAAAGCTCTCCATGATGGAGAGAATAGATGAAGGCGCCTCAACCGGCCCTTCACTAGCTGCCACCGACGGAGCAACTTGCGGTCGCTGCCTTTGCACTTCCTTCCGAAGCTCCTCAAACTCCCTCCGAACTATAACCAACTCCGCCTGCAAGCGCTCATTAGCGGCTTGGAGCTTTTCGTTCTCCTCCGACTGAGATCTTTTCGCCAACTCCGAAACATCACGCTTTATGGCCTCGGCAGACTCCTTTAAGTCCCTGACACAAGTTCCTTTCAGAGACTTGGATTTGACCGCAATTGTGTTAATAAGGTCCGCATTTTCACAGACCCGACCCCGCAGCTCAGAAGCCAAGGCATCCCCATTTGCCTTATTCAGCGGCCTGGCTGACCGGTCACGCACTCTCTTACTCGCCTCCATTATCTCCTTCTCATCTGCGAGCCTCCTCTCCTCCTGTACAGCAGCATTCAGAGCGGCCTTAGCCTTAGCCAGCCCTACATACTGCCCCGTTGTCGGCGGCCGGCCTCTCGGCCGCAAGGTTGGCACCAACGCCGATGGGTCCGACTCATCGTCATCCTCTCCAGACTGCTGTGAACCCGCTCCACCTATCCTTTGCCTCTTAACACCCCGACTCTTCTTAGCGCGACCAGTGACAGACTCACTGACAACCGCATCCCGTACACCGTCTGAGGCCTCGATTTCTGCAACACCCAAGTCCTCCATATCCTCTACGCCTACGTCCTGCCCCAAAGCACCCGCCTCCTCCACATCCACATCAACGTCCTCCTCTACATTTTGGTTTTTTTTTTTAATTTGTTCATTTTAATCCCACGAGAATGGGGGAAATAAGTGGTCCACCCAGGCAGTGCCCCCTGTACCTGGGTAACCCTATTACACCGTGAGGTCGGGCGGTATCACGGGAAACTAACCTAACCTTACCTAATGTTTTTTTTTTTTATTGAGGTTAAATCCTCTTGGCCCAGCCGGCTAAGGCAAGGCCCCCGGTCCTATCAAAGGCCGCGAGACATGATCCACGACACCTCATCACTTAGGATAACGAGCTTGAGGACGGTGACTGAAGTCAGCCCATCCAGTAACGACACCGAGACTAGATGAGCCCGTCTCTCCCACCACACACTAACACAAGTGGCCACAAGATCCCTTATAAGGACCACCAACAAAAACCCGTCACCCTTGGATAGACCTCTGCTTACATCAGAAGAACTACCAGCGCAACACAGCCCCACCCCGTCGGGTTATTGGTAGCACCGGTAAGCGATTCCCCCATAGACGAATCACTTACCGTTGCCTCCAGGGTGCACCAGCCAAGACCCTTCCCCTTCCCGCAGACCCGCGAGGGTCCACAGGAACTGGAAGAGCCCTGACACTCGTGGAGGTTACCCGACCTCGCACCCCACCAGCAACCTAACCTTTTTTTTTTTTTTTTTTTTTTTTTTTGTTTACCCAGGGGAAATCCGTTATGGATCCCACCCGGCTCGGGAAAAACCGAGTGGGTATGTCCGACTCGCACGGACTAAAACCCCTGGGGTGTTCCAACACTCGCTTTAAGACAGAGCCCCGGGAACGCTATCGCACACATCCGGAACTCCGCCAGCGCTGCCTTTGCAGGCCCATCCATAGATTGTAGGGGTACGTTGGTACCACTCCGCCTTTGGCACCCCAGAACACCATGGGGGCTGACCAGCTCAGGACCTCTCCCATGCGGATGACGGAACTCCCGACCCGTCACCCGCAGGTCCCCGTTATGGCGGCAGCATATGGCCTGCGAAGGCCCTTCGCCGCCTGCCTGGCCTCCTACGACGCTGTGGAACTGAACTCGGATCGTCCTCACGCATCCGCTCCGCCGCCTCCTTCTGTGTCAGCACCGCAACGCTGAAGGTGGCCACCGCCGCCCATGCCTCCTCCCTGCGGACCATATTACTGACCAGAGCCGGCAGTGAGAGGTCCCTACCAATAGCCGCACACAGGGCAGCGCGCGGTTCCGCCCATGCTGGGCACTCCTCCCGCGTGTGCTTGGCCGTGTCCACGACTCCTCCGCTACAATGGAGACACTCCGACGTGGGCTCCCTCCCCACCACCTCACACAGGTACTTGCCGAAGCATCCATGGCCTGTCAAGAGCTGTGCGAGGTGGAAAGTGGGTGCGCCGTACTCGCGTTCGACCCATTCCTTCAGGACAGGCCGAACAGCATCCACTAGGTCCCGGCTGACTCCCGGGGTCTCCAGTCGCTCTAACCATTTCTGGTAGAGGACATGCCTTGACTCCTCCCGCCACTGGCGCACCTCCCTCGGCGCAGGCCAGTTATCCGCCCTTCTTGCTGCCTGTAACCGCCAATAGACCTCCGACTGCAACTCCGCTTCGAGGTCCCAAGGCGGGCTACCAGCCAGCAAGCAAGCAGCCACGCCCGACACTGTGCGGTACGCCCTCGCCACTCTGAGTGCTATAACCCTCTGCGGACGATGCAACTGGGATACACTTCGAGCACTCAGAGTGCCCGCCCATATAGGCGCTCCATAGAGCGCCATTGACCGTACCACGCCAGCATATAAACGGCGGCACGCACCTCCTGGCCCTCCTAGATTCGGGAGAATCCGCCCAAGAGCCCCGGCTGCAGCCACCAACTTTGGAGCCAAGCGCCGAAAATGCTCTTCAAACTTCCACCTGCTGTCAAGGACGAGCCCAAGATATTTCATCGTCGACCCAACGGCGATGGAAGTTCCCCCAACAGACAAAACTGTTCCCGGAAGAGGCGCATTACGAGGCCCATGGAAAACTAGGGCCTCTGACTTGTGGAGAGCCACTTCCAGTCCCAGTGCACCAATACGCTCCACTACATGAGCAACGCCAATCCTGGCAAGCTGCGCAGCCTCCTGATGAGTGCTGCCACGGGCCGACACAAGCGTGTCATCAGCGTAACAGGTGACACTAACCCCCCGCAAATTGGCTCCGCGCAGCACCCAGTCATAGCCGATATTCCACAGGAGTGGCCCTAAAACCGACCCCTGCGGAACACCACAAGACATCATCCTCCGCCCCCATCCTCCCCTCGTGGGGTAGGTCACCAACCTACCTGCAAAGTAATCTGCTACAACTCTCTGCAGGTAGGACGGTACATTGTGGTACCGAAGAGCCGCCTCAATTGTCTCCCAGGGCAAGGTATTGAAGGCATTGCATATATCCAGAGACACAGCCATCAACACCCCACCCCTGGACACCTCCTCCGATACAATGTCCCCAACCCGAGCAACTGCATCCAACGTCGAACGGAGAGGACGGAAGCCAAACTGCCACTCACTTAAGCCGGGCTCCATACTCCTAACAATGCGAGCTCCGAGCACCCGCTCAAACAGCTTGCTTGTCTCACCTAAAAGCACGATCGGGCGGTAGGCCGACGGCTGATCGGGAGGGCGCCCCTCCTTCCGGAGAAGCACCAACTTCCCCGTTTTCCACCTACTAGGCACCCGCCCTTGCGACAAGCAAGCAGTAAAGAGGGCCCGGACCCTCTCCTCCATCTCTGATACCGCAATAACCAACACCCGACCCGGTATCCCATCCAAACCAGGGGCCGTCTTTTTGGACCGCAGCCTCCGGACAGCTACCCCAAACTCAGCCTCAGTTACCGGAGGCACTTCCGTCACTGTTACCTGCGGACCCGGACCAGACGCCATCGCTGGAGGCACAAAGGCACCCCTAGCCGGAAAAAGGGCACTGACCACCCGCTCAACCAGATCGGGCTGAAGAGTGCTCGTCAAAGGAGGAGCCCAGGGTCGGAGCTTCTTCCTCACCGCCCGATATGGCTTACCCCAAGGATCCCGATTGAGAGCTTCTAGCCACTCCTCCCATGCCGCCTCCTTGGCCTGCGCCACTGCCGCTTGAAGCATACCGCAGGCATCCCGGTACGCGACGTACAGGATATCCTCCTCAGCTCTGTCCCTGACCCGTCGCCTCCTGCAACGCGTATACTGGCGACGCGCAGCTATACACGCACCCCGCAACTGACGAAGTTCAGGGCGCCACCAGTACACGCAACGCCTCGGAGCATGCGGTTTCGCCCTCGGCATCGCTGCATCACACACCCGTGTGAGCGCACAGCTCAAGCGCTCTGCATCCTGCTCCACCTCTCCAATCAGATCCGCTTGCGCCCCCCAAGACTCCACAATTGCTGCCTCCTTGGCCAACTCACCATCCAGACGGCCCAGCACCCAACGCGGGCCCTCCTCACCAAGGGATCGTTGCACCCCCATCGAGACCGGAACTACAGAAACATCAAACCGGATATACCGGTGATCGGAGAGCGTCTCCACATCCGTTTCCACTCTCCATCTACCAACCCGGCGAGCTAAAGCGCGCGAAGCGAACGTGATATCCACGATTGACTCCCCCCGCCAGCGCACACACGTGCTCTCCGACCCGGCGTTGAGGACAACCAACCCCAGCGAAATCGCCCACTCCTCCAGCACCTCCCCTCGCGCATCTGCCACAGGAGACCCCCAAGCCGCTGACTTGGCATTAAAGTCCCCAGCGACTAGCACAGGGGTGGAGGACACCTGACCAACCAGCGCTCCGACCGCTGCAAGCAACCGCTCAAAGTCAGCTAGACTCCTATTGGGGGAGAAGTACACCCCAATGACCGTCAAGTCCCCAATAATGGCAAGAACGAAACCTTGACCCCTAACGACACCACGCAAAGGCAATGCTCCAGCTATAGCAGGGGCAATTATAGCCACAGTGCTATCGCGATCCCCAACCCAGTCATCCCGCACGGGAACAAAATAGGGTTCTGAGACCACTGCCAATCCAATTTGCCACTCGGCCATGGTCTGCATCAGAAGATCCTGAGCCCTGGCGGAGTGGTTTATGTTTGCTTGAACACACTTAGCAGCCATTACTGGGCTATGTCCATGCTTACCTCCTCAGCGACACGCTGTGAAGACTGGGATGCTACCGGGCCACCGACAGCCTTCTCACCTCCAACCGCTGCTTGTGCGGACTTAAATGCCTGTCCACTTTGACAGCCCCTCCTGCCAATGTAATGGGCTGCTGGCTTACCCTTTTCTGCACAAGCCACACAGTTTATATCAGCAGAGCACTCTCTCGCCTTATGGCCACCCTGACCACACCGGAAGCAAGCTTTACTGCGATCAACACCCCTATCGCACTTGGCTGCCACATGGCCTTGCTCCAAGCATTTAAAGCATCGTAACGGCTTCGCCTCCAGGAGCACCACTCTAGCCGAAATCCACCCTACGGTAAGCCGCCCAGCCTCCACTAACTTCTTGGCAGCCACAACTGGACAGTTCACAAATAGCGAGCCGGAGCCGCTCGGACTCCGAGCCACAGCACCAGCCCTTATTGCATCAACGGAACAACCGCCCTCTTCAGCGACCGCAGCCACCACCTCCTCCGCGACCACGGAGTCATCCAACCCCGTGACTCGTATGTCTACACACTTTGTAGGCCGCTGGATAGTGACAACACTCGCATCCAATACACCACGCAGCTTCTCAGCCAGGGCATCAGCGACCTTATCCGCATCCTCCGTGCCGGGAGGGATTTCCAACATCCGAGCCCCAGTTGCCGTCGCCCGAAATCGGACCTGCTGAAGACCTACCTCCGCCAGTTTTATGCGCCTCTTCGCCTCAGCCAAGATCGTCTCATACTTTATCCCGCTTTCAATTGCCTCCGGCTTCAATGTCAGAGTGACCGCGGCGGTACGAGGCGGACGGAGCTTCGCTTTTGGCACCGGTGCCACCTTCGGGGTACCGGGCGCCTTATTGGATCCCTTTCCCTTACGCCCCACCACCGTAGCGTACACCCCCTGAGTTGGAACTTGCTGCACCATTACTAATGGTGCTTCCTCCCTAGCACGCGCTGCCTCCCGGGCAGCCAAGGTCACACGCTTAGCCCGCTTACGCCTCGAGGCAGCTGTCTTTGACCCTTTCCTACCCATTTTTACCGTAGGCGCCACCGATGCACTCTTTGACGGGCCTGCAGTCATCCGGACCGAACTGGCCGAAACACCTCCCGCAGCCACATCCATAGCTAAGGAGGGCCGCACTGCTGGCACTGAGAATGCAGCCAACCTCGCATCTATCCTGGCGTTCACCACCTCACCCACAAGTACAACTAGTTCACTTTTAAAGCTCTCCATGATGGAGAGAATAGATGAAGGCGCCTCAACCGGCCCTTCACTAGCTGCCACCGACGGAGCAACTTGCGGTCGCTGCCTTTGCACTTCCTTCCGAAGCTCCTCAAACTCCCTCCGAACTATAACCAACTCCGCCTGCAAGCGCTCATTAGCGGCTTGGAGCTTTTCGTTCTCCTCCGACTGAGATCTTTTCGCCAACTCCGAAACATCACGCTTTATGGCCTCGGCAGACTCCTTTAAGTCCCTGACACAAGTTCCTTTCAGAGACTTGGATTTGACCGCAATTGTGTTAATAAGGTCCGCATTTTCACAGACCCGACCCCGCAGCTCAGAAGCCAAGGCATCCCCATTTGCCTTATTCAGCGGCCTGGCTGACCGGTCACGCACTCTCTTACTCGCCTCCATTATCTCCTTCTCATCTGCGAGCCTCCTCTCCTCCTGTACAGCAGCATTCAGAGCGGCCTTAGCCTTAGCCAGCCCTACATACTGCCCCGTTGTCGGCGGCCGGCCTCTCGGCCGCAAGGTTGGCACCAACGCCGATGGGTCCGACTCATCGTCATCCTCTCCAGACTGCTGTGAACCCGCTCCACCTATCCTTTGCCTCTTAACACCCCGACTCTTCTTAGCGCGACCAGTGACAGACTCACTGACAACCGCATCCCGTACACCGTCTGAGGCCTCGATTTCTGCAACACCCAAGTCCTCCATATCCTCTACGCCTACGTCCTGCCCCAAAGCACCCGCCTCCTCCACATCCACATCAACGTCCTCCTCTACATTTTGGTTTTTTTTTTTAATTTGTTCATTTTAATCCCACGAGAATGGGGGAAATAAGTGGTCCACCCAGGCAGTGCCCCCTGTACCTGGGTAACCCTATTACACCGTGAGGTCGGGCGGTATCACGGGAAACTAACCTAACCTTACCTAATGTTTTTTTTTTTTATTGAGGTTAAATCCTCTTGGCCCAGCCGGCTAAGGCAAGGCCCCCGGTCCTATCAAAGGCCGCGAGACATGATCCACGACACCTCATCACTTAGGATAACGAGCTTGAGGACGGTGACTGAAGTCAGCCCATCCAGTAACGACACCGAGACTAGATGAGCCCGTCTCTCCCACCACACACTAACACAAGTGGCCACAAGATCCCTTATAAGGACCACCAACAAAAACCCGTCACCCTTGGATAGACCTCTGCTTACATCAGAAGAACTACCAGCGCAACACAGCCCCACCCCGTCGGGTTATTGGTAGCACCGGTAAGCGATTCCCCCATAGACGAATCACTTACCGTTGCCTCCAGGGTGCACCAGCCAAGACCCTTCCCCTTCCCGCAGACCCGCGAGGGTCCACAGGAACTGGAAGAGCCCTGACACTCGTGGAGGTTACCCGACCTCGCACCCCACCAGCAACCTAACCTTTTTTTTTTTTTTTTTTTTTTTTTTTGTTTACCCAGGGGAAATCCGTTATGGATCCCACCCGGCTCGGGAAAAACCGAGTGGGTATGTCCGACTCGCACGGACTAAAACCCCTGGGGTGTTCCAACACTCGCTTTAAGACAGAGCCCCGGGAACGCTATCGCACACATCCGGAACTCCGCCAGCGCTGCCTTTGCAGGCCCATCCATAGATTGTAGGGGTACGTTGGTACCACTCCGCCTTTGGCACCCCAGAACACCATGGGGGCTGACCAGCTCAGGACCTCTCCCATGCGGATGACGGAACTCCCGACCCGTCACCCGCAGGTCCCCGTTATGGCGGCAGCATATGGCCTGCGAAGGCCCTTCGCCGCCTGCCTGGCCTCCTACGACGCTGTGGAACTGAACTCGGATCGTCCTCACGCATCCGCTCCGCCGCCTCCTTCTGTGTCAGCACCGCAACGCTGAAGGTGGCCACCGCCGCCCATGCCTCCTCCCTGCGGACCATATTACTGACCAGAGCCGGCAGTGAGAGGTCCCTACCAATAGCCGCACACAGGGCAGCGCGCGGTTCCGCCCATGCTGGGCACTCCTCCCGCGTGTGCTTGGCCGTGTCCACGACTCCTCCGCTACAATGGAGACACTCCGACGTGGGCTCCCTCCCCACCACCTCACACAGGTACTTGCCGAAGCATCCATGGCCTGTCAAGAGCTGTGCGAGGTGGAAAGTGGGTGCGCCGTACTCGCGTTCGACCCATTCCTTCAGGACAGGCCGAACAGCATCCACTAGGTCCCGGCTGACTCCCGGGGTCTCCAGTCGCTCTAACCATTTCTGGTAGAGGACATGCCTTGACTCCTCCCGCCACTGGCGCACCTCCCTCGGCGCAGGCCAGTTATCCGCCCTTCTTGCTGCCTGTAACCGCCAATAGACCTCCGACTGCAACTCCGCTTCGAGGTCCCAAGGCGGGCTACCAGCCAGCAAGCAAGCAGCCACGCCCGACACTGTGCGGTACGCCCTCGCCACTCTGAGTGCTATAACCCTCTGCGGACGATGCAACTGGGATACACTTCGAGCACTCAGAGTGCCCGCCCATATAGGCGCTCCATAGAGCGCCATTGACCGTACCACGCCAGCATATAAACGGCGGCACGCACCTCCTGGCCCTCCTAGATTCGGGAGAATCCGCCCAAGAGCCCCGGCTGCAGCCACCAACTTTGGAGCCAAGCGCCGAAAATGCTCTTCAAACTTCCACCTGCTGTCAAGGACGAGCCCAAGATATTTCATCGTCGACCCAACGGCGATGGAAGTTCCCCCAACAGACAAAACTGTTCCCGGAAGAGGCGCATTACGAGGCCCATGGAAAACTAGGGCCTCTGACTTGTGGAGAGCCACTTCCAGTCCCAGTGCACCAATACGCTCCACTACATGAGCAACGCCAATCCTGGCAAGCTGCGCAGCCTCCTGATGAGTGCTGCCACGGGCCGACACAAGCGTGTCATCAGCGTAACAGGTGACACTAACCCCCCGCAAATTGGCTCCGCGCAGCACCCAGTCATAGCCGATATTCCACAGGAGTGGCCCTAAAACCGACCCCTGCGGAACACCACAAGACATCATCCTCCGCCCCCATCCTCCCCTCGTGGGGTAGGTCACCAACCTACCTGCAAAGTAATCTGCTACAACTCTCTGCAGGTAGGACGGTACATTGTGGTACCGAAGAGCCGCCTCAATTGTCTCCCAGGGCAAGGTATTGAAGGCATTGCATATATCCAGAGACACAGCCATCAACACCCCACCCCTGGACACCTCCTCCGATACAATGTCCCCAACCCGAGCAACTGCATCCAACGTCGAACGGAGAGGACGGAAGCCAAACTGCCACTCACTTAAGCCGGGCTCCATACTCCTAACAATGCGAGCTCCGAGCACCCGCTCAAACAGCTTGCTTGTCTCACCTAAAAGCACGATCGGGCGGTAGGCCGACGGCTGATCGGGAGGGCGCCCCTCCTTCCGGAGAAGCACCAACTTCCCCGTTTTCCACCTACTAGGCACCCGCCCTTGCGACAAGCAAGCAGTAAAGAGGGCCCGGACCCTCTCCTCCATCTCTGATACCGCAATAACCAACACCCGACCCGGTATCCCATCCAAACCAGGGGCCGTCTTTTTGGACCGCAGCCTCCGGACAGCTACCCCAAACTCAGCCTCAGTTACCGGAGGCACTTCCGTCACTGTTACCTGCGGACCCGGACCAGACGCCATCGCTGGAGGCACAAAGGCACCCCTAGCCGGAAAAAGGGCACTGACCACCCGCTCAACCAGATCGGGCTGAAGAGTGCTCGTCAAAGGAGGAGCCCAGGGTCGGAGCTTCTTCCTCACCGCCCGATATGGCTTACCCCAAGGATCCCGATTGAGAGCTTCTAGCCACTCCTCCCATGCCGCCTCCTTGGCCTGCGCCACTGCCGCTTGAAGCATACCGCAGGCATCCCGGTACGCGACGTACAGGATATCCTCCTCAGCTCTGTCCCTGACCCGTCGCCTCCTGCAACGCGTATACTGGCGACGCGCAGCTATACACGCACCCCGCAACTGACGAAGTTCAGGGCGCCACCAGTACACGCAACGCCTCGGAGCATGCGGTTTCGCCCTCGGCATCGCTGCATCACACACCCGTGTGAGCGCACAGCTCAAGCGCTCTGCATCCTGCTCCACCTCTCCAATCAGATCCGCTTGCGCCCCCCAAGACTCCACAATTGCTGCCTCCTTGGCCAACTCACCATCCAGACGGCCCAGCACCCAACGCGGGCCCTCCTCACCAAGGGATCGTTGCACCCCCATCGAGACCGGAACTACAGAAACATCAAACCGGATATACCGGTGATCGGAGAGCGTCTCCACATCCGTTTCCACTCTCCATCTACCAACCCGGCGAGCTAAAGCGCGCGAAGCGAACGTGATATCCACGATTGACTCCCCCCGCCAGCGCACACACGTGCTCTCCGACCCGGCGTTGAGGACAACCAACCCCAGCGAAATCGCCCACTCCTCCAGCACCTCCCCTCGCGCATCTGCCACAGGAGACCCCCAAGCCGCTGACTTGGCATTAAAGTCCCCAGCGACTAGCACAGGGGTGGAGGACACCTGACCAACCAGCGCTCCGACCGCTGCAAGCAACCGCTCAAAGTCAGCTAGACTCCTATTGGGGGAGAAGTACACCCCAATGACCGTCAAGTCCCCAATAATGGCAAGAACGAAACCTTGACCCCTAACGACACCACGCAAAGGCAATGCTCCAGCTATAGCAGGGGCAATTATAGCCACAGTGCTATCGCGATCCCCAACCCAGTCATCCCGCACGGGAACAAAATAGGGTTCTGAGACCACTGCCAATCCAATTTGCCACTCGGCCATGGTCTGCATCAGAAGATCCTGAGCCCTGGCGGAGTGGTTTATGTTTGCTTGAACACACTTAGCAGCCATTACTGGGCTATGTCCATGCTTACCTCCTCAGCGACACGCTGTGAAGACTGGGATGCTACCGGGCCACCGACAGCCTTCTCACCTCCAACCGCTGCTTGTGCGGACTTAAATGCCTGTCCACTTTGACAGCCCCTCCTGCCAATGTAATGGGCTGCTGGCTTACCCTTTTCTGCACAAGCCACACAGTTTATATCAGCAGAGCACTCTCTCGCCTTATGGCCACCCTGACCACACCGGAAGCAAGCTTTACTGCGATCAACACCCCTATCGCACTTGGCTGCCACATGGCCTTGCTCCAAGCATTTAAAGCATCGTAACGGCTTCGCCTCCAGGAGCACCACTCTAGCCGAAATCCACCCTACGGTAAGCCGCCCAGCCTCCACTAACTTCTTGGCAGCCACAACTGGACAGTTCACAAATAGCGAGCCGGAGCCGCTCGGACTCCGAGCCACAGCACCAGCCCTTATTGCATCAACGGAACAACCGCCCTCTTCAGCGACCGCAGCCACCACCTCCTCCGCGACCACGGAGTCATCCAACCCCGTGACTCGTATGTCTACACACTTTGTAGGCCGCTGGATAGTGACAACACTCGCATCCAATACACCACGCAGCTTCTCAGCCAGGGCATCAGCGACCTTATCCGCATCCTCCGTGCCGGGAGGGATTTCCAACATCCGAGCCCCAGTTGCCGTCGCCCGAAATCGGACCTGCTGAAGACCTACCTCCGCCAGTTTTATGCGCCTCTTCGCCTCAGCCAAGATCGTCTCATACTTTATCCCGCTTTCAATTGCCTCCGGCTTCAATGTCAGAGTGACCGCGGCGGTACGAGGCGGACGGAGCTTCGCTTTTGGCACCGGTGCCACCTTCGGGGTACCGGGCGCCTTATTGGATCCCTTTCCCTTACGCCCCACCACCGTAGCGTACACCCCCTGAGTTGGAACTTGCTGCACCATTACTAATGGTGCTTCCTCCCTAGCACGCGCTGCCTCCCGGGCAGCCAAGGTCACACGCTTAGCCCGCTTACGCCTCGAGGCAGCTGTCTTTGACCCTTTCCTACCCATTTTTACCGTAGGCGCCACCGATGCACTCTTTGACGGGCCTGCAGTCATCCGGACCGAACTGGCCGAAACACCTCCCGCAGCCACATCCATAGCTAAGGAGGGCCGCACTGCTGGCACTGAGAATGCAGCCAACCTCGCATCTATCCTGGCGTTCACCACCTCACCCACAAGTACAACTAGTTCACTTTTAAAGCTCTCCATGATGGAGAGAATAGATGAAGGCGCCTCAACCGGCCCTTCACTAGCTGCCACCGACGGAGCAACTTGCGGTCGCTGCCTTTGCACTTCCTTCCGAAGCTCCTCAAACTCCCTCCGAACTATAACCAACTCCGCCTGCAAGCGCTCATTAGCGGCTTGGAGCTTTTCGTTCTCCTCCGACTGAGATCTTTTCGCCAACTCCGAAACATCACGCTTTATGGCCTCGGCAGACTCCTTTAAGTCCCTGACACAAGTTCCTTTCAGAGACTTGGATTTGACCGCAATTGTGTTAATAAGGTCCGCATTTTCACAGACCCGACCCCGCAGCTCAGAAGCCAAGGCATCCCCATTTGCCTTATTCAGCGGCCTGGCTGACCGGTCACGCACTCTCTTACTCGCCTCCATTATCTCCTTCTCATCTGCGAGCCTCCTCTCCTCCTGTACAGCAGCATTCAGAGCGGCCTTAGCCTTAGCCAGCCCTACATACTGCCCCGTTGTCGGCGGCCGGCCTCTCGGACGCAAGGTTGGCACCAACGCCGATGGGTCCGACTCATCGTCATCCTCTCCAGACTGCTGTGAACCCGCTCCACCTATCCTTTGCCTCTTAACACCCCGACTCTTCTTAGCGCGACCAGTGACAGACTCACTGACAACCGCATCCCGTACACCGTCTGAGGCCTCGCCTTCTGCAACACCCAAGTCCTCCATATCCTCTACGCCTACGTCCTGCCCCAAAGCACCCGCCTCCTCCACATCCACATCAACGTCCTCCTCTACATTTTGGTTTTTTTTTAATTTGTTCATTTTAATCCCACGAGAATGGGGGAAATAAGTGGTCCACCCAGGCAGTGCCCCCTGTACCTGGGTAACCCTATTACACCGTGAGGTCGGGCGGTATCACGGGAAACTAACCTAACCTTACCTAATGTTTTTTTTATTGAGGTTAAATCCTCTTGGCCCAGCCGGCTAAGGCAAGGCCCCCGGTCCTATCAAAGGCCGCGAGACATGATCCACGACACCTCATCACTTAGGATAACGAGCTTGAGGACGGTGACTGAAGTCAGCCCATCCAGTAACGACACCGAGACTAGATGAGCCCGTCTCTCCCACCACACACTAACACAAGTGGCCACAAGATCCCTTATAAGGACCACCAACAAAAACCCGTCACCCTTGGATAGACCTCTGCTTACATCAGAAGAACTACCAGCGCAACACAGCCCCACCCCGTCGGGTTATTGGTAGCACCGGTAAGCGATTCCCCCATAGACGAATCACTTACCGTTGCCTCCAGGGTGCACCAGCCAAGACCCTTCCCCTTCCCGCAGACCCGCGAGGGTCCACAGGAACTGGAAGAGCCCTGACACTCGTGGAGGTTACCCGACCTCGCACCCCACCAGCAACCTAACCTAACCTAACCTTTTTTTTTTTTTTTTTTTTTTTTTTTTTTTTAGGGGGGGAAAATGCGTTACGCATACCACCCGGGCGCAGGGGGTGACCCGAGTGGTTATGTGGGACTCCCGTATAAGCTAATGAGGCCCACGGTGTACCCACTAAAAACCCCCCCACTTGCCGCCTCGCCGCCATGTGGCGAGGTTACGGGAACGCTTGCGCACACATCCGCGACCCCGCCGGCGGCAGCCGCCCACAAGCGGCTCCTCGCGGATGCCCAGAGGCCCTCCACGTGAGGCGCGCCAGATGTTTTGACGCGCCTGCCTCCTCGATCTCCACCTGTTCAGTAGCGGACCCCCCTGAGTCCGCTACGAGGAGATCGTGGGTGCGGAATATCCAGCACCCGGTGGCGGATCAGGTCTGTGGTTCCGCCAGCGACCACGTCTCGGCCGCAGAGGATAGGGCAAGCGGCGCACCGCAATACCGGCATTCCTCTTCCTCTGCGGTCCCACCAATGCCGTTTCAGCGGAACGGCCCCGCCAAGTTCGCAGGGGGTAGGGAGAGTGGCGCACCGTTATACCAACACGCCTCTCCCCCTGCGATCCCGCCTCGGCCGCAGAAGATAGGGAGAACGGCGAACCGCAATACCGGTACTCCTCTTCTTCTACGGTCCCTCCCCTACGCATCCTAAGCGGGCTTCGCCAAGCCCGCTAGGAGCGCCCTCCTCGGGCCAGCCGGTGGCCCAAACAGGCCGGCCCTGGGTGCCTCTTAGCTTCACCGTGGGTGACCAGTCCACGGTTACTAAGCCCCCCCGCCCCGACAAGGCGGGCACCCTCGGGGGGGAACCTAACCTAACCTAACCTAACCTAACCTAACCCCACCCCAACCTAACCTAACCTAACCTAACCTAACCTAACCTAACCTTTTTTTTTTTTTTTTTTTTTATCGCTGGGAAAATGCGTTTATCCCCCCTACACTGAAGAGTCCAGGGGGGCGCATACCCCCCGGGCCCGGGGGAGGCCAAGGTGGGGGGTTATGTGGGGCTCTCTCCTTCCGCAACCCCCTCCGAGCTATTGGTCGGAGGGAGGGGAGGAGAACTACCCACTAAAAACCCAGCGGCGTTACCCTCGCTGCCGTTGTAGGGGGACGCCATGGGGTCGCAAGCATTCTGAACCTAACCTAACCTAACCTAACCTAACCTAACCTAACCTAACCGGCAAGTATTGTAGAGAGACCACCGCTAAGTGCGGCCACTGTGGGGGACCACACATGCGAGGACAGTGCGAGCAAAAGGCGGCCGGCATGCCGCCCGCTTGCACGAACTGCAGCAAGGCAGGAGCAAGGAATGCAGAGCACGACGCCTTTGATCCGGGGTGCACGGTCAGGCGGAAGTGGGATGCTATAGCGAGAGCCAAAGTGGCGTACTGCTAAAGGCACCCCTAGCAACAACCCGACAGTAAGAAACAGGCATGGAAAGCGAGGGCTCCTGGTGATGCAAGCCAACCTGCAACGTAAAAACTTAGCCACAAGCGAATTACTACTAGAAGCGGCGATGAGAAAGGTAGCTATAGCCATGGTCCAGGAGCCCTACGTCGGGGGAGTAGGAAAGATGAGAGGTGGAGGACCTGCAAGGGTGTACCAGAACGCCTCAGACGAAGAGGGCCCAGTCAAGGCTGCCATAGTCATTTTTGACGCAGACCTGGACGTAGAGCAAGACCCGGAACTTACGACGAATAACATCGTAGTCGCAAGGATTCGGTCTGGCGACTGGTGCATCACTGCGGTGTCCCTCTATTTCGAACCAACCGCCTCCATTGACCCATACCTGGCCCACTTAGCAAAAATCCGGGACAAGCTGGGAACGAAGGGGATGATAGTAGCGGGCGACGCCAATGCAAAGAGTGTCTGGTGGGGAAGCGCGTACACCGACTGGAGAGGCCAAGAGCTGGCGGGAGTCCTACACGAGCTGCAACTGCACATATTGAACATAGGCAGCACACCCACCTTTGAGGTGGAGAGACAAGGCAGGACGTGCACCAGCATAGTTGACGTGACGGCGTGCTCGGTGGACCTTCTCTCTAAGGTATCAGAATGGCGAGTAGACAGAGAGGTGACGGGGTCGGACCACAATGCTATTGTCTTTCGGTTAGATATGGAAATAGGCGCATGCAGAACCAGAGAACGAACTACACGCATATACAACACAAAAAAGGCTAGATGGGATGAGTTTGATGACAAACTCTCCCAACTCCTGACACAGCACAACATAAACGCAGAAAATATACACGCATTGACAGACAAAAAACAACTAGATAACACAGTAAACACGTACACAGCACAAATAACACAGACATGCGCACAGCACATACCACTGAAGAGCAAGAGCCAAAAACTTACCTTTCCATGGTGGTCCGACGAATTGCACCAAATGAAGAAGTTAGTCCAAACAAAGAAGAGAAGGATCCGATGCGCTGCGCCGGTTCGTCGACAGAAGGTGGTGCAGGAGTACCTGCAAGAAAAAGAAAAATATGAAAATGCGGCCAAGATGGCACAAACACGCAGCTGGAAGGAATTCTGCCAGAAGCAGGATAAGGAAACGGTTTGGGACGGCATATACAGGGTTCTCAAAACAACGGAAAGAAGGGCAGAGGACCTACCGCTAATGAAGGAAGGAAGAATATTGGGATTAGAGGAGTCAGCACAATGGATTGCGCTAAGGTTTTACCCAGAAGACGACAGACGAGAGGATGGAGCTGAACATCGCGAGACACGTAATAAGGCACTCGAAGTAAATAACCCAAGTCATGCTGAGATACATGACCCGGTATTTACAAAAGGAGAAATTATGGCCGCGACGAACAGCTTCAACCCTAAAAAGGCCCCGGGCGAGGACGGCTTCACGGCGGACATATGTCAACGAGCAATCAAAAGTCACACCGACGTCTTCCTTGCTGTCGCGAACAAATGCCTCGAGTTGGGCCACTTCCCGAAAGCATGGAAGAAAGCGGTGGTGGTGATCTTGAGAAAGCCAGGGAGGGCTGACTACACCGACGTGAAGTCACACAGACCCATAGGGCTCCTGCCGGTTCTGGGTAAAATATTCGAAAAAATGGTTATGACCAGACTGCGGCACCACCTGGTCCCAAGACTCAGCCCGAACCAATACGGCTTCATGCCACAGCGCAGCACCGAGGACTCCCTCTATGTCCTAATGCAACATATAAAAGCCAAACTTGAGCAAAAGAAAATAGTCACAGTGGTATCATTGGACATAGAGGGAGCCTTCGACAGCGCTTGGTGGCCTAGGATAAGGACCCGCTTGGCGGAGGAAGAATGTCCCATAAACATCAGAAGGGTAATTGACAGCTACCTAGAGGACAGACATGTAGAAGTCAGGTACGGGGGTAAAAGGGCGGAAAGGAAAACAGAAAAGGGCTGCGTACAGGGCTCGATAGGCGGGCCCATACTATGGAACCTCCTGCTCGATCCACTCTTGAAGCGGCTAGGGGGAAAAGGCCACTACGTGCAGGCCTTCGCGGACGACGTGCTGATGGTGTTTGACGGCAGGACGGGACTGGACGTCTCGATGGAGGCGAACGCGGCGCTCTCACGTGTCCTGGAGTGGGGTGTCAGTAATAAGCTAAAATTTGCACCAGCCAAAACTGTAGCTATAACTATCACAAAAAAGCTTAAATATGACACCCCGGTCCTGGTCATGGGGGGGCGTAACATCGAGATGTCCAAAGAACTCAAAGTCCTTGGATTGACTATTGATGACCGTCTCACCTTCAATCAGCACGTCGCTAGGGTCTGCGGAAAGGCCCTTAACATATATAAAAAACTCCGAACCGCCGCGAGAGTGAGTTGGGGATTACACCCGGAGGTGATCCGATCAATATATACCGCAGCAGTGGAGCCCGTCATCACGTACGCGGCAGCGGCGTGGGCACCGGCCGCGCAAAAGCTAGGAACCAGGAAGGAGCTGGCGGCAGTGCAGCGGGGCTTTGTGCAGAAGTTGTGTGGAGCATACCGCACAGTATCTCTGGACTCGGCCCTGGTGCTGACCGGGATCCTGTCCCTCGACCTCCGTATACGGGAAGCAGCCGACTTGTACAATGCGAGGAAAGGCCGGACCCGAGCGTTGCCCGACGACAGAGAGATGGAGGTTGCGTCAAAATACTCGGAATCTCCTCACCCGGCCCTTTGCCAGGAGTTGGACTTCACGTGCCTTCCGGACCGTGAAGCCCTGGACAGATACGCGGTGCAGGAAGTTCAAATATTTACTGACGGCAGTAAAATCGAGGGCAGAGTCGGAGCCTCCCTCTCCATATGGAAAGGTGAGGGCGAAGACAAAGCCATCAAGATTACCTTGGCCAACTACTGCACCGTGTACCAGGCCGAACTCCTGGCAATACACAGGGCAACTGAGGAGATAAAAAGGAGGAATGAGGCGAGCTTTGGTATCTTCAGCGACTCAAGAGCTGCTCTTGAGACGCTGACGAACCGGGGCTCGCTCCACCGCTTGGCACTGGAGGCGAGACGCA
The DNA here is from genome assembly GCA_947578815.1 of Epinotia ramella. Classification (NCBI taxonomy): domain Eukaryota; kingdom Metazoa; phylum Arthropoda; class Insecta; order Lepidoptera; family Tortricidae; genus Epinotia; species Epinotia ramella. The sequence goes on along the minus strand of OX388224.1, from coordinate 16,470,657 downwards.
ACATTAAATCTGCTTATGACCAGGGCAAGAATGTCTTCTTGTTTTGGGTCAAGGCACACGCTGGTCTCACGGGCAACGAACGGGCGGACGAGCTGGCGAAAGTAGCAGCACTTTCGTCAAGGAAGAAGGCGGACTACGACCGGTGTCCCATCTCATTCGCCAAGCGTTTCATACGTGAGGAGACGCTTGGCGAGTGGGCTGAGAGATACGCGACGGGTTCAACGGCCTCCGTGACGAAGGGGTTCTTCCCGGATGCGGTGGCCGCGTACCGGCTCGTAAGAAAAATCCAGCCCACGGGGGCAGTGACTCAACTAATGACGGGACATGGTGGGTTCTCCTCGTACTTGCATAGATTCAAGTGCAAGGACAACCCATCATGCATCTGTGAGCCGAGCAAAGATGAAACCGTGGAACACCTACTAACAGAATGCCCGGTGCACGACTATGCGCGAATGGAGTGCGAAGCCAAAATGGGAGTGACGATAAGGTGGGAAAATATAGGCACTATAATGGAAGCCAAAAGGGAGAGAGAAATATTCTTGGAATTTAGCACAAAAATTGTAAATCTTGTAAGAAATAGAAATAGGTAAACAATATTATGTACTCACATATATCAGGAGAATATATTAGGAGGAACATAAATTAAAATTGTGAACATAACTAGCAAATAAGAAATTTATAAATTTAAGAAATAGATTTAAGAAGTTTGTAAAAGCAAAATAAAAGTAAACAAAATCTCTGACCTGAACCATGTCAGAGGAAATTACCTCCCCCCAGATCCTAGAAATAAAAATTAAAATGTAGCAATAGCATAGGGAAGTAAACAAACAGCAGTCCCAGCTGTAGAGAACGAAAGATGAAGAAAGATAGAAAGAACCGTATGAAGAAAGAAAGTGCGAGAGGCATAATAGCGAGAACTGGAATGAATGAAAGTTTGATACAATAGGCTCCGATCCATGTGGAGGTAGAGAAAAAAAAAAAAAAAAAAAAAAAAAAAAAAAAAAAAAAAAAACAAAAACAAAAAAAAAAACCTAACCTAACCTAACCTAACCTAACCCACCCTTGAAAAGCAGAGAGAAAGCCTTGAGAGGACCACATACGCGGGTGTAGTAGCGCGGAGCAGACCAGGGATTAGTGAACCGGAGCGGACCGCTCTACATTCAGTTGTGATCTCCTCGGAAATAGAAGAGGAAACAGGAGAACAGATATTAGAGAAGGTGAGGAAAGCAGTAGATGCGAAAGAAGGATGGATACAGGTGGAGAGTGAGGAAAGCGAAAGATAGGAAAATCATTATGGGATGTAAGACTCAAGAAGAACGGAGGAAAATAAAGGAACGGCTCGAAACAGCAGGAGCGCAACTGGTCGTTGAGGAGGTAAAAAATAAAAACCCGCTGATTGTCCTAAAAGACGTATTACTAATACACATCGACGAAGACGTACTAAGGGCTCTTTAAAATCAAAATCGGGACATCTTTTGCGGCCTCGACGACGAAGAGCGCAAAATGGAGGTAAAATACAGACGGCGGGCGCGAAACCCCCTAACGGGACATATCATTCTCTGCGTCTCACCAAAAGTGTGGAAACGTGCAACTGAGGAGAGAAGAGTTCGGGTGGACCTCCAGAGTATCAGGGTTGAGGACCAGTCCCCCCTTGTGCAGTGCACACGATGCCTCAGTTTCGGACATGGCCGCCGCCTCTGTAGGGAACAAGTCGACCTGTGCAGCCACTGTAACGGACCCCACCTAAGAGCAGACTGTCCCGAAAGGCTAGCAGGGGAACCACCAGTCTGCAAAAATTGTACTGCAGCAAAGCTGGAGAAATGCGACCACAACGCTTTTAGTAGCGAGTGCCCTGTAAGAAGGAGATGGGACGGATTAGCTCGTGAATCTATAGCGTATTGCTAAAGTTGCCCCAACGAACCAAAGATACCAAATTGTGCAAGCAAATCTCCAACGCAGTCAACTTGCAACTAACGAGCTGCTCTTGGAGGGTTCCAAACGCAAAGCTGCGCTCGCGCTGGTCCAGGAGCCATACGTGGGAGCAACAAAAAAGGTAAAGGGATACCAGGGTGTCAGGATATACCAAGACACCGAGGCCAATGATCAACCGGTCAAGGCGGCTGTCATGGTATTCAGTAATGACCTGGACATAATACAACTTCCAGAACTATGCACAAAAAATCTTGTTGTAATTAAAATTCGAACGAAAGCCTGGACTGTTGCACTGGTATCCTTTTATTTTGAACCAGAAGAACCCATAGAACGGCACCTGGAACAGATGAAGAAAGTGCGCAGGAAACTGGGATCCTCAAGAGTGATTGTCGGTGGAGACTGCAATGCAAAAAGTATCTGGTGGGGCAGCAAAAACGAGGATCACAGGGGGGAACAGGTCTGTGGCACCCTAACAGAACTGGACCTGCATATACTAAACACCGGAACTACTCCAACCTTCAATACAATCCGAGGCGGGAGACAATTCACCAGCTACGTAGACATTACGGCCTGCTCGGAAAACATCCTTAGTCATGTAGAAAACTGGCAGGTGGAGGAAGGACTCACCAGCTCGGACCACAATGCAATCATATTTGACCTGAATGAAGCTAAATCAAGAGGCATAAACGTCGAACGCACAACACGCAAGTATAACACTAAAAAAGCAAATTGGAGTCAGTTTTTGGAGAAACTGTCTCAAATTCTGCAAGACACTCGACTGACCACACAGCAACTAGAAAACATACATAATACACAACAATTAGATGACACAATAGACGCCTACACACAAGCAATTACACAAACATGCACACAGACGATGCCCCTCAAAAAGCAAAATGGCACAGTCTCCTTGCCATGGTGGTCCGAGAGGCTCACAAAAATGAAAAAAGATGTTGCAACTAAAAAACACAGGATACGTTGTGCAGCACCAGTCAGAAGAGAAACGGTGGTCAACCTCTATCTGGAAGCAAAGGAGGAATATGCCGCCGCGGTGCAAACCGCCCAAACTGAAAGTTGGAAGGAGTTTTGTTGTAGGCAGGATCGGGAGGGGGTTTGGGAGGGGATTTACAGAGTAATGAGCAGAGCCTCCAAAAGAGAAGAAGATCAGCTTCTACAAAGCGAGGGGCAAACTTTGGATGAGAAAGGATCAGTGCAGCTGTTAGCCAACACCTTTTATCCTAAGGATAAAAAGGAAGAGGATAACCCAGAACACCGCCGTATTAGAAACTTAGCAGAAAAAGTAAATGAGCGAAACCATGATGAACACCATGACAAGCCATTTACTCAAAATGAGCTAAATGTAGCGGTGATGTCCTTTAACCCAAAGAAAGCCCCGGGAGCGGATGGATTCACCGCGGACATCTGTGCTCGGGCAATTGGATGCGACCCACACTACTTCCTGGCACTCACGAACAAATGTCTGGAGCTAAACCACTTCCCAAGATCATGGAAGGAGGCAACAGTAGTCGTGCTACGGAAACCAGGTAAAGACTCGTATGCCTTGCCCAAGTCATACAGGCCAATAGGACTCCTACCAGTCCTGGGCAAGATATACGAAAAGATGGTAATAGCACGACTCAAACATTATCTTTTGCCAAAGCTAAGTCCTCGACAGTACGGGTTTATGCCACAAAAAAGCACCGAAGACTCCCTCTATACCCTCATGTGCCACATTAATAAAAAGTTGCAGGCAAAGAAATTAATAACGATAATATCACTGGATATAGAGGGAGCCTTCGACAGTGCATGGTGGCCCGCAATACGAGTGAGACCTGCGGAGGTAGGTTGCCCAGTCAACCTGCGACGGGTAGTGGATAGTTACTTGAGCGACAGAGCTGTGAGCGTGAGGTATGCCGGGGAAGAGCACAAAAAAGCGACCGAAAAAGGGTGTGTCCAGGGATCGATTGGGGGGCCCATCCTCTGGAACCTGCTCATCGATCCCCTCTTAAGACTGCTGGAGGAAAAGCAGGTATACTGTCAGGCTTTTGCTGACGATGTTGTACTTGCGTTCGATGGAGACACGGCCCTAGACATAGAAAGACAGGCCAATGGCGCTCTCGCTCGTGTGCAGCAACGGCATGTGTTAGCTGGGGACTACACCCTGAAATAATACGCACGATCTACACAGCAGCTATAGAGCCGACAGTGCTGTACGCTGCTAGCGCCTGGGCACCGGCCGCGAAAAAGCTAGGTGTCATCAAAAAGCTAAACGGAGTGCAAAGAGGATTCGCTCAGAAGCTGTGTAAAGCCTACCGCACGGTCTCCTTGAACGCCGCACTGCTGTTGGCTGGGTTGCTGCCACTGGACCTTCGAGTCAAGGAGGCTGCTTCCCTGTATGAAGCAAAAAAAGGGGCACCAATGCTGGGGGACCGTGAAGTAGAGCAGATGACACCAGCGCTTGAAATGCCTCACCCTGCGGAACGCAATCAAATTCAGGTCAATTGCCTTACGACGCAGGACGATGTCCAGGCCAACAGCGACTTCGAGGCCCGCATATACACCGACGGCAGCAAAATTAATGGCAAAGTAGGGGCTTCGCTATCCATCTGGAGCAGAGAGACAGAGACAAAAGCTCGCAAGCTCACCCTGCCTGCATATTGTACGGTGTACCAGGCAGAGCTCTTGGCTCTCTGTGAAGCGACAAAAGAGGCTGTCAAACACAGGGCAAAAACGGTCGGAATATATAGCGACTCAATGGCGGCCCTCCAAACAATTCAGAACCATAGTTGCCTCCACGCTCTCGCGGTCGAAGCCAGAGACAACATGAGAACTATGTCTCTCCAGAACAGAGAAATCTCTTTGTTCTGGGTAAAGGCCCACGCAGGACTGGAGGGAAACGAGAGAGCAGATCAACTAGCGAAGGAGGCCGCCATAAACTCCAGAAAACAACCAGACTATGACCGGTGCCCGATCTCATTCGTCAAGCGGGACATTCGTATGTCAACGCTTGACGAATGGAATCAAAGGTATAAGTCAAGCGAAACAGCCTCGGTCACGAAGCTGTTCTTCCCAGACGCGGTGTCGGCCTATCGGACAATCCGAAAGAAAAAAAACAAACAACATCAATACGCAAATTATGACTGGACATGGAGGGTTCTCCGCATACTTACATAGATTTAAGTGTAAAGAGGACCCATCGTGCACCTGTGATCCGAACGTACCAGAGTCTGTCACACACGTACTATTTGACTGTCCTAGATACGAGCTAAAAAGATATGATCTAGAAATGAAAATTGATCAAAAAGTAACGGCCGAAAATGTAAAGAATATAATGTCGAGTGACAAAAGGGAAGAGTTTCTAAAATATTCAGTGTGCATAACAAAACAAGTAGCGAAAAGAAATACCACAAGATAAGTAAATATGTTATCGTAATATAATAAGTATATTAATGAATGGCATAGGATAAAGTAGATAGATAAATAAATGTATGTAAAACACACATGAATGTACAATGTGTAAAAAGTAAAACAAAGGAGAAAATGTTCGATGTAGATGTAAGAATAAAAAACAGCATGTAAACTGTTGGATGTAGAAATTAAGAATAAGAAAGCCTGAACTATGTAAAACTTAGGTCGCATGTAAAATGTAAAAGTTAAAATTAAGAAAGAGCTGTAGAAAAGAGGAAAATGTAAATAAAGAATGCCCGTGTCGTGTTAAAAACCCCCCTTAATAAAGAAATAAAACAATAGTCGGATAGGTACATAGATGGGAGTCCCACCCATAAAAGTAAGAAAGATGATGAACGCTAGAAAGAACTGTATGAAGCATGAAAGTGCGAGAGGTATAAAAGCGAGAACTGGAATGAAAGAGAAATCAGATACATAAAGACTCCACCCACCCTTATGGAGGTAGCCAAGAAAAAAAAAAAAAAAAAAAAAAACCTAACCTAACCTAACCTAAACCCCACCCCCGTAACCCCCCCAGAAACGAAAGCATTTTCTTTAATAGGATAGTAAGTAAGATGATATAATTTGGGTTATTATTTCACATTAATAGGAGATACAATTTTGGTGATCATTTAACAATTTCTGGATTAGCATAGATTTCTTAGGATAGCATTTTCTTTAATAGGATAGTAAGATGTTATAATTTGGGTTACTATTTCACATTAAAATGGAGATAAAATTTTGGTGATCATTTACTATTTTTGTCAGTAAAAAGTATTTTTTTGGCGTTTATTTTACTATATCTGGTGGTCCGTTAAACATATGCCTTTGTTTTTTGGCCATTAACAAATAAACAAAAATAATACTTAAACAAATTCTCTCGGGGAGCCTCACCCCTAGAGAGCGCGCCCCACGTTGGTGGATAGGGGAATGCTCGTCGCTAGCTCGCGGCTAGCGAAGGGTAGAGGGGAAATAAAATACCCTCCGCGAACCAACAGGCCGGAGAAACAACTTCGTTACCAAACCCGACACTGGAGCTTCTTCGACGTATTCGGAGTAGAGGTCCAGAGTTGCGATGGGTGCTCAGGTCGGAGTGCTCATTAGAGATGGCGGCGGAAGAATCCATGAAGGGTCAACGGCGGCGCTCAAGTCTTCCAGGAAGATCACGACCTTGGTGTCAGGTGGCAACCGACCGTAAAACATCAGCCAAAAACTATATTTATCATGAAAAGGCAACATATAAGAAACACGAGGAATACTAGGGCGTCCCCCTTAAGCGACGTTGGCGATGGAACTGCGAGAAATACTAGGGCGTCCCCCAAAAGCGACGGCAGAATAAATCATCGGGCCACTGTGATAATGTCCGAACTACGCATTGCAAGTTGGAACATTGGCACAATGACTGAACGCAGTGCTGAACTAAGCACCATCTTAGAACGACGTCGCATCAATATATGTTGCGTGCAAGAAACAAAATGGAAGGGTGCAAAATCGCGACAAATTGGGAAGGGATATAAACTCTTGTATTATGGTAAAGAAACTGGAAAAAATGGGGTGGGGATTGTTTTAGATCAACACCTGAGTCAAAAAGTGATAGAGATAAATAGAACGAGTGACCGTATCATGTCTGTAAAACTAGCCCTGGAAAACCAAGCCTGCCTAAATATTGTCTGTGTCTACGCCCCGCAAACAGGATGTCCTGAAACAGATAAGCAAGATTTCTGGGAAGAATTGAATACACACCTAAATGCGTTACCCGCAACCGAACAAAGGCTCATCTGTGGAGACCTTAATGGACATGTGGGTAAGGATGCAGACGGTTTTGAAAGTCAACACGGAGGCTTTGGTTATGGAACACAAAATAAAGAGGGAGCCACAATATTAGAATTTGCAGCAGCATTGAATTTAGTTATCGTTAATACATTTTTTCAAAAGAAAGAAGAACACCTTATTACTTATAAGAGTGGAAAATCCAAAACACAAATAGATTATATTATGACAGATAGAAAGAATCTTAAACAAATCAAAGACTGCAAAATTATACCCGGGGAGCCGCTTACATCACAACATAGACTTCTTTTAGTAGCTTTAAAACTTAAACGACAAATTAAATATAAAATACCAAGAGTTGAAAAAATTAAGTGGCGAGAACTCAACTCAGAAAAAGGAAACAGCCTTAAAGTTAACATCAGCGCGTATTTAAATAACAGCAATGCATCTGACGACTCTCCTTCAATACACTGGTCGAAATTCCAAGATACTTGTATTGCCCAAGCAAGATCCATATTAGGCATATCCAAAGGCCCTCTGCATAACGAGAAAGATGCCAAGTGGTGGAATGATAACACTAAAGTCACTGTATCTGAAAAGAAACGCTTGTTCAAACTATGGCAAGAAAGTGGCACAGAAGAAGATCGTGCACAGTACAAAGAGGCGAAAAAGACCGCAAGAAGATCGGTCGCAATCGAAAAGGAAAATGCAGAGTTGGAGTTATATCAACAGTTGGAACAGGCCACAGACACAGAGATTTATAAAATAGCGAAACAGAGACACAACAACACCAAGGATTTTAAGACTACAAAATACATCAAGGACAATAATGGTACCCTACTTACTTCCGATAAAGATATCTGCAAAAGATGGTACGAGTACTACAATACACTGCTAAACGAGGAGTTCCCTAGACAGGCCGAAGTCGAAGAACCAAGGATGCAAGGACCCGTGGACCAAATTACCATCATGGAAGTCAAACAGGCAATTCTTAAAATGAAAAATCATAAAGCCTGCGGTCCTGACGATATTCCGGCCGAACTGTGGAAATCTCTTAAAGAGGATGGGGAAGTTTGGCTAACAAATCTATTTAACAACATCCTAAGTAGCGAAAAAATGCCAGATGCCTGGAGAAAAAGTACACTCATCCCATTTTACAAAAACAAGGGTGACGTTAGAGAGTGTGGGAACTTTCGGGGCATAAAACTTACCTCACATACCCTCAAGATCTGGGAGCGCGTGATCTGTAGACGGCTTACATCTATAATTTCGCTTACAGAAAACCAGTTTGGTTTTACAGCAAAGAAGGGAACCATGGATGCTATCCATGCCGTAAGACTAGTAATGGAAAAAGCTAAAGAAAACGGCCAAAACCTGTGGATGGCGTTTATTGACCTCGAGAAAGCTTTTGATCGTGTACCTAGAACCGTGATATGGCAGGCACTCAGATCTCACAGCGTGCCGGAAAGCTACATCCGCATTATAAAGGACCTATACAGCAATGTTCACACATCTGTCAGAAGTCCAGCTGGTTTATCTGACAGCTTCGATATAAAAGTGGGTGTACATCAAGGTAGCGCATTGAGCCCTCTGCTTTTTAATGTTGTCATGGACTATTTGACCGCAAAAATCCAAAAACCAACCCCATGGAATCTCTTGTACGCTGACGACGTAGTTCTTATATCCGATAGCGTACAAGTGTTACAGGAAGACCTAGAAGAATGGAGAAAGTCGTTAGAGCAAAATGGTTTGCGTATTAGTAGGACAAAGACAGAATACATGTTTTGCAACTTCAACTCCAATGCGCAAGCTAATCCAGGCATTACGATAAGCGGCACTGCCCTCCATAGAGCTAAAACCTTTAAGTACCTAGGTTCAGTACTCTCTGAAGAAGGCTCTATAGACGCAGATGTGATTCAGAGAACAACATCAGGATGGTACGCTCACAGGTGTGTTGTGTGACGCAAAAATGCACATACGAACTAAAGGCAAAGTGTACAAAACGGCAGTGAGACCAGCTCTATTGTACGGTAGCGAAGTCTGGGCAGCTAAAAAGACACACGAGCAGAAGCTGCACACCACTGAAATGCGTATGCTGAGATGGGCAGGTGGAGTGACACTTAAGGATAGAATACGTAACGAACACATAAGAGGAAGCTTTAAGGTTGCACCCATAAGTGACAAAATGAGTGAATCAAGGCTCAGATGGTACGGTCACGTGATGAGAAGACCCGACAATTATGTTGTGAAGAAATGCCTTTCTATGGCTACCAAAAAAAGGGGAAGGGGAAGACCTCAAATGACCTGGTTGACGAATGTCCACAGAGACATGAATAGCCTCGGGCTTAAAGAAGAGGATACCAGCCAGCGGACTACATGGCGCCGCATGATAAAGAAAGCCGACCCCGTGTAACGGGAAAAGGCGAGGACAAAGAAGAAGAATACTTAAACAAATTATGTACACTACTTATGGTTTCGGGGCAGCGGAGGGTGGAGATGAATGATCTTAGTCTAATTTAAGCACACACGATTTAATTAATTAATACATGAAATAAATTATTTTAATTATGAACTAGTGAATCCGGTCGATGTAAGATCCGAATTAAGTAATTGTCTTCCCTCGTTATGGTAGCGCGGAGCGGCGACCTCCCACGTCGCTGGGAGCCGGTCACAGGTGTATCGCGGTGATTCAGTCTTCGCCGTAGCTGCTATGTGATACTTTGCCGATACTAGTGGTGCCGTATGGGTTCGCCTGGGTATTTAGTGTTAACCCATAACACCTCCGCCCTCAGAACGGCGACTATTTTAAAACGTTTAGTGAAAATGTCGATGCTTTTTCGTCTGGGCATCTCTTATTCTCATCGGTTTTGGCAAGTGTAGGTGCAGCGTCTTCCTTACAGGATGCCCATCGTAGGAGTTCAGGACGGCGACATAGGATGATTGTTAGCAGCAGCAATGATTCCGTAGAAAGGTATAGTAGTATGGTATAAGCTTTGAGCGCTGGGTTCTTCCAGTAGTACAGGTGACTGGTGAGTGATCTTTTCTTCGATCGAATGAAGGGCTCTGAGATCCACAGTACTCAGGTTAAGCGTGGGTAGAGTAGCTGCAGTTAAGTTTTCGTTCCTGTTTGGAAGTTTCATTCATTATCTTCATGGGTTGGCCTTCGATGTGGTCATTGACATTAATGATGGTGAATTGATGAGTTTTTAATATGCAACCTTGAAGAATCGTTGCGAGATAGCTTCCATGAGATGTATTATAATCCTCCCTGCCGCAAATTTGCTGGACTTTTGGAGGTTGCGGGAACACTAAGGTGTAAGTTCGGTCATCCAGTCTCTCCAAGGCCGTCTTAGTAAGTAGAACAGCTGTCTTCTTACAGGATTCGCTGACAGATTGGTCATTGATGAGGTGAAGGATGCAGTCCGCATGGGTCCTTATTTGGTGATTTGTCTTCTCCTCACAGGGATACCGGGTGTTATACTTCGGGCATTCAGCCTCTACATATACATAAGAATCTCTACATGTTGCTATATAGGGAAACGGGGGAATTAGGGTGACGTTGTACCTATTCGGAACTATAGATAGCCTATAAAAGTTAAACAGATTTGGAGAAATTATCGGAAATCTAAAAACTAAAACTACTTGCTTCCTATTGTAGAAAGAACCAGGTTTTATAATACTATAATACTCTCTACGTTCCAGATCTAGTATCTGGTCTTTATTGTATAACTTTCTAAGCCTACTTATCATATTACCTAAGATGTCTATACGTAACATAGAATGATGGGTACTAGATGCCCTCACACTAGCTAAAATATCTTCTATTCTATGTAATTCACTCAATAAATCGTCTACGTTTTCGCTAACAATAGATAAGATCTGAGCAAATCTAGTAAGATAAATATATTTTTTTTCCACTTTTTGGCTATCTTGTATTAATAGCTTAAGTGTAACTGTTAATACTTATTTGATTTTTTGTTAGGTAAACGGTTTCTGAAATGCAGGTGCTGGTGGTTTCCTACCTGTTGCCTGCTCGTTGCGTTGCTGTACGTAAATGGCATTACTTTCTTCCTGAACAAATTCTAATGCCCGTTCAATACTTTCAGGACGCATACATCTTATTCGAGAACCCAGAGGTTCGTTCAATCCGCGAACCAAAGCTTGCATGGTAAGTTTTTTGTATAGGTCTCTTTTGGACTCGATGGTCGTTCCTAAAGTTTCATGCAAGGTCACATAGGTCATGATAGTACTGAACAAAGTTTGGCATCGTTCATAAAATTCCTGTGGGGTGCTCGAACCTTGAGTTAGCAAAGCGAGGTCGTTGTAGAGGGCTGTCTCATCACGCTGATCAGAAAAATTATTAATCAATGACCTGATACCATTCCAGTTTTCTGGAACACCATTAGTATTAATTGTCCGGGCCGCAGGGCCTGTGACTTTATTAAGGATGCCATTGAGTAGAGCAAGATTCGTTAATTCGGCTCCCGGGTTATTCGAAACGTAGGTAAGTACTAACTGGTCGCACAGACGTATAAATCTTGTTAAAGTATTGGGGTTCCCGTCAAAATCGGGCACTACACGCAACGCCTCGTATATCGAGTCAAGGTCGGTTTGCGCCATATTATCACTTAAATTTCTATTCGTATCTACTAAATTATTCCTACTTATTCTTCTAGGAGGAAAATTTTGACAGTTAAAATTGGGAATGGGAAAGGATAGCAACACAATAGAAAAATTCTTAGTATATAAAACTCACAGTTTCATCATCGGTCTCCGGTATCGATAGCTGGATACGCCTCCGGCTGCAACCGCCCGTAGGTTCTGAATTCCGAAGTCGCGAACGTTCCCGATATAAGAGAGTCTTTAAACGATTTTTGCGTAGTAATAGTTCGCACTCCCGAACTTCACTCGACTGCGCCACTTATGGTTTCGGGGCAGCGGAGGGTGGAGATGAATGACCTTAGTCTAATTTAAGCACACACGATTTAATTAATTAATACATGAAATAAATTATTTTAATTATGAACTAGTGAATCCGGTCGATGTAAGATCCGAATTAAGTAATTGTCTTCCCTCGTTATGGTAGCGCGGAGCGGCGACCTCCCACGTCGCGGGGTCACAGGTGTATAGCGGTGATTCAGTCTTCGCCGTAGCTGCTATGTGATACTTTGCCGATACTAGTGGTGCCGTATGGGTTCGCCTGGGTATTTAGTGTTAACCCATAACACACTCGTAAACAATGACAACTACTGAAGTCAATCCGAACTATCCGTGCATTACTTGTTTTTGCTGTTATTGTCGCTCGCTGCATGCATTGCGAGCGGCACTCGATCATATTGAATGAAAATGAAAATGAAAATATATTTATTGTATAATCAGTACATCAGCTTACTTGAGCACTACACACTGCTTTAATAAGCACAATAGCAGCAATATATGGTACATACATAATGAGTGCCTAGGCTTATCTAACATAAGTATTCCTAGGAACGGTGTCCTGCGCCCTAAACTAGGTAAACCTGTCTTATAGGGAACAGGAGTGTTCAAATGCACATTCTGAGATCGCTACTCTAAAGTATTAAGTACTTACATTGGTTCTTAAACATAGATACGTTTATTCAAATTACATAATAAAGATCGGTTATTTTAAATTGAAAGAAGGTACATGCTTTTTTTTTTTTTTTTTTTTTGTGTTACTATTAACGTGTTAACTACTAATACTAATGCTTAACTTAATTTATCTAACTGTGAGGATGTGTGTTTGTGTGTGTGTGTGTATGTTTGCGTGTTTGTGTTGCAATGAAAGAGAGTGGGGGCATTGATGAATCAATTGTCTATTAATATAATTATGTAATAATAATATTATGTGCAAGTACCGTTTTTTACTAAATAGTTTAGTGTCTTTGTGCGCTCAATTTTTTTTTGTTTTTAAATGGGTTTATCTCATGTAAGTAAATTGTACAATTCTTTATGAGAAAAATAAACCATACCATATATTTAAATGATCTTAAACCTTAAGCCTTCATTGCGTATGTGGAAGTAGAAGGCAACTTCGTGATGGAAACATTCACTCAAGTAAGGGCTCTAATATCTTAACAATAACCGCTACAGAACATGTTATTATTCAAACGCATCGAGTTCAGAAATGGTATTGTCAACAGCTCATATATGTATACTTCAAACCTGTCACCTCTTATCCAATGATATTCACTCTAGTAGAACAGAATTGTTTAGAATACATCAACTATATAGTGTCCTCATTCTATTTTACCAATAATATCCGTATTATTATTTTTTTGTTTTTATATTACTCTAGTTGGCTGTATGTATTTCACCCGCACTGGGAATACTTTGCAGAATCAGCAAATACGTTTCTACTGATAAGTAACACCCTAAAAAAATGTACACTAACTCTATCGTCATTAAAATAGGCTAGAGATAGTTTGTAATTACATTTCTCATTTTTACAGATAGCTGCGTATCACCCTCCGCCCTGCCTCACCCCACATTCCAGCCTGTACGTGTCTGATATGTTATCCGCCCATTTCACCCCGTTCAGCTGATTCTGATACCAGTAATGGAAGATGCGCAACAGCTCTGCCGGCACAATACTACTCCTCAGCTTGTCCCACAGGACATCGTATGACACCAGGTCGAACGGTCGTTTAATTAATCTATAAACTTTTGGGGCTCAAATTTTGCATACTGGTTACCAATACAAAGCCACACCATCGAAAAAAATTGCAAACCACAACTCGCTGGGGGCAGATTCACTTAGCCTATCCCGGCATGGCCTAGCGAATTGTATACATACATTTTATATTATTCTACTCTGTCCACTACATGGAGTAGGCATTAGAAGTTCCATCACGAGTGGCAGGAGAGGAGAGGGGTAAGGCTTACCCTAAAACTAAAGGTTACCGGTTAGTACACGCAAAACACAATCCGAATCAGCTCCTGTAAGCGGTAACCCCTTGTAACGATTAGGTTAATCTGAATAATACGGGTTATCATTATTGTTGGGTAACCGGATGAACGGGTTACCCAAATGATTAGCTTATCATATGAAGGGTTTGCCCAAATGAACGGGTAAGGCAAATGAACGGGTTTTCCGGTCCCTGCGCCGCATCCCGCCGCGGCGCTGCGGCGCGCAGAGCCGAGAGAGCGCTCACGCGAAGCGCAGTTTTAGCGCCCTTGCTAACAAATCCTTATCTCGTAAAGGAAAAGGAATGCATTTTTGCGCATCGCCATCGCGACACTCCCGATCTACTGCCGATTTTGAACGCACGTCACATATTCAGTCTCTATACGTGAAAACAATTAAATAGTAGATTGTATGGCAAGGGTCTACACTACAGTAAGCCATATCACCACGAGATGGATATTTTCCCGAACGAAGTGAGCGGAACTAGTTCGAGGGGTAATAATATGGCTTTTAGACCAGTTATACACTCTACTTTTCACTTCGACTGCGAGAAAACAGTAAAAACAAAGATTGTCCATCCACAATCAACAAATATACCAAGGCGAAAATATTATTCAATTTGGCGCCATTCTTTTTAATAAACTGCTTTGACACAGATACAAAATATTCACACCACGAATAAACGCCTCTGACCGTCTAATAGCCGCGTCTAAACGGCCGAGCGCGGCGGACAGCTTACGCGGGACATACGATAAGGCGAGATAGACAGCAGTCTAATATCCCGCTCAATCTTCATAGCTTTTGTCATGTTTGCAGTCAACCGCGCTTGAACGTTTGGACGCGGCTATAGTCGGTCAGAGGCATTTATTTTTTTAAATATTATGAATTAGGGAATATAAAACACCTAATGTTTGAAAGAAGTCTGTTTCCTGATTGGTCGATTTTAACGTCTAGCTGTATTCTGGTTAGTTGATAGCAAATACTAATGTTTTTTTAAAGAGTTGTGATTGGTGGATGTAATACGTTGAACGTTTTTGATTGGTCATATTAAACGTCTCTCTATCAGTAGTTGTTTATTGGGAAAGCCGTAACGGGTCAGTAAACTTCTCTCTATCAGTAGTTGTTTATTGGGAAAGCCGTAGCGGGTCAGTAAACGTCTCTCTATCAGTAGTTGTTTATTGGGAAAGCCGTAGCGGGTCAGTAGGTAAACGTCTCTCTATCAGTAGTTGTTTATTGGGAAAGCCGGAGCTGGTCAGTAAACGTCTCTCTATCAGTAGTTGTTTATTGGGAAAGCCGGAGCTGGTCAGTAAACGTCTCTCTATCAGTAGTTGTTTATTGGGAAAGCCATAGCGGGTCAGTAAACATCACTCTGTCACTAGTTGTTTATTGGGAAAGCCGTAATGGGTCAGTAAACGTCCAAAATGAAATGCGCGCACTTATTAACGTAATTTATTTTAACCAGTAATTTTCTTATATCATAACTTAAGCTAATATGGCTATGGAAGTGGCCATACCTAGCGTGGTATGGTATGACAGCACGCTGCAGCTAGCGCCGCGTCTCTCGTGGCTGCAGTCCGTGGGGTTACTTCCCCGCGAACACTGTAAATGAACAACACACTGTTTATTCAGTACCTACTATCCAAGTGCTAAAAGCCAATTAGGCAGTGGTGAATTAACTGATACGCAGCTATCTGTAAAAATGAGAAATGTAATTACATACTATCTCTAGCCTATTTTAATGACGATAGAGTTAGTGTACATTTTTTTAGGGTGTTACTTATCAGTAGAAACGTATTTGCTGATTCTGCAAAGTATTCCCAGTGCGGGTGAAATACATACAGCCAACTAGAGTAATAAAAAAACAAAAAAATATATATTACGGATATTATTGGTAAAATAGAATAAGGACACTATATAGTTGATGTATTATAAACAATTCTGTTCTACTAGAGTGAATATAATTGGATAAGAGTTGACAGGTTTGAAGTATATATGAGCTGTTGACAATACCATTTCTGAACTCGATGCGTTTGAATAATAACATGTTCTGTAGCGGTTATTGTTAAGATATTAGAGCCCTTACTTGAGTGAATGGTTCTATCACGAAGTTGCCTTCTACTTTCACATACGCAATTAAGGGTTAAGGTTTAAGATCATTTAATCTCATAAAGAATTGTACAATTCACTTACATAAGATAAACACATTTAAAAACAAAAAAAAAATTGAGCGCACAAAGACACTAAACTATTTAGTAAAAAACGGTACTTGCACATAATATGATCGAGTGCCGCTCGCAATGCATGCAGCGAACGCCAATAACAGCAAAAACAAGTAATGCACGGATAGCTCGGATTGACTTCAGTAGTTGTCATTGTTTACGAGTGTATATAATTTGTTTAAGTATTATTTTTGTTTATTTGTTTATGGCCAAAAAACAAAGGCATATGTTTAACGGACCACCAGATATAGTAAAATATAACGACAAAAAAATAGTAAATGATCACCAAAATTTTATCTCCATTTTAATGTGAAATAGTAACACAAATTATAACATCATACTATCCTATTAAAGAAAATGCTATCCTAATAAATCATTGCTAATCCAGAAATTGTTAAATGAACACCAAAATTTTATCTCCTATTAATAACCCAAATTATAACATCTTACTATAGATTTAGATTTAGATTTATTTATTTCACAATATACAATTACAATATAAATTAAAGCTAGCTTAATCTATATGAATTTATATTATGATCGTCAAAGAGAATAAGAATTGTAGTTAAATGTCAAGTTGCATTTGGTTTAAATTATAGTCACAATTAATTAATAGGCAAAAGTAAATAAATGACTAAGATAATATCACATAAAGAACGTCAGATTACAAACTATACTTAAACGAAAAATTCAAAAAATACAAATAACGATATAGTTTTCAATGTCAAAAACAGTGATATTATTAATGTTTAATGTCCATAAATTCCTTTACTGAATATAATGCGTTTTTCAATAAAAAGTTTCTCAGTTGGCGTTCGAATGTTTCGTCAGATGACTCTGTTCGCAATGCTATTAAAGAAAATGCTATCCTAATAAATAATTGCTAACCCAAAAATAGTAAATGATACGGGGGTACGGGGAGGGGGTTTAGGGTTGTAGGGGGGTTGCTAGGGGGGGATTTTTTTTTCTTGATGGATGCTTTTAAAGTACTCGTAGCTGGGACTTGAAAAAAATCGTAAAATTTTCGATGAATGTTGCGACTTCGCGTAGCTCTGAATAGCAAAGGAGGCGCAACCATATGTAAGTGTTTTGAGGGCGGGGAGGCGCAACCATAGGTAAGTATTTTACGGGGGGGGGGGGAAAGACCGGGTTCCACACCGGGAGTGCCGGCAGAAGTGAAAACTCAATAACATTGTAACAGTTTTTCGATCAGGTCACGTGACATATTACGGTGTCACCCTAAAAAGGAATTTGAAGCAAATTTATAAACAATTATCAATTATTTAGGCGGACGGCCCGCGGGCGCGTTGGGTGCGACGGGCCCAACGGTGCCGGGGTCCGGCGCCCCGACGGGCGGCGGCAAACACAATACCAATTTGTTTTTGCCATTGCCAAATATTTTTCAAAGCTTTATCTCTTTAGGAATAACGTCTAAATTCGAACTATTCGAATTTGCAAGAACAGCAGATGGCGGTGCACGGTGGCGACCAAAATATCAATTTGTTTTTGCCGTTGATAAATATTTTTCTAAGCTTTATCTCTTTAGGAATAACGCCCAAATTCGAATTATTCGAATTTCTCAATAGCAAAACGGTGAAGGACGCGTTGGTATTATTACAAATTTATTTGCAGCATATGCTATTGCAAAAAGTGTTTATACTCTTACGAATAGCGTTCAGTTTTGAATGAAGTCGAATCGGCTAGCAGCAAAAAGTGACCTCCTTCACATCTGACGTTATGAAACTCTGTCGCGTATTTAACAATTTTTCCCCATCCCAAAAAGTGCTCAGCGCCGCTAAAGAAGTTTTCACTTCAAAAATATTGTTTTATCGTAATTAATACGCTAAAATAAGCATGTTTTGTATGGAAAACTTTTTTCTGAAACAAAAAATAGCCGAGATATTTGACCTCAAAGTCAATTTATGTGTCATTATTGGTTCTGGTACGCGTACGGTTATGGTCGCGGTACACCTAACACTCCTCCTCGCTTCGCTCGTCGTCAACCCACACCGACCTGCCTTAGAGGTCCAATATCTTGGTCATTTTTTATTTAGGGACTTTTGGTCCTGACCAAACAACCGGACCCCTTGACCTGTCAAGCGGGTCATGAGTACTTTGAACAACATGTTAACGGTTTATTCTACTTTTATCTACATGTTTCTACTTTTTTCTACTTTATTCTACTTTCTTCTACTTTTTTATACTTTGATCTACATGTTTCTACTTTTTTCAACTTTTTTCTACTTTTTTCTACTTTTTTCTAATTTTTTCTACTTTTTTCTACTTTTTTTACTTTTATCTACGTTTCTACTTTTTTTTTTTTACTTTCATCTACCTTAACCACCCCCATCGTTATTTTTTTAAGTCCAAAAAAATGTGTCCATTTAGGAGCCAATATCTCGGTAATTATCAAGTTTAAAAAAAAGTTGCCCATACAAAACATGATTATTTTAGCGTCCTCTATACGATAACATCATAAATAAGTCCCGCGCCCCCTTTGCTCTACCCCAACCAACAGAAGCGTTTATTCAATCAAATGCCGATCAGGTTAAAAAAGCACTTGTTTTGGCATCATTATACTTTATTTGGTAACATGCATACACTTTATGGCAGTCATAGTGGGTTATTTAGGTAGAAATATTGTATTAATTTGCTCGCTAAGATTTGGTGATCATTTACTAAATTTGGTCTTCGAATACAATTTAATGTGCAGTGGTTACTTAAACAGCTACTACTATTGTAATGGTAGAATTATTATTTTTGGTGTTCAGTATATTTTTTTGGTAAAAGAGCTTAGGGTATCAAAGCATTTTTTGGTGGTCATTATATTTGATGCCAAAAAGGAAGTGTCAGGAGTCTTCGTAATAGCGATCTCTAACGTACACGTATATTTATAGTTCCATAGTTAATGAATTACGATCGCGGAATCAAAGTCGCGAGTGTGTTCGCTGTTGATGACTAGGGTGGGTTCTGTTGGTCCGCGTAGCATAGTACGGTTGACGTCAAAGATATATATTATGTTTACACTTTAGAAGCTTATTTCTTTCTAATAAGACGAAAAAGGTATACTTCTCTATGACGTGGACTGTACGCAAGTCGCTTTAGGAACAAGTGAGTCACGAGTTGTTGGGTTGCAGGATCTATGCAGGGTTGGTACGTACGGCTGGAGACGTCGTGCGTCTGGTGCAGCGCCGCCAGGGCCTCGAGGAACGAGCCGAACAGACCGAAGCCCGTCGTCGTCCCGTTGTTCAGCTGCCTGTAAGACAACACACGTTACTTGCGCTCATGGCTTAGTGGCCTCGTGGATTATTACTCATATGCAAGATTTCGGGACGTCAGCAGCGATCAGTTAGTGAGAGTGGTAACTGAGTGCTTCCGTGCTTTAGAAGGAAGTTTTAATCAAGCTAGTCTATTCCGTTTGTCGTCTGCAATATCAGACGTCAAGTTAAATTAGAGGCGTTTGCGCGGCTACAAAGACTAGTAGTCCTAGCGATACGCCAAAAAAAATGGTGTTAAAAGCATGAAAATCGGAACGATTAATCTTTAGGCCATACGAATCAATTTGACCCGTAGCACGAAAAACAAAAGTATTAATAAATAATCAAATCGAATTGAGTCGTATGGCCTAAACATCAATCGTTCCGATTTTCATGCTTTTAACACCATTTTTTTTGGCGTAGTATTCTTTATTATACTGTGATATAGGTAGATTATATATATTATATGTAATCTACCTATATCACAGTATAATAAAGAGTACTACCGTACCTATATAGTGAGATTTATAAACTGACGGGTAGGTTAGGTTAAGTTACGGAATTTTAGCGTGACATCTATACTAATCTTATATTATATTAGAAGAAATAAAATGATTTATTTTAACAAACATACACCTCAGGTGTTACAAATGTACATGTCAGTAGGATTAATTTACATGAAGGCATGTTCCGCCATAGTTTGTCGTGCAAAATATAAATCCCATAAAAAACATTCCATGTAAAAAGGGGCCAAGTCTCGAAACTCTTCCACCGTAAAAAGTTGTGAGATATTTCGTAGTCCCAAGTCTCAGACATTCTTATTTTTTTTTATTTGCTAGCTAAATAAAATTCTGCAACTTGGCAATCACACAACTTTACTGCATTTATGGATTTTTGCACACCTAAAACTATGTAGTATTTAAAATTTTACATCATTAATCTATTTATACAATTTATCAAAACATTCACACAAGTTATAAAATGGTCTATTGTTACTATAGATATAATTATTAGATTTTTGTAGCTGAATGTCAAAATTGTCTCTGCATAATCTACATGGTCTATTGTTACTATTACACACAAAAATGCATAGTAAATATATGTAAAGCGATATCACGGTCAGTATTGTATGCTTTACAAATAGTGGACGGCAGTGTTCGAGGGGCTTTGCTTTTTAGACATGCCTAAGAGTTTTTTTTGTAGTATGAAAACACGGTTCACATGAGCACTATTGCCCCAAACCTCAAGGCCGTACCTTACTAAGCATTCAACATATGCAAAGTAAATTTAAGTACCGAAGAGATCAACATTTTAGACAGATTTTTTAAGGCGTAACAGGTGCTGGCCAGTCTTTTACTTAATAGGCTTATATGGGTTGACCAGCGCAACTGTGTATCTAATTATACGCCTACAAACTTGACATTAGAGAACATAGTTAGCAGGTCCCGGGATCCTTCTGGTTGCAATCAGGATAGCGTTAAGATGAACGCGATACAAAACTGAGATGGCTCCACTGCCTGCATGGTTCGGCCTCACAGAATCTGCTTCTTGTTTGAAGCTGCTGGAAACATTCGTTTGAAATACTCACGCATCCTGGAACAGAGTCCCGAAGAAAGCGCGTCCTTCCACCTGGACCTGTGATGATAACCTGAGTTAGTATCTCAACAAAAAACAGTAATTTTGCCTACGTTTTAGACACGACAATTTCAATCTAACAAGAGACTGCACGGCTGTATGTAAATATAGTGAGAATAGTAATGATAAGACTATTATAAATATAATCGGGACAGTCAGCTGTGTCGCTGACACTGTCATCCCAGAAAAGGAGAGGATTTTATTATCTTTCTCATGGATAAGGGATCTTATTGTCTTTAGCGCTTATGCTTTCATGATGATTATTAAACCAAATGCGACGATTCACGGTAGAATAAGCCAACGTCAACGAAAATCCCTGAGAACGATACATATATACCGTGTTACAATTGCTTCCCAAACTATATGATTGACTTTAAAAACAAAGTTTAAGGTGGATGTCACACTGCGACGCACCTCCGCCCGGAGATGCGGAGCAGTGTGACGACCGCCTTAACCGACTTCAAATCATTAGATACCCAAATCGATTTAAGTATGCCTGTACAATGTGAAGAGTTTCTTCGATTTCTCAAGGATCCCATCATCAGATCCTGACCTGACGACCTTAGCCATCACCGAAGGATACACTTTCAAACAAAAAAAATATTTTCCAAATCGGTCCAGGCCTTTTCGAGTAATCGGGGAACATACATAAAAGATTCCGACGAATTGAGAACCTTCTGCTTTTTTGAAGTCGGTTACAAAGGGGCTTACAGCGAGAAAGGCAAGAATTAGAGCCAGCGCGAGACAGGAGACGGCACTGGGGAGAGACATCATGAGGTGGCGCGGTTATGCGGTGGCAGGCAGAAGACCACGTGTCTGGTAGCGAAGTGCGGCGGTGGCGGTAGCGGCCTAGCGGCTGACGGTACACAGTGCAGTGGCAGTGGAGTGGTGTCTAGCTTCTTATAGTTCACACTGCTGAGACGAATAGGGAGGGGACACAGTAGCAAGTATTTTCTATGAGTATTTGAATATTTTGAATTTGTACAACTGATGGAAGACGACTACGACTACTTCGAGTCGATTTTCAAGCAGAAAAGCATCCCGTGTGGGTATTGTCACGGAGTGGCATTTTAATTTAATTATTTATATAGCAGAAAATGCAAAATTGCATGGTGTAGTGTAGTGCCTTAAAAAGTCAACACAGCATCTAAAAGGAAGTCTGAAACAGCTTTAATTGCGTTCTATTGAACGTGTGGTCTGTGTTGTCAGCTTAGGGAAAAAGCTCATTTTTAAGGATACAATTGTGTAAATCCTACTTGTTTAGCAATGCAACAATTAATTAAATAAGTATAAAGGTTTTGTTAGTAAACTTAAAGAATGCAATTTTGGAAATAATGTCTAATTCTAAACTGGACAGGACAATTACAAAGAATTACCTATATCACATTTAGTTTCATACAACATTTCATTAGCAATTTCAATTAGTTAAGTATAAAAATAAAATTATATTATTCAGGGATGTAAAATTTATTTCACTGCAATACTAGAGATAAGGTCTGAGGCCAGGTGGCTTTCCAAGATACGGGAAGGGTCCATTTTGATTTTGCGGCCGTCACAGTAGCATCCTTGTGAAGGAGGTTGATTTCTGACCCATGGGAGGTCTTCATTTGGGAGCTGATTCCGTACCGGTGTCCTGAAAGGGAGGAAAACCGTGAGTATTAGTTCTGAAGGATTGAGTGTAATTCCGCGTGGCGCGACACGCGAGGAATTAGATGGTTAATCTGGTCTCATGGTCTTTTCAGAGAGGATTTCAGGAAGATGGGAGATTTCACAATATGACGAACTAAGAAAGTTATAGTTCACTATTGGTAAGATAAATTTGCACCTTTGGGTAGGATTTCATGTCAGCTTGTAGTACTGGTGACTAATGAATTCAATTTAATCATTTTCAGTGAGACGGGAAGATCAAGTAAGATCATATTGAAGATCCAGTTGAAGATCAAGTTAGAAATGGAATTGTTCTTCGTCTGAAGCGGGCGGGTAGCTTGTCCATCTTCCTCTTCACTTTTGGAACCGGCGAGTCGCACGGAGGCGGAGGCTCTCTCCAGTGCGCGCCCGGTAATACACAACTTCCTCGAGCTGAAGGTCGGTGAACTTGGTTTTTATAATAGGAGTGTCTCTGCTATTTAGCAGTTCCCTGGAAAGATAGATTAAATAATATTAAAGACTGTTCCAATTTAATTTATTTTGAAAGCTACTTTCTGGTACTATAACTAAGGTACTAAACTAACACCTTTAGATAGGAAATATAATCTGGTTAATTCGTAAGATAGAATCCGTATACGACCCAAGCTTTAAGCTGAGCAAATAAACTTAAGAATTACCCAGATTAATAGAAATACATACCTTCATAGTTTTGTAAAGGAGATAACTGGAAATACACTGTATATAGGAAATTAAGTGTGTCATAAATTATACTAACTTGTTTTATTTGATCTCCAAAAGCTTCCCATGACTGTGCATCGATTCCATTTGTTTTTAACACATTTGTGTAATTTTTCCATTTTCCACATATCCCTGGTGATTGCAGCTCTTTTTGAGCTATAGCCGAGCACAGGCAAGGTGATAGTATAAAAATACTTTATTGAAAAAGAGGTTGCTAGTTAGATGCGTGGATTGTTCCACTTACAACAGAAACTCGGATTTCACAAAACGCTTTGTCATATTTATACCTATATTTTACCTCATGACAGTCATGATCATGACTCATCACGTAATTCATGTAAGTCATGAAATGTGGATTCAGCCATTTCAGTTGATTATGTATGTAAAATAAGAAAGTTTATAAGATGTGAATACTTACAATACATTTATCAGGCATCATAAAAAATGACACAGCTGAGTTATAAAATCGAAATGTCGAGTCCCATCCCGTCTCTACTTATTTGCATGAGAATGAAACGCACCGCACGCGCGTCGCCGCGTGGCTCTTATTGTGTGGGCACGAAGGTCGGCAGTTGAATAATAGAGCGTGTCAGATGGAGGTCTCCTGGAGCTATTCGCCACGCTGCGGACGCATTGCCAACTAACCAGTACAAATCTGAACCCCGTGTCCTTGTACAGTTTTGTGTCCGAGCGTGACATTATGCTGGAGATGTTCGCGATTTGAGTACAATATGATTTGTGAATGAGGCTAATACGCGTGCAGCCTCTGCTGATAGGAGCGACAACAGCCGTGTCGAGAATAAAGGCACGTTATTGGTTTGTGTCGGCGCCTCCGTTGAGAATGTCTGTTTATCTGTTTGTTTGCGAGGTCGCGCTCCATTTGACGCGCCGACGAGTCCTCGCTGCAATCTCACCAGACATTGAGGAGAGGTCGCTCGTAATATGCGGAGGGCGTAATTATTCCGGGCTTGTTTAATTTGGGATAAAAATCATAATGGATGTAACATGGTGATCAACGGGAACATCGGAAGCTGTCGGCTACAAGGGGGAGGAGGTGGGAGGGGGGCATAATGAATTATTAATGCGTCGATGAAGCTTTGTTAAACATGTTAATTTGACGGAATATTTATAGAATTAGAACAAAATGATTAGCGGAAAGTCAGGCTTCTTATTGAAAGAGGCTTCGCTAAGTCCATGATAACTTTCGGCCAGCTATTTGAATAAGTCCTTAGCTTAACAACTTTACATACAATACTTTCTGCCTAATTCATTCAATTATGAAGTGTAGCCACCGAGGAGGAGGACTCTCTCTAGGCGCGCTACAGTTTCGCAAACTTTGCAATCGTTCATTTATCACCCGAAGAGCGAATCTCTGCCGCCGTCAACGCAAACTGAACTCAACCCCCTGAACATAAGGGTCATTTATGAAGCTTTTCCGATTGGAGGATAGGTCGTTCAGGGATGTAGGGAGACATGGGGCGGCGGGGCGGGCGCGGCGAGGGCGGCAGTGTGTCGGCCGCCCCCGGACAGGGAGCACGTGTCGCGAGTGAGTGTCGGATCGAGAACGGACAACCGGCTGCCATGGACAACCACGATAAAGTACGTGTTTACACTCTGCTACCTTACACTACTTATTGTAGGTTCGATGTTAGAGAAAAACACTTACAGGATCAGCGGATTGAAAATTAATAAAAGTGTCAGAGTACTTTCTTTTTAATCGCGGTTCCTGCCGATGTTGAGGAAAACGTAGGCATCGGGAAAGTAAACGCACGTAGCAACGACCTCTGATTTCGTACGCACGTTTGGACGCGATGGCTCCTTCGTCTGACTTCGGACATGAGATGTCTACATATGTCAGTAGAATTGTGTTATCTATATCCCAACAGCTACATCCCTTTGTTATGAGTTTATGTCCGGGTTGTCTGATCGCACAAAGCTGTGCTTATCAAACTCTAGTCTAAAAAATCGTAACGGTACTTGATTTAGATTAAATTCAATAAAGATTAGCGTTCAATTGTGAAAACTTGGGCTAGTAATATGCGTTTCTCAGAGGGGTAGGCAGAGATCATTGATATTCTTGCTTGCTACGATCCTGATGATAATTTTGACACTGGTCCATCATGGCACTCTAGGCTACTATTTATTTATTTGTTTAAATCAGGCAACAAACGCCCATATTACAAATACCTTAAAGACTACCATATGAGTTGAGGAGTTGAGAAAGAGAGCATAGTTCCGTGACAGGGGTGTCGGTGTCGGTATGGTTCCGCAGCACTCGACCGGGTCCGACCGAACCTTTGCGTCCCGTCACGTGACACGAGGGCCTGTAGCAATCTAATTATGAAACGATTTTCCCAACGTCGGTCCAATTTTGATATAACGTTGCGGTATACGAATGAACCCAAACGGCGTAATATTTGAAACTACGCGGCAAAATATGCGTTTCAAATTAAAGGGAAAATTATACGACCAACTTTCAAACCCGATTTCATCCTTGGTTTCGGACTAAAAGTATCTCATGTTTTAATTCTAATTGTAATCTCTAAGTTAATTGTTATGTGCGAACGTATTCATGTCAATCACTTCAGCCGTTTTTTGCGTGATTGATTAACAAACATCTAAACTTTCACATTTATATTATTCATAAGAAGGAAGTAGTATTTGTTTGAAGGTAAAGATTTTCAATATACCTTAGTTCAACCAGGAAACAAATCCGGCCAAACCTGTGAGAATTATCGGAAGTGATTTTATTACGGAAAATAGAAAATAATACAGGAAGTTTATTCCTAAACTAGCTGTACCTGCGACTTCGTTTGCATGGTAATGTGGTGGGAATCAACGCATTTCTTTTCTTGGATATAGGATACATGCAGTTGTAATTTAACCTATCAAACAAAACGTTGAACAAATTTTAACGGCATTTTAGCTACAATTAGCTAAAATGCTGTTATAATTCGTCTTTATGGACAAAACACATTTTATGTATCAAAGGAATTTTAGGTTTTATGAATAAGAGGATAAAAGTTTAGTAGATGTTTGTGGCAACAGATCCAACAGGTTGGACAAAGGCTCATTAAAGTTTATATTGAGCTTCTTCTCTACTTATTTTTAACAGTGTTTTATATTAAATAAACAAAACACGCGACTGAAATGGACTTGAGTCACTCTGAGTCCGAGTGAGTAAAGATGTGTTTAGGAATTAATTATAGATAATACTTTCGAGTAAGTACCCATTGACCGGTAAGTCTTAACGTGGAAAAAAAGATCTCTTTATAATTAGATATCAGACGGCCAATATATATTTTTCTAAATAAGACCTAAACATTTAAGTTCTACAACCATAACGCGACCCCGAGCCCCTTTGTCATAAATACTGTTTATTTTTCATTTATTGGAGAGTAAAGCCCGCGTCACACTGGCGCGGCCTGGCCGCCGCGGACGATAGTAAACTTTGTCACTATCTGTCTACTATTGACCGCCACCGCAGGCCGCTCCAGTCTGTGAGAAGCCTTAAGTGTATACAAAGGCATATTATGATAAAAGTATTTTCATGTATGTTGGTAAATGGTCTGTGTCTTCTGTGTCTCTACAGTGTGTAAAATTCATACGGGTGAATATTTTGATGACGATTAGTGTCGGTCTTAAACGACACATATGCATACATTTCATTAACTAACTGCTGTTTTTTTTCCATACTAAATAATTGAGCACGCAATGTATTCACTACACGTGATGTCATTTGTTTAGTGACATTAATAAAAGTCGAAACATCCGTTTGAACGTAATTCCTTGCTGCTCGGCCGTACTTAAAAACAATATTAATACCGCCTTAATACTTAAATAGCCCGTTCTAAATATATCAATTTAATACATACTGTGTATTGCTGATATTTAAAAATAAATACTGACAAACCAGTATCGTGACAAATACTCAGCGTGTAATCTTGCAGAAACTCAAATTTGGCTGAACGCGTGAACAGCGCGATGACATGCCATAAAAAAAATCAGAAAGAGAAGATAGTCAGACTTTTGAAACACGTTATTTTGTTGAAATTTGTTGATACATTTATTGAAAATACACCTTAGTACGAATTCAGCGCATATATAAGTTCCCATATTTTTTGTTTGTATGTAATGTGTTTTTCAAATAAATCATTCATGAATTCATATTAGAATCGATTTTTTTATGCTTCATCGTTTAGTATGCGTTTTGTGAAGGTCTATCACACACGCCGGATGGAAATTATTAATGTTGGATAGTTAAGGCAAGCCCGCCATTTTGCCGTCACTGAAAGTTGATAGATATGGCAGCTTGGATTTCAAGAAGAAGAAATGAAAAATTTAATGAGGTCAAATGTTTCGGAAAATTTATTCATCGTCGCAGTCCTATAAAAACTATCCTAAGCAGAAGCTAGAATAATAATGTACTAATAAAAACAGTTTTTTTCCGTTCATGGGAAGCTGAGATCATTTGTGACAACAATGCTTAGGTATTCTGGCTGATTCTTTTTTTAATTCAGAGATTTATTATAAGTGTAGTATAGTGTATATGAGTATAAAATATAAGTGTATATGAGTATGAAAAAGCAAGAGAAAATGTCTAATGCGGGTATAATAATTATGGTGTGGTGGAGTGTAAGGCCGTTGCGAGCATGCGGATGCGCTGCATGGTCAGCATGCACTGAAGTGAGAGTTAGAGAATTAATTTAGTATTAAAGCAGTAACGCTGCTAACAAAATCTGGGGGCACAGGAGTGCCCCCGCCAAGACGAGCCAAGCGAAGCGCAAGGGCACTACCTACCTTTTCTCGAAGCGCTTCGTCGTATTTTTGAACCTTCGTAACTTGGGTTCGGATTATACCATTTAAACAAAATTTTCGGGATATGATGTCAGTGGTTGACTTATTAAAACTATAAAGTTTCAATTGCATAGCTCTTATACTTTAGATTTTATTGATATCTAAAATACCCCGATTTCGTCACTGACTCACTGATGATCATCAATATTCTTAAGGTTCTTCCTGAAGTCCTAGAAAGCTGAAATTTGGTATGTAAGCGAGTAATAGTATACAAACAACGAAAAAATCTTAAAACTTGAAACTTTTACCCCCCCAACCCCTTAAACTAGGGGGTGAAAGTTTGTATGAGACTTCCGCAAATTTTGATGCTAGAAGGTCCTTGTTATCCTTGTTATAAATAATAAGATATGTATTTCAGGATTTTTAGTAAATCACCCCCCCACTCTTTAAATGAGGGGATGGAAGTTTGTATGGGTTTTCCCATTCACTTCTTTAGAAATTACCTTACAAAAAGGAATGAGATCCCACCAAAAACATTACATGTAAAGTGATGCCAAGACTCCATAGCTCATAAAGCTTTCAGCGTGAAAAAGATATCAGATCGCAATTAGCGCCAAGCTTCCACGCTCTACAAATTCTATATCTTGGCTAAAAAGTATAGACCCGTCACTTATTAATATCATCATAAATTCATTCGGCGTGAAAGTCTATGCGGCGACCGGGATGTGCCCAACAAAGCTATACTTTTTAGCCAAGATATAGAATTTATAGAGCGTGGAAGCTTGGCGCTAATTGCGATCTGATATCTTTTTCACGCTGAAAGCTTTATGAGCTATGGAGTCTTGGCATCACTTTACATGTAATGTTTTTGGTGGGATGTATATATCTCAAATTAATGGAAAAAATAAAAAAAAATGGTCCGAGTCGGATTTGTACCGGTGACCACAGGCATACATGGCCCGTCGCTACTAACCAACTGAGCTATCGGAACAATCTGTCTGGGACAATAAATCTTTCAATCAGTTTCCTGAGAGTTGGTGACTTGCATCTGTCTAGATGTCAACACAACGAATCCTCAATATATTATCGCAAGCGTCCATAGGCTAAGATGTTTGCTTAACCTCAGGCAGACCGTATGCTTATTTGCCTCCGTTGTGGTATGGTTACCTACTGAATGCAAATCAAATCAAATCAAATCAAAATATTTATTTTGTAAATAGGCTTAAGCTAGCTCTTTTACACGTCATGTTTTAACTTAACTACTCAACTTAAGCTATTTTACATATAAATGCTTCTTTGTCATCTATAAATTATTTTACAGTATAATAAGATTTCGCTATAAGATGGCGCTTAACGCTGAACTTAAATCTATTCATTGACAATTTCAGTATATCAGAAGGTAACTTATTGTAAAATCGTACACAGTTCCCCATAAACGACATATTCACTTTGCAGAGACGGTATCCGGGAATGGCTAATTTATTCTTATTTCTAGTGTTATAATTATGAACATCACTATTTAATTTATACATGTCAAGATTTTTACGAATATACATTATATTTTCATAGATATATTGTGAGGCAACGGTGAGAACATTGATTTCTTTAAACCTATCTTTCAGAGAAATGCGTGATCCTAAATTAGAAATATTGCGTATAGCACGTTTTTGTAAAATAAAAATTGAATTAATGTCAGCAGCTTTGCCCCACAATAGAATACCGTAGGTCATGACACTATGAAAATAGGCAAAATATACCAATCTTGCCGTCTCAACGTCTGCAAGTTGGCGAATCCTTTTAATTGCGTAAGCAGCTGAACTCAGTCTCCCTGCCAGAGTAGAAATATGTGGACTCCATTGCAATTTTGAATCTAAGGTAATGCCAAGAAAAACAGTTTTATCCTCCAATTCAATAAGTTCGTCTGTGCCTCATTTCGTATTTGGTCCTCACGTTATAAATATTAAATCTTCGACATAGTTCCATGGAATCAATTTATTACTATTAATAATTTAGATGTTTTCATACTTAACCATTTGGTTACCGAGTGAAACATAAAATTCTCGTTATTATCGAACGAGGGAGCCAAGCGAACGAAGTTCTATGCTTCAGCTTTGGCCTAAAATCGTTTGTATGTCCGGATGTCCCGCTTTCCCACTGTTCTCCTCTCTCTCTCTCTCCTCTAGAAGTAGCATTTCTCAACCGATTCTCGTTAAATGTTGTGAGCAGGTTCGTTAATTTTATAGGTTTTTGAAGTGAAAACTTCTTTAGTGGCGCTGAGCACTTTTTGGGATGGAGAAAAATTGTTAAATACGGGACAGAGTTTTGTGACGTCAGATGTGAAGGAGGTCACTTTTTGCTGCTAGCCGATTCGACTTTATTCAAAACTGAACGCTATTCGCAAGAGTATAAAGCCGTTAAACACGTTTTGCAATAGCATATTCTGCAAATAAATTTGTAATAATACCAACGCATCCTTCACCGTTTTGCTATTGAGCAAATTCGAATAGGTCGAATTTAGACGTTATTCCTAAAGAGATAAAGCTTTAAAAAATATTTGGCAATGGCAAAAACAAATTGGTATTGTGTTTGCCGCCGCCCATGTCATGTGACCTGATCGAAAAACTGTTACAATGTTATTGAGTTTTCACTTCTGCCGGCACTCCCGGAGTGCAACCCGGTCTTTTTTTTGTGGAATCACTTTTACAAATGTATATAATATTGTGTGTAATGTAAAAGACAGGCTCTCTAGTTCTACAGTTCACAGAGCCACTAATGTTAGATACATAGATCCGGGCGACGGCACCCCGCCCCGGGGCCGGAGCGGCTGGCTTGTTGACTTTCTGCCGCGTGTGCTGTGTGCAGGACTGCAGGCTCGGGCGGGGCGCGGGCGGGGCGCGGGCGGGGCGCGGGCGGGGCGAACACAAGCATTTACTAGCAAATTTTCAAAGTAACAACATAGAATGTGCTCTGGAAATATGTTGATCGTGATTCGTTCTAGATTTATTAACCACCGAACCATTGAGATGATATTTTGGAGTAACATTGCCGCTGCGATAAGTTAAGTCACATTATGTACGCAGTTAAAACAAAAACTTAATACAAAAACCTAGGAAATTCGGTAAGTATACTCGGTTGAGCAACTTATTGAACAATATATAACTTTCCAAGTTATATTTAAATGCTCTAGTCTTATCTTGCACAAAAGTTACTAAAATCATGTGGATATTGATGTACATAGTAGGTACGTTATACCTCCGTAACTTGAAAAAACTCTCTATTTGACTACTGTTTTAGCCTAGTTGGTAGTGACCCTGCCTACGAAGCAAGAAGTCCTGGGTTCGAATCCCGGTAAGGGCATTTGTTTGTGTGATGAACACGAATATTTGTTTTCTATGTTTTTAAGTATTTATGTATCTATATAAGTATGTTTATCGTCGTCTAGTACCCATAGTACAAGCTTTGCTTAGTTTGGGACTAGGTCGATTTGTGTAAGATTGTCCGCAAATGTTTATTTATTTATTTTAATATCGCAGTGATTCAATTTCACGGGGATTCCTTCTTTAATAAAAACTCTTTTCTAGTGTAGTTTGATTCCTTGATTTGTAATAACCAAGTATAAATGGAGGTCAGGCATCAGACAAATATTGTTGTGAGCCACTGCCACCGAGGAGACATGCATTATGTAACTAAAATGTAACAAAGGAACTGTGGCCTAGACATAGAGTTGACACTACCTTGTCATGGTGTCGCTATCGTATCGACTTTAAAGTTTAAACGGTTTATCAGCCCGTCGATGTCACTCACACCCACCAACTGTTCCAAACCCACTACCGATCATAAATAGACCAAGGTAAAGGTAAACGTCCCAATGTTTGACACCTTCATTCTAATAATTGAAGCCCATTGGTTGCCTTTCTACCCAACTGCCGAAGGATAGGAGAATTATGTTATTCGAGCGTATGTATGTATGTATTTATGTATGTATGTCACCTTATTCTTTGGCACGCCCTGCAGCCTAAACCGTTTGACGGATTTCGACATATGAGGTGTCGTTGGATTCCTCTTAATCGTGGAAGTGACATAGGCTATAAAATATGAAAAAAGCAGTTGGGTTTTTACAAAAATCTTTTAATTTCACTTGTTTGCTGTGAATTAAGAAGAATATTGGATTAGAGGTGCCAAGTATGGGGCGCTGGTGTCAGCAAACGAAAC
The DNA here is from genome assembly GCA_947578815.1 of Epinotia ramella. NCBI lineage: Eukaryota > Metazoa > Arthropoda > Insecta > Lepidoptera > Tortricidae > Epinotia > Epinotia ramella. The sequence continues at coordinate 16,438,078 of OX388224.1, read as the reverse complement.
CAGCTAATGAACTCATACAAAACCGTGTCGTGAAATTGTAATAACTCACTGAGGAAACAGAAGGCGCATGAAAGTACAGAAGCTCTCCACGCGGGTGCGTCTCGATCCAAATTTGATGAAAGAGCGGCTGCCGTGACGGAAGTCCCCGAGGAAGACGCGCTATCGCGGCGTAATGAGGCTCGGGGCACGGATACGTCTGGTTGAGTTAACTGGGCGACATTTTGACAGTGAGAGCGCTTGTGGACGACACGGCTTTTGTGTTGTGAGTTGGACATTACACGGGAACACCGTGCTCCATACGACACATTGTACCTATACACGAATCTATGCAATAACTGCGGATTTTCACGAGAAATCTGGGGTGTATCTGTGAGTTCTAACCGGGGACAGGACCGGAATTAAGTTGGTTATGAGTGAATTGGACTAACGCCGCCGAACGTTCACGCGGTTCACCACTTTGTTTTATTATTCAACTAACTCCCGCCCGCAACTTTGTCTGCGTGGACCCGGGATAAAAACTATTATCTATTTTAATCCAGAGATAGTGAGAAGATAGTTTATAATCTTCGTGCAAAATTTCACCGGAATCGGTTGAGGCGCTTAAGCGTGATTGAGTAACAAACTGGATGGAACTTTCGCATTTATAAATATTTGTAGGATTCCAAAAAAGTTTTTCACACAAGTTGTTCAAAAGATACATTCTTACTAACTGGCACCGTTAGGGTTTCCAACGAGAAATGGAAAGCCAATTTCAATGATAGGAAACCCAGATTTAATATTAAGTCAAAAATAATAGATTCATGTCCATATTTTTGTTCTCGCAGTTATAACAAAAGTATGTACACGAGCACAAATCCGCGGACATCGCGGCAAGCGCAGCGAACATCTCTCGATACAGCCACATGCACATGTAGCTATCCGTAGGTATCGGGAGTCTGCCAGAGACAATGCCGCTTAATAACGCTCAGCGTTTCCGTGTACGAGACTGGCTGGCACTGGCAGCGGGTCGGCCGGCTAGTATTCACGACGCTTGCACACACTCAACGGGCAAACCAGTGGAAGCCGGAACGACTGCACAGAATCTAGGAGCCAAGACATACGAGCGAGTGGTGATGTGTCGAGGCAGGTTGTGAATCACAGGCATGCATCACAAATAAGAAGAGAATATAGGCTTGACGACGACTTGTTTCAATTGAATTAAACCCGATCAATACACAAGCTACGGTAGCCTAGTGGTTCTGGCATGCGGCTATCAACCGGCGGTCGTTTGTTCGAATCCCGGCTCGTACCGATGAGTTTTTCGGAACTTTTATGTACGGATAAAATATAATAATATTTAGCGTTAGTTTCTCGGTGAAGGGAAACATCGTGAGGAAACAGCTCTAATCCCGATAGGGTCTTGTTTTCCCTCTGGGTTGGAAGGTCAGATGGCAGTCGCTTTTTATAAAAACTAGTGCCTATGCCAAATCTTGGGTTAAGGTGTCAAAGCGAACGACCGGGTTTCGCTTTTTCTTCAGGGCACAAACGGGAATAACGCTAAGAGGATGATGATGAATACAAACGTTACATCTACAAGGAAAAGCTTTAGGTGTTTTCCATCAATTTATTTGCCAGTATTTACTAGAACTTTAATGTCAGCTACTCTAGGTACTGGTTGTGTAGCGCGGCCGCTCGCGCCCTCCGTCAGTTTTCACATCTACCGGCACTCCCGGAGTGCAACCCGGTTTTTTTTTATAGTTCTCAACTGAATCTTTTAATTACAAAATCCAAAATGTTCATCGATATTGATGCGTCATCATTATATCAGCCGAAAGACGTCCATTGCAGGACATAGGCCTCCCCCAAATTGTGCTACAATGACCAGTTCTGCGCCACCCGCATCCAGCGGACTCACGCGACCTTTACCAGGCCCCGTATCATGGTCTGCCTTATCACGCGATAAGTGACAAGATAGAGCGTCCGTCACTGGCTGACAGCGTTCGATAGAACGAGACGACGCTCTTATCTTGTCACTTATTGCGTGATAAGGCCGACCATGATATGGGGCCAGGCCAGGTCATCGGTCCACCCCTCAAACAGCCCCTTTTTTTGGGGTTTACACCTTTTTGAATTTATTTATGTAATTAGGCCATAAATTTCTATATCTATACTTAATTTCAGCTTCCTATGTCAAACGGTCTTCGAGAAAACTGGCTGTGACAGACGGACAGCCTCCGAGTGATCACATAAGTGTTCCGTTGGACCAATTTTGGTACGAAACACTAAAACGCTCAATGAAAATGTCTCCTTAAACACGCTACTAAAATTACATTGTCTCTGGCATCACTCTGGCCCACAGTGTTTTTAGAATAATGTTTTTAAAGCTTTCCTCTCTATGTGGTCTATGATAAGCATGCAGGGAGCAAAACTGATATGTGATATTTGTGATCCCTTGGGCAAAAAGACAGATTGAAAAAAAAAATGCAGAGGGATCAAAATCAAGTTATGCTCCCTAAAAACGGGCTAGAAAAAACTTGTTTTCGAATAGAAGGAGTGAAAAAATATATTCCGGCATACCAACTCCTCAGACGGACAAAAATTTCGTCGTGAGCCTTTATATAATTAGATCCCGAGATCATTAACTACATGTGATTGGTGGCTAGAGCTAGACTGGTTACTGGTATCCTGCAGCCGTGCGCTCGGTGCGTAGTGAACGCAGCAGACAGTGCGACACGGGGTTTCCCGCCGGGATCGATCCCGCGTCCCCGGGGCGCCGCGGCGACGCCGGGACCGCCCAAACACGCGCTTCCGCGCCGATGCCTCCGCGGCAATCAATTCATCTCGATACTAGCGGGTTCCTGGCTCGGTGTATCCCGTTGTGAGTGTTCTGACAAGTTAGACGGCGTGTTCTGACACGTGGAAGTAATTTGGGGGGCACGCCAGTGTCCCCGCCGAGACAAGCAAAACTAACAAACAAAGGAGGCTTTGCTTGCTAGCAGATTTCTTACCTGAATACATTAGTTAGAGTATTTATTATCATGTCAAACATTTCAAGCGTAGCAGATATTATCACAGGAATCGATACTGGACATAATGTGTTCTGCAAAATAAACAAGACTTCGCTCGAACACGATCGCAATAATTATCTCATAGAGTCATAGTGTGTCGCAGGGTTGTGTCGTGTGCCGCGTCCGACACAGCCGCATACTAAACGAGTCTGATTTGATTGCGCGCTTTGAGTCTGCCTATGTCGCTTGTCGCTTTGTAAGGCGACCGCAATGAGCTACAGGCTTCTAGCCGGTCTGTGACGCAGTTGGGTTGAAAGCCTGTGGGCCTAGGCCAGAATGCATTGGGCACGCAATTATTTATTGTTAATCAACATAAATCCTCGACACGCATTGAGGCCTACAGTACAGCCCCGTTCTCGTCCATGAGAGGATCATGTGTGAACCATGTGCTAACCGTGAAAGGTGAACGTATTACTTTGCTATCATTATTATTTTCTAATGTGCGCGACAGGATAATCTCGAAGAGTTAGAGTTTAGAGTTAGTTCTAGCATATAAAAAGAGAACTGTAGGCGATCAAAAAAATAAAACTCAACAGCGACTGGTTCTGAGAATAAAGCGCCATTCATATACCAGTTTAATCATACCTTCACTTACACGTTCTCTCCAAAGGCTTTATTGTAGTAAATCCGTTAGATCCAAGACGGATAATAAATGAAATTGCTCTCGTAGGTAGTGTAGCCTCCCCCGCACCCCCGCCCCTCGGGCCGTCGCGTCGCTTATCGCCCGGCGTCGCTCACTCATTGCTGACGGATGGCCCGACGTCGCCCGACTAAATAAAAACACGCGCGACACATTCTCGCCTCATAACATGCCCTAAAAACGCGCTCGCCGACCAGAAACATTTTCGCCCCTCATGATGCGAGTTTTTGCAGAAAAGGCTGCAGAATTTTCTGCAATAAATTGCAGTAACGTTGGCGATGTGGGAACGGAACTCCTTTGATTTGCATGGTGTTCGGGGTACAAACGAGTGAACAATACAAGCGTCCTCAGATAATGGTCCGCAAATATCGACCAGTATAAAACAGACCTTCGATGACGTAAAGTGTTTACGGATCTAGGGGTTAAAGTACAGTAGGGAGCTTTCAGACGAGTGGAAAATGTTTTGTTAATAAAAGGGCCCCGCGTCGGATGTGGATGTCGATGGCGCGCGTAAAGCAATTAATTTTATTTGCTTCCGCCTATCTCTCATCTCCCCTCGGTAAAGTGAGCTATTCAGAACTTCGCCGGGAGGAAAAACTAGTTTATTGCGCGAAGGGATACAACGTAGGAGTTTAATCGGCCGACGATTTGCTTCAAGTCAGCGAAACCGCACACTCCAACATTAGTGGCGAACTGGCGACGCACACATAGATAGGTATCACTTAATGGCGAATATTGCACACAGCTACAGTCTCCAGTCAATTTATATGTTGATCGTTGTAATCGGGCCGGCGGGATGACGAATAAGATAGTCTAGTGCAGATAGCACAAATTGTCCTGGGACATCCACTTTTACGACGACAGTAAAAGTAAATTGTGCGCGGGCAAGACAATGTCTCGGTTAATTTTATTTCATGTGCCTACAAAATAATCAACTTACGCATCAGCTTTACATAATTTTATTGCGTTGCTTATTTTCTTGCCAACAGCGTAACTATCACATGAATGTTATTGATTCACCGTTATTTCTCACTCATTTGCTTATAGGGCTCATTGGTTGTTAGTAACGAGTTGGGCCTGCATTCTGCGACGGAGAATGCATATTTAATTTATGTATCGGTTTATAAATGCGGCTCGCTTTAACGAATTTGATCACGAACAGTGCGTGAGAAGGTCCGGGTCGTAGGTATTGACACACATTTTTTTTTTTTTTTTTGTTTTTTTTTTTTTTGTTATTTTTTTTATTTAGATAGGGTTTACATTATAATGTTTACATATGTGCCACTATTGGAAACCCCCGTGGGTTTTTTAATAGTTGGCGAGATCGCGCGGTTCGGTCCGCGTGTAGGTACTAAATATATAATATGGGAAGGGGGGGTGAAATCGGATAGCGGGTCAAAGCAGATAGTATGCTATTTCACATTTCCGCTATCGCTGACTCGTTCCGACACGTTAGACAGTACGGGCAGAGGCCACTCAGTGCGATTGCAAATGGCGTCAAGTGAAGTGCATCGTGTCGCGTTGCTGTGGACGAAAAAAGTAAAAACAGGTAATTGATGTAATATTTCAACTTTTTTCATCACGTATCAAACCACTGTCAGTGTGAGAGTATGTTAGTTAACATTTTAAGTCGATACAGTGACTATTTGAGTTATGCTTTTCGATATTGTTCCTATTTTAGACCTTGAAATTCTTGCGTATTTATTTCCTTCGTCAAATCAAGGCCGTTGGGTAGAAGCAGACGGGGTGAAATCGGGTACAGAGTCTCCTTATAAAAATGACTTATTACATAATAAATCTAAAGCACCACGAACTCACTCCCTTCAGGGAAAAGGAAAAGGAAAAAAAACAAAAGCTGGAAAAACTACAAACCGTAAACAGAAAGAAAATGAAGAAGATGCTGAATGTCTTATTTGTGACGAGAAATATAGTCATACAAATCTTCAGATGCCTGGATCCAATGTACGGTGTGTCTGAAATGGGCCCACGAGGGTTGCACCGAGGGTACAGCACAGGAATTATTGTTTTTTGTATGTGATAGTTGTAAGTAATGAGTATCCGTAATCACCCTATCATAAAAATAATGGTATCTGGTTTTACCCGTATATGAGGGGTGATATCGGATTTACTAAATCTAAGAAAATGTTGATTGATCGCTTAAGTAATAACTTGATCTCTTTAATTTTGTGCCAAAAGAAAGAATAATACTTGTTGATTTTGATGTTATATTTTTTTTTAATATATCTATGTGGACTAATTAAATATGGTTTTTTTTTCTTAACTATCCGGTGTTACCCCTCTCTCCCCTAGGTACCTATGCAATTTTTGTCACAGAATGCAGTGTTTGAAATCGCGGGCCGATAGTTATTAGGCGGCGGCTGGACGATTGTCCACCAAAGTCCGATTTGTGCAGCGCGACAATCGCAAGTCGGTATCGATAAAGATGCTCGGGGCATGGAAGTGATTCACAGAGGGTAAATTGCAACTGGTGAACCAGTTAATGATATAAACTTCGGATACAGGTCGGGTCGTAGTAACCATACTACGACGCTTACCTTAGAGGTCAAGTTATACTGGTAGGAACTCATCTAGACGAGAATGTTGTGTGAATAGAGGAAGGAGGCAATCTCGCCGCCAATACAAATGATCCCGCAATATCTTTCAAAGAAAGCGTCGGAGTCAATTACGTCGTCGCCCGCGGCACAAAGGGCTTGCGGATTCGGGGCTCGTCCCCCAGCACACACACACCCACATACACGCACATCCACAGTGACGACACATATCGACACGTGTCGTCGGCAAACACGATCGAATTAAAACGTATCAGCGCCAACGCGTTTGGATATCGAATCACTTTCGCTCATGTAACGTTGTTGGGTCAATAAAAAGCATACGTATCGAAGCCAGGCGCTATGGATTCTCATATCGACTTACAACGAGCGGTTGTAAGTTACAACCGCTCGGTGTGTAAACGCAGCCTTTGAGAATGAACGCGGGAAACACATTTAAAGTAAAAAGAAATGCGTAACGTTACGTCTGAATGGACCACCTGGTGCGGACTGATGCGAGTGCAGTTTTACTACCGCTTTATTACTTCCACGTGTCGTGTCGCTACACAGTTCACACGTCGCCACCACGGTGTTACGCTTCAGTTCCAATATTAGAAGTAGGATCAATGGAACTGAGAAATATCTGGAATGAATGTTCTTGTTGTGAGCTATTTGTATCGTCCATGACTCGACTGCGCTGTGCATGTCGTCGTACAAATCAAAATGCGTTTATTATATTAGGCCTGCCTCTTTACATTACGAGACGGAAGAACGCATTTTAATGTAACCCTAACCTAGTTGTAGTATAACCTGGTTATGGTGGCCGCAATGGCTAACTTTTACAACTCAAAATTCTCCCAGCGTTTCTAAAAAAGACCCCTGTCAAAAACAAACGCCGATACAAACTGAACATACAGTATTTTTTGGCCAAAAAACAAGCTTAATACAATGATAGTACTTAACCTACATAAGTAAACCTGAATATGAATACAAATAAGAAAAAAAACAATGCGTTGTTCTAAAAGAAAAACATGTCCGAACCTGCGATATAGAATACAAGGCAGGGAGATTAAAAAAAATGAAAATAGAAATGAAAATAGTGGAAGAAGAAAGAATTCATGAGGATGAAGTCGCCGACTAAAGGGCGTTGAAATAAAATTTCTATTAGGCGGTATGTTTTCAGAAAACTTCATAAGAAGACGTGACGACTATTTAGATAGTGCAGGTAATATTAACACTAAAACAAATAAAACAAAACTTATAAGAAACAAAATTGCCCGCCCTCGACACACCCCAATGTTGCCCGGGGCATCGTGCCCAAGTGACCCCGATCAATTTTTGGGACACTTTTTTCACAAACTCCTTGGTGTCGGAAGACCAAGGTCCAAGGGTCTCTACTGCAAGTGCCGCAAATACGTAATTATCCTTTAAGAAAGCGTATTTGCAGCACTTGAGTGTTTGGGCGTCATTAGCGGTCGAGCCCGGCATTTTGGCAGACCGCACGACATGGGAATGGGACGGAGCCAACGTATTCACGCAGGTCACGTCCCATGCCAATGGACGGCACAGATGCCATGGCACTAGAGTGCAACCGTCGGGCCTTTTACCGTCCACCGCAGACAGACCTCCAGGCTATAATGTAGAGGGAATGGCTGCAGAGCCGAGAGCCCGGTGAATGAGGTCATTGAGGGCAGCGTGTCTGAATGGCCGACCGGCACTCGACTGGCAGTGAAGGCCGTGGTGACCAAAGGCGTCAGCCGATCCTCTGCAGCGGCTGCAAGGGTGCGGCTCACAGGCCTTGATCCCTAGCCTAAGGCACACAGCTACACGCAATGCTCCCGGGTCCCACGGGTCCCGCGACGGAAGAGCATGTAGCCAGTGCCCCGACTCCGGCTCAGACACTGCCAGCAGTCGAGCGTGATCACCAGTGTTGAGACTACTTTGTATAGGAGTATTTTGTGAGAGCATTTGACAATTAAATGATCCCAGGCAGCTGGCTGGCTTTTTCAGTAGGTGGGCATTCAATAGGGCTCCCGGCTCTCCAAATTGACTCTGCATCAGCCAAGCCTGCCACTACCACATCAGCGGGATTAGAAACATTTAGAATTCCACTGATGAGGGTAACAGTGCTGTGGACAGATGAGAGAAATGCAGGAAAAGCCAGGTCACCTGTACGTCGAATGCCCAGTCCGCCATATTTAATAGGCAGAGTTGCCTGGGACCAAGTAAGTGGATTGAAGGAAATGTTTAAAATATTACTCACAGATTTTTTTAGTTTCTCTGGGGCTGTTGATACTGGTTTGCTGGATTTCAGAGAGCTGTTGAAAATTGATTGCCTGTGAAGTAGTTGTTTCAGTAGTTAAAGAAGACGTGCCGTAAAAACTGATTGTTTCTTCTATTCTCAGAAAGCAAAACAATCATGAAAAGTAAAATTAACACAACAGATACTAATTTTACTAAGTGATATTACACAACTTTACCCCGACTAATGCTTGTTCCAAATCTGTTTAAATATCACGGTATTGCGGTTTTATCGATAAGATCAACTCTACACATGGGTAGATCCATACACTTTGTGAAGTTTTAATAAATCAAATTGCTCCAAAGACGAATGTTTTTTATGAAGCTGGAGTCTCTAAACGATTCTTCAGGACGACCGTAGGATGCCTCGGTATTCTACAATTGGAAGCCAGAACCCGTAAAATGGCTTGTAGTGCCACTTCCAATTTCAATTTTAGGGAAATATATCTACATTTTTAGGGGATTGGCCCTCATGTGGAAAGCGGGGAGGGATGGCCCCTCGAGAGAATTTGTTGGAGAGAGCCGCTTGTGAAATACTTACGCCAAATTTACGGGTCTCTGCGCTCTTGTAGTGATAAATCAGTAGTTTCGGATTTCTATTCATCAGGCAATAAAGTGAATATTTAGAACTTAGACAGCTGATCACGCGTATCATTTGGGATCTAACGTCTATGACGCGCAAAGATTGATCCCTGATGTTAGAAAAGGTATTAGTGTTTCCATGATGGTGTTTGACACAATCTGAAAGTATCCTTTTTAGGGTTCCGTAGTCAAAAAGGCACCCTTATAGTTTCGCCATGTCCGTCCATCTGTCCGTCTTCGGCTTAGCTCTGTAACCATGACAACTACAAAACTGTAATTCGGCATGGGTATATAAACCAATCACGCCAACAAAACCGTTGATAAAACACAAAAAAAAAAAATTATAGCTAAAATATATATAGGGTACGCTCCCGTACATGTAAAGTGGTGATGTAATTTTTTTTTCTCGTTATACCTATAGTGTGGACTTGGAGTATCGTTGGATAGCTTCTTCTAAAATATTATGGGTTTTTATGAACAATTTTTCAACTCAGTTATGCGTTTGGGAGATATTGGGCTTTAAAGCCCTAATTCTTGTTCGAGTCATGTGTCCCCCCCCCCCTGCCGGCTAAATGGCTACTACTGGGGATGTGAAAAAAATCGTGGTAGTAGTACATATAATGAATTTAAAAGGAAAACTATCACGGCTAAGTAGAAATTACTAGTTACCGAATAATAGTCTATCAACTTAAAATGTAAGTACTTAGAAAGTTATTTCGTAAAAATGCGGCTGACGGAACCGGACCATTTAGTTGGCGCGCGCGTGTCGATGTAACTAAGACAGACACGCAACTACGGAACCCTGCACAGAGCGTAGCACGACACGCACTTGGCTCATTTTTTAATGAAGGGCCATGACTTGCAATATACTTCGTGTTTCATCTGTTTATTGGTCATCACGCGACATGAGGTTACGCCTGAGTTTGAATACTGTCAATGCGCGCGGATGATTTCATTGATGATTCCATTCCATTTCAAATGTGCGAGAAACTACCTAAAATTGTTAACAAATAACCTTAATTTAATACGTTTGTAATTCAACCCTCAGCATTCCATAGCGTTAAAATACTTATCAAAATTAACAATCCATCTACTCTCTACAATACTAAGGGGCTGTTGCGTTATAGCCAATTAACAAATGAACCATCATCTGAAAGAGAGTCCACAAATAGACCTTACCTATTTGCCATTATGTTCATAAAGTGTCACTAGTCGTCGACGGCACTAAGGATAAGTACTCTGCACCGCTGCACTCGAAATGCTCATCAAAGCATCTCGCCGGCGACCCCCGCCGGGTAATCAAGTGCCCGGGATTACCTCTCCGCCCTGCCCCCTCCCCCGTCCCTTGCACCCCATCGTCTCGCCGGAGATAAAGGAACCGCGTGAGTTATCACTGCAGGGGTAATTCTCACAATTTACCGACCGCGCTGCGCGGACCAGTGTAAGTCCGTTTCCGATTACGCATATGTAGTTCGGTTCTCAGGGTCAAGTAAGGCTAGGGACAAATCTTTAAATGAGAAAACGTTTGGTGAATAGGCAGGGCCGCGGGAAGGGACGGACTTTGAAAAATATGAGCGGAGATGGCAGCGCGAGCGTATCTCGTTCACACACAGTTGCGCCGCAACCCGCACGGAACATTGAACGTAACATATCTAAATCCTTTTGGCTGTTAAACGCGGGATTATTGAGCGAGCATTATCAACAAGCTTTGCAGTTATATAAATAAATAATTATGTTTAGCGCTATTCTAGAGTACCTAGTAAAATAGATTTACACTTAAACTGTATATATGCCTATGTGAAGTGGAACTCATATTACGGGACCAAGACTTTGAACTAAAAAAATCTTTTCAGCCCTCTTCGCAGAGTCACGAGAGCAGGTTCGATGTTTTGGAGCCAAGTGTCGTGTCAAAACTAGCGAAATATACTTGCATAATATACCTATAGATAATAATCACGTTTGTTTTCCAGTGGTATTGGCAGAGATGATATCACGGAGACTCAAAGCAATACTACTACTATCTATTGTTTTGCAAACATTGTTAGTAAATATGGAACACTTTGCAGCACACTTTCTGCAGGAGCATTATCTTAAAAGTGCTTGCATGTTGCGCGAAGACAATTCGGTCGTATCGCGCGCTCGGAGCAGTTAGGTGCCGGCGGCGGGTGCAGGTGCATTAGCGATGCAGGTGCGCGTGCAGATTGCAGGGAAAATGTTTTGCAATATCTGGCGATTGTGCACTAGTCTAGTACTTACTAAAGTGTTTTTCTGATTTTGTAGAGAATCTTCTCTTTGCCTTCAAAACATACTTTGTCCTGAATTGAACTTTATTTGACCAAGTCCATGTACCTGCCCTAGCGTCTATTCTCATCATCAAATAAATTAATCTATGAAACAACGCGATGTCTCTGCAATTCTGCAAAGCGCTTATGCCGTTATGTACCTACATAGTTACTACTTACCTTCCGAAGCTGGTGCGGGCAGACTTGTGAGACATGACGAGCTTCTGGATTGTGAAATTACGCGTCAAATTCATACGAGCCTACACTCAGCTATAACCACTGCTCAGTAAATTAACAAGGTGTTCAATCCGCTTGGTTACGGGGACCTCTCATCCTAGTATAATTTATAACCACTTACGTTTTAAGTTTATAAACTGCACTGAGATGACAGCTAAATGGCGGGTGTCCCCTTACCCCAGCAGTGAACATTAACTTGCATCTCACATTTACACCCTCGTGATTCGCGACGCATGACATAGTCACGGATAATCAATGTGTGGTCTCGCGCGAATGGATGGCGGCACCAGCCGTTCCCTGATAAGCAACGTATCTCCTGTCACTCGCAATTGCTCCCTTGGCTGCACTGTCCAGCAAGTACAGCAGTTCATCCTTGAGCGGAACAGTGTTTAGATATAGTATTAGTAGATATGGATTATTTCAGTTAGTTTATTTATTTCATTGTACAGTTTTCACAAAACATTTAACTTACATTATACTTATTACTTATCGTATCGAAATAATAATGAACACTGAAAAATATAATTATTTGTAACGTGCAACTAAAATTTGAATAAATATACCTAAAATAAAATATCCATCGGTCAATGGACTTGCGAGATATACATCATCTTCCTAGCGTTATTCCCGGTTCTGCCCTAAAGGAGCCCGGGGTCCGCTTTGACATCTAATCCCAAGATCTGGCACTATTTTTACGAAAGTGACTGCCATATGACTTTCCAACCCATGGAAAACTAGACCTTACCGGGATCAGACCGGTTTCCTCAGGATGATTTCCTTCACCGGAAAGCTAACGGTAAATAATCCATACATAAGTTCCGAAAAACTCATCACAAGCCGGGATTCAACCCCACGACCACCGCTTGACAGCCGCATGGCTGAACCACTAGGCTAGCGTAGCTTCGGGATGGATATACATAGGCTACATTATTTTGTATGTCTCCACTTGCGTTCCGTGTAATAATTATGCAACCGGAGCCGCGTGGGCAGCTAGTGTGTAATAAAGCCTGCGACGAGGCAATAACACATGCTAAGTATTAAGGTACTGTTACACATGCTCTTTAGTAGCACGAAAGCATGCTAGTTTCGAGCAAATAGCATGTGTAAATGTAAAGTTGCTAGTAAGTAGCATGCTATATGCATATATAATAATTGAGCATGCTCAAACAAGCATGCTACTAAACAGCATGTGTACCAGTACCTTTAGAGCAAGTCACGTAACCAGCACAGATAATAACGGCTTGTTCACAGGAAGTCGGTTTTCGTTTGACGCTTCCGATCCTAATCACATTTCAGTCTGTATTTGCGCGCTCGCTGCTGCGCGTCGAGCTAACGAGTCAGAAAGAGCGAAGCACGTTGAAAACAAATAAGGATGCGATCTCAGATTGAGCCCCTTGAGATGTTGGCACTTTTTGCTCGGAAGTAATAACTCCCGGGAACTAAAGATACGTGCCGGGAATTATTGTTTGACTGGTACAAAGCTGATGTCTGTAACCGTCATCGTCAAAGATAAGACATACGTTTCTGCAATTTGTACCTATTACCTATGGAAAAAGGTTCAAATCAAATCAAATCAAATCAAAACAGTTATTCGTGACAAAAACAACGCAGATAATATGAGAAATAAAATAAAAAGCACATTTTGCTTTGCCACGAAATGGACCCAGCTCAGCATGTTGCTAGCTTTGCAGCCAGCGCTGGTCTTCCGCAGGGTCCATTCGGTGAGAGCAAATATATAACTAAAATACAAACATAAAAATACACAAAAAAGGAATATACAGTAGTTTTTTTACAATATTGAATAGTAATGGTTTGTTGGCCTGTAAAAAGTTGCATCGCAACAAACCACTACGTGCGTATGAGCCTTAATGGTAAAAGTGAACGCAGCCCATACACGAACAGTACTACTAGCGCCAGAGTGAAGAAAAAACAGGAAATAAACTAAACACTAAACATCAAACAAATACAGCATGAGATTGGGCATTAGTTCAGAAGCCCGCGTGGAGCCATCAATAAGATTGATTTATACAAATTGACAACGGTTATGTTTTAAGATAACTGTCAAACCAACTCAATGCATTAATGTCGAAGCCATAATAACTGAAATTAGATAAGAGTAGATTAATGTTAAGGCAGTCAAGGGCGCGGGAAAAGTCAAGAAGTACTAACAATGTAAACATTCCCTAGTCCTGTGCGTGTGCACACAAAATATTGTCAGTGACGTCAAGTAAAGCCGTCACTGTTCTCCTCCCCTTTCTGAAACCTGATGGAACACTAGGCAGAGTGTTGTTCGACTCAAGGTAATGAGTAAGCTGAGAGCCCACAGCCTTTTCTAGTATTTTTGAGATACAAGGCAAAATACTTATGGGTAGGTGTTTGAGTTCAGACGGGTTAGCAGTTTTAGGCAGTGGGTGCCCAATCGCTAACTTCCAGATTGGGCATATTGAGGTCAAAATGGAAGTATTTATTATGTCAGTTATAATATCAATAGTCTGGGGTAATGTCAAAATAAACATGTTCAAATTACTACCGTCGCTACCTTCAGCATTTGATTTCAATTTTTTTATTATTTTATCAATTTGGACTGAATTAATTGGAACTAATTTAAATATAAAGTCGCTGTGCCTGTGGAACTCAAGGTATGTCAGTTGAGATATATAAACTTCTGAAGTTCCGGGCAGACTTAGAAAATGATTATTTACGAGTATTACAGTTGGGTTGTCAAATGATGTAGGCAGTTTACTGTTTTTTTTAGGCAGTATAGTTAGTTGACATCAGGTTATTCCATAGTGACTTAGGATCATGAATCTTACTGTTTATGTTCAGTTCAAAGTATGCAGATTTTTCATAGAACATTGCTTTATTGAAAGTAGATTTCAAGTCTTTGTATGTAGTAATGTTTTTTTTAGTCTACTACTATGAAACTCCACTGCGGCCTTGTCACGCAAACGCATCATGAGCTTGGTTGAAGACTTCGACCATACCATTTAACATTTCCCAGGTTTGACATCAGGTCCCACCTCACAGACCGCAAGCCCGCATCTAGATAGTCACGTTGAATGTCCTTGATAGGCCTGTAGGTCATTTGAAATGGCTTAGGTTTTTCAAGCTTAATGTTGAATTCGCAAACAACAAGGCAGTGCCCATAGAGCGTACCCACATGGTGTACACTTACATTGTACGCACGTAAATCTGTACAAACAACAAAGGGATATATATTAAGTACAAAGAATGGAGTGGTGAACGTGCGCAAATAAACCAAAACACAATTTGCTTGAGAGTGATGAAGCTGTTAAAATGTACACGGCACCTTACACTAGACATCCGTATTGTATTATACGTCCCGTGTATTATTCGGAATCGGAACTATTGTGTTGTGGTCGACCCGGTATCGCAGACATGATGTGACCACCTCCTTGTCCCAGCTAATCCCACTTGTCCCGGGATCCCGCATAATCCCGCGCTGTCACGCTGCATCGCTTTATTAATACCGTCACCCTTGAGGGCAACTCAAACATCATTATCGGCGTGGGGCGCCATTACCGAGCAAACACCGTCCATCCCTCGGTGACAAAGCCATCCTCTATCTCTAAAAATATCAAGTTGTAGTGAAATGCGAATATATAATTTGGTAATCTTGTAAGTCAATCTACTATCGGACCTGGAGTGCGATTTTTGAATCTCACTGGTGATATCAAAGTCACCGGTGACTAAAATTATCACCGATGACTTTTATGTCACCATTTTCCAAGAGCCGTATTTTTGAAAGTCACACGCTGTTTACCAACATGCAGAAATTTTACAATGTCAGTCAGAGACAATCTTCCCGTTACGTTCCTTTTTACGCAGATGTTACAGTGTTGTCCTTGATACCGGTTTTTAGGGTTCCGTAGCCAAATGGCAAAATACGGAACCCTTATGGATTCGTCATGTCTGTCTGTCTGTCCGAGTCCGTCCGTATGTCACAGGCATTTTACTCGAAAACTATAGTGTATTTGAATACAATTTTGAGGATAGGTGTATTTTGTTTGCCGTTACATAGTTTTGTAATTAAATTACAAAAAAAAAAATTTTTAGGGGTGCACTCCTTACATAAAACTGAGTCAATTTTTTTTTCATTGCAATCCCACGTGTGGCACATCAATCGATAGGCCTTTCTAAATAAATATAAGGTTTCTCAGCATTTTTTTTGATTAAGTGAATAGAGTCGGAGATAATCGCCCCGAAAGTCACTAAAATTGTGTCCCCCCCTCTAATTTTTGAACCATGTATTTTAAAAATATGAAAAGAAAACATGGACATAGGGCTTATTAAATTCTTTCAGCGAAAATTGTTTTGAACAAGATCGGTTCAAAGGTTTTTGAGGTATTTCTAAAAATAAAAAAGCGGCCAAGTGCGTGTCGGACTACGCACAACGAGGGTTCCGTGCCTATTAAAAAGGTCGTATCGTTACTGAAATCTTATGGCACTTACGTCCTTTTCTTTAAGGAAGGCAAATTTTTAGGAATTGAATTACAAAACTATGTAGCAGTTAATAAAATACACCTATCCTCAAAATTTTATTCAAATACACCTTATAGTTTTCGAGTAAAATGCCTGTGACATACGGACGTACAGACAGTCAGACAGACATGACGAATCTATAAGGGTTCCGTTTTTTGCCATTTGGCTACGGAACCCTAAAAACTGCCTTCCTTAAAGAAAAGGATGTAAGTGCCATAAGATTTCAGTAACGATACGACCTTTTTAATAGGCACGGAACCCTTCGTTGTGCCGGGTCCGACACGCACTTGGCCTCCTATTTATATTCTCAATAAATCGTCGCAATCACAAATATCACAATCGAGCCCCGCTGCTAATTCTTCCGAAAAACATACTTTGGTACTTTTGGCAGATGTCACAATTGTCACAAACGTCAACTGTCAAAAACAATCGCATGGTGATTTCAATTACGAGTGGGTAGGGGCACTCGTAAATCGATATCATAGGTATGACAAATGTAAGTCACCGGTGAGTTTCAAAAATACGAACTTTCGGAAATCACTCACATCGGTGAGAATTAGTCACTTGGTGAGATTCAAAAATCGATCCCCTGTACCGTTTTGACTACACGTGTGAGCGAGACTCAGAGTGACCGATGCAATACCCCAAGAAACGTGCAATTAAAATCCCTTTTTCTTCATTCAGCCTGTCCTGTCCAACACGAGCTGCTCACATTAACTCGTATTTTTAAAATAAACAAGTGAAAAATCTTAATGTTAAAAAGGGTTAATGCCTCCAATCGTGAAAAATGATTTCGCCATGTTATTAAATTGGAAATGGTGTTATTTAATCCGCATCGGATGGACCTCGTGACGAACAGAGGTTGCGGTCGCGCCTCCCCTCACCCATCTGTACACCCGTCCACTATTTCACAAAACAATAACAAACATTTAAAAACAAACCCGGGTCGGCATCGGCATGTCCCAGGGACGTCCCACTTACATGACCTCCAAAATTAAACACACTGGATAAGTTATTTAATGAACTAAATGACGTGAATACATCCACACGGATCTATTTCATAGTAAGGTTAACTCTGTTTAAATACTTATCGATATTAATTTCAATAGGTAGCGAACAATCCCCGATACCAAATTGTTCGTTTACTGTGTTCAGCTGTTCAGCCGACCCTACTTCTGTATAGTGTGAAATCGAATTATTACGAGACCTTTGTAAACATGATGTTACTTAGCATTATATCTGTGGAAGCTTGTAATTTCCTTTTAGTCAATAATTTAGTTGATTAAGATTAAGACTAGGCAGTAAGCATACCAAATAAAGAAAAATAAAATATAAATAATATATGAACTTAGTGAACTCTATATATAATCCTGTTAATAACATTTACAATAAACATAAGTGGATATAGGATATAGGTATCAACTGTAGTTATTGTTAAGTCAATGGCCCATATTAGCTAATCATAATCAACCAATTGAATTCCATTTATATACAAGTGAAAATTAATTAATTATTTATTCAATTAATCAGCTGAAGTGTGGGCCCAGCGACTAGCCATATTAGCATTTGCATCGACATATTCGTAATAGGGATGCGGACTAAGATTTTTTTACGATGCCATACGAACCAGTTTTGTACCAAATGTGGAACAAATGTTTGTATGGCAGCAACTACAATTAAAGAACATAAATACCCAAAAATTTGAGACAAAGATTGACGTCGCTGGCGGCAGCGCAAAACGCTTCATACTGATGACGTACCCACGCATGACGTCACTTGTACAAAGTAGTTGTATCGTTGTATGGAAAATCCGGTAAATTGTTGTTTCGGTCGCGAAATACTGCGTTTGAGTACATAGTTGTCACACAATATTGTTTCTATAAAAGCGTAAGGATTCTATTGGCAGCTTTAAATTTACTCTTGGACAATAAAAAAAATGCATCATTTTTCTAAACTTTCAAGGTTCTCTTATTTTTATGATTTTAATTACATTTTATAATTTATACTTTATAAAACCAACAAAATCAACTTGAACATTAGGCCGCATGCCTATTGAGCCACACTCCTTTCACAATAAATTACTTTATTTATTTTGTTTATTTCAAAACGAATTGGAATCAACCTACCGCACCCATTTCCACTTACCACCGAGTAACGCTCCCAACTCCAAATGGGACGTAACCATCAATTTGACATACTTTACTGTTGCCGCTAATCAGCATTGACATTGAAATAAACAGTAACTGTCGCCCCGCGCGTAACAACGGAGGGACTCCGAACTCTGCGTCTCAAGTACCAAAGGGCCGCATTTTTACCACTAAAAATCCAATTTTAATTGAATACCAACCCTCATCATCCCCCTCGTGCACACATGACTGTGCGCTTACACAAGAGGGAGAGAAGATCAAGACGAATAACATGTGATTTGAATAAGTTGTAATGCTTACCGAAATAGCGTCCTAAGAGCGTCAGCCACCCTATTCATAGGATTCGCCTCGATGAACGCTCATCCATATTATAATTCGCCCGACAGTCGTTATAATTATTCGTATTTGGAGGTCAGAGTCTGGTGTCCTGCAGCGCAGCCATGGCCAAGTTTGTGAATATTAGCCCACAGCATTTAGTGGGCACTTGAATGAGTTAATCTCTCCGGGGTCGGTCTGAACTCTCAACAGTAATACTTGAGTCAGTAGAGTTGAGTTAATAGACATGGCTAGTCTGTCAGTTGCATGTATAAATGTTAAAACGAGCGTTCTCTTGCAGCAGCACTTACGCATATAATGTAAAGAAGGTTTTGTAGGCGGATGGTAAGGTGTGTGGTGTGTACCTACCTACTTATTTTAAACTGGCTTTTGCCGGCGCCTCGTTCGCGTTGACTTCCTTTTGTTAGAGTTTTACTGGGATAAAAAGAATTCTATAATGTTACACCAGGCTAAATCAGGCTATTTGTATATTTAAATTCATCTTATTCTGTTCAGCCGTTTTTGCGTAATTTAGTAACAAACACACAAACTTTCGCATTTATAATATCGAATGTATCGAATCATATTCAGAGTCCGAACTGATATATTATTAATGAAACTAAATTAAATAATTAATAAAGAAATAATTATAAGTGTTTTTCATACGCAAAGCATAATTTGATGATTAGAAGTGCGGTTGCCGGCCCTGTAAAGCGTAATTGGTTATTAGGAGTTTGGTTGCCAGCCCTGTAAAGCGTAATTTGATGGTTAGAAGTGCGGTTGCCGGCCCTGTAAAGCGTAATTTAATTATTAGAAGCGCGGTTACCGGCCATGTAAAGCGTAATTTGATGATTGAAAGTGCTGTTGCCGGGCCTTGAGTTGAGGGTTTTTTTGACAAATGCACTCCATACACAGCGTCCTGGGCAAGTAGCGTCCACATACCCACAGAGCAAATCGCGGTGTAAGCCAGTGTTGTTATCATTCCCTCCCTCACGTCAGTAGCCATTGTCGGTAATGAAGCAAGTGTCCCCTCGCAATCACGACACATCTCTGACTCCCAGCCAGCGAACACTCGAGGGCACCGCGGGACTCTTAATAGAGGGAATGGTTCACAATGGGCAGAGTTAAATGAGTAGTATCTCCGCACAGGGATAGGAAGAAAATGTTAGTGTATCGTTGACTCTATTTAAATGCAGTGAAGGTTCAAAATTATTTGCCTCCAACCGCTGTAAGTGGCGCATGTTGTATGTGTCCATGCTTGAATCCTGTACCGCCAGCGCCGTCTATATGTGCCGACGCTTTCGTAATACAATTTACAATCACGAATTATTATAGACATTATGAGGTGGTTAGAAGGCCTTGTATAGTCGCTGGCATGGCTTCGGTGTTGTACTACTTATGTTCATTAACTGTGGTAACAAAGGGACGGTTAACAATCCCGTTGAAATATCACTTAACGAGAGCACCACTCCGCGAGTTATGATGAACACATTGTTTAACTTGTAAGTTGAGTTTAAAGAGTAGTATAACATAACTAACGCAGACTAGCAATATACAAACAAAGAACAACATTTGGGTGACATTTGTTTTACTAAGTTTTATTCCGCGATTGAAGCGCGAATGCGGTGCGAAGTGATGAATGCAACAAAACTCGCCATTTATAGTTGAAACTGCGAAAGTCTTGAATGGATACAAAGGACAGTAGTTTTCCTCAGAGATTTTTAGTCTGTAAGCACTAATACAATCCCATTAGCTTAACCGCTAATCCCCCTCTTCTATTTACAGTATTTGCTTAAAAAGAAGCAATAGCATTCATATATCTACTAGTACTTTCCTGATTGTAGTAAGTGGCACCGGGGGACCGAGTCGAGCCCCGCGCTCGCGTCGGCAAATATGTTGTTGGTTCATGTTTACTCCGGTAATCGCGTCATTATCAATTTGGTACCGCTATGGCTTCAGAGTTTTAATATATGTTAACATAATCACGTTACATTAAGGGTGGATTGCACCAAATCGTCTGTAATCGTAAGCGGTGTTCGTTTAAATCTGAAGGTACGGAAGGTTTGACAAGTTTCTATGTAATGACAGCTGCCGGCGTGATATTTGACGTAACTTGGTGCAACCCACCCTAAGAGTAGAAAGTTGAAAGGAAAATTCAAAAACCACCGACATTTTCTTACCTATATAACTGGAGAAAAATAAGAAAAGCTAAATCCACAATCATGCATAATAGTGATACTCTATGTTGATCATGCTCTCAAGGTTTTGAGAGAGCCTATAGTATAATGATCAAGGCACACGTGTTTGATACGTCTTTCAACACATTCGCGAGTAAAATCAATTCTATCGGTCGAAACTTTTGTAGTGAGGAAGGCTAAATATATTTCTGTTACAAAAGACTAGATATTTGTTGAACGAAACAAACAACGAAAATGTTTTGCAGTAAAAAATTGTGGTAAATGGCGTGCTGATTTGTAACACTCATGTTTCCATACACCCTTTCAACGCATTCCTTCGATAATTCACCTCAATCTTAAGTGGTCCACTTACGAAGGATTTGGACAGGCCCACGGGTATTCGAGTATCTACAACTTGTACTGCCAAGTTACAAGTTAGCAGCCCTGTTCAAATCCGCTTGTCGCACCGTCCCCGGTCCGCCGGGACCGCTTCTGAGGCAGGAACGACTGCTAACGCCATCTGTCGGGAACATCGCGAGTTATGGCAATTACCACTTATTAATCTGTTGGGGAGTTTATAAAAGTGAAATAACTGAACTTTTCGGACATTTTACGGCCCTTTATATTTCAGGAGAAAATGTGAAAATAAGGTGTTGTATTATTGAGACCCTTTTAGGTCGATTGTAGTAAATGTGAATAAATTTTTTATGATCAGCGTCGTTCATACTGGCCGTTACTTCTTTGTAAATATTATATTCACCAATTGTTCTAAAAACGATTTAGGTACTAAAATACACATCCAGAGGTTGTGTGCTATTTAAGTGGACCAACTTAGCATTATAATAAGCCTTTTTGGTCAACAAACAGGAGCTGGAAAATCGGATCTTTAATAAAAATGTTTCAGGAAATCTGATTCCCCCTAGGATTTTCTAGAAGTTTACCATCTAATACCACAATCCAGACAACATTCGATTTGTAATGGGAAAATTCGTCTGCATTTCTTCGTTTATCTACGATATCAAAGGGAAATATATTTTTTAATTTTACTTATTTCTATTACTTAGGGCGATTCCAACAAAATAATACATTTTTCCTGGAAGTCTCACGATGGCTTACGCACGATTTTTCTGATCTTATAAGATTAGAACCAATTATACCCTGTTCCATATATGGAATATATGGAACAGGGTATAATTGGCCTGAGTTGCATTGATACTCTTAACTCTATTATTAATTAGTGATCACTAGCAGCAGGGTCCCGAGGATGCGCCGTCTTGAAGGGGAGGGACCTGCATTTTTGTCTCCAGATTTAAATCAATAATTTTTCGGAACGAAGTTGTGATTCTAGATTGTATAGCCGTGTCTGCTGACCATCCCGTCAGGCAGGCCGTGTGTTTTAAACTATAGATCAGTGGGGGCGGCTCCAGTCCAAGTTGGTTCAGTTTGTGTTGCACAGGGCGGTTCCACAACGCTTCGCGAGCTGAAATACCGCGAGCCGTCCGGTTGCCTCTTGGACACCGAAATTACGCGTCATTGCTTTAACTACTATCAACGATGTTCAAACCTTAGCAGTTACTTTAAGCACCCACAACGAGGTGCCATATTAATATTAACCGTCGCTTGTGTCCTTGTGTGCGCAGGCGCAGGGAGTGTGGAGATGAGCAGCGGCGCCGCGCCCCCCGCCGCCCCCGTCCCCCCGCTCCGAGCCCCGCCCCGCCCGCGCCATGCCTCGCCGCCCGCGCAGCCCGCTCGCGCGAGCACTCGTCTCTCTACTGCTTCTTGTTGGTGAGTACCTACTAACCTCTACTTTATAGTACAGGGTTACCACGGAGACGTAACTGGCTAATTTCCTAAATATATTTATTTACTCTGTCAGTTAGATTATCAAAAATATTGGATTTAGCATAATCTGACGTCACGCGGAACTTTAACGATTATCTTCATCATTATTTGTGCGATTGACAAAAAAAAATGCGTGTCTAATCTTTTTTTGGTAATCTAACTGACGGACTTACATTTCAATACTATTCTTACAATGTTGTTTATACGTCGAAAGGCAAAACATGAGGGACATTATTGTAAACCTAATATGACCATTATGTAAACTCACGTTTTACAAATAAATTATCTCTTATCTCTCTTATCTTATACCTATATAGATTCGTCGCGCAAAAAGTACTCGATAGGTATTAAGTATCGCTGTCGGGTAAGAAATGTTAAAATTTCATCCTTGAAACTTTGCGTTGTTCAATTCAGTTGATTTCGTTATGATAACAACAACCACTCGCCTTCGTTGAAAGGTTTTGATAAATGGTTCGTTAAGGAAAAGATTGACACAGTGAAATTTTTGATTGAAACTTGTTTAGAATATTTAAATAGGAATACTTAGTTCAAACGGAATGGTATCAAACGTCGTCATGGCCCATGCCTTAAGCGGCATTGACAGTATATATCACGGCGGTAATGTAAGAATTACCGGAAAAGGTGCAGGCGCCACGCCCCGTCCCTGTCACCCGTGACGGTTGACAGCACCATCTATCGCGACCATTGGAGAGTTGTTCTTTTAAACATATCGCGATTCTTATCGTAAAGACTTGTTGTTGTAAATTTCGGCTCCTATTGAAGTTTAACCAAGCGTTACTGAATAGTTACATTAGGTGGAGTCAATCTGGCTCGAAATTTCGCATTTCACAATGATATCAACGTGTCAGAAAAGGGCGAAGAATCCCAATTGCATTTTCAATTGGTATGTTTTAGGCGCTCGCTTATTTTAGCACTCTGCTGCGTAGGAAGCGAACACGTTAAAAATTATGAAATGTGATTTAAATCGAAACCATGAACAACATAAATAAAGGGTTAGCAGATACGTGACCGATTGATATCAATTTGGTATTCAAAATGTAGAGTAAATTTTTCCGTCAGCACATAAATGCACCTGGTCTAACAATTGATTGCCTATTGTTAAGATAATTCTGTTTGTTGTTAATTTAATCCGTACTTATTCTTATGCGAATGCTGAACGATTTCAAAATTAAATAGCTTATATTGATTTAAACATTCACGATACTCACACTACCTACACTCACATACCTACTCACTCATATACCTACTAAACGGGACTTAATCGCGTATAATTAACCTATTTATTTACCTCAGTGAGGTCTCCCGAGGTTTCGGATTGTGTCGCAACATCCATGGTCACCGTCTCAACTGTCCCGTGACCATGGATGGATGGATGACACACCGTTTACGTTTAGTATAAATAATTAAATAGCTTATTATTAAATGGCATATGTGTAACGGACCACCAGATATAGTAAAATATAACGCCAAAAAACACTTTTTACTGCCAAAAATAGTAAATGATCACCAAAATTTTATCTCCATTTTAATCATTGCTAATCCAAAAATAGTAAATGAACACCAACATTTTATCTCCTATTAATGTGAAATAATAACCCAAATTATAACATCTTACTATCCTATTAAAGAAAATGTTATCGTAATAAATCATTGCTAACCCAAAAATAGTAAATGATCACCAAAATTTTATCTCCTATTAATGTGAAATAATAACCCAAATTATAATATCTTACTATCCTATTAAAGAAAATGCTTTCGTTTCTGGGACTCATCTCCCGCCCTCCGCCCGGGCTCCCGCCAGAAACTCGCTTCGTCTTCGCAACATTCATCGAAAATTTTATAAGTCCCAGCTACGAGTACCTTAAAAACATCAATCAAGAAAAAAAAAATGTATTCCCCCCATAGCAACTCCCCTCCCCCAACCCCCCTACAACCCTTAACCCCCCGAACCCTCCCCCCCCCTCAAAATACTTACATATGGTTGCGCCCCCTTTGCTATACTCTGACCGAAACATGTAGATAAAAGCAGAAAAAAAGTAGAAAAAAATCAGAAAAAAGTAGAAACATGTAGATAAAAGTAGAATAATAGCGGCGGCGAAGCGCCAGAACTAATAATGACACATAAATTAACTTTGAGGTCAAATATCTCGGCTATTTTTTATTTCAGAAAAAAGTTTTTCATACTAAACATGCTTATTTTAGCGTATTAATTACGATAAATCAATTTTTTTTTTATTCCCCCCCCCCCTTAAAATACTAACCTATGGTTGCGCCTCCCCCCCTCAAAACACTTACATGGTTGCGCTATATCTACGTTTCTATTTTTTTTTTCACTTTTTTCTACCTTAACCACTCCCATCGTTATTTTTCTAAGTCCAAAAAATTGTGTCCATTTAGGAGCCAATATCTCGGTAATTATCAAGTTTAGAAAAAAGTTGCCCATACAAAACATGATAATTTAGCGTCCTCTATACGATAGCATAAGTCCCGCGCCCCATTTGCTATACCCCAACCAACAGAAGCGTTTATTCAATCAAATGCCTACCAGGTTAAAAAAGCACTTGTTTTGGCATCATTATACTTTATTTGGTAACATGCATACACTTTATGGCAATCATAGTGGGTTATTTAGGTAGAAATATTGTATTAATTTGCTCGCTAAGATTTGGTGATCATTTACTAAATTTGGTCTTCAAATACAATTTAATGTGCAGTGGTTACTTAAACGGCTATTACTATTGTAATGGTAGAATTATAATTTTTGGTGTTCAGTATATTTTTTTGGTAAAAGAGCTTAGGGTATCAAAGCATTTTTTGGTGGTCATTATATTTGATGCCTTATTAAATCAAAGGAGAATAAGTACCTGAGGTTAAAATGGTAAAATGTTTTTGTTCAGTCAAATTGTCATTTAAGCATACATATACATACCTAATTATGAGTGAAAACTCAAAATAATTAACATATAACATAGGTGCCTGCACTTCAATCTAGAAACCTCACTGCATTTGTTGAAACCACGGGTAGATTAAATAATATCTTTGTAAGTACACAATATTCTACACTCGTCCATAGGACTACCTAGGGATAGGTAGGAAAAGATGACTCATAATCCGAAAATGTATGTAGTTCCCAATAAATGGCCAAGAGTCTCAAAAATATAATAATAATAATAAAAGGGCGGGGCGTAAAGCGGGCGGTGAAGGAGCGCTTCTTTTTTCGCCTGACAAAAGTACTTAATAGTCTTTTGTCGGGCGGCAACAAGGTGCGCGCCTTCAACGCCTGGGTGATGCCCTTGCTTACTTACTCCTTTGGCGTACTAAGGTGGACCCAGACTGAGCTGGATGCCCTAGACCGAAGGCATATTTGAAATGTCCACAGTCAGCATAAAACCTTCCACGTCCAAAAGAAAAAAAATATACTTTACTGTCCTGTATAGAAGCCCGCATTCAAATTATACAACCTTTATGAATTTGTTAGATAGATATTTAAGTAACATAAGTTCGAATAAGATCGTTATTTCAGGAGATTTTAATATTGACTTCGCGGCAGTTGACGATGCTAAGACTAAAGAACTTCTACAGATGTTACTCGAGCATAATCTTATTCCTACTATTTCGGAATCAACACGGACAACAGATTCTACCTCTACCACATTAGATAACATTCTGACAAATTACCACGACTATAATAGAGCACGTGTCGTACCATGTACTTTCTCAGACCATGATGCCCAAACTATTAATCTTTATCTACCATGCCATTTTCGGAATAAGACACAAAAGTTTAAAACTAAAAGGGTTTTTAGAGCCAAGGTGCCAAGTTTTCGTGACAATCTTAATAAAATCGACTGGAACAATGAATTTATAAATAGTGACTGCAACAAAATGCTAGTAATATTCTATAATATAGTCTCAAATCTGTGTAACAAATATTTTCCTATTAGAAAAGTTCAAATAAAAAGAAACGCTAAGAAATGGCTAACAAAAGGTATCAGAAAATCTAGTAAAACTAAAAGAAAACTGCTTATATCCACCAGGAACTCTAGAGATGAACCACTTAAATCCTACTGTAAGCGATATCAGCAGATATTCAAAACTACACTTGTAATAGCCAAGAAATGTTTTATTCGGAACACTATTGCGAATGCGAAGTGCAAATCTAAGGCTATATGGAACATGGTTAATGAAAACACTGGCAAAACTAGCAAACGATTGCAAAAAATAAGATCACTCTAAAAATTAATAATAATCTGATAGCAAACAGCACACAAGTTGCAAATGAACTCAACGATTATTTTATTCAAATTGGTAAAAGCATTACAATCCAAAACGACACCACTTATATGAACTTACTCAGACATGAAAATAACGCTAACACAAACTCTATATTTATGAACCCGATAATTGAACCCGAAATTATTCAAATCGTTAAAAACCTAAAAAATACAAATGCAATAGGCCCCGATGAGATAAATACCATGCTTGTCAAAAATAATATTGATCTCCTTTGCATTCCACTTTGCATTATTTTTAATACTAGTTTTTTGGAAGGAACGTTTCCAGACTTGCTAAAACGAGCAAGAATAGTAGCCATACACAAAAAGGGGAGTAAACTGGATTTAAATAACTATCGTCCCATTTCGGTACTATCTATCCTAGCCAAAATCTTTGAAAAGTGTATAGCTAATACATAGATTAGAAGCGCATTTCATAAGAAACAATCTTTTCTCTGCACACCAATATGGGTTCAGACGTAATAAAAACACATCTGAGGCAGTGAACAACTTGGTGATAGAGGTATTGCATTCCCTCAATCGAAACTCTAAATGCGGAGGGGTATTCTGTGATTTAACAAAAGCTTTCGACTGCGTTGATCACAGAATATTACTCGATAAACTGGAGTACTATGGAATACGTGGTACGGCACTTGAACTCTTTAAGTCATATCTATGTAACCGATCTCAGTTTGTTGAAATAAAAGACTACATGGAGGACAATGTAGTCAGGTCTGATGAAAAATTAATTAAATATGGAGTTCCCCAAGGCTCAGTCCTTGGCCCTCTCCTGTTTATAATATTTATCAACGATTTGCCAAGCTGCATCAGCTGTGGGACAACTTACCTATAAGCAGATGACACTAGTATTGTTCTAAATGCTAGCTCTAAAAACGCTTTTAACGAAACAATACAAACATGCTGGACTGAATTATCTCACTGGTTCACAGCAAATGGATTACGGATGAACAGCAGTAAGTGCTTCTACATGATATTTCGCCGTAGTAGTAATGGTCCTGACTTTGAGTGCGATATACCGATTTCTAAATCAAACAGTGTTTGTTTTCTGGGCGTAAATCTAGATCCTTACCTGAGGTGGAATATCCAAATTGACAAAGTTAATAAAAAACTGGCTAGTGCATGTTTTGCATTAAAAAGTTTATCGAAGTCTACTGATAAGGTTATTCTAAAAAATATGTACTTCTCCTATTTTGAGAGTATTCTCCGATATTGTATAGAGGTCTGGGGAAACGGAGCCAACATGAATTTTGTCCTGTTAAAACAGAAAAAAGCTATAAGGATCATCGAAGGCTGTTCTAAAATACCTGTTACGCATAGACATATGTTTATTGAAAACAAAATTCTTACTGTTGTTTCGTTGTATCTTTATCATGTTTGCCTGTATATTCATCGAAATAAGAATCTGTATTCTACAGTAGGGCAAAGCCAACACTACAATTTAAGAAGTAATGATAAATTAACATTGTCACATTGTGTTGTGTTGTGTGTTTGAGGTCTAGATTAAGAGAAGAAATTGTATCAATATTTTTTGTATGACCGTTTGTTTCATAATTAAATAAATAAATAAATAAATAAATAAACATTGACTACCTCTAGTTTTGTACATTTTAATAAAAGTTTAGGCAATAATGCAATCAGAGTATACAATAAGCTGGCCAAAGATTTGAGAGATTGTGACGATATGAAAGTATTTAATAGAAAAGTGAAAGATTATTTTACAAAAAGGCCATACTACTCCATTGACGAATATTTTGCCAATGCTCTAAATTAACTGGACATTTTTATTATTATTTGACTATTTTATTTTTATTTTTAATTAATTTTGGACTAGTTTATTTTATTGTTTTAATTACTGAATGACTTGCTATTATATGATTTTATCATTTTTGATGTAACGTGAATGAATTTATTTTAATATTATTGTTTATTGTAATTTAAATTGTATTTGCATGCATTTGAATGTGCTTAAAGCAAATAAAGATTTTGATTTGATTTGATTTGATTTGAAGAGTCCGAGTACTGCTTACTGCGCATCGCATGCTACACCCACGCTCGTCTGTTATGAGACTGTACATCTCGCGGAAGTGTGGAGGTCGCGGCTTTTTAAATGCCAAAGACCTCCACAACCGCGAGGTGTGCAGCCTCAGGGATTATTTCCTAAACAACGAGTGTGGGATGCATCGCGACGTAGTAGCAGTAGACGGAAACTTCACCCCGCTCTCCTTGACAAACGATAACTGGCGCAGACTTAAAGTGATGAGCGCCGAGGACCGCAAGGCGGTGTGGAGGAGCAAGGAGCTACACGGGCGGTTCTACAAGGCCCTCACAGGGCGCGATGTAGATCTGCTCGCGTCGGTGAACTGGCTACGTTTCGGGGATCTCTTCGGGGAAACCGAAGGTTTTGTCTGTGCAATTGCGGCCGAAGTTATTATGACGAACAATTATCGGAGGTATATCCTGAAGGACGGTACGGTCGACATTTGTCGGGCATGCCGCCGTCCCGGGGAGTCACTCAGGCATATTATCTCCGGTTGTGGTCATCTTGCTAACGGCGAGTACTTGCACAGACATAACCTTGTAGCCAGAATTATTCACCAGCAACTTGCTCTGCTATACGGTCTTGTGGCCTCCGAAGTGCCTTACTATAAGTACACACCTGCGCCAGTTCTCGAAAATGGTCGTGCCACGCTCTATTGGGATCGATCTGTCATCACGGACAGGACTATTCTTGCCAATAGGCCTGATATCGTGCTGACAGATCGATTTAAACGCCAGGCAGTGCTCGTCGACATCACCATCCCCCATGACGAGAACCTCGTGAAGGCCGAGAAGGACAAAGCCAGCAAGTACCTAGACCTGGCTCACGAGATAACCGCCATGTGGGATGTTGATTCGACGATCATCGTCCCGATAGTCGTTTCGGCGAATGGTTTAATAGCGAAGAGTCTCGACCATCATCTCAAGAGGCTCTCGCTAGATGGCTGGATCAAGGGTCAGATACAGAAGGCGGTACTCCTGGATACTGCGCGGATAGTCAGGAGGTTCCTGTCTCTGTCGCCCTGACTGCCGGTGGCTTAGGCCCCGCCTCGCTGCCGGCTGCACGCTAGGTTAGGTTTTTATAATGATTTTATGTTTTGTATGTATAGTTTTATATTTTACTTTTTATATATAATTATTGTACAAACCTAACTTAAGATGAAACATAAATATAGAGATAATAATAAAAATATCATTGATTTCATCTGCTCCGGTAGTGTTAGGGATTTATTTATGCCTTTATTTATTAAGGGTTACCAACAGATATACATCTTACGGGCTCTTAAATCTATAATAACAATCATGACTGATGCTTCTCGAATTATAGGTAACCACAATTTGTATAAGTGTTTTGCGCCTGTGAACAATAGTGAACATGCAGTAAACTTGTTGTTATAATTAATTACATTTACCGGTACGTTACATAACCGGATAAGCCAAAAGGTAGATTCTGAGTATTCACTATTAACCAAGAAACGATTTAACGGACGTTACTAACACATACGGCGTAAGTCAAGCACATAACCAGCTGTATAGAGCCGGATCACACAGTAGAGCTGTCTCGATACAACTTTTAACAGTAGCCATTGTGAATAGTAGCCGGGGCGAGCGTTAATCCACTTCATCCGTTTCACTTCCCAATCAGGTTTTAACATGTTTCCCGCGTTCGTTCTGACACATTACATGCGAGACAGATTTAATATGTGATTGGGATTGGAAACGAAGGTTATAAATAGACCTCGGGTCGCCGCGGGATCGGAGATCCATCAAAGTCATGCGGATCATTTGCGTGCGACCCGAGGGTACAGTCGGCGTTATTTTCTACGCAATTTATCTCTTGCGGGTCTTTTTAACCGCGATGGCAGAACGCGCGGACTAGCTGCTGTCGAGCGGAAACCGATGCCTATGGGCGTTTGCAACTACTGAGGTTCCATCGGTCTTGCCGACCCGTTTGTAGGTATTCTGAGGATTTGCTGTCTTCGCTTCACCTCCATCGGTTACTTTTCACCCAGAGTTTCATAGCATAGTTGCAGAAGCAGAACGATTTTGACATATTGAAATGGTGAATCTGCTTTTTTAGGGTTCCGTGGCCAAAGGGTAAAAGCGGGACCCTATTACTAAGGCTCCGCGAACCGTCCGTCCGTTCGTCCGTCTGTCACTAGGCTGTAAAATCAAAATCAATTATTTATTGTGCAAATAGGCCACACGGGCACTTTTACATGTCAAACGGTAATTTTCAATAAAATAATAATAATCTTACACAATAAAAATTAAAAATTTGCAGATTAAGGACCGATATAAACGGTTAACAAACTAAATGTCACTAAGTTAATGAAATAAAAATAAAATTGCAAAATATGACCATTACATTAGATATAAGGTCTGTATCAGCATTAACAAGAAGTTAATGATATTCATTTAGTATTCCAGAGATGTATAAGGTCTCTGAGCGTCCAAATACGATTAATAATTATTGTAATGTTCGTAGAGATGTATACGGTCTCTAAGCGTCAAAACAAAACAAAAAAAGGATTAAATGTTATTATTGTCAGAGATGTACAGTGCATGGTCAATAACAATAAAAGGTGTCGAGATCAGAATGATGTCTCTCGTCATGACGATAATAATAATAATAACAAAGATTAAGCGACTTGTTCGGTGAGAACAGCATTACGTGCTCTCTTCTTACATAAAACGGAACATTTATTTCAGGTAGGTACTTATAATGATTACATGTATTCAGGTATATTCCTAATAGAATTAGCTTACTACTGGCTTAAAGGCATTTTTGTCGTTTAAGAAATCATTGACAGTATAATACGCCTTGCTTAGCAAATTACTTTTAACATGAGACTTAAATTTACTGAACGGTAAACTGTTTGAACTCGTGAAGGTTTTTCCGCACATACATGATATTCTCAAGAATGTACAGCATGCATGCTACAGTATCTCATGAACCGTGGTAGTTAGACAGTTGAATTTATATTTTACTGACGAAACCTGTGGTGGATGCATTATCATATCAGTGGAATGACGACACCTGCGCTGTGGATCTTGATGGCATGTAGTGTTTCAGTTTTATTCTTTTTTGTGTTTTTTTTTTCCTGAATAAATCTTCATGTTAATGAGTAAGTAATGATAAAAAAAAGAAAACAAACTTGAAATTTTCACAGATGATGTATTTCTGTTGCCGCTATAACAACAAATACTAAAAAAAGAATAAAATCAATATTTAAGGGGGTTCCCATACAACAAAGGTGATTTTGTGCCGTTTTTATAGATAATGGATTTATAGAATAGGGAACCCTTCGTGCACGAGTGCAACTCGCTTTTGGCCGGTTTTGACGAGCTGTTTTTGCCTATGCATAATTATAACAAGTTACATATTGACTGTTATTAAGAGGGGAGTAGTGCTTATTGTTAATGTTATTCCTACTTATGGAAATGCTAAGTAGTAGAGTTGGACTTAAATATGAAGAGTGTCTTTGAAATTTAGGTAAATAATTTAACCATGAATTATGGATAGCGTTATCGCTAATTCATACAAATGCTTGTTTGTATGAATTAGCGACGAACACGAACATACGGCGGTGTTGCCTGGTGTTTACGTATGTCCATACGTAGGCGGTTTTATACTCGCCTGACAGCTCGCGTGTCGCGCTCCCACTCGTCCATACACATGACTAAAGCAAAGTATTTACTAGAAGAAGAATAAGAAGACAAGTATACATACCTACTTATGATGCTGACTGTACTGCGGATCTCAGATTTATGAACGCTTGAGGTTTCTGTGTCGCAGTATACATCCAGTAAGCCCTTACGGCTCGAACCACTTCTAGGTTATAAAGCGCTCGCTGAACTTTTGAATATGAATCACATTTATTTAGTTGGTTTAGTCGCATAGCAATCTATTAGAAATTTAATAGATAAATTAAAAGCAACCGAAATCCTTATCCTTTCCTTACTATAAAATATTATAAATGCGAAAGTGTCTGACTGTCTGTCTGTCTGTCTGTATGTTACCTCTTCACGCTTAAACTGCTGAACCGATTTGGATTAAATTTGGTATAGAGATAGTTTGAGACCCGGGGAAGGACATCGAGTAGTTTTTATCCCGAAAATCATCCCCCAAGGGGATGAAGTGGGGGTAGAAAGTTATTATGGAGCTACGATATAAACGAGTTCCACGCGGACGGAGTCGCGGGCAGAAGCTAGTTGTATTATAAATTATAAATCAACCCTATGATATACCCTACCTAACAACTGTAATACATCGTGTTTGCTTTAAAAATCACCTGCATTCAAAAGTGAACCTTATTATGTAAAAGAACAAATATCACTGTCACTTCCATAGGAAATAGACCAGCTAACTGGATGAATCTAGAACAGAGGTAGGAGGGGACGGAGAGGCAGGAGGAGAGGGAGAGGCAGGAGGAGAGGGAGAGCCAGGAGGAGAGGGAGATGCAGGAGGGGAGGGTGAGGCAGGAGTCCACATAACTAACTGCGAGGCGTGTGTACGGGAACAGAGATGACGTTTCCGTACGCGTACACGAGCGTGTTGTGTGTTATAGGGAAAAACAACGTTACATTCTGTAAAATCCACGAAAAAAGAAACATGAGCTAGTACACAGTGAGGAGTGGGGCGCTCCACCGTGGATTGAATGGTCTATTCTGTGTTATCCTGTGTAATTTGTCTCTTGACGCATGCTGAGCTGACTTGACAAAGATATTGCCAGAAGCGTATTGAATTGTGATCTAAGCGTGATGGCGGCTCTTATGGATGTTCAGATGTTTCGTTTCGCCAAGTATGTCGTGCTATAGTTTCATTTCCCGGAATTCAATTCAATTCATTTATTTGCAAGAACATACGCAGGTGTTAAACAATTATACATGTCAGTAGGGATTACATGCGGGTATGCTCTGCCACAATTTGGCATGCAAATCTTAATCTAACTTGAAATTAATGCTAATGTTATTTATTCATACAATCTATCAAAATATTCATGCAAATTATAAAATGGTCGTGCAATCAAGTACGACTTTAATTTTATTGAGAACTCATTTACATTACTACATTGTCGTATGTCCTCATTTAAGAAATTATACATTTTTATACCATTATATTCTAATCCATTCTTAAAATTCATAAATGTCGATTGTGGTAATAAAATGTCAAAATTATATCTACATAATCTCTGAGGTCTCTTATTTATATTGTACTTAAAACTGGACCTATTTTTATACATAAAAATGCATACTAAATATATGTATAGTGAGACCACGGTTAGTATTCCATGTTTTATAAATAGTGGGCGACAGTGTTCTAAAGGCTTAGCCTTTTCGATATACCTAAGAGCTTTCTTTTGCAATATGAGAACACGTTTAACATGGACACTATTACCCCAAACCTCCAGGCCGTATCTTATCAAACTTTCAAAATATGCAAAGTAAACTGTTTTCAGCACTGAAGAGTTCAACATTCTAGATAAGTTTTTTAGAGTGTAACAGGCACTGGCCAGTCTTTTGCTAAGGAGGCTTATGTGGCTTGCTTGGGAAGAAATTTCGTACTTTTTTTTAAACCGTAACTTCTCCAACTTTTGATGTAGCATCGTGTAGACGTGGAACTTACTATTGTAGATACTTTAGGCTTGCTTTTACCCGACTTCCGAAGGAGAGGAGGGTTATGTTTTTAGAGCGTATGTATGTATGTATGTATGTAGGTATGCCCTTGTGGGACTGGGTCACCACGGACTATGTTGTCAAAAAAGCGCAGGTCGCTTTTCAAGACATGCGACTCTTAATGACATAACCCACCGGTCTCTTGCCACCATCATTGTGCCTGCTCTTCATGAGCTGCCTGGCATTTTAGTGATGATGGCAAAAAACCTGATGGTGTGTCTTTGGTTCCGTGGAGTTTGGGACGGATGCTTGTGTGGGACGCCACCTGTGTAGACACTAGACACACTGGCACCGTCCTCGGCGAAACTGCTGAAAATCTAAAACGTATTAAATATAGAGGTCTCGGCAGAGAGTACAACTTCGTACCATTTGGCGTGGAGACCCTCGGTCCGTGGGGTCCCAGTGCGTACAAGTTATTTGCTGTAATCGCGAAACGTCTGGTTAACGTAACTGGTGACCGAAGAGCTGGCGGCTTTCTCGCGCAACGCAGCAGCATTGCAATTTAGCGAGGAAATGCCGCCAGCATCCTCGGTAAAATGCCTGGAGGGCCTTTTTTAGATTTAACTTAGTTTTAATTTAATTTAGTAAATGTTAGTTATCATCTGGTATATGCTTTAGAAAATATGTATGTACGTTTGTATGTATGTTTGTGTGTATGTCTTATCCTTTGGCACGCCCTGCAGCCTAAACCGTTTGACGGATTCCGACATGTGAGGTGTCGTTGGAGTTCTTTTAATCGTAGTTAGTGACATATGCTATAAATTATAATATTTGTAAACAGAAGCCGGATTTTCTGAAAAATCTGCCAATTTACTTGTTGTGTAAGTAAATTTGTAAAACTTCCGATATAAATGCATTCGAACCAAGTAATGAACATTTAGAAAGCGGGTTGTGTAGGCATACACGAGACGGTAACGGAGACCCTCAAGCTCATGAAATTTTAATGTAAATAGTCTGAGTAATGAAAGCTAAATCTACACATACGTTACACTACAGAGTGAGAACGTTCGTTAGCCAAGTAGATTATTTATGGACCATTATTTTTTACTTCACGGGCACGCTTTAAAATCGACGGTATAAATTACCCCAATTTCCAGCCCATCACATTGATCTATACCGCCATATGTAGATAACTCGCGGAAATTAAGGATAATTTGATCACGCGACCCTTTTTTCAGGATCCCGGGGTGATTGCATTTAGATCGGTCCACCGATTCAGTCAAAACTCGTAATCAACAGCAAGAATTACTTGCGCAAAGCAATACGTTCCGAAGCAGATCTTCAAAACAACGTTTAGATTTCTCTAGAAATACTTTTGTCAATTTAACGATTAACTAAGGTGTTTTTCGATTGGTGACCTAGAGCGAGAATTGGATTGGAAACAATCACCGACGAAACAATGAATATTTTATCGCCGATACTGTCACACGATTCATCCGGGATCCATCCCGTCGTCGGTAAAAAATATTAAAAGCGAAACATACTACGTATGACAAATAAGGCTAGGTATAAGCACATCCGTACCGCTTACCGCCCACAAATCTTGCAGTAATGAACATGTGTAATGGTACGCGGTCGTCCCAGGGTTCTTGTCCCCCGTGGCCCTTTCAAGCCCCCCTACGAAGCCCTCCCGAGCCTCCTGGAGGTCTCCAGGGGTCCGGATGGCCGCGATCCGGCTCGGGGCGGCCGCATACTTTCGTTCCGTCCCTCAATTAGCTTCGGGCAAGTTTTACCTTTCATTGACTGCGGATATTGCTTTTGTTATTACTGCTATCAACTTGGGTCTGCATTCTGCGACAGATAGATAGGTACGTATTCAATATGAGTTTGAGGTATTGAGTGGCAGCAGGAAGAGCAGGACAACTGATAAGCAGATAAAAAATGTAATTAAATGTTATTCACGAACGCAAGCCCTATTGTCAAATGTTGCATTGTAGAGACCTACGTAGTGTAGGTATCTGTAT
The DNA here is from genome assembly GCA_947578815.1 of Epinotia ramella. Lineage (NCBI taxonomy): Eukaryota > Metazoa > Arthropoda > Insecta > Lepidoptera > Tortricidae > Epinotia > Epinotia ramella. The sequence goes on along the minus strand of OX388224.1, from coordinate 16,401,460 downwards.
GGGAACAACGTGATCGATATAACTAATTCGACATTTTTAGATCTTTAAAAAAAAATCGCGTTTAAATAGGAAGTTTAAGCAGGAGTGGCGCGCGTCTTCGTGAATTGGACCATCTTTATGGTCATTATGAGCGTACGTAAGCATCATTACCAGCGGGGTAAAACGTTACTAGCGGACATTATTATGATTTCCCACATTTTGGTAATTATTTGGCTTCCAGTGTACCACTTGCTGTGGTTCATCATGTGTGCGTAGTTGTCGCGTTTTAATACGTTTCGCATACTCGCTCCAACACGGCTCGCGTGGAAGCTTGCCCGCAAAACTCATTGATTGTGCGAGTACTAAGAGTATTTAACTGTAGAGAAAAAGAGCTAACAGATATATACTCTCGACTGTATCTCAAGAGTAACATGAACTGTTAAGCTATAAGTATAAATATAACTGCATTGTGTTCCGATGAACGTTATCGTGCTATTACGGCTTCTATCGGTGAGGGAGCCATTCCACTGCCCGTAAAACTCGATCGCTGTTCAACACACATACTGTACAATGTTAGATTGCTCGAGAACATGTTTCGCACTTCTGCTTGTAGAAATATAAAAGCATTGCCTGTGTCGTGGCGTTATTGCTCCGCAGATCCTCATGTTGCGAAATATGTACCTACTGTATAAGCGATATGTTATTAGGTCTCGAGCCGTTGTCGTCATTTTTAAGAATTTGTGTGTTCAAGATTTTCGTCATAGTCATAGCGTTATACTGGTTGCAGCACCTCGAAAGAGCCCGGGATCCGTTCAGCTACCTTATCTCATAAATAGCACTAGTTTTTTTATACAAAATGTATGTCTGAGATTGTTGATTGTTTGTAAATATACAATGAGGTCTGTGAATGAAATTGGTCAGTATTTATGATCATTTTGATGGGAATAATACACGCTCTGCTTCTACAACTCATAAAAATACTCGAATTTAAACTTTCGTGAGACATGTTGAAATAATACTAACAATTACACGGTTCAACTCACGTATTCTATGTCACTACGGGCGACATGTTTTGAACTCTTCGGGAGTTCTTTCGGGAGAAGAACTCCCGAAGAGTTCGAAACATGTCGCCCGTAGTGACATAGAATACGTGAGTTGAACCGTGTAATTGTTAGTATCATAAAAATACTGTCGCGGATTGTAAAGGTTCGTCACTTTTGAACCTTAATATTATTAAAATAAATTCGAAAAGTGGCGAACTTTTTCATTCCTCCACTACCGTAAAATGGGGTGAGTAGGGGCAAAACTGACATTCAAACCACGATAACATTTGATTTTTACATATGCAGACAGAATGGTGTATATAATAAGTGTTCCGGACGTTTGTATTTTGGGTATATAGTTCCATTTCATAACTTGGACGATAAACAGGAATTCGACCTCACCCCGTAGTCCCTCGTAATTGGGGTGAGATGGGATTTCATACAAAGGTGATTATGGAAGATTGTTGGATCGATTTTTTTTATTGTGAGAATTACTATAGCTCCATTTTAAATTGGAATACATTATTTTTGTAGCAGTAGCCTTAAAATCCCATCTCACCCCCCTTTCATGCCTTCTCTCCCCATTCATAACCCAACTCTCCCCGCGAACCCTACTCACCCCATTTTACGGTATCATCTATATATATGTATATAAAAGAAGAAAGAAGATACATAGATATAGATAGAGACTCAGCACTGAAAAAAATTGGAAAATTTTACCTCTAAGAGTGTTAAAAAGGGGTGCAAAGTTTGTATGGGGGAAACTTTATTTTATTAGCTAAAGATTTGAAACTTTGTAGAAAGCTTACCTAATAAAATACAAAAAAAATTATTTCGGCGTTTCAAAAAATTCCGCCCCTAAGAGGGTGAAATGGAGGTGCAACGTTTGTATGGGGGCAACTTTTTTTTTGAGCTAGAGACCTAAAACTTTGTAAAAAGATTGCTTATTATAATAAAAATAAAGTAATATCAGCGTTTTGGAAAATTTTACCTGTAAAAGAGTTAAAAAGGGGTGCAAAGTTTGTATGGGGGAAACTTTATTTTTTTAGCTAAAGACTTGAAACTTTGTATTTAAGACTTAAAATTCCACCCCTAAGGGGGTTAAAAAGGAGTGCAAGGTTTGTATGGAGGAAACTTTATTTTCTTAGCTAGAGACTTAAAACTTTGTAGAAAGATTACTTATTAAAAAAACTCCTAAGGGGGTAAAAAGGGGTGCAAGGTTTGTACGGAGGAAACTTTATTTTTTTAGCTAGAGACTTGAAACTTTGTAGAAAGATTACTTATAAACTAAAATTAAAAAAAACAGCGATATAGAAAATTTTACCTCTTCTTAGAAAATTCTACCCGTAACAGGGTTAAATTGTCATCCCTTAAATAAGCAAAATAAGGGTTGATTATACGTTTCGCTATTCGTCAGCAGGTGGCGTTAGTGTAGCAAATAAATGTAATTATTCCTTAAGGGATGTGCCACACTGGACGCGTTCTGCGGTCTGTGGTCTGCGGTCAGGTCTTCCCTACTATTTTGTATGGGAGACCTGACCGCATTATGATTTATTATTATTGAAAGAAATACTCTTCATTAACCTGTCTCCACCTCTCGATTTCCAGTGCTGAGTTTAAGATTGTTTTAACAGCCTTACGATATTTAACTTTTTTTTAAATCTCACTCATAATAACTAAGATCCTCATTTTCTAACTCCAAATCCATGCGTCGCTCTATACCTATCTTGCAGAGTCATTTAAAAAAGAATCAGGTAACTGACGGAATAAGTATTAAGCATCCTGCAAAACAATACCCGTAATCTAATTGGAAAATCTTCAAAAAATCTTTAACAATTGCATATCAGTGTCTGCCACTGTTTGAAATGTAGTATGTCTAGATCATTTTAACTAAGAATAAAATTCACTTACCTATTTTAATATCTTTGGAATCATCAAAATTCTACGCGGACGAAGTCGCGGGCGGCCGCTAGTATTATATATACGTATTATACGCTGTGTAGAAACGAGCATAAAACAGAGGCAACTACGAGTACATACAGAGACTTTGACGGCGTCTAGCAAGTCTCCACACTGGCATACACCCTGAGCAATCGTTTACCAACTTAGTTCTACATGCATATTATCCGAATAATCTCACGTCAAATATCTCCGCGTTGAGGTTCGATTCAAGATTAAGATCGTCATGTGTTCAATTTCAAAGGTATAATGTAACTATGTTACCGAAATGCTACTCTTCGAAATTGGTCATGGGGCTTTATTTCGGTAGGATATTCAGCCAGTTTTACCATCTTAGAATTTCAATTAGACCAATAAATACATGAGACTACGGAAGCGAAAAATCGATCTAGTTAAGTTTACCAGTAAAGACGCTGAGCAAAGCTCGGTCGCTAAGGTACTATTAAAACTTACATTATGGTGACAGTACCATTTAAACCTGCTTCCTATTTATCCATAAGTTATAATTTCATTAAATATTTGCCGAAAATTATTATGAACGGCCCAATTCTACAGATTTGCAATTCTACAGATTCCCAATTCTACAGATTTCCATTTCTTCAGATTCCCAATTCTACAGATTCCCAATTCTACAGATTCCCAATGCTTCAGATTCCCAATTCCACAGATTCTCAATTCTACAGATTCCCAATTCTACAGATTCCCAATTCTTCAGATTCCCAATTCTACAAATTCCCAATTCTTCAGATTCCCAATTCTACAAATTCCCAATTCTTCAGATTCCCAATTCTTCAGATTCCCAATTCTACAAATTCCCAATTCTTCAGATTCCCAATTCTACAAATTCCCAATTCTTCAGATTCCCAATTCTTCAGATTCCCAATTCTACAAATTCCCAATTCTTCGCATTCCGAATTCGGTCATCGACTCGAACAAAAATTTGGGCTTCCCACATAACCCCCAAATAGCCTTCCCCGGGCCGGGGGTATGCGTAAAGCATTTTCACACCGTCAAAAAAAAAAAAAAAAAAGGATAGGTATCCAACGATACTCCACATTTTTTTTTCAAGATTATTTTCTTCTGTTGTCGGCGTGATTGATTTATATACCCATGCCGAATTACAGTTTTCTAGTAGTAATGGTTACTGAGCTAAGCCGAAGACGGACGGACGGACAAGCGGACATGGCGAAACTATAAGGGTTCCTTGTTGACTACGGAACCAAAAAAAAAAAATATGAGACCTGGCTAGATTGAATTCCTTAGAACCGTTTTCGTTAACGTGATTAATAATATAAAATATTTGCCATTGTATACGGCAAACTACTATCTTGCAGGATATAACCCAAAATTGGCCATATACCGAGATATTAAAACGCGAATACCGACCCAGCTCATCATTAGTATTCCGTCAAGTCGCGGGTAGTTAGCCGGCGTGATGCCAGTGCACGTTGACAGATGGCGTTAATTCTATTCCGCAAGTTCGCGTGTTCGCGACTCAACCTTCGATTTACAACTAGTGTAACTTGAACCAAGCTTCGTCACTTTTTCTTGTGGAACAACGCATTATGTTTTTTCTTCTTCTTTGTACTCATATTCAGGTTTACTTATTTCAAGTAGGTTAAGTACTATTATTGTAATAAGCTTATTTTTGGCAAAAAATTGCTGACTGTTGAGTATGTTTCGGCGTTTCTTCTTGACAGTGGTCTTCTTTTTCAGAAACACGGTAGAACTCGTCTTGTAAAAGATCCATTGCCGCCTACTTGCTATGTTTTGTCCCTTCCCCGGGACTCAATCTATCTTTATACCAAATTTCATTTAAATCGGTTCAGCGGTTTAAAACATGAAGAGGTAACAGACATATAGACAGACACGCTTTCGCATTTATAATATTAGTAGGTATGGATTTATTTGTGTTACGGTAGACCTGTGCCGGGCTGAGAAGTTTAGTGAATCCAGCCCAGCTGTGACGTTCAATCAATCAGGGGGTGTGTGGGGGGAGGGAGGGATTAGTGCTGATACGTGTCGATTATTGGCGCGAGAATAATGATCGGCGAGAGTTTGGCGTGAAGCTAATAACTAACGCTGTGATCTAGAATAAACGTGATGAGAGATATAATTCAAGACGTGATGTACGTTTCGAGTCTCTTGGGCTTTAGCCTCCAACTTGTTTCCACAAACTACATCAAAGTATTATAATCTTTGATAGTGTAACAGTCTATGAAGGTAACTAAAAAGTTATTCGATAAAAACATTATTCGTGCCGTAATAAGTAGGTTAATAAATGTAGGTATACTAAGTCTAGGTTATACTACGTCTTTGAATATATATGTATGTTTCACACGTTATTTAAAAATCAGTGAGGATAGCATTACTTTTGTATCATAGATAAATCATTCTAGTGTCCAGTGTCCAATTACTTAGGGGCAACTGTTACTCGCGTCCGCAGGAGCTACCTACGACATCCCTGCACGTGTCCCCTGGGTGGTGAGTGACAAACTTTAAAGGCTAAATAATGTATGCCATACGATAAAAAAAAAAAAAGGATTACTTAGGTATGTGGTTCGACCTTCAATATCCATAATTTCATTAGCCATAACGCTAGTGTTTGCCATAATCATCATTTGCAATAATACATTTGTTTTTGAACTGAAAACTTCTTTAGCGGCGCTGTGCACTTTTTGGGATGGGGAAAAATTGTTAAACTCGCCACAGGTGTAGGAGCGTAGGAAGTCAGTAAGCTTTAGTGTTGCCAGATGCCGGAATACAAAAAGCGGGAGCTGCGCTTTCAAAACGCGCATTTTTAAGATTTTTTAATGAAAATACGGATTTGCGGAACACGTTTATAGGTTTTTTTGATGTAAGACGTACGGGGCTTGGGGACGGAGGGGAATGGGGGGGGAGGCGAGAGTTTTTTTTATTTTTTTTGCAAGTTAAAATTATTCAAGTTTTCACTTCTGCCGGCACTCCCGGAGTGCAACCAGGTTTTTGTTTTTCTGGTACCATAAGTAATATTTATAGGAAACAAAATATAAAAAAATATACATACAACCCTGTGGGTTAGGTCAGGTTTGTTTTATAAAAATCCTGAAAGCTGTCATTTTCTGAGATAAAATATTTAGGGCAAATTATGATTATAGATAACGTTACACTTAATGGCAAATGAAATTGTTTTTAATTAGTAACTCAATTTGACCAACCTACAACAAAGTTTTCTTTGGGAGTATCGACCTTTTACATTTTACAATTGAATGGTTCATTACCCCACTGCCCCTGCCGTAGCAGAAACAGCAGCAGTAGCAGTTGCATTACTTTTATTAAACGAGCGAGCGAAGCGAACGAAGTTCTCTGCTTCAGCTTAGGCCACTTTCGTATGTCTAGCCGTCCAGCTGTTCTCCTCTACAGGTCGAATTTCTCAGCCGATTCTCGTGATATTTTGTGAGTAGGTTCGATAATTATATAGTCTTTTTGTCGATTCAGTTTTTGGACTCGTGTGTTGTACAAACGCTAACACAGGCTATAGTTGTTCGGTTTGAGTAGTGTCCAATCCATTGTCTCATTGTAGTCATTGTGCATGCAGTTTTTATCTACGAAGTGTGCTTATCTTTTATGACGGACCATAATCAGGTAGCAAACCCTACAATGAGACAATGGATTGGACACAATTCAAACCGAACAACTATACTGACCATCCTGTATTTATATTGAGCCTTCTTACAGTGCACATAAAGTGCACGGATGGTCAGTTAACTGTGTTGGCGATGGTACAGTTCACAGAAGCCACGAAATATTATTCGGAGAAGTAACAGTTCCATAATTAGTTTTGCACATAGGATACAAAATGCCAGTTCCAGGTTCTCACCAGTACCTACTTTAATTCTTCACTTTCTTCATTTCGTTGCATAGTGGTCTTGGTTCCTTATCTTTAAAGGCTTTGTTCGCTGGAGCATGGTTGACGGAATTTAATCGGTATAAACAATTCTAATCGTGATAATTAGCGTTACGATTGCAACTGTCTGATTGTAATTATCTATCACTTTTCATGTCTGTTATTCTACTAACTGATAGAAAAGACGGAAACTTATACGATGTGAACTAACAAATGTACGTCAGCCGAACACCGCAGTGGGTTCCTGGCTTTACTCGGTCATGGGTCCTCGTACTGTATACCTAGCATTAAGTTGCATGTGTTTGTGTACTTGGTTGCAAATAGATAAATGAAATGAAATGGCTCTCTCTCTCTCGGTAGTTTCAATTCTATTCTGATACTACAGTTAGAGCACGAGGCAGCGAGCGTACGGGAAATACGAAATCGACTTTAATTCCTGTTAGCCCAAATAGGTCCCTTATTTTATCTCATTTGCGCCAAATCCGATTCTCCACACGAGAACAATGGCTCGCGTATAATTTGATTGCTAACATTAAAGCCTCATCAGGCTTAATACGCCCGTATAAAGGTAACCTTAAAGATTTACATAATAGCCCCCCCCCCCCCCCCTCTCCACTTTACGATCAGATTACTGCAACTAATACCTCACTTGTGATCCCGGCGGCAATCTAATCGAATGTCGACTTTAAACCGTTAGGTTACAGTAAGTTTTGGGATGCGTGGGCTTCCGTCGCAGTATCGCGGCTAATCCGCACAATCAACAGAATCGGTCTCGCGCAGGGTTGCCACTTTTGGCCGGCGTGGAGGTTCCTGATATGTCGGGAATTTTTGTCAACTGTCGGTTACGAAAAGATATTGAAGATGTTTTGACAGAAGGGAAATGTTTAAATGCAGCCGTGGTAGGCATTTTTTTAAGTACCTGAGTGTAGGTGCTTTGATAAAGCTAAAAGCTTATTTATTTTCTGTAGCATATTACGTATGTGTGCATATGCACCAAATATTATTACATAAGACAACAAAATACATTTCACAAGATTAAAGTACAAAAGCGAACTTATCCCTGTAATATAAGAGATCACTTCCAGAAAACCTTAACATATTGCAATCCTACCAAAAAAGTGACTTTATTTTTAGCTTTGTCTGGATTTGATTGGTGGAAGACGTTTTAAAAACGTCTTGAAGTCTACACGAAGGTCATGAAGCACTATTTAATGATAAAAATCCACAATAGGGAAGATGCCATATTTTCAATTTTGCTTTTATTTGAAATAATCGCACGTAGAATATACCACGAAAGTATTTAAAAATTAAAATACTATGTTATAGTCAAAAATTCCTGTAACAAACTGTCAATTTAAACTTTCGCGCCTAAACGGATCTGCAGTTCCAGTGACGTCACTCATGTGTGTTACTCGCCATATTTGTTTGTCGTGGTTCGTCCCTAGATGTCATAGAGTTGCCTAAGTTTTGACTGTTGACAGGAGTGACGTCACCAGACACTAATTGTTGAATTAAAACACGTTCCGCACAGTACTTCAAATCGTAATTATTCTTTGTAATTAGGTAGTATAAACTAAAATAAAAACGTTTCAGTAGCTATTATTTTACATTTTTTCAACATTTAGGTCCCAAAATAATGTTAAATATTATAGCTGCATCTTCCCTATTATTGTGATTTAACTACTGGATATTTTCCAACTTCGTACCAGGCAACCTTACCCCTTGTCTCGTCTCACTCGCACGCGCAAACTGGGCTGTATGCGTCCCTGTCGCGTGCGACGGGTTTTATTGCGCGGTTGGGCCCGCGGGCACGCGCTATCTAAAGCATATGTCACACAAAAGGGACATTGAAGTGAGATTCGAGTAATAGATGGAAACTCGGAAGAATTTAAAAAGTCAATTGAGGTTTTAAAAACTGGCCGTTGTCTTTACTGTTCACTGAATTACATTGTTCTTCTCAAACACTGTAGCTGAGCGGTGAGGCCCGGCACGTGAATTTCAAGCGAGGGGTCGTGGGTTCGACACCCGGGTCGTACCACTGGGATTTACACAAATATTGTGTATGAAATAACATTCGATATTCAGTAGCTTTTCGGTGAATGAAAACGTCGTGAGGAAACCGGTCTTATGCCAACAAGCTTTAGTTTTCCCTTTTGGTGGAAAGTTTGGATGGCAGTCGGTTTTATAAAATTAGTGCCTACGCTAAATCGTGGAATTTGGTGCTAAAGCGGCCCCGAGCTCCTTTGTGGAACATCCAGCAAAATGCTAGGAGGTATATAATTATTCCTCTCAGTTGTTCACTTGTGGCGCAGCGCTCATGGCCTAGCGGGGCTCGCAGTTTTGTAACGGAACAAGAACGTTAGCTACAATTAGTTCTTGGAAGGTCACCCTTGAGTGGTTACTAACTGAGCGCTTCCGTGCTCTAGAAGACAGGCTTTAACGCCATTGAATCTTGTTATCTATAGGAAATGAATTAGAAGCTATCTCGCTCCTTGAGGACTTCTCACTAAATGGCCAGGTCACTGACGAAGCCTGATCCTAAGTCCTAAGAAGATCTAGTTTCCTCTTTGATTAGGAAGTTCAAACAAAAATGAAATCTGTTCTCTTCGCAATAAGTCTTTCTGCACACCATACAAATATATCAACGACATTGCTCCAGCATTTCACTGCACTAAGTATAATTGCCATTGTCTACAACTGCGCGAAATTGTAACTCGCGAAGACAATACGCATCGCACAAATAGAAAACAGCGCTGTAACAGAAACTCAAAATGAGCTTTATTCTTTTGGCAATAGAGTTGCACATTATGACAATAAGCATCGCTAGAGGAAAGTAGCATATTTAACTGTTGAGTCGAAATGAGCCTTATTGTCATAAGGACAGAGTAGTGTATAGCTTCGCGAAGGTATAAGCCGGCTGGAAACAAGTGAGCATCACGAGGGCTTATGTTGAGCCCGTGTAGCGACGACAGAGCGCGGGGTTTTATTTGCGCTTTTCATCCTGGGGATTTTGAGGAATGCTAGTATTGTAGTGGAGACTGATTGAGAATTCTATTTTATGTGCATTTTACATAATAGTCATGTAACATTGCAGGGATTTATTAAATCGCTACATTAATTATTGAAAGAGCGAGCGAAGCGAACTAAATTCTCCGTTTCAGCTTTCGTATGTCCGGCTGTGCGGATATCCCGCCGTGCGGCTGTTTTCAACCGCATTTCTCAGCCGATTCTCGTGAAATGTTGTGCGCAGGTTCATTCATTGTATATATTTTTTTATTAATTCAATAATTAAAATAAAGTTAAAAAAATGACAGGGTCGGAGTTCTACAGCTTAAAGATCTACTTAGTATCCCTTAAGTAGATTAATGCTCTGGAGATTAATTTATGATTAAAAAAAAAATACTTGGGAACGAAAACACAAAAAAGAATAAAACTGAACCACTACACCACACTACCATCAAGATCCACAGCGCAGGTGTCGTCATTCCACAGATAATGCCAAATAAATAAATAAATAAGTATTATAAACAGGTTAAGTTTGTACGTTTTTACGTGTTTTTGTTTTGTTTGTGACCATGGCGGTACGTATTAAAAAAAACAAAACCCAGCTGATGGTAAGTTGTCAACGGCCTATGGATTGCCATCGGGAGTGTCGTATATCGATACGTTAAAAACTCAATCACTGTTTGTTTGACAAAAACCCAATATTATTATGGTATCTTACAATTCGCCAAGATGTGTTGCCTATTTGGTATGTACTCGTATTTGTGCAATTCAAAGCCTAGGCAGTTTCTTAATGAAACTGGCAGGTATTCGGGAATTATTGTACATCGTCTGCAACAAGCTTGCAGTGTTGGACCCCGTTATGAGCTTTCACTCTTTAATTGCAGTCTGGGCATCCCAGGCATCCGCACCGAGCCGTAGGCCGGTGCTACGACAGCCGTAGCCGCTCGTAATTGCTACGGCGTAGCCGCTACGATGCTGTATCTCGCCCAATAAAGGAAAATTAATTGCGGATGCTGGCCTATTGATTCATTTAGCCCTTTATAAGATATCAGAGAACACCTGTTTCTGTTTTGTTAGTTTACTATTTCAATACAAAGTGTACCTACACTCTGTGTTAAAATAGTAAACTAATGGTCCGCAATCATTGCTATTGACTCCTTTGATAAAATTTACATACAATTTCCTACTTCTGCTCTATATAATTGTTTAGATATAACTTTTCTAATCATAATGAATCAATATATTTTAATATAATTCAATTAGGGAACGATTCATTAACGAAAATGTACAAATACCTTTTAAACGTGTTTTCTGCAAATATAAGCGAAAAAATAAGAACGCGTTGATTGATTAATTTATTTACTTTAGTAGCCAGTTTCAATGCGATTCATGGACGTAGCACACGAATCCCGGGCTCTTTCAGGATGCAACCGGGATAAAAGTTAGTTCGAGAAGAGGAGCACAGTGTCAGATATAATAGCTGTTGTACAGTCAAGTGTAAAAACATGTGTGCATACCACTTATACTCATAAATATGTGTGCATACCACTTATACTCATAAATATGAGTGCATACCACTTATACTCATAAATATGAGTGCATACCACTTATACTCATAAATATGAGTGCATACCACTTATACTCATAAATATGTGTGCATACCACTTATACTCATAAATATGTGTGCATACCACTTATACTCATAAATATGAGTGCATACCACTTATACTCATAAATATGAGTGCATACCACTTATACTCATAAATATGTGTGCATACCACTTATACTCATAAATATGTGTGCATACCACTTATACTCATAAATATGAGTGCATACCACTTATACTCATAAATATGAGTGCATACCACTTATAAATATGTGTGCATACCACTTATACTCATAAATATGAGTGCATACCACTTATACTCATAAATATGAGTGCATACCACTTATACTCATAAATATGAGTGCATACCACTTATACTCATAAATATGAGTGCATACCACTTATACTCATAAATATGTGTGCATACCACTTATACTCATAAATATGAGTGCATACCACTTATACTCATAAATATGAGTGCATACCACTTATACTCATAAATATGAGTGCATACCACTTATACTCATAAATATGTGTGCATACCACTTATACTCATAAATATGAGTGCATACCACTTATACTCATAAATATGAGTGCATACCACTTATACTCATAAATATGTGTGCATACCACTTATACTCATAAATATGTGTGCATACCACTTATACTCATAAATATGTGTGCATACCACTTATACTCATAAATATGTCCCACAGCTCTTATATCGGTGAACATGGGAGCTAGGGGACACGTATTTATGTGTCCGTTGTATCATCATCATCACATCAGCCGAAAGACGTCCACTGCTGGACATAGGCCTCCCCCAAAGAGTGCCAAAGTGACCGGTCCGTTGTATGCACTCATATTTTTACATTTATAACTGTACTGTTACAGTTCCGAGTGATTTCTTATTCAACTGTACACAAACACAAGGTCTTTCAGAACTTCACAACATAGTAATTAACGTAACACCACTCAAGACTAATACAAATCGGTCAAGTGCGTGTCGGGCCACGCGCAGTGTAGGATTCCGTAGTTGCCTGTCCGGCTTAGTTACATAGACACGCGCGCGCCAACTAAATGGTGCGTTGCGTCGAATTAATACGAAAGTTAGCCTTTTCAAGTACATTTTAAGTTGGTCGACTATTACTTGGTAACTAGTAATGCCTACTTAGCCGTAATAGTTTTTTCTTTTAAATTTATTATATGTTCTACTGCCACCAATTTTTTCACACTCCCAGTAGCAGCCATTTAGCCGGCAGGGGGGGACACATGACTCGAGCAAAAATTAGGGCTTTTAAGCCCAGTATCTCGCAAACGAATCACTGAGTTAAGAAATGGTTTTAAAAACCCATAATATTTTTAACAACCTATTCAACGATACCCCACACTATGGGACAAACGAGAAAAAAAAACATGAATTCCCACGTTAGGCGTAGTAGAGTAGGCGTAGGGGAGGTTTTTTTTCAAGATTTCAATCTACTGTTTTGTCGGCGTGATTGACTTATATACCCATGCCGAATTACAGTTTTATAGTAGTAAGGGTTACTGAGCTAAGCCGAAGACGGACAGACGGGCAGACGGACGGACATGGCGAAACTATAAGGGTTCCTTGTTGACTACGGAACCCTAAAAACGATTATCGTCACATAATTGCCTTCACCTTTGTTGTTGTGATTGTCCCATGTAACGTTAATAACACAAATTGTTGACAGCACACGCAAACATCAATTACTGGAATGACACTGGTAATAAAAGCGTTCAAAGCCAGGGGCCTAACGAGTCCTATTCAACTGGTGAACGTGTGTATTCAATTATTTTGAGCGTTTTTTGCGGGAACTACTGGTATTAAGGGTTGTTATGAAACAAATCGAAATTAGAAAACATAAGCAAGAGAAGTTTACAGTTACTGAATAAATGAAATTGAAACTAACGTTTCATTACGTCAAATGTTATCTATACTAATATTATAATGAGGAAGCGTGAAGAGTGAAGATGTGAGACTGTAGCTTTGTAAGTTTGTATGTAATGGATAATCTCCAGAACCAAAGCACCGATTACAAAAAATCTATCACCGGTGTATAAAATGAACTTTCTGAATGGACTTACGCTATGTCTCATCCCGTGAGTTTGGCTGAAAATATCAAAATATAATAGTAGATTTAGAACTCAGCCAGGGACTCCGCTTGAATGAATTAACCCCCCGTCTGCAGCCGCCGATGCCACGTTATAACACGTCACTTGAAACTGTAACTGTATTTGATTTCAATCTATTATTATCGACACGTGTGGCATCAGTAATGAGGCCGACATCAAATGTAATTTAACTGGAAACAGTGATAACACCCCCTAATTGTAAAAACCGTCCTGCTTGAGGCAGGCGAGGTTAACTACTTAATTACATAGTACCGTAAAATGGGGTGAGTAGGGGCAAAACTAACATTCAAACCTCGTTAACATTTTATTTTTACAAATGCAAACTGAATGGTGTATACAAATAAGTGTTCCGGACGTTTGTATTTCAGTTTTTATTTTATTTTGGGTAGTTCCATTTCATAACTTTGATGATAAACAGGAAATCCCACCTCACCCCGTAGTTCCTCGTAATTGGGGTGAGATGGGTTTTCATACAAAGGTGATTTTGGAAGATTGTTGGATCGATTTTTTTTTATTATGAGAATTACTATAGCCCCGTTTTAAATTGGAATACATTATTCTTGTAGCAGTAGCCTTAAAATCCCATCTCACCCCCCTTTCATCTTTTCTCTCCCCATTCATAACCCAACTCTCCCCGCGAACCCTACTCACCCCATTTTATGGTATCGCGTTTCCTAATTATTATCAATATAATGTAACAAGTCCTATTATAATAAGAGTTTTTGGATTTTTGTTACTCAATTAGTCAATTAAACATACAATTAAACATAGTGCAATAAAACAGCGGAACGGGTTTGTTGATTAGGGCACAGAACATAGATAGTTTATACTAAAGCAAAGGATTCTTTGACAGTTGTCAGAAAGATAGAGTGGCAGATATAGCGGGACTGGTGATGCTACAAATAGTTGTATTTGTAGTTGTTAGCTGCTAACTATTTGTAGTTGATCCTTTTACCAAATCTTTCGCGAAATAAACCGTACAGGCACAGCGGAAACAGATAAAAACCTAAACTTATTATCGTACCACGCCAGCAGCAAACAGGCATACAGATCACAGAAAGCATATATATAATATACCATAGCCTATTGATGTATGGCACTCCAGATGAGTTTCTGACTCACGTTGTCGATTTTATTGATTTTAGGATTCCTTGTTACCAGCTAGAAACAAATACAGGAACTTGGAAGAAAAAGAGGAGTCAGCGCGGACGCGACAATATCGCACCTTCTGTTTCAAATTGCTCGGCTAGAGGCAATAAAGCTGCGCGCCTTAAGGCCTCCACATACCGAACGCGGGTCGTGCGCGGCGCGGGTCGGACGGTATCTTTATCTCTTATCTTCTTTCTCTTATTTTCTTAGTAGCGCGGGCCCGCGCCACTGTGTGATAGAGATAGTGAGAGAGATATTAAATGCGTTGGTAGTGAGAGAGATACCTACTGACCGCGCCGGGCACGACCCGCGCCGCACCCGACCCACGCCGCGCACGACCCGCGCGCGCCCCGGGCCGCGCACGACCCGCGTTCGGTGTGTGGCGGCCTTTAATCTCCGCGCGCGTTGCTGACGGCGGCGGCGGCGGCGGCGGCGGCGGCGGCGGCGGCGGCGGCAGGCTTGCGGCAGCCTGTAGCAGCAGCAACAGTTTTACGGAACCGCAAGGCGATTAACATTGACAATTGTGTCAACTTTTCATACAAACGTTTTTCGGATAAAAATAATACGTTTTTAGGGTTCCGTAGTCAACAAGGAACCCTTATAGTTTAGCCACGCCCGTCCGTCCGTCTGTCCGTCTGCGGCTTAGCTCAGTAACCCTTACTACTAGAAAGCTGTAAATTGACATGGATTTATAAATTATAGCCTGACAAGTTCCTATTTAGCCCTGATATAGTGTCGCTACAAACAGCTTACATAAGGCAATAATACGTGTTCGTCATGAATAGTCGGGACAGTGTGTATTGGCATTGTCTTGTTTGTTGAATGTAAAATTGATATGCTTTATAATAAATACCTATTCATCCATATCTGCTTCCACGTACGTATTCGATATTTAACTCCGAAGACTGCGACTCTGATGTGTCGCTTTCAAGACCGCCGACCTCAATTATAAAACTTTCGGTCTGGGATTCGACTAAAGGAACTTTTTCTATATTCGTCTTAAATTTTTAAAACAATATTTTACTAAGAGAAGAAATTTCTAGCCCTACACGTAAAGTGGGGATGCTATTTTTTTTCCTCTTTAAACCCATGGTGTGGGGTATCGTTGGATAGCTTGTTTGAAAATATTATGGGTTTTTGCAAACCATTTTTCAACTCAGTGCTCCGTTTTCCTGATATTGGGCTTCGAAGCCCTAATTTTTGTCGAGTCAGGTCTACTCCCCCCCTGCCGGCTAAATGGCTGCTACTGGGAATGTGAAAACATTCGTGGCATTAGTACTTATAACGAATTTAAAAGGAAAAACCGAGTAATACCCGGCCGACCGGTTTTTGTTGTATAATGTAGTTAATCAATCACCTTGTTATCGCAAAAATCATAAAATTCATAAATAGTCAATTATATACTTTATTTTAGCAAGTTTACGTTGTAGTTCAACTTTTAGGTTTGTTCTATGCTTTGTCAAGAGTGTGGTCCTGTCCTACTGGAATCCCGAAAGCCTTTTACTCTACTTATTATCACTCATAGTCAACAATCAGGATCATCATCATCATCATCAGCCGAAAGACGTCCACTGCTGGACATAGGCCTCCCCCAAAGTGTGCCAAAGTGATCGTTCCTGCGCCACCCGCATCCAGCGGACTCTCGCAACCTTTACCAGGTCATCAGTCCACCATGTGGATCAGGATCAATGACGCTTACTAATACTCAGTGACGTTCGTCAACAATCTAGTGAGCGGTGTCTGCCGACGTTGCTTAACTTCACGGTTACCGATCCAAAAGCGTCGCAAGGGTTGCTATTCTAAACGCCACGAGATAAAAGGCTAACGCGGACCAATTTCGTTAAGTGTAGTCGTCGCCATTTTTCGCCGCCATTTTCAGGATGTGATAAATTACAGGACGCTTTGTTACATGTAAAAAGTTTTAATATTTTTAAGTACTCCCGTTTTGTGAGGTAATGAAGGATACATCTCGCGCATTCAAAGAGACGACCTTTTTTATTGTGAAAAGGCTAACGTTTCATTGTCGTCAAAGGTTGTTTTACTACCAAGATTCCATGCCAGGACTTTTTGTTCTTTTTATAATTGTGTACATGTACATACAACGTATTTCTCAAAATCTGGTTTTCATTATTTAATTTGTTATTTTCCTTTTGTTCGTTTTACGATTAGGTATAATTTTATTTATGCATGTAATGTAGCAAACCTCTGTCAACTTAAAAGTGTTTTGTGTTCACGAACATCTATTGACAAAATAAGGACAAACGAATTTTAACTAAAATAGGTTATTTGAACGTTTCTGAATTACCTACGGGTGTTAAGGCTATAGGTGTTTTTTTAATGATTTTGTTCTAAACGCCGTATCTTAGTTGTTTTTTCGAGAACGTTCAGTTTTGCACAAATATCTGTCGTTTTTATTTACAAAGTAGTTTTACTAATTCTTGTAAACCAATCAGGGATAACCACCATTAACAGCAAAAGTGCCTGTAGTTAATAAAAGCGTTGTAATTATGAACCGCCAGTTAACCCACAACACAAACTCCGCCTTGCTTCCAATTTGCAAATTACAAAGCCGCTGATTCCATTAGTGTAGTAGTATGCAGTCCGCTTCCGTTGTGGCAGCCCTGGGCCTCTCGTGGCGGCCCTGCTGGTTGCCGTGGAATTATTAAGTAACTGGAAAGCGCACTACAGTGCACTACAGCGCGAACAGTCAACATCAACACGTACTATGCATAAAAACTCAAGCTTGAAAACATTGCTTCACAATAATCTTATCTGTAACCGTTTTTGGTCATTACACAGAAACCAGACCACTTTCTAGGCTGACTGTACTCCGAAGCAGCGGAATAATTCGCAAAATTCTTTGTTGAAAGCAGTATCTTCCGAATTAAAATACTGAAAGCCATTCACTAAAGGTAGAGGATGTTTAAGTAGAATATATCGGGTTTAGAAATATTAAACAAAGCTTCCTTTTATATACAGATATATATTGCCCAGTCAAATCTACCTCGTTTTTTTTTTACGGAAATTAATAGTGTAAAATTTTATGGATAAACTGTTTGTGCGTCACCGGGTTTGAATGTTGTTGAAATACAATATTTTAAATATATAATAATGGTATTAGAAGTGCTCATTCTAGTTATACTCATTCCACGCTCGGAGCAGCTTCAGGCCGCACCCCTGGCCGCACCCCTGGCCGCTGAAAGTGGCAACTTCCGACTCAACTATCACGTCACGAACGGCAGATAATATCCACATTCACACTCAAAAGAGCTTAACTGCCATTCACCCTTCCTCAAATATAAAAGCAAATGTTGACTTATCGTAATGAAATGATACGAATAAATGAAAGTGCAAAAATTAGTCGCTTACGTTATTTTGAAGGCAGAACTAAACAAGACATGATTCTGGTACGTAATGACGTCACCGTCGCAACTAGCCGACCGACTGTACCGCTCCGCGTTCGGGACACTTGCTAACTCCTAACGCGGTAATCGAATCTGCGACCTAGTTCCGCTGAGGCAAAATGCAGCGGACTTCGCACGTGTATGGTTTATTTTTCGCTAAATAACGGGTTTTCATTTGCAGCGTCTCGTTTGCTCGCTTTTTTGTAATTAAGCGAACTGTTCTGTTGTGCTAGAACAATGCTTTTCATGGAATTTACTTTGTGTGCGAGTTGAACAACGTTGTATATACAACCTGTTAGACATGTAAGCTTGCGTAACAAAGGTCGAAAACAGTGCGAATTTATTTATTATTGAAAAAAGGAATGATGAAAAAATATATGGCGAGAAACTTGTTTTTTTGTTCGGTTATTCAGATCTGTGAAGATCACTTTTTCCACTAGATGGAAAGGTTCAGTTCAGACTGATGACAGTCGCTTCCGAAAAAACTAGTGCCTACGTGCCTTCTTGGGACTAGATATAGCACGGACCCCAGGATGCAACCGAAATAACCTTAAAAACTTGTGAATCGAAGAATTTTTCTTAAAAAATCTGATATTAACACTTGGAGTGACAACAAATAATGATTCGCCTCGTTCCGTGTCCCTTGCCGCCCGCGTCGCCGCCGACCCTCCGTCCGTCGATATTTTGGCAATTCATCAATCCCGGATGAGGACAACTATCTACAGTATCATGTGAGCCCGGCTTGTAGCCTAAATATTACAACCAGTACCTTATATTCACGATACAAATTCATATACGAAAAGGTAACATAAATATGAAAAACTATAAAACTAAAGATTAACTTACCATGCGAATACATTAGGTTGTTCAATTATTGTTTTTAAATTACGCATGTTATTTCTATAATTATGGGATGCCTACCAACTGGTCAGGACGCTGTGTCAAAAGCTTGTCCAAACCACTGTGGACCACAGAGCTGGCTCACTCCTCACTCAACGGGTCAGCATAGCGATCCAGAGGGGGGACATCCATGAAGTAGTTTTAGTTTAATTGTAATTTTTTATTTAATTTACCTCCACTCGTATATTAAGTACTTTGAATAAGTTACTAAATTACAAAATAAATGTTTGAAATTATTTTTCTCACCATAATTTCAACGCGTGGCAAAGTCTGACGTGAGCTCAACGAAGCGAAGGCGCGAAACACATTGGAATCAAAATATGAGTTAAAACGACGAACACTAATTGACCCCCAGTATAAGGTTGTTGTACTGGCTCTGATAGCCGGACTGTGCGAGTCCCGGCTGGTTCCTGTAATCCTTTGTTACTTTATAGCCGGTCCGGCGCCCGTGCCGGGACGCGGCGCCATCTTGAAATTACGGCTCTGTTGTTTGATACGGGATTACCTACGTCTAGTCAAGAGGAATCAAACCGGGTACATTTTGAATTGAATTTCCGTACCGATTAACGCACTTTAATCGTTCTTGAGTGTAGAATATTCCATTCACGAACAAGCACTCCAATTATTTTTGGTTTTTGTACTAATTTGTGTTTGTCCATGGCGTAGGTTAGGTGAGGTAGATAGGGCGAGAAGGATTTCGTAGAATGTCCTCGTTCGTGCTGTTCATGAATTATACTAATTTGACTTTAAGTTCGGTTTTCGATTGTTAGTTCAGGAAAAAACTATAATTTCGACTTTCCCTGTTCGCAAAATCGATTTAGAATGTCTAGGCATGCGAAACATAACAACAAGACAAGAAACACATTTATGTTAAGTGTAAAGTACACGCTTCCCGCGTCTTCCCCGCTGCTGTGTAAACGCAATCTAAACGTCGCGAGTGTAGAACAATTATAAAAGTGAAGATCTCCGCCGGGAACGGTTATTCTAAAACCAGCTTCTAATCGTCTGAGAGTACGTCCTTATTATACCAAGATCAATAAAAGCCTAAGATCTATTTGTGACGCGAGGTCCAAGATGAACTGGTATGTTGACAGCGGAGCTGTGTAACTTTGCGAATGAAGTTTGAGACTCCATTATTATGAACTGACGACGGAATTTCAAACTTCATTAAGATTCCGCGAATCGGTATTTGTAATATAATTCCGACTTCCGTCCGGCTGTCATTGTGGCTGTCGATTCTCGATTAGGTGCTCGATGCTCACGTACGGAATATAAATTAGGTGGATATTGTAAGTGGTTAATTTGTCTTTAGAACACCGTTTTGCATATCTATATTGTACACCTACCTATTTTAGGTACTTTTGGAAGTTTTGGATACTCTAATAGAACACAACCGTGAAAGAAGGCCTGGTCCCAACTGTGGGACGTTTAGACTGATGATGTTATGATTATTTTACGATACTAATGAGTACATTTAAGGGGCTACCCGAGGTTTTCATCGATTTTTGTCAAATTTTTAATCGTATCTCCTACTTTTGCACTACAGATAGAATTATAAGTCAAACGGCTATCGGTTCTTCAATCTTTAATCTCCATTTTGTGTACCGTATTTTGAAATAAATGAATACTTAATTTTGTATGTTTTTTTTAAACATTGTCAAAAAAACACTTATTTCGTATCTCTATTAACGTGAAAGATCTAATACATACAAAATCTACATATTTGGGTTCGTCTTTGTCTCTAAAAATTTTTTTAGGGTTTTCATTTTAAACTATTTAACACAAAAGTTATGGTCAGAAAACCAGTTTTTTGGCCTAAAATTTTTCAACTTTGTTGCCAAATATCTCGAAAACAGTGAACTTTGCAGTAAACGTGGGATACTATATTGCTTAAAGCCGTTGTTGTTAATATAATAAGCTACAAAAAACATTAGAAAACTAAGGGACTCAGATCGAAGGTCATTGGGGCATGGGATCCCCTTAAGTATTTGATACAACAAAGTGGAAACGGACATATATGTCAAGATAGACTATGTCACAAGATTGTGGAAAAAACTCATAATATCATTCACTTATGCTTGGGGCTTAAGCGATCATACGTTAAACATTACCTGTAATGGCCAACTTGTACCTCAAGCCAACCAAGTCACATATTTAGGTAGGATTAACTATTGACGCTGGTCTAAAATGGTCTCCCGACATTGACGCACTATGCCAGCGGCTGTCGTCAGCCTGCTTTGCTCTGGGCAGGCTACGGTGGAGCCTGGATCCAACCAATGTCAAGAAATCATATTATGGTTACTTTCATTCCATCTTAACCTATGGTGTGGATCTATGGGCCTCGGCCGCGGAACGCGAGAGGGTATTCAGGCTGCAGAAGAGAGCGGTGCGCGTCAGCGCGGGTGTGAGATGGGATCATCCTGCTAAAGACCTCTTCAGGAGATACAAGATCCTAACGTTACCTAGTCTGTACATCCTGGAGGTGGCTAAGTATGTAAGGAGTCACATACACCTTTTCCGCACAAACGCTGACGCGCGTGGCTCCACCACCAGGAGGCAGCACCTGCTGAGCCTGCCCCGAACACGACTAATCAAAGCCAAAAAATGCCTAAGTGTGATTGGCCCTAAAGTGTATAATATAATCCCTCCAGCTATAAAGCAGGCTCCCAGCTACGTCTCATTTGTAGACCGACTGAAAGCGAAGCTGTGCGAGGACGCTTTTTACTCTATTGACGAATTCTTTCAGAGCCGAGAGGCGACATAACTTTAAGTACGACATGATAATTATAATCCTTATAACTGGACATAATATTAATGTAAAAATTGTAGGTTAAGTTTTTGACATGTAAAATTGTGCTTTTATGAATAAAAGATTGAATTGAATTGAATTGGCGATGTCAGGGTCATCAAAAACAATGTCAGTTAAAAAGTAACGCGAACAAAAGACGACTAGGAATGTCGACTTTTGCTTCAAAGTATCTCGGGTTTAATTACGACTCGCAGAAGCACGTGTTCCAGAAAGTTGGTCCGACTTGGTGAGGCCGGAGCGCGGGTGTCAAGTCGAGACGAGAGACTTTGACTTGTAAAGTTATGAAATACTTTACGCAATGAGTTTCATCGGATCGCTAATAAATTACTTTGCTGCTTATAATTTTTCTACGTAACTTGGACAGTGAATTTATTAGATTCATATTTTTAATTCTAATTATAATATATTGGCCTTTATTCTGGGACCCACTCGTGGAAAAGATGACACTTGGAGAATACGCAAGAACCTAGAGGTAGAACATCTAGTGTCCGAGCCGAATATCATAGGAGAAACGAAATCCTCAAGACTCCGGTGGCTTGGGCACGTAGTCCGCATGGGTGACGATCGTGCAGTCCGGAGAGTGTACTCGGGACATCCAACTGTTCGAAGACCTGTTGGGCGTCCTAGGCTAGGTACCGGTGGGGTGACGAAGTCCAAAAAGACCTGAACGAACTCCGGGCCGTCGATTGGGCAGGAAAGCATGGCGGTCTTTAGTGTCGGAGGCCAAATCCACTTTGGTGTTTTTGTGAAATTGCAGTCTAAATAAAAACTTAACATTGTAGTGTATTGGGTCATTGGGCAACATAGTGTTACGAGCGTGGGAGGGTAGAATAGAGTTAAACACCTTTTCAACACGACAATAGATTTATTCTGCGATTTACACAGGGTAAAGTCCTCTGAGTCCACATGTACTAACGCTGACAACTCAATTAACTCACACAAGTGACTGAGTTCGCGCCTACTAGTACTGACACAGCTACACTTTACTGTTACGCACTAGACCACTTCACTAATCACCACTTTCCACTGTACTTCTTCCACCAGTTCTCACCCGATACTACTCCCTTAGTATCCCATTCTGAGAACTCCACTCTGAAGACTCACTCAACCCTGACTCTTCTCAGGACTGACTCTTCAAGACTGACTCCAAGACTCCTCTTCAAGAACTCACTACAAGACTCCCTTCCGAACTGACTAGTACCGCGAACGTGGTCCCCTTATATACCCCTTACCGAAGATTCTAGTCCTTAATTTCGATCTTCATTTCGTTGTTCATTTCATTACTCACTTGTTTTGAGTAGCATGGGCTTTTCCAGATAAACGTGCTACGTCCACGTTTCTCGAATATTCCAAGCCCATACATTCGTCTATAAATTTCCTTAAGCATCGAATGTTCTATTCGCTTACCCTTTCTAGAACATTCCATGCTACTCGGCGTTTTGAAAATGTACTCACCATTAATTAAAAACATACAAAAAGTGCATGTCGGTCGCTGGACTCGAACCCGGGCACATCGGCTCTTCGACCGCCGTTTGTACCGCTGGGCTACAGTTGTCTTAATCGACACAGCGAATTTTGAAGCACCTTGACGGCGAGTCACTATGCCAACAAAACTGTTATTGACCCCGCCGTCGTAACAATAGTAATCTGAAGGGGTCCTTCGAATCAAATGTTTATCAAAAATAAAACAGCTGTTACAAATCTGTTATTGGGTCGTGCAATACCTGCAACCAAGGCAAGTATTTAGGTACCTAAACCTTCCCCATGCTTGAGTATCGAGTCATTAGCAGCACTTCGGTAACAGGGAGGCTGCCGTGAGCAGTTCCTGCTGCTGATTTACTGCCCATAATTCAATCGAATTGTGTCAGACAACGGAACTAACTTCCCTGAAGCGGTCACTTCGTTTCAGTCCATCCGATCTTAAGATTCCGATTTCATATAGGTAGTACAGTCAAGTGTGAAAATATAGGTGCATACAAATTACTAAGACATAACGTGATATTGTGCTACTTATAAGCTGTATATATTGATATGTATGTTAGTCTGTAAGGTTTTTTTCTAAATATGGGCCTCGTTACTTGAAAACATAAATAAATAAAAACATATTAAATAAGTATGTCCTATCTGTATGCTCTTATGTCAGCGGATTAAGGTTCTAGTATATATTTATGAGAGGATTAAATTGATACAATATTTTTGCACTAGCTTTGTTTTCTGTTGATGCACTTAGCCGGGTTCATATCTCAAAAAGAGCGATTCCTTAGTTGAGTACCTACCTATGTTATTCGTTTTGTTAACATAGAAATCTATGTCGTCGTCTAATAACCATACAACACACATAAAACGTACGTCGTTTGGGGCTAAATCGTTATTTGCACCAGATTTTGTTAATACCTAGTACTGAAACTAAACTTGATTAGTCGTCAGTGACCTTATTGACCAGAACTTACACATCTTAGGTAGTAACAAATCCAATCACAAAATTTTGCTTGCGATGCTCAGACCAAACTCAGCTCCTTAAAGTTTGTTTCCAATTTGCCACCCCGTGTGCACACACTTCGGTCGCGAGCCACTAACGAGCACTGGCCACGAAACTCAGCAGTTCGCTTCCTTGCGACGTCAGCGATTCTCCGATCCTTCCAAATGCCTTCGTAAACCATTTTCTACTTGTCTGGGTCTGGTAGAACTTAAGCTCTAGACGTTAATAACTATAAGTAAGCGGATAACTAAGTTATACCTTAAGGTCATTCATATAGAGCAGGTGAGAAATGACCTCACCCCCTCTCCGAAGCCGGTAACCTAGCCCTGAATTCTTCAGCAGGGTGCTGAGCGGATTCAGCGCTAAGAAGAACCAGAGAGGACTCAGGCTGTAGCCTTGGAAGATCCCACGTTCAATCCTTGTAGAGTCCTGCGGACTAGAGGGTGTATCTCCTCCCCCCGGTTGACGAAGGGCTGTGGTCCACTGCCCCACGCAAGCGCCTAAGAAGTATCTTAGAGCTGCATTAACTTTATACAACTATTATTATTATCTCTTTATTCATGTTTCATCTTAAGTTAGGTTTGTACAATAATTATATATAAAAAGTAAAATTTAAAACTATACAGACAAAACATAAAATCATTATAAAAACCTAACCTAGGGCTAGGGTGCAGCCGGCAGCGAGACGGGGCCTAAGCTACCGGCGGTCAGGGCGACAGAGACAGGAACCTCCCGACTATCCGCGCAGTATCCAGGAGTAACGTCTTCTGTATCTGACCCTTGATCCAGTCATCTAGCGAGAGCCTTTTGAGAAGATGGTCGAGACTCTTCGCTATTAAACCATTCGCCGAAACGCCATTTTTTTTATTTTTTATTTTTTTGTGTGAGTGTAAAATGTGTGTTATGCCGTGGAATCACCGGATGGTTCCATCGAAAGACCAGCGCTGGCCACCAGGCCAGCACAACGCTGAGATGGAACCGTTTCGTGACAATGTTGTCTTCTCTTTTGTATGTTGATTTACGTGCATGAATGTGTTGTTGTCATGAATAAATGTTATTCTATTCTAATATCGTGTATAGTTGCCAAGCATTGAATGATCAAGTTTGCCAGGTTTAAGTTCTTTTTTGTGTAGCAAAATATAAGCGAATCGTTATTTTACTGCTCGTATTCAATCAAGGAGAAAGTTAAATAAAAGGCACAATGTGCCATTTGATGGCCATCGGTATAAACTTCAAATAATACATTTTAATGTGTTTCTTTGTGCTTTGATCTTTCTATCAATTGTTGACTGAAAATTGCGATGGTTTTATATACATTAAGGTTACAAAGCTACAATGAAGTTATTACCATAAGCAGAAGCGTTTTTTCGTTGAATTTTATAAATTGCTCGGATCATGTTCCTTGCTTCGCTAAAAGCGGCAAAAGCGTAAAAATAAAGGAAGTTCTAATAAAGCTGTAAAATTCGCTAGTAAGCGGCCGTCTCGACGTTATATTTTTTATTTCCTTCCATTTTTCCTTGAAGGGGAAATGAAAGTGAATGTAATCGAGCGCTGCAATTAGCGCGGAGTTGCGGGGGGAGGGGTAACTTCATGATTGAAGGTCGGTGGCTGCTGAGTGATTGTCTCAAGCTGTGGAAGATGACCTCAACAATCTTAAGCTGTGGAAGATGACCTCAACAATCTTAAGCTGTGGAAGATGACCTCAACAATCTTAAGCTGTGGAAGATGACCTCAACAATCTTAAGCTGTGGAAGATGACCTCAACAATCTTAAGCTGTGGAAGATGACCTCAACAATCTTAAGCTGTGGAAGATGACCTCAACAATCTTTCTTGTTGCTGTGCATCTACACTGAAGCGCAATGAAAAGGCCAAACTGCGAGGAATAGAGGTTTTTGACTGATTAATAAGTCGATGTGAATATAATTTCAATGATTCGTAGACGTTGTTAAGTAAGATATCACCAATCAATGAGTTTGGCTAGATGAAACTTAATATTTATATTTATTACCTAGCTACCTATTTTGCTTTTAAAACCTGCTCTTGCTGCTTTTAAGCTGCTCTATTTTTAAAAGCAAATTTTAAGTAGATAAAATGAGAAAACATGAATTTTCTTTTTCTTAATGGAAATAATAGAACTAAGTAACTCACTTTTCGCGCTTGAGTGACGAAACCAATCTATAACATTATAAAGAGGAAAAGTCTGTGAGAGAGCTTTGTCAGTTTGTATGTTGCTGGTCGTGCCCGCGCGCCGCCTGGCCAAAACTAGGAAGTCTGTGCATGTAATGGGGATCAGACTGTACAATGCACTGGACAACGAAATAAAGGAAGCTTCTAGCGATGCAATATTTGTCCGCAAGCTAAAGGACATTCTATTGGACATGGCTTGCTATACGATTGACGAGTTTTTCGATGGCCACAGGACATTGGCTCAGTCGCGCACCTAATTTAAAATTAAAATTATTGATATGTTATTATGTATTTAAGTTATTAAAACTATTTAAACCATGAATTAATTAATACTATGAAATTGACATGTAATTTGAAACTTTTTTTAATGTATGTAATATTATTAATTTTAAGTGTAATGTAACTTGTAAATTACAATAATTACCAATAAAAATACAATACAATACAATACAATACAATGAGTAATATCCGGAACCGCTTATCCGATTTCTAAAATTCTTTTAATACCGTAAAGTGGGGTGAGTAGGGTTCGCGGGGAGAGTTGGGTTATGAATGGGGAGAGAAGGGATGAAAGGGGGGTGAGATGGAATTTAAAATGGAGCTATAGTAATACTCATAATAATAAAAAATCGATCCAACAAGCTTCCAAAATCACCTTTGTATAAAAACCCATCTCACCCCAATTACGAGGGACTACGGGGTGAGGAGCGATTTCCTGTTTATCGTCAAAGTTATGAAATGGAAATACCCAAAATAAACTAAAAACTAAAATACAAACGTCCGGAACACTTATTATATACACCATTAAGTTTGCATATATAAAAATAAAATGTTATCGAGGTTTGAATGTCAGTTTTGACCCTACTTACCCCGTTTTACGGTAGCGTGTAGAATGGACTTTTGGTTTTATACAGGGTATATTTTATCTCGCATTCTTGCCTTATATAAAAGCAAAATACTACCAATGTCAACACGACATAATTAGATTCTGTATAGCGCTTAGATCTCGGTTACCAAGTAAATCTGTCAGCATGGGCAGTCGGGCCAGTCGGTACAACTGACTAGCATCTGAACAAACATTCCATAACTCAACCACGAGCATGTAATATGTAATATTAAACAGCGTAATGTAAGTGAATGAGGCAAGGTTTGTCAAAATCAAGTTGGTATCAAGCAAAGAAATCCGTGATCTCTGTCTACCTATTGGGTAACAAGTGTGATTGTTTGTGTGAATTCATTAATGAACGCTTGCCTTTATACGGCCAGCGTTAACAGAAGTAGAAAGTCGCTCGTTACAACAACAACATTCCTCCAAATCCCAACAACATATTCGTTTGATCGTCCGCATTTGCAAATTCGTCCCCCTGAAAAGTTGAAAGAGCGTCGTTAGAGAAGTGGGGGGCTGTGAGGGGGGGAGGGTGATTGTTAACATCTGTAATGTATTCATGAGGCGGGATTAACAGTGGCGCGGTCAGGTCGGCGTTTTTATGGTTTCATTATGCTCAGCGGCGAGGTGATTGCGGGAGGCCGGTTTCTTTGGCAACAGAAAATATTAATTTCTTTATTTAAACTTTTTTGCACAAAAGAAAACTTATCGTACAAAAGGCGGACTTAATGCCATATGGCATTCTCTACCAGTCAAACCTTAAGGCAAAGCGGAAAAGATTGTGGGCAGTGCAAATAACAACTAAAAAAAAATAACATTACGGTATTCCTATATAAGTACAACATATTTACACAAATACATAAATACATACAGTCACCATCAGATATATCAGAGCGGCCAAAGTGCTCACAAATATCTGAGCACGTCTTAGAGACGGGCACGGGCACGGGCACGGGCATTAGTGCCTCGACAATAGAGACGTGTTGAGATATTTGTGAGCACTTTGGCCGCTTTGATATATCTGATGGCGACTGTACACAAATAAATATGTATAATATTGAAGGCGGTAGAGAGGCTGATAGCAATGGAAATATCGGATTAACTTGTATGTTTAAAGAGTTTGTCAATAAGGTCAGATGGCTGAAGCTTTCGTAAAACTGGTGCCTACGCCTAATCTTGGGATTAGGTGCCAATTTGGACCCCGGGTTCGTGTACACTCTTGTCGTGGACGTTCGCTATTTTTATTAGTTCGCTGGCAGTCCCTTGACCAAACGTAACTGCAAAAGTTCCGCCACGTAAGACTTATTATGTTAATGCAGGCGCCTTGACACACTAATAAGGATGTATTCTAAAGCTGTTTCGTTACAAAGTGAATGATGTTTATGGACAGATAAGAAAAATTTTCGAGTCAAGTGCAAAAATATGTATCGATTTAATCCTCTCATAAAACCGAATCAAAACCTTAATCCGCTGGCATTAGAGGGATGAGACATTATTTATGAGTAAGTTGTATGCACTCACATTTTTACACTTGACTGTCCAAACGCCTTCCGATCATCTATGGTCCCCTCCCCACTCATTACATTCCTGAAGTTTTATGAGCACGAGATAGATAGCCTAAAACCAAGTTAAGTTCAAGTTAAGTTTTTTTGTCAGTCGACTTGAAGAGTCAATTTAAGACATTCCTTTGCAATTTGAATTCAATGTGTCTTACACACGTGGTTACTTTTACACGTGCCAAGCTGCATAAACCCCCGAATTAGTAAAAAGTGACTCGTCGGTTGTAACACTTCTTTGATTTCTAATAAATATTGGCAATAAAACCAAAGACAGTTACGCCGACGGTTTATACCTAGACGGTTGACCCTGAAACTAAAATATAATGTAGATGGCGTTAATAGTCTAGTACCATAAATAAACTAGCAGCGCCATCTATATGTTATAGCCAGTACTTTAGTTTTAGTGATGAGCCGCCGTCTAGGGTATAGTAATCTATGATAAAACTAGCGTGTCAGGACGAGCGTGAAACACATCAATGTCAATTTGGAATGCAAAGCGTGAGTGTCTGATAGGCCCCGGCGGATCCAAAACAGACTAAGTAAGGGTCGCGTTCGTATACGTTAACTGTCTTTGTGTCGTTTGATGTTGAAATGGTAGCCATTTTAATTAAATTGGCACGGGGTCAGGGCGAGATTTACAGGGTGCTTTTTATCGCTTTTTATTGCATTGTTTAGACTCGTGTTCCTTGATATATGAAACGTCAAGTTATAAAGTTGGGTAAAGTTTAGCGGTGTAATTGTAAGTTACCCCTCGGGTGCAGTGCAGGGAAGCTGACTACGGCGGGTCGTAGCACTTGGCTACATCGCAGACACGGGGTCTATTTGACAACACGCATTAAATTGGAATCGGTTAGATTATCTAGAATCTCAGTGAAAAACTATTTGCGACGAGCAAGAATTGAACCCGGTACCTTTGCAGTACTTGTACTCTTGCTACTTTTTTAAGTTTTTCTTTCCGGATTACAAATTAAAAAAAGATATTTGGTGAAGAAGAAAAAAAAGGAAGCGACTACATGTAAATGTTACGCGCTGTAAGGCTATCACAGGACGGCCCGCGAGCTGTGTCGCGGCGAGATAGACTATCCGTTTCTTTCTAATTACGACGCTTAGAACAGACTGA
Source organism: Epinotia ramella (assembly GCA_947578815.1). Taxonomy (NCBI): domain Eukaryota; kingdom Metazoa; phylum Arthropoda; class Insecta; order Lepidoptera; family Tortricidae; genus Epinotia; species Epinotia ramella. Next base: position 16,371,330 of record OX388224.1, on the reverse strand, counting down.
AAGTGAAGACCGACATGAACGATAACGGGCTCACAACGGAAGACGCCCGGGATCGTCTAAAGTAGAGGAAAGCGAGTAGGAAAGCGGACCCCGGCAAATGCCAGGATGACGTGGAAGAAGAACAAGATCAGACGGATAGTCAGGTCGCGCCACAGGTCGCGGCAGTCTGGGAATAGCCGTGCTGTTACATTGTTTTCTCGGTATGTACTTCTATAACTTTTGGATCGTTCCTTGGCCATAACATCATCATCATCATATCAGCCGAAAGACCTCCACTCCTGGACTGCAAAGAGTGCCAAAGTGCCCGGTCCTGCGCCACCCGCATCCAGCGGACTCCAGCAACCTTTACCAGGAATACCAGGTCATCAGTCCACCTTGCGGGGGGACTGCCCACGCCGCGCCTTCGGTACGTGGTCGCCACTCGAGAACCTTTCCGCCCCAACGGTCATCGGTTCTACGTGCTATGTGCCCCGCCCACTGCCAATTAAGTTTAGCGATTCGGAGGGCCATAACACCAGAATTATACTAAAATGAAACCTCAATCATGTTCAGAAATTCTCTGTGTGACACTTTTTACTGTCTCGGATGAACGATTATTCTATTCTATTTGCCGCATTTTTTTTAAAGAACGTTAGATCGTCGTTCTTTAACGCATTCCTATACGATTTTAGGGATCTCAAACTATTTTTCAAAATGAAAAAAAAAATCGTTCCATTATTATTCATTTATTTTGACGAAGGAACCCTACTGTCATCTAATCAGTTATCTACTTTATTTTATTTCTCAAAAATATTTATTTTTGTATCAGCTGATAAATATAACGTTTCACTAAAAAGAGGCTTTGATTATCGAATTTGAAATCACCGCAGAGGATAAAGTAAATTTCAATTTGACTCGTCGCGAAAAAAATACGAAATGAATTAAGATTCTGTTTACATTTGTTTTGTTAACGATTTTCTCCGTCAATATTTGGCGACGGCTTGATTTCGAGCGGAGAAGCAATAAACAAAATGAAGAGGAGGCTTTTTTATACGTCGTTTCCGATTTCAAAGACATTTGAAGTTTTAGCGGTCTCGCTTCCACATTCGTCGAACTAATAATATATCAGAACGAGCACGAAGCCTGATACAGGGTGGAACGAGTCTACGAGATCCCTTGCTGCTACGCGCTAATGCTCTTAGGAGACCTTTACTAACTTTATAAGTGATGACAATCGACATTCACAGATTTTCGATAAAATGTACATACAGCCAGCAAGAAAATCGGCAGATTTCACAAATATTTTTATAAAGCCAATCGGGCCATTTTTATCAAGGATTAAAATACTCTTTGAGACCAACTAAGGTTAAGTACCTAGAACACCCACAAATCAAAGAAACTTTTTCCATACTGCAGCGCTACCACGAACTTCGAAAGTCGAAGTTTGGGTATTTCCATCTCTATCGCACTCCCTTACTCGAGTGACAGGGATGCATGTTTTACGAACTTCGACTTTCGAAGTTCGTGGTAGCGCCGCAGTTCGTAGCATCTCTCGATGCTGATTTATCAGAATATTTTCATTGAATAAGTGAGTTAAGTACATTAGATTAGTATTATACCCTGATAAAAAAACACCGGATTGCACTCCGGGAGTGCTGGCAGAAGTGAAAACTCAATGACATTGTAACAGTTTTTGGTCACGTGTCCGTCTTACGAATTTTCAATCTGTCGAATCTTACGGTCACGTGACCTGTTGCGAGAGTATCTCTCGAATCTCAGAATCTCACGGTCACGTGACATTTTACGGTCACGTGACATCTTACGATCACGTGACCTGTGGCGAGTTTAACAATTTTTCCTAATCACAAAAAGTGCACAGCGCCGCTAAAGAAGTTTTTACTCCAAAAACCGCTGTGAGGAGAATGATTATTCGGAATGGTGTAGTCCTGCGATGACGGATCTGCATTTGTCTCTAGCTGTCGACATACCAAGTTTAAAAAAAACAAAGAAACCAAAACGGGCTATGGTATCTGCTTACAACCAGGCGGTTTGCCACCGTCCAAGTTTTTTTTTTATATACAATACGATGGCAAACAAGCGTATGGCCCTCCTGATGGTAAACGGACACCGCAGCCTATAGACGCATGCCACTCCAAAGGAGTAACATGGGCGTTGCCGACCCTTGATATGTTTGAGGATTCGCCGTGTTGACAGCTCAAGGAACAAATTCCCTCGCTCTTAACACAACGCATCCTCGGGAGCTCTGGCGACCTCCTTGCTCACCTCCAGGAACACAACACTAATACAATACAGAGCAAGTAATAGTGTTATCATGGCTGTGGTATTCTGCAAGGCGGAGGTACTTCCCCAGATGGGCTGCCCCAAATTCGAGCGGGATGACATTTCGCTGTGACCTACCTCCCCAAAAGTATACAAATATTTACGTGTTTCTACTCGACATTACCCTCCTGACCTGCCAAAATCAGTTAGAAACATTCAGCCAAGCCGAGCACAGCACCGGAGTTTAATAAAACATGACAAATCGTGGCTTATGTCCTGATGGTAATGCTAATGAGCGCTAATGAGCGCTGCGTCCCGCTCGCACGCGCCGCGGTGACAGGGACGGAAGTTGATCGTTATTAAGGCTGTTGTCTTGTATTGTTTTGTGAATATTATTTATAACAAAGCAAATATTTGGTGTCACTTTGCATTTAATCAATACAATTAGTGTATTCAAACAACCAAGAATGGGTTCTTTCAAGACCAGTCCATTAGTTATTCTTCTCTATTATGCGCCACTTTTACAAAATAGTAAGTGAGTTCATAATTTACCCCAGTACCCACCATTCTATGTATTATATTTAGCATCAGCCAACGTCCAGCCTGCCCGCAGTTATACCGCTCGCTAATTTGTTTATCATTCCGCTATACGCACGCATAACTCGTTAGGTCAACCGACAAAGTTAGGTAACTTCATATGTTATGTAGGTAACTTGGACTAGCGGGCGGACGCGCGCCCAATAGCTGGTCAGGTGGGTAAAGAATTCGCCTGGTAATTGTTGCCAACTTTTAATTTGTAATGGAATTACCTCCTTCCTCTCCCCCCGCTGGCTACGTGAGGTGCTTTCTCATTCCTTATTTTGCTCAGTTCGAAAAGGCTAGTTATTAAATTAATAATTCATAAGCTATTCTATGAAAAGGTCACGATTTACCTAAAATAATGGTTGCAAAACGGCTTTTTGATCGGAAACGTGGGCTGCTTACTTTTATTATTTTGTAATTTAGCTGTAATGGATTTCGGGAGGAACGCACGGTACATTTTAAAATGAAATCCCTAGTCGGTACCCTGTTCCAGAAATAACCCCTTTTAACATTTCGCCAGCCATTCGTCGCATGCATAAATGTTGCTCATGCGGCAGATTCTTCCTTGGTAAAAGGCGAAATTACGCCTCGCTGCAAAGTAGTAGGTTCCTTCTTTATTATTGTACGCGACAACTTCCAGGCTTAGATATCGTCACAACTTGCTATACGAGTAAGTACGTTTGAGCGTCGTTTGCAATCAAAGTAACTGTACTCCAATATAAAAGAGAGAAACATAGTTGGATTGGAATACGCTTTAGTGCACACCTTCAGAAACGGTGAAAGGACATTGCCGCGTATCCATAGTACGTTTGTACCAATACTAAACTCTTTGTGTCACATCCAAACCTACAGTGTATTTTGAGGATAATAAACTACACTTCCACTACACCAAGTCTTATTTTTAATTATATAGGGAATACGAAGATATTTTAAATTAATTACGTTATTTTGAGGTTATCTTTTTTGTTTACAAACAATTTTGACATGTCAAATGATATTTATTACCTACTAAGTTATTAATTAAAGTAACTCAAACCCACGCGGATAAATACACCATTCAATAATTTATGCTTCCATCCATAAGCTTATGTTATGCAGAATTGGATGCATTTGAATGTACTTGACAGCGAAAGTGAGTGAAGTTCACGTGAATGTGTGCGTTAGTTCAGCCAAAACCAGTGAAAGTCTAACCTCCGAACACGCATAGTTGTTATGATTCTCGGAATTGTTGTACATATTGGTTGAATGGTGAGGTTGGTTGGAAAGGTTGTGAATATTACTGACAATAGGTTGCTTGAAGATTTAAAAATCGGTCATGAGACTCATGAGACGTTGTTTGCAAATGGTGGCGCCGGAAGTTGTCGTTGTAGTAAATTATTTTTTACTTGATTTTTCATTTCCCTGTTCATATGTAGATAATAAACACAGATTGGGTAGAAAATAAAATCAAGTTTTATGACGCCAGTTTGTTTGTGGCACAAATGAAACGTTGGTACAGGATTCGGCAATATCCTTTACAGTACACATGGTGCTACTTTCCCGCACTAGTGCGGAAAGAGCACTTCCCGTGCATATGTCGAAACTTTAAAGAGCCATATGCACAGTAAAACGTTGTACGATACACGTGCGAATAGGTAATTCGCAACTCGTGTCGATTTAAAACACTCCTTTCGGTCGTGTTTTAATTTATCACCACTCGTTGCGAATTACCTATTTTCGGCACTTTGTATCGTAAATAACTATTTCAAACCTGCATGGTTAGCACAAGATGGCGCGCGAGCTTTGTCGCGGACAGTAAGACTATCTGTCTCTTTTAGTGTTCTAATTAGAAAGAGACGGCTAGTCTATCTCCGCGATATAGCTCGCGCGCCGTCTTGTGAAAAACGTGCTGTTAAAATATCTGCGACTATATATGATATATAGCTGCACTGAGCTGGTTTTGTGCCATAGCTAATCCAAGTGTTACGGTACAGTCAAGTTGACAATGCTAACGTACTACAAACTATATCATACTTGTATGAAAACTAGAGATATACTGACTAGTCACGAAAGCCGACTATCTGGCCACATTTAGAGTCCGCCACCGCCACCGCAGCCCCGAATAGTCAAAATCCATAGTCGGCACATCTTTAATGAATACTCATTTTAACTCAGTTCATGTGGAAAATCCGTCCGAGTAAAGGTTGTAGTGTGTTATGGGCGTTGGGCTAGCAATCCATCAATTTAATTTCATGGGGTCTGCCTACCCCTTTTAGGAATAGAAGCGTGATTTTATTATGTATGTATGTTTGTAGTGTATTATAATGATAATTATGATCCTTTTATTCAGACTGTAAGTTTGCAATACATAACTGAACATAAGTAAGACTATGATTAAATCACTCTGTTTCGACATCAATTTGGTCTGTTCAAGCAAAGTTCGGTACTAATTATTCGGGTTAGGCTCGTAAAACACATTTTCCCGAAGTGTGCACTTTCTGCAAATGTGCAGTTTCCGCAAAATGTACACTCACAAAATGTACACTTTCCCGATTTGGAAACTTCCCGAAATGTGCACTTTTTCAAACAGTGCACTTTTACAAAACGAACACGTTCCCAAAATGTACACTTTCGCATTTAGGGCACTTTCTCAAAAGGTACAATATTGCAAAAACGGAACGCTTTTAGTTTCGGTCTTTCTGTCCGTCCGTCCGTCCGTCTGTTTGCATTTGCACTATTTCATAGAAACCCGTAGTACTATAAACAACCGACACCACTACCCCTAAAGTGTACTTTCCGGGAAAATATACCTTCTGCGAAAGTGCACATTCTGGGCAAGTGCACCTATTGACAAAGTGCACATTTCGGGAAAGTGTGTTTTACGAGCCTAACCCAATACGCATGCGGCCTCATGTTCAAATTGATAACGTAGTGATGCTAAATGGATAGTAAACCATCAAATTATCGTAATAAAGTATAAATTATAAAATATAATTAAAATCATAAAAAGATATGAACCTTGAAAGTTTAGAAAAAATATGCATTTTTTTTATTGTCAATTAAAAGCTACCAATAGAATCCTTACGCTTTTATAGAAACAAAATTGTACGACAACTATATACTTAACGCAGTATTTCTCGACCGAAACAACAATTTACCAGATTTTCCATACTACGATTATTACAAAATTAAATGTACAAATGTGACGTCATACTTGAATAGACACACAGTATGAAGCGTTTTGCGCTGCCGCCAGCGAGGTCAATCTTTGTCTCAATTTTTTAGGTATTTATGTTCTTTAATTTTAGTTGCTCCCATACAAACATTTGTTCCTCTCCAAAAACTGGTTCGAATGACGTCACAAAAGAATCTTAGTCATCATCCCTATTATTCTATCCCCGACGGAGCTGAGAACAGCCCTTATCTTACTTAAAGGCGCACGTTTGCTAATAACCAAATGCCTCTGTGGTTTGGCGGTAACGTCCAACTAACATTTTTTAACCGATTCCGACAATGCGAAATAGTGTCTATTATAATTTGAACCCTAACTGCATATAAAGTACACGTATCTGACGCAAGACACAAACTGGTCTGCAACGCCCGCAAGTGTGGATAACTTAGCGTTGCGGCTCCCGTCCAGCGAAGAATCCTCATTATTTGTAAATAAACCCGGGCAATACATTATTCATAAACCACCAACCTTATCTTGACTAGTCTGGACTCTGTTCCCTTGGGAGAAGGGCGCAAATCGCTTGGCAAGTGGTATTGCTGGCTCAGCGTGCTACCCGATCTTCCTCTTCAAATAGCAGTTAATATTTCATTCAGAGCCCTATTTGCACGCTATTACTGAACCGCTAAAGGCTTTGTTTAGGTTTTGCTTCAGAATCATCAATATTGAGTAAGGTCGGTCTTGGTTAGAATAATAATTTAACGTATTTTCGCCTACTTCTCAACTTTAGAACATCTTGAAAACGATAACTCTGATTTCTAATAAAAAACAAATCATCATATCAGCCGAAAGATTCTCTGCTGGACATAGGCCTCCCTCAAAGAGTGCCACAATGACCGCGGTCCTGCACCACCCGCATCCAGCGTACTCCCGCGACCTTTACGAGGTCTTCAACCTCCCTTGCCTAACAAGTCCATAGTAAAACATTCGTCCTACTCACAGTCACATGTTTATGTCCCATCAATCCTCATGTGACTCACTGGTGACTAGTAGAATCTCAATTGCCGTTAGCGTTATCCCGGTTGTGCCCTAAATAAGCCCGGGGTCCGCATTAATACGATTCTCGTGTTAATTCTTGAGAAGTGCGTTGTGAAATAAAGTGCCCCGCCAATTAATGGTGAAGTGTCTCAGCCTATGAAAGTCTAGTTTTTCTAATGAACATAATTCTTAAATCCGTGTGTCCTAGCACGGTGCTTCGAATTTGAACCAAAATTATTTTTGCTTCACCCCTAATTATGGCAATAACAACATCAAATTTACTACTATATCCTTATGTAAATCTCAAAACTACTCAGATGAATTTGGTGTCATCCTGTCTACATGACTATTTCTGATGTCATAGCCCGATCTGAGCATAGATGGAATTAAACTTATTAATTAGCTCAATCGCCAAACAGTGACCCACAACTTCTAAATTAAATGGTGTTGTTATATCGTAATTTCACTTTGTTTGATGCTCATAGCTGTTGTATCATTGACAACAATGACAAAGCTAACATCGGTCACAAGAGTCCAGCTGAGTCGCAAGTCAACACCTACTGCAATAACTTTAGATCTCCCCCGCATTTGTCTTGCAACGCAAACAGCGTCCCAACATACGGCGATACACAGTCAACACACGAGAGGCAGAAGCACATAGCGAAGTAACCGATTATGAGTAGTGTAACTTAGCTTAGCACACCACAGATGTTTCTTTCTGAAAAATAGATTATCTGGAGGAGATCAATATCAATAAAGCCACTTTTTCGTGCCTGTTAGTTAAGTTCATCACTCCAAACCGAAATTGAAAGGACTGATGACATGGTGAAGGTCGCGGCAGTCTGCTGGATGCGGGTTGCGCAGGACCAGTCTTTGTGGCATTTTTTTGGGGGAAACCTACTTATGTTTATGTCAGCAGTGGACATCTTTCGGCTGATATGATGAAGTTTTTATATTTTATTATATATTTGTATGGTTTATCTCATCTCATCCAATAGGGGCGTAGACACTAAATAAATAAATAAATAAATATTAGGGGACAATCTTACACAAATCGACCTAGTGCCATAGTAAGCTCAATAAGGCTTGTGTTATGGGTACTAGACGACGATATATATAATAGATAGAAATACTTAAATACATAGAAAACATAGATGCATAGATAAGATAATCAATAATGTCATATTTTCTCGAAAAAGGATAAAAAATGTAGTCAAATGGAGAAAAAAACAACGCAAAAGGTTTGATAATCAAGAAATTATAAGTGTCCAAAGTTTTAAGAAGGGGTATGTTCTGTCCCTTTTTCGCAAAACGCAATTTCATATGAAACGATGACGCTGGAAGAATGTGACGTCACAGAAGACGGCAACATGCCGCGCGGCATCGCGGTCGGCGGAGCCGTCGACGCTGCCCCCTGGCAGCATCCTGTAATGTGACGTCACACACCGTTTGCGTTTTCTCTCTCTAACAAGCAATATTAAAACGGTTGTAGCTTCGTAATTCTTTGAGATATCTGAATGGGATTTTCGTCACTAGGCATATTTGCCTTCTTTCTTTTGGAGTAATAATAATTTTCGAGTCTACACCCGTATTCGCTAGTGTTTGTGTTATCATTTTTATCATCAGCCAGCAAAGCAAGCGTCTATAGGCTACGGCGTATGCTTACCATCAGGCAGACAGAAAAATACGTACGTATGGAAATACACAGCGCGTTTGTCTGACGTCACGCCATTGTTGCACACACACCGATCCATGTATCTGTGTGAAGACTGACTGTTTTCACTGTGTCAGAGGGCGAGTCTGATTTACGACCCGTCTCGTGTTCAGTGTAGCGCGATTTACATGCGAGTACGCGTTATGCGTACGCTCGACCTCAAATATGTTCACAATTTGGACCTTATTCCATTGTAATAGGGCGTAAAATATGTATTTAGCTTTGACATGGACTACAAACAGCAATACGCTGACCACTAGTGGACCATATCTCGTTGCAACAAGGTTCTAAAATGATCACTTAATTGTGTCTTCGATGGTGCGCGTTGTCTGTCCGGCTCGAGGTATAATGAGAAGTTACGGGTGGGTGCGATTGTGGAACGAACATTTGTATAGAAAAACATGCTTTGTGGCATCAAGGTCCTCTCTTGTGCGATAAGTTCATTTGTACAATAGAATAATTAACAACTTAGAAAAGTTGAAAAACCTCCGACATGTTCATTTTAAAGCTCTATATCTCAAATCGATGGAACCGATTTTGTTGAAACGTAGCTGAGAACCATCTCGATCACGTCAACAAAAAAAACCGCATTACAATCGGTCCATTCGTTTAGGAGCTACGATGCGACAGAAAGACACACAGACACACAGAGACTTCAAACTTATAACACCTCTCGTTTTGCGTCGGGGGTTAAAATGTCTGAATAAGTGTCCGTTATAATGTGTAGCCGTGGTTATAATGTGTAACCGTGGTTATAATGTATAACCGTGGTTATAATGTGTAACCGTGGTTATAATGTGTAACCGTAGTTATAATGTGTAACCGTGACTAATGAGTAACCTTGGTTATAATGTGTAACCGTGTTTATGATGTGTAACCATGTTTATAATATGTAACCGTGGTTATAATGTGTTACAGTGGTTATAATGTGTAACCGTGGTTATAATGTGTAACCGTGATTATAATGTATTACCGTGGTTATAGCCAAACGTTGAAACATGCGCAAACATATCACTGGCCTTCAATATTATATTAGAATCGCAGATACTTTAAATGTGGTTATGTCCCCTGTCAAATATAATAGTACTGGCCCTCATGACATGGTGACCAACTGACCATTTCAGTGAGATGTTGTGCATGACGAAAAATAAAGTAAAATTTATTTCTGAATGCATTTTGTCGAGGACGGGTGAATCTTTACTAATCACTATCTAATGTATTTCTAATAATAGGTCCCAAATCATTATGTTACTTGCAGTCTGTCGAGAAACATACAATTTATAACTTGAAAAATTACTATCTGCATAGTTTGAATTGAAAGAGCAGTGGATTTGTCCAAAGTTATAAAGTCCGAAATAAAGTATTTTTCAAACATTCAATTTGGAACCAAAAGTTTAAGACAACTTGGGTTTGCTTATGTATATAAACTAGAGACAGTCAATTTTATTTTCAATCAGCGCAGTCTGGTTATAAAATGCTGTCATCTTATTCTGAAACCTGTCTCAGCTGTGACACTGTTCATAACTTATTTTAAAGCAATAAAAAGGGCATCAAATATAATGACCACCAAAAAATGCTTTGATACCCTAAGCTCTTTTACCAAAAAAATATACTGAACACCAAAAATAATAATTCTACCATTACAATAGTACTAGCTGTTTTAGTAACGACTGCACATTAAATTGTATTCGAAGACCAAATTTAGTAAATGATCACGAAATCTTAGTGAGCAAATTAAGACAATATTTCTACCTAATAACCCACTATGATTGCCATAAAGTGTATGCATGTTACTAAATAAAGTATAATGATACCAAATTTACAAGTGCGTTTTTAAACTGATGGGCATTTGATTGAATAAACGCTTCTGTGTTTTTGATAGTGGTTAATTAATTTAGGGAAATTGAATTTCAGGTGAGTAAACATTTTCTAGTAAGTAACTTAAATGATTCCTCCTTTATAGCGATCGAAAGGTAAAAATAGCTACCAAAACCCAAATCAGCCCACCCCACTTCCACGTGGTCTAGTCTGGCCTACCCCTAGAGTGTATATAAAAGCCCGCGGAGATAGAAGCTCGTTTCTGGCGGGAGCCCGGGTGGAGGGCGGGAGATTGAGTCCCAGAAACGAAAGCCTTTTCGGTTGGGGTATAGAAAAAGGACGCGGGATGATGGGGGGTGGTGTCATTATGACACCTATTTTTTATGATGCTATCGTATAAAATAAGCATGTTTTGTATGGACACCTTTTTTCTAAACTTGATAATTACCGAGATATTGGCTCCTAAATGGACACAGTTTTTTGGACTTAAAATAACGATAGGGGTAGAAAAGGTAAGGTAGAAAAAAGTAAAAAAACTTGGAAACGAAGATAAAAGTAGAATAAATAAGAAAAATGTAGAAAAAATTAAAAACGTAAATAAAAGTAGAAAAAAGTAAAATAAAGTAGAATAAAGAAGAAGAAAGTAGAAAAAAGTAGAAAAAAAGTAGAAACGTAGAAACATGTAGAGAAAAGTAGAAAAAGTAAAAACATGCAAAAGATAAAAATAGAAACATGTAGATAAAAGTAGAATAAAGTAGAAACATGTAGCTAAAAGAAGAAAAAAGTAAAAAAAAAGAAGAAAAAATTAGAAATAGTAGAAAAAAGTTGAAATAAGTTGGAAAAAGTAGAAAAAAGTAGGAAAAAGTAGAAAAAAGTGGAAAAAAGTAGAAAAAATCTAAATAAAGTAGAAACATGTAGATAAAAGTAGAAAAAAGTAGAAACATGTAGACGAAAAAGTAGAATAAACCGTTAAGATGTTCTTCAAAGTACTTATGACCCTTCCAAGAAAGTACGCTTGACCTGACCAAAAGCCCCTAAAAGACGCGCGTAAACGTGGCTTACACCCCACAGTAAGGCACGAAAAGGTATATGTAAATGGCTGCGAATACACTACCATCGGCTAAGGAAGAATCGAGAAAGAAAATTTATGATGGGGGTGGTATCATTGTGGCACCTATTTTTTATGATGCTATCGTATAGAAGGCGTTAAAATAAGCATGTTTTGTAGAAAAAACTTTTCTCTGAAATTAAAAATGGCAAAGATATTGGACCTCTAAGGCAGGTCGGTGTAGGTTGACGACGACGAGCGAAGCGAGGAGGAGTGTTAGGTGTATCACGACCCTAAGCGAGCGAGCCGAGCGAGCGAAGCGAGCGTGCCGCGGCAGCGGCCGGCGAAGCGCCAGAACCAATAATGACACATCCATTGAGTTTCAGGTCAAATATCTCGGCCATTTTTTATTTCAGAAAAAAGTTTTTCATACAAAACATGTTTTTTTTAGCGTATTTATTACTATAAACCATATTCCCCCCCTCCCCCCCTCAAAAGCTACGCAAAGTCGCATCATTCATCGAAAATTGTACAAGTCCCTGCTCCCTTAAAAACATCAATCAAGAAAAGAAAAAAAATATATATACCCCCCTAGCTACCTTTCAGATTCAGATTCAGATTATTTAATCCCCCCTTTTTAATGCCCCCCTCCCCCCCTCAAAACACTTACATTATGGTTGCGCCCCCTTTGCTATACTCTGACCGCATTTTCTTTAATAGGATAGTAGTAATTTGGCTTATTATTTCACATTAATAGGAGATAAAAGTTTGGTGTTCATTTAACAATTTTTGGGTTAGCAATGATTTATTAGGATAGCATTTTCTTTAATAGGATAGTAAGATGTTATAATTTGGGTTACTATTTTACATTAAAATGGAGATAACATTTTGGTGATCATTTACTATTTTTGGCAGTAAAAAGTATTTTTTTGGCGTTATATTTTACTATATCTGGTGGTCCTTTAAACATATGCCAATAAAAAGTCCTATTTTTTAATTTAAACATTGATCTTACAATACCCTAGTATTGATTCAGATAAGTGTGGGTATGTACAACTCAATTGATGGGTAACGGGTTTGAAAAACTTGGCTTGTTCAACAGTTCAGGACTAAGGGTGGGTTGCACCAAAAAAGTAATCGTAAAATCTGAATACGTATGGAGAATTTGTCAAGTTTCTTTGGAATTACAGCTGCCGGCGTCATATTTAACGTTGATCGGTCGGTAATCTTCACTTGACTTGTATGCTGCAGTGCGCGGTACGGGCTGAAAGAGACGATGGTGTCCTCGTTTTGATGCAGCTGTCACATTGATTGGACAGACTGATGAATTAACCAGACGACGTGATCACCACGATATTAGGCCGGTATCTGTAAAAAAACTCCGCAAAGGAACCCAAACTGCCGATCTGCCATGTCTAGGTCAGTCATCAGTATGGTCAATTTTCCATGTCGAGATTTTTAAAATCGACGTTTTTCGGTATCGACCAATATTGTCGTTTCTTCATTTGTGCTGAATTACAATAAATCCTACATAGGTAAGACGTATAATATATACCTACTGGTTTGGTTGTGGCGAAGTGCGTAAGAAATCTTTAAAAGGACTTTGGTTAACAGATGGACTAGGTCGCGATTCAGTTTTATTTCGTGCATGAAGTAATTGAAGGTGTGCAAACTAATACTGGTTTCGGTGAAGGGGTCCATAAGCATTATGGAATAGCCTTGGTCAACAGTTCTACGGGTGCGATTCCATTTTTACTCTCCGTTTAAAACAAGGTCGACAGACCGCGAAGACCCGCAAATGACTACGCGTTTAAAAGTTCTCGAGAATTCGCTCGCTTCGGTAAATATTTGAGATTACTTTATGAAGATGGAGTGCAGGGTTACGGACTCAACTCTGTGATTTTTGGATGCCTGTTTACAACGAGCTCTTTAACCTTCATGTGAAGGACTGTTTTTATAAGCCTTTGTTTTAACTTAATATTGTTCGCTCGCTGGCGCAAGTTTTTATGGACCTTCCGAGAGCAAGGACTGTAACGACGTAGAGTTAGTTGAGACTGTAAAGCAATCATGAACTTTAATGTTTAGTGCCGCGGTTAGCCTAGCTCAATCTGCCTTGACACACTGCATACCGATATGATATCAAATCGAAGAAATTCAGGAACGAAATTCAATTGAGGATACGTTGTATCAATAAAGGGTCGGCAAGGCGCTTGTGACTCCTCCGGATTGAGGATACGTTGTATCAATAAAGGGTCGGCAAGGCGCTTGTGACTCCTCCGGATTCGTAAGCGTCCATAGGCTACGGTGTCTGCTTACCATCGGGCAGGCCGTGTATATACTTGTTTGTAAAGATTCGCCGTTAAATGTAGTGGTCCTAGTGGTTTAACGTGCTTTCATACAAAGCACAGAAAGTGCACCCAGAAACTGTCCACCACACATATTATGTTGCCCAGTTGCAGACAGCGAATCATCAAATCAATGAATAGTCGGCAATGCAGTAATAGCTCCTCTAGCCGTATGCTTAATGCGCCTGGTAGCAAATAAAGTCACTACAATCACGAGCACAGTGTTTAATCAAGTACTTAAATTGCGTATTCGCGTTTGAATTAGCATTTCCCGCACTGCAGTCAGACTCAATTATAAGAAGCGTGACGTCATTGTTCAGCTGCGATCGTATAAATATTATCTCGGCGGACTCGGTGCTTGCTAGAAGCAATACATTTCTGGTTAAAAAGCTCTCAATTTACGTATATCTTACCCCCCACTTTTTAACTCTTGTGGCTAAGTTTTGCTTGCTTTAAATACCTAGGTACAATGTATACAGTGTGTTACCGGCATGCGGGCATTTATTAAAACTGATAATAATATGTTCCATTAGCATCATAATTATGTAAATTAACTGCGCAATTAATTTTCCAAAATACAAACCTTCAATGGACTAGGTGTATGACGCCGTACTAAACAAATTATGACGAGCTGTCACTTACTCTTACTTATCAATTTACTTTGCTGTACTTTGCTGACAATTAAACTTTTGTTAGAAAGTTAACGAAGTCTGAGATCTAGTTTATTAATTAAATTAATGTCATGGTTGAGTTACATGTACATGTTATTATAACATCCTTTAAAAAAAGCCCGGGTGCTGGTAACACACTATATGTGTATTTTTGTAAGAAGTTGTATAGAATAATACATTATACCCTTTTCACGAAACAAATTATTTAATTAAATATTTTTGTTTTCGTGTTATTTTTAACGAGGAAGTTACCCCGATCATTTTATAAACGATATGATACAGAGACAGAATATAATGGAAAAATAAACCATCTTCGTCTGTAGCCCCCGACAGGATTCGAACCTGCGACCTTTCTATTAACGCTAGACTGCTCTACCAACTGAGCTACGAGGACAGTGACGCAAGTTGTATATTTTTCCACTATATTCCCGCTAAGACTAGCGCCCTCTCTGTATCGAATTATAGACTTGTTTCACAGTCTTGGCACCACTCTAATGGGCGAGCTATGCGCTCGCTCCATTCTAATCGAACCACATCAGGTAGTTTCGGACTTAGCGAGAGAGATGGCGCTGGTGTACATTATACCCTTTTCACGAAACAAATTATTTAATTAAATATGATCGGGGTAACTTCCTCGTTAAAAATAACACGAAAACAAAAATATTTAATTAGATAATTTGTTTCGTGAAAAGGGTATAATGTACACCAGCGCCATCTCTCTCGCTAAGTCCGAAACTACCTGATGTGGTTCGATTAGAATGGAGCGAGCGCATAGCTCGCCCATTAGAGTGGTGCCAAGACTGTGAAACAAGTCTATAATTCGATACAGAGAGGGCGCTAGTCTTAGCGGGAATATAGTGGAAAAATATACAACTTGCGTCACTGTCCTCGTAGCTCAGTTGGTAGAGCAGTCTAGCGTTAATAGAAAGGTCGCAGGTTCGAATCCTGTCGGGGGCTACAGACGAAGATGGTTTATTTTTCCATTATATTCTGTCTCTGTATCATATCGTTTATAAAATGATCGGGGTAACTTCCTCGTTAAAAATAACACGAATACAAAAATATTTAATTAAATAATTTGTTTCGTGAAAAGGGTATAATGTACACCAGCGCCATCTCTCTCGCTAAGTTCGAAACTACCTGATGTGGTTCGATTAGAATGGAGCGAGCGCATAGCTCGCCCATTAGAGTGGTGCCAAGACTGTGAAACAAGTCTATAATTCGATACAGAGAGGGCGCTAGTCTTAGCGGGAATATAGTGGAAAAATATACAACTTGCGTCACTGTCCTCGTAGCTCAGTTGGTAGAGCAGTCTAGCGTTAATAGAAAGGTCGCAGGTTCGAATCCTGTCGGGGGCTACAGACGAAGATGGTTTATTTTTCCATTATATTCTGTCTCTGTATCATATCGTTTAGAATAATACATTATTCGATTAATTAAATGATATCATATTTTGTAGAGCAATCAAAGAACAAACATGTATACAAAACTATAGATAAACTAAACTAAAAAGTGAATATTATATTATTAATATTAAACGTTTAGTGTATAACAAAAAGTGAATATTAATTATAGAAATATTTTTTCCAATTAGTAAATGTATCTGTTTGGAGTTTGATTATGGCATATGGTTAACGGACCACCAGATATAGTAAAATATAACGCCTAAAAAAAAACTTGTTTTTTTTTTTTTCTATTTTAATGTGAAATAATAACCCAAATTATAACATCTTACTATGCTATTAAAGAAAATGCTATCGACGGAGCCCCGCTTTCGTTTCTGGGACTCAGTCTCCCGCCCTCCGTCCGGGCTCCCGCCAGACACTCGCTTCGTCGGCCCTTCGTTTCACGTGCGCACTCGACCTACGCTCCGCTCAGGCTGGTCGAATCAACATAGGCATGTCATGGTGATATCCCGAGGTTAATGTCACGGTATTAATACGGGGCTGGTCGAATTCATACAGGCATGTCTTGTGGATATCCCGACTCTAATATCACTATATTTATATGGGGCTGGTAGAATCGCCATAGGCATGTCATGGGGATATCCCGAGATTAATGTCATTATTTATATGGGGCTGGTCGAAACGACAGGCATGTCATGGGGATATCTCGAGTTTAATGTCACTGTTTTAATAGGCAAATGTTTAACGGACCACCAGATATAGTAAAATATAACGCCAAAAAATACTTTTTACTGCCAAAAATAGTAAATGAATGAATGAATGAATGAATAATTTATTTCAGACGTATGTCCATATGGGTTAGTATACATTGTGAACTTATGCTATTGTTAGTACATTCAAATAAATTAATGATCACCAAAATTTGATCTCCTATTAATGTGAAATAATTACCCAAATAATAATATCTTACTATCCTATCAAAGAAAATGCTATCCTAATAAATCATTGCTAACCCAAAAATAGTAAATGATGACCAAAATTGTATCTCCTACTAATGTGAAATAATAACCCAAATTATAACATCTTACTATCCTATTAAAGAATATGCTATCGACGGAGCCCCGCTTTCGTTTCCGGGACGCTCCGCTCAGGCTGGTCGAATCGACATAGGCATGTCATGGTGATATCCCGAGGTTAATGTCACGGTATTAATACTGGGCTGGTCGAATCGACACAGGCATGTCTTGTGGATATCCCGAGCCTAATATCACTATATTTATATGGGGCTGGTCGAATCGACATAGGCATGTCATGGGGATATCCCGAGTTTAATGTCACTGTATTTATATGGGGCTGGTCGAATCGACACGGGCATGTCATGGGGATATCCCGAGTTTAATGTCACTGTATTTATATGGGGCTGGTCGAATTGACACAGGCATGTCATGGGGATATCTCGAGTTTAATGTCCCTGTATTTATACGGGGCTGGTCGAATCGACATAGGCATGTCATGGGGATATCCCGAGTTTAATGTCACGGTATTTATACGGGGCTGGTCGAATCGACACAGGCATGTCTTGTGGATGTTCCGACCACAATACCACTGTATTTATATGTGGCTAGTCGAATCGACACAGGGATGTCATGGGGATATCTCGAGTTTAATGTCACTGTGTTTAAACGGGGCTGGTCGAATCGATATAGGCATGTCATGGGGATATCTCGAGTTTAATGTCGCTGTTATATACGGGGATGGTCGAATCGATACAGGCATATCATGGGGATATACCGAGTTTAATGTCACTGTTTTTATAGGCATATGTTTAACGGACCACCAGATATAGTAAAATATAACGCCAAAAAAATACTTTTTACTGCCAAAAATAGTAAATGATCACCATAATTTGATCTCCTATTAATGTGAAATAATTACCTAAATTATAACATCTTACTATCCTATTAAAGAAAATGCTATCCTAATAAATCATTGCTAACCCAAAAATAGTAAATGATGACCAAAATTGTATCTACTACTAATGTGAAATAATAACCCAAATTATAACATCTTACTATCCTATTAAAGAATATGCTATCGACGGAGCCCCGCTTTCGTTTCTGGGACGCTCCGCTCAGGCTGGTCGAATCGACATAGGCATGTGATGGTGATATCCCGAGTTTAATGTCATTGTTTTTATAGGCATATGCTTAACGGACCACCAGATATAGTAAAATATAACGCCAAAAAAATACTTTTAACTGCCAAAAATAGTAAATGATCACCAAAATTTGATCTATTAATGTGAAATAATTACCCAAATTATAACATCTTACTATCCTATTAAAGAAAATGCTGTTATATACGGGGCTGGTCGAATCGACACAGGCATATCATGGGGATATCCCGAGTTTAATGTCATTGTTTTTATAGGCATATGTTTAACGGACCACCAGATATAGTAAAATATAACGCCAAAAAAATACTTTTAACTGCCAAAAATAGTAAATCATCACCAAGATTTGATCTCCTATTAATGTGAAATAATTACCCAAATTATAACATCTTACTATCCTATTAAAGAAAATGCTATCATATTAATCATTGCTAACCCAAAAATAGTAAATGATGACCAAAATTGTATCTACTACTAATGTGAAATAATAACCCAAATTATAACATCTTACTATCCTATCCTAAACTGCTATCGACGGAGCCCCGCTTTCGTTTCTGGGACGCTCCGCTCAGGCTGGTCGAATCGACATAGGCATGTCATGGTGATATCCCGAGGTTAATGTCACGGTATTAATACGGGGCTAGTCGAATCGACACAGACATGTCTTGTGGATATCCCGACTCTCATATCACTATATCATGGCCTCCCAACTAGAACAACGTATAATTGATACTAAAAAGAACTCATAGATGGCGACACAGGTACCGAGCGAAACATTTGAACCAGTAATCGTGAAGATAGAATGATTTTTACACCTTAATAAATTCAACGTACCTTAATTATATCACAAACATACTTCGGCACATACAATTAAGGTATATTTTATAAGTTTAGTAAATGCAATAAAATTGATACTAAATCCATGTAACTCGTTCTATACGAGTGAGCTTTCAAGCTTGCTACGTATTATTGGGTACTGTCACTAGATGGCGCCATCACGGGTCGCGAAAGTTCTATGGAAACACAGGCTCTAATCATTTGGTTATGTATATTTTTGTGTGATGTGTAATATTGTCTCTAAAATACTACTTTTATATCGAAATAATCAAAAATACTTATTTGTTGCTCGGGAAGTCAACGCCATCTGGTGATATCTCAATGTATTACTAAAGGCTGACAGCGTCATAGCCGTGGTAGCTTGGATACTGCATCTACTGGTGTAGCTACGGGACTAAAATTGTATACAGAATTGCCTACATTAGGACGGTACGCTTTTGCTCTATGAGATTGGGTATCTGTACTTGTATTATTTAATCTGTGACTATATTTATATGGGGCTGGTCGAATCGACATAGGTATGTCATGCGGATATCCCGAGTTTAATGTCACTGTATTTATATGGGGCTGGTCGAATCGACACGGGCATGTCATTGGGATATCCCGAGTTTAATGTCACTGTATTTATATGGGGCTGGTCGAATTGACACAGGCATGTCATGGGGATATCTCGAATTTAATGTCACTGTATTTATACGGGGCTGGTCGAATCGACATAGGCATGTCATGGGGATATCCCTTTAATGTCACGGTATTTATACGGGGCTGGTCGAATCGATGCAGGGATGTCTTGTGGATATTCCGACCACAATACCACTGTATTTATATGGGGCTGGTCGAATCGACACAGGGATGTCATGGGGATATCTTGAGTTTAATGTCACTGTGTTTAAACGGGGCTGGTCGAATCGATATAGGCATGTCATGGGGATATCTCGAGTTTGATGTCGCTGTTATATACGGGGCTGATCGAATCGACACAGGCATATCATGGGGATATACCGAGTTAATTGTCACTGTTTTTATAGGCATATGTTTAACGGACCACCAGATATAGTAATATAACGCCAAAAAAATAATTACCTAAATTATAACATCTTACTATCCTGTTAAAGAAAATGCTATCCTAATAAATCATTGCTAACCCAAAAATAGTAAATGATGACCAAAATTGTATCTACTACTAATGTGAAATAATAACCCAAATTATAACATCTTACTATCCTTTTAAAGAATATGCTATCGACGGAGCCCCGCTTTCGTTTCTGGGACGCTGAATTGACACAGGCATGTCATGGGGATATCTAGAATTGAATGTCACTGTATTTATACGGGGCTGGTCGAATCGACATAGGCATGTCATGGGAATATCCCGAGTTTAATGTCACGGTATTTATACGGAGCTGGTCGAATCGACGCAGGGATGTCTTGTGGATATTCCGACCACAATACCACTGTATTTATATAGAGCTGGTCGAATCGACACAGAGATGTCATGGAGATATCTCGAGTTTAATGTCACTGTTTTTAAACGGGGCTTATCGAATCGACATAGGCATGTCATGGGGATATGTAGAGTTTAATGTCACTGTTTTCATAGGCATATGTTTAACGGACCACCAGATATAGTAAAATATAACGCCAAAAAAATACTTTTTACTGCCAAAAATAGTAAATGATTTTATCTCCTATTAATCATCATATATACATCTTACTATCCTATTAAAGAAAATGCTATCCTAATAAATCATTGCTAACCCAAAAATAGTAAATGATGACCAAAATTTGTATCTACTACTAATGTGAAATAATAACCCAAATTATAACATCTTACTATCCTATTAAAGAATATGCTATCGACGGAGCCCCGCTTTCGTTTTTGGGACGCTCCGCTCTGGCTGGTCGAATCGACATAGGCATGTCATGGTGATATCCCGAGGTTAATGTCACGGTATTAATACGGGGCTAGTCGAATCGACACAGACATGTCTTGTGGATATCCCGACTCTAATATGACTATATTTATATGGGGCTGGTCGAATCGACATAGGCATGTCATGGGGATATCCCAAGTTTAATGTCACTGTATTTATATGGGGCTGGTCGAATCGACGGTTTAATAGTATTTGGACAGAAACGTAACTAACCAGATTCGCATTTGGCCAGTATCGCGATTAGACATCTCTCATGTGGACAGAAATGCACTTCACCCGTAACGCACCTGAGCACAAACGCAAATATCCAAATTCTTATTTAGCCGTAATCGCGGTAGCACCACACTCATGTCGACAGAAACGCACTTCACCCGAAACGTACCTGTACAGAAACGTAATTATCCAAATTCACATTTGGCCATAACAGCGATTGTCCACACTCATACCGTCAGAAACGCACTTTGCCTGCAACGCACTCGTACTGAAAAGTAACACGACAGACTTTCAATTGACCATAGTCGCGATAAACTAGCACTCAAGTTGACATAAACGCAACAACATCTATCGCAGTTGTTCAGAAACGCAAATTGCCTTGAAAATTGAGCACTACCTAAATTAATATTGCATTCCATCGATTAGTTAATGGACCCATTCCACACGAAAAATAATTTTCCGTTATAGGAACGGAATAAGACAGAGATTATAAGATGAAACAGTAAACGGGTGGCGACGCAAACACAATTTGACTGGTCGATCCTTTACTACCGCAGAGGACTACGTAGAAAGAACAGCGACAAGGGTGGCTTCAACTTGATTGGCAAAAAAAAGCAGTCGATCTGTTGCAACCCGTGTGGTACAGTCGAGTTCATAAATATATGAGCATTCCCAAGGCATCAACAATAAATGCAGATAGAAAGGTACATAAACATCTGAACAGATATTTCAATCAAAAATATGTACACATCTCACCTTCATATTAATCTGAGCAAGCCTCTCAATAATATGTAAGTAACTGAAAACTAATAAATTTGTACTAATATTTTTCAAAATTATTTAACCAAGTGAAAGTACATAAATATCTAAACAAAGGTTTTATCAAATATTTATAACTATCTAGTGACACAAAAATATCGGTACTAACGTATTCCAATTTTATGTGAA
This sequence comes from Epinotia ramella, assembly GCA_947578815.1. Lineage (NCBI taxonomy): Eukaryota > Metazoa > Arthropoda > Insecta > Lepidoptera > Tortricidae > Epinotia > Epinotia ramella. Next base: position 16,349,196 of record OX388224.1, on the reverse strand, counting down.
GATGTAGAAGTTCATAAATATCTGAATAAAACCGAATAAATAAATAAATCATCTGGTTCTCACAGCCTACTTATCAAAATATACGCATGAAGTGCAAATAATGTCAAGCTCTGAATCTGTGTAGGTAGCCGTACCTACCATCTTTTTGAAATGTTTATGAGTGAATCATTGAAATCATTTACTTTTGAGGTTGACTGTATACTAGCCACATAGCTGGCGACTGGCATGTTATTTTGTCGACTAGCTAAACGCAAGTAAAGTGGCCGTCAATAGAATTTGCTAACTATGTAAAACCGCCATACTGAAATTGACTTTCACTATGGCGGTTTGTTTACATAGTTAGCAAATTCCATTGACGGCGACTGTACTTAATAATCGAATTTAAACTTTCGTGAGACATGTTGAAATAAGACATAAGACATTTATTCAGCAAAATAGTTTACACTTAAATTTTATTAAATTGGATAGTATATTAAATATTATAAATATCCGTTTAAATGAAGAATAAAACGTATGTGTGTTTGTAAAGTGTTTGTGTGTATGTTTTACTTGACTATTTCCAGGTTCTTCTCTATGTCCTCATAAGGAAGTGAATGCTAATAATTACACGGTTCAACTCACGTATTATAAATGTCACTACGGGCGACATATTTCGAACTCTTCGGGAGTTCTTCTTGAGGATGAGTGTTCAGGAAGAGTTCGTAACATGTCGCCCGTAGTGTATTTTAATACATGAGTTGAACCGTGTAATCATTACCATTATTTTACGTACTTAATATTTACATTGCATCTAACCTTGTTCACGACTATTGTTTATAAATCGTACCAAATGCTACAAATACCTGAAGTATTACAGGTTTGCTACCAAAGTGAAGTGTATCTGTGTCAGTACTAGTAGTTTATCTTGTGTAAATCGCAGAATAAATAAGAAAATATAAAATGAAAACTGAAAAGGTATTTAACTCTATTCCTTACCCCCACGCTCGTAACAATATTATAATGCCCATTTGAGTTTAATGGTATTAAATTGATGGTAAACTGCTTATTTGGCCTTATGAGTTTCTGCCATGTAGCGTTCTGGACAAAAACGTAAAAGGCCAATTGAGTTTATGGTATATGAAGTTCGTGGTCAAATGTTAACTGGTCTTGTGAATTTCTGTCCTGTGGTGTCGCGAAGCCACTTCTGGTCACTCTCATGGCCGCGAAATAGTACCTATAGCACTCTAGCTTAGGTATCTGTATTAGCATATATGCAACTATGAACCTACACATACAGCTTCCGGAATCCTTTATATATCTGACATATGAGCTGCCGCCTTATGCGTACCAGCTCCATCTGAGATGTGGGGACCTTCGTCCCCGAGAATGTCCTCCACCTCCCCTTACAGACATCCCTTACCACACAACTGATACTGTACCAATTCACACACTATATTGTTCCAGTTATAATTACCCGGGTGCACCCTTGATTGATGACGACATGCCCTGAGGCTGAGACTACCGAACCTGAGACCCTGTTGTTACACTTGTTACTAATCCTCTCACACTAAAGAACTCCACGACTAAGAACTGTGTTATCGCATGTACGTGACATGTAGGAAAACCTTATTCTTATACATAATATACCGTCACGCCTCCCAAATAGAATAAGACCTGTGGACGCACATAAATACATCACATCATGAACAATCATCGACCGAGCTGTGTATAATCATAATCACATGAACACACGTGTAAATGAACCAAATCGTTACAATGTCATAGGATGCATTGAAAGTGATTATGGAAAGAGCTCACCCTGGTTTTCCTCCAAATCTTACACTACAAATCTGCACTTAACTGTTCGTACGCAATATAGCCGTTAGGAACTCTGACTACTCGCCTACCCGTCAACATTGTTATAAAAAGATTGTGGGTGTTGCTACATAAAATAAATCGGCTGTTTGAGACATGATTATTAACATCAATGTAAATACTATCGTGAATCATGACTATTCACGACACTCCCGGCCCCCCAGAAAACTAGCGATCATATCTCCAGAAGAGTATTAATATAATCATCATGCACAGCTTTATTTAAGTCTTCCTCAGATCTTTGAAATAGCCGTTCTTTTCCCATTGTGAATTTTGGCAAGCTCTGGATCCTGTCCTTCGCCTTGATTGGCCAATGCAGACTTTGTAGGTGATTGCAACATCGAATAAAATGGATTAGCTGGAATAATGATCTACATAATTTCTGATAGCTGTAAAGTCTGATAAGTTCATCTTGACGCACTTTCTAAATCAGTTCCAAACGTTTCGTGAGACCCGAGGTATACGTGCCAACTGCGAGGTCCTTTATCCTCTAGACCAACCAAGCTTCATCGTGTCGTGGTATTTCATTTTGTAATAAGCAATCAGTCGTATCCTATATACTATATCGTAAACTGTATGTTGGATTTGCTAGCGTATTTTTGCTGTTAACGTGAATTATCTATCCATGGTGGCAAACACATCACGACTTCTTCGAATCTACGTATGATCCACGTCGAACTGAGACACATGCATACCGAGTACATAATGCATCAACGTCTTTCACTCTCACGACACTGAAAGTTACGAAACGACAAAGAACTAAAAAAATACTTCTATACATTGTGCATTGCTGATTCATGAACGTACTTTTAGGTTGCCGCAATAGGAGTTGCTTTACCTTGCTAGATTAAAACGAATGTCTGGACAGATTTTACTATCGTCTTAATATTCGTTTACTTTTTCCATGGTATGGAATCCTCCACGACGGGCAAAATTGCTTACCATAATTATTAAACGGTCGTCCATTACCACCACTAATCTTAATCTATCTGCGTACTAATTTACTTGATTTCCCTGATTCCTCCTCGAATATAACTATTTAAAAATTATTCTGCGCAGCTCAGTGTGATTGAATTTTAATTTTCTTGACAATGCAACAAATAAACTTTATTGTACACCTCAAAAAATAACACTTTATTTTATAAAACCGATAATAAAATGAATTATTTCAGTAGGTACAGGTACCTACCACCACAAACTAAGTTTGACCGTGGAGTGAGCACTGCAGTCTCAATAGGTACATAAATAAAATTAGTAATGTTTCATACTTGATATACTCGTAAAACCTTTTGATATACAGTAAACTTGGTTTAGTGGGACCTCGATAAGTAAAAACCTCGATAGCTGGATCTCATGCTTAAGCACTGAATTACCTCTGTTAGTGGCATAAACCAACCCTTTCTATCTGGAATTATTGCTTTCGATTTTATCTTCATAATTGCTTCTATAATTGAGACAGACAAGTGTATTTTATCTCTTTTACTAAGACTATATTTTAAGAATATTTTTTAGTGAATTGTTTTCTTTTATTTCATACCTCTTAACTTAACTCGGACTTTATTGCTGACTAAGCGACCCGCCCCGGATTCACAAGGCAATTATACATATGAACCTTACTCTTGAATCACCCTATCTATTAAAAAAAAACCGCATCAAAATCCGTTGCATAGTTTTAAAGATCTAAGCATGCATAGGGCATAGCGGGAAGCGACTTTGTTTAATACTATGTAGTGATAGTGATATACTTTGGTCTTGTTTGTAATTTTTATGTATTTATACCGGCCTTAATACGAGTCGCGCAATATGCTGTCCCGCACACCTCGCTGAATCCACAGAAAACCAGCGCCGCTGGCACTGCTGTGTCAACTGCATTGCTGAGTGGAGACCTTTTCGGTAGCACATCCCTATTTGTTAGTTCTTAAGGTGCATTATATTGTGAATGTATGTGTAATGATGTGTTATCCGAATACATTTCTATTCTATTCTATTAACTTTTTTTTATTAACATTTAAAAATCGCACCTTTATAACAAACATTATTTCTTGATTCACCTGTATTAATGGAACCCTCTGTAAATGAGACAGACATTAATTAAGACACTGGATAAGTGGAATACCTCTTTAAGCGAGACACATTTGCCGGTCCCTTTAAGTCCCAGTTATGTCAAGGTGTCACTGTATATATCTGGCTACTTCTTTATCGGATCTTTCCTATTTTTATGCGCAGTTATATACGTTTTAAATCAACAATGACAGTAGTATCTACAACGGTGATCAGTGGTCGAGTCAAGCAAAACCAGCAGGCAGCAGTGTTAAATGAGTATTTCCAAAGAAACGGTGCAAATCATTCGTGTATTGAAAAATTGAAGCACTATTGCAAACTGTGTTGAAAATTGTGCTCGAGTCTGAGGACTGCCAAGGCCAGGATTCTGAACACCATGAAAACTATTCTGAGGACCGCTTATCTTACGTCACTGAGACTCTTGAAAATAATTCTGAGGACTGCTTAACCTACGAGTAGGCTCCTGAGCCTTACGAGAACTGTCCTGAGGATCGCTAAACCTAGGCCTCTGAGCCCTACGAAAACTGTTCTGAGGACCGCTAAACTCAGGCTTCTGAGCGTCACAAAACTGTTCTGAGGACCGTGAAGCTATTTTGAGCACTGCCAAACCAGTATTCTGAGCACTTCCAAAGTGTACCAATGATATATTGATGAATGATTTTTGAGGGATACTAAAAGTCGTCATTGTGAGTATCGCTATTCGCTACGTGATTAAATTGGTTGAGTTTTAAATAAACACTTTGTTTCTGAGCTGAAGGCATGAAAATCATTATTTTCAACTATTTCTTGTATTCCTCATATTCTTTACCTCTGCCAAGAGCCACCGAGGGCGCCATTTTTGTACGGCGACTGTTCTTTAACATGTGATTTTTCGATGAGATGTTAAGCGATATGCATGTTTCGGAGACTGAATATTGCTTATTTTTAATCCTCGCACATGGACAATAGGCGCCAGTACATAGGTACAACACTTGTTATGACCGTGCAATGTCACATGATGTCCAATCCCATAGTGTATCGGTTATTATTAATGCTTAATTAGTTCAACTATTCGCTATACAACTCCACCTCTTTAGTTCATAATCATGCACTGTGTCACAACATTGTCTATAAAATAACATCAGTGACTAAATTAAATTATTTGTAACTTATTTCTCGGATATTACAAATAAAAGTTAACGATATAGAATTAACGCCTGCTATTAACTGTGACTTGCAGCAGTTCGTATTTCATTCGTTATCGATGGATAGTCTCTGTATGATTCCGAGTTTATATACATTTGGTGTGACGTGCATTCCATAGTGTTTGCGACATCTAACGCAACGTTCAGGTCTTTGTACTAGGTATACGGAAATACTTCATTATGAGCTTTGGATCAGTTTGGTCCTTATAGTGGTTTTTCGAATCTTTCAGATTTTATAAATCTCAGTTACTTATCTATGTTTGTAGAGATTATTCTCCTACTGTATTCATTCCGAAGTTAGTCAAATAGTGTGACGCCCGCTCGCTAACATGGTAGCTTATTTTTAATGATGCCTGTTGATCGCCCAATATTGAATATTATATTGAATACCGACCATTTACTATCAGTATACACTTATATGGAAGTACACTTACTTCCATTGTATTTTTTTATAGTAACGGTATTAGTCTCAATTTATTTTCCTTATCTTTTACCATCTATGTAAGGTCAGGTATCCTTGTCAGTTTGCACTAAAGCGATATGGATTCTGGGTTGTCTGTTCATATATGACCAGGTTCCTTACATTACATCTTTTCTAATATTGGGCTACCACGTGGATTTTGGTCTACCTCTTCATCTCGGGTGTTCGCGAAGCCTTAATGCAATGATAACGATATTGTCGATATTACGGTATTTTTCTCTTTTTGCGAACCATCACAGACGGGTTTTGAGAAGTTTGTCTTTGATTGGAGCTACTTTAAAACTTCCGTCGACATAACGTTATGTTGTTAGTGTCATTATCATTGCCGTGCCCGCATGATATCTCTTCTGAGTGTTTTCATCAAGGAGACAAAGATTTTCACTAGTTTTTCTGCAGTTCCCAAGATTAGAACAACAATCGTTGCTCTAAAAAAATATCCAAGGTGATGGTTTTGATGTCGTTTATAATGAGATCCATAACGCATATACCTATAGAACACGGGTACCTATTATTGTCTGAGAACTGCCTCCCGAGATACCGACGAACGCCTTTTCAAATCTATAAAACGTATTAATTGTAATTAAGTACCATTTGAAGAGCTGCTCTAGGATGGATTGAAGAAAGTTTCTTGATTGAATTCTAGCTCGTAGCTGTCCACAATAGGATTATATATCTACTCGGAAGGTACCTCAAACGATACAATATATCCTGTTAAACCCTAGCCTATTAACGCATAAATTCCTTTGATGCTTGCATACTGTTGGCGTCAGCTTATGCGACGGGCATCAGGTATATTCATATCGCAAGGCATGTTCGCCATATGAAGCTTATGACTTATAGTAACATGGGGATGGTCAGGTCCTTAGTTACTTTAGTTAGTGTTGAATTCCTTTGACGATCGTGTTTCTGATTTTAGAAAATTAAGTCTTGAACTGGACCTTCTTTGCTTTGACGGTTTGTTGAGTTTCTGAGTTCTTGAGACATCCATATATTTATTTTATCGGATCCACTGAAAATCAGCATCGTTGCACTCTTTGTCTCGACTCATCCTGAGTGGAGTCCTTTATAGAAGCAACAATAAATTCCCTTTCTAGATTTAAGCCTTATGTGATGTGTATTACTGTTGTTGTTCCAAAATAAATTAATTCTGTTCTATTCTATATTTCTTACAAGTTAGTTACAAAATTAAAGCTTTCAACCAAAATTGAATTAGACTGAGATGAGCAGTGCGTTTGAGTTAGAGAAAACTCTATGAACTGAAGATCAAATCGGGATATCTCTGAACTGACGTGCACGTAGACGTAGCAGACCACTCACCCACTGGTCTTATTAAATTAAAGTATGTGGTATATCTGTCTCTACCGGTCTTTATGCTGACTATAAAACATACGAATATAGAACCGACTGAAAAACTAAGTATAAAAGAAAGGTAGAGAAACACTAAGAAGAATTAACAATATGAAGTGTCATGCGTCTGACATGAGATGCTGCTCTGCGACTGTGCACACGAAATAGGACTGTCATCCTTGATCTCTTTCTGCTACTAATCGCCAGTTGCTGACATTTTTCTGATTAAAGAAGCGTGGTGCTTCGTAACTTTAGCTTCTTGAGGTAACACTAATAACTGGTGGTCAGTCTTGCAGCAATCTTGTCTAGAATATAGTTGTTCCGGCTCCGAGGCTATCTGTCTGCTAATGTACTTACAAGTTCGAGTTTTCTGAGCTGTTGTCACGATATTACATTGAGTATGATCATTGTCTGCAGGATACTGCATTATTTGTTTTCCTTAACGAATGTTTTCCATTTCAGATTCAAGTCTAGTCATGTTTGCAATATATCCAACGCCCGCTGCGCGTGTCTATACATATATATGCTCGAATGATGCTTAGTTACATTAGGGATAAGACGTATTTTTCAAGGTGACATGTTGAAATTATTCACATAACCTAGGATTCTGATGTTCACATCGTGAGGAAACCGGTCCAATCACAAACAAAGTTCAGTGCTCCTTCTGGGCTTAGTATTAGGTGTGCGACTAGCCATATTCCTAGACACTGCTTTGAACTCGATTGTGAGCTGTTAAAACCAAGTGCTAGATGCAGCATTATGTACCTACACTGTGATTTGCCTCCTAGAGAGGCGTTAGACTCATCGGCCTCCCCATCGTGTATCGACTGTGTCTGATAAACCTGATTGATAATAAACATTATGCATTTTACACTAATGCAGTTTAAACAAAACATAGCTTACTAAACATAACCACCAACAACACCATTCATTCACCATCACAGATTGACTATGTATGTGAAAGGCTGTCCGCTACGTGCTACACACTGTCTAGAATCGCATCTATATTGTCTCCCAGTAACTTGAGTAACGCTTATTTCAGTAATTTTCACTAGATTCTAATTCAAGGGGTAGATCTGTCCAAAGCGAACCTTGCGTATCACTGACCCTAACACGGTTCAAAAACTGTAAATGATATGTATTTAGGCTTGTAAATGTGATGCACTTATCAATAAATAATCTATAATCTGAAATCTAATATTTGCCTTTGTATGAAAGTCCAATTACGAAATATTAAAATAGTCCGGATTAGTAAATCTTTGTTTAACATTACCGAAGCCATAACATTAGATGATGCTCGAGTCTGAACGTATTCTACCCATGAGCCGAACTTTCGGTTACAAAATGTTATTCTTTGAGATCACTTGACAAAGTCACGTGAGTTATCGGAGTTTCTACTTTCAAGTCAGAATTGAATATACTTATACAATAATTCATACAACTACTTTGTAAGTAACGGATTAACAGAAACATCAACCTTTTACATAACCATTTTAGATCCTGATTCAGGGTATAGTATCGGAGTCGACGAAGGTAAGTGTTTACAACTTCTAATTGTAGATCTTTTTGTATTTACCAAATAGCTACGGCTATGGTCACGCGTGTATATATTCATGATTCAAATGTTGGTAATTTTACGATTTAATTTTTCTTTCTACTATGATGGGAAAAATTTGAATGATTAATACCTACTGATTATAGTCAATAGAGCATTTTACAATATTTCAACGTATCCAATGAATCTTAATTGATTTATATTCCAAGATCATCATCTATCGCGTGATGGATATGTGATGTAGATGTTTTGTAATAATTTTTTTTTTTTCTCTGCCACCTAACAATTGATAGGAACCTAGTGCATCTAACTTTCTCGTACATGAGGGCCGGGTCACCTGCAACCATTTTTTGGAATAGGTATACTATTGTGTATCATACTGATAATATGGTTACATCCCGTGTTTCGTCAAGCATCACGACATTCACCAGACCCCACACAGTATACGACTCACTATGCGATTTATAATACTTGACACTTCATTAAATTCTTTACCACCGTTCGTCTGATATATCACAAGTGTCAATAAATGACATTTCCTTGATTTCACAGTAATCACAGAAATAAACGTGAATCGGCACCAAAGCCTCATCCAACTAATACAACAAACAAGTAAGTTCCCAGGTTGCTCCCATTCTTCTCATTTCAATAATAAAAATATAAATAAATACCTAGAAACAAATACACTGATCAAATCTAAACGAAACTTGAGAATAACATTAAGTATACCGTCTAAATATTCCTCCTCCACTCCACAGATTATTTCAAAAGGTAAAGTGTTACCGGCATCGGCAAATTGAAAAAACTCATTCGCATTTTATTATTTGTGCCTGCTAGCTAATAGTCTCTTAAGTTCGTCCACTCTTGACCATCTGAGGTCTTGACTGCCATTAGGACAATTAATCCGATTCACCAGAAAATGTTGAGCTCATTTTTTTTTTTCCATAAAAACGCAACCTTCAAATATAGTACCTGGAAGACCGGGCCTTGCTCATTGGTTTTTACAAAGAAAACGAGGTGATTATTTTCACCCCCGTAAAGTCGTGCAGTAAATAAATATCGAAATCCTTTGCGCTGTTTTCTAAAAACCATTGATAATCAAATAAATATACCAATGCTGCTCATTTAATAGTGTAGGATATATTAATATTAGTAATATAATCCCATAATTTGCCATTGTTTCAATAAAAAATACAAATGGTTTCAACTCTTTTTAATTGCCATATAATTTCTTAAGGCCAGTAACCATAACGTTACTTATCGTAACATAATATTGAAATGTATGTCTAAAAAGTCTAAAATTTTTGCACCACACTAAATATTGATTAATGTTATTGTTCTGTTAAATAACCTGGTTTTAACCGTTACCTTTGTATATAAGTAACATCTACTGACATAATACAAAGCAATTTGATGTTCTTATGTATGTTTTGTGTAAAGTTAGAAATGACTAAACCGATTAAGACACGTTTCTACTAATGATAAGCTCTTTCTTCTCATGGATGGTTTTAAATCTTTAGTTTAACTTTATGAACAGTAATCTGCTTTTGAGTCCATCATGCGCATGGTACATTTTACATTGTATTATCAGGAAGCTGGGGCAAATAAAGTGTTAATTTCATAAACAAACTAAGCTAAGACTGGTTTACATCCCAGCATGCTCCACCATGTCGCGAAGCCACTTCTGGTCACTCTCATGGCCGCGAAATAGTACCTATAGCACTCTAGCTTAGGTATCTGTATTAGCATATATGCAACTATGAACCTACACATACAGCTTCCGGAATCCTTTATATATCTGACATATGAGCTGCCGCCTTATGCGTACCAGCTCCATCTGAGATGTGGGGACCTTCGTCCCCGAGAATGTCCTCCACCTCCCCTTACAGACATCCCTTACCACACAACTGATACTGTACCAATTCACACACTATATTGTTCCAGTTATAATTACCCGGGTGCACCCTTGATTGATGACGACATGCCCTGAGGCTGAGACTACCGAACCTGAGACCCTGTTGTTACACTTGTTACTAATCCTCTCACACTAAAGAACTCCACGACTAAGAACTGTGTTATCGCATGTACGTGACATGTAGGAAAACCTTATTCTTATACATAATATACCGTCACGCCTCCCAAATAGAATAAGACCTGTGGACGCACATAAATACATCACATCATGAACAATCATCGACCGAGCTGTGTATAATCATAATCACATGAACACACGTGTAAATGAACCAAATCGTTACAATGTCATAGGATGCATTGAAAGTGATTATGGAAAGAGCTCACCCTGGTTTTCCTCCAAATCTTACACTACAAATCTGCACTTAACTGTTCGTACGCAATATAGCCGTTAGGAACTCTGACTACTCGCCTACCCGTCAACATTGTTATAAAAAGATTGTGGGTGTTGCTACATAAAATAAATCGGCTGTTTGAGACATGATTATTAACATCAATGTAAATACTATCGTGAATCATGACTATTCACGACATGTGGCGTACTGGCCAAAAACGTCAAAGGCCAATTGAGTTTATGGTATATGAAGTTCGTGGTCAAATGCGTAACTGGTCTTATGAGTTTTTGTCCTGTTGCGTTTGGCCAAAAACGTATATGGCCAATTGAGTTTATGGTATATGAAGTTTATGGTGAAATGCGTAACTGGTCTTATGAGTTTCTGTCCTGTGGCGTTCTGGCCAAATGCGAATCAGGTAAAATTATTTCCTGGCCAAATGCGAATCTGGTTAATTACGTTTCTGTCCAAATGCTATTAAACCGAATCGACACGGGCATGTCATTGGGATATCCTGAGTTTAATGTCACTGTATTTATATGGGGCTAGTCTAGTTGACAAAGGCATGTCATGGGGATATCTCGAGTTTAATGTCGCTGTTATATACGGGGCTGGTCGAATCGACACAGGCATATCATGGGGATATCCCGAGTTTAATGTCATTGTTTTTATAGGCATATGTTTAACGGACCACCAGATAGAGTAAAATATAACGCAAAAAAAATACTTTTAACTGCCAAAAATAGTAAATTCAATTAAATTCAATTCAAATTATTTAATTCAGACAATGTCCATAGTGTTAGTATACATTACATTTACTTATCCTAAGTTAGTTATATCTACTTAATGTCATAAAATAAAATAAAAGTAAAATTAAAATAAATTATCAAACAATTTAAATAAAAATATCATACAATCTTATATACAGAGCCTCTCGCTTCCATATGCACCGAGTCCCAGTGTTTCCACAAAGCGCAGGCAGGAGTCTCCAACACCAGGCGCACGAGGCTATTGGAGCTGTCACACACGCGGCGCATCAGGGAGGCAGTTCTGTTGCGTATTATAGCACTAAAGCAATCAGCACCAAATGAAAATGATCACCAAAATTTGATCTCCTATTAATGTGAAATAATTACCCAAATTATAACATCTTACTATCCTATTAAAGAAAATGCTATCCTATTAATCATTGCTAACCCAAAAATAGTAAATGATGACCAAAATTGTATCTACTACTAATGTGAAATAATAACCCAAATTATAACATCTTACTATCCTATTAAAGAAACTGCTATCGACGGAGCCCCGCTTTCGTTTCTGGGACGCTCCGCTCAGGCTGGTCGAATCGACATAGGCATGTTATGGTGATATCCCGAGGTTAATGTCACGGTATTAATACGGGGCTAGTCGAATCGACACAGACATGTCTTGTGGATATCCCGACTCTAATATCACTATATTTATATGGGGCTGGTCGAATCGACATAGGCATGTCATTGGGATATCCCGAGTTTAATGTCACTGTATTTATATGGGGCTGGTCGAATTGACACAGGCATGTCATGGGGATATCTCGACTCTAATATCACTATATTTATAAGAGGCTGGTCGAATCGACGCGGGCATGTCATTGGGATATCCCGAGTTTAATGTCACTGTATTTATATGGGGCTGGTCGAATTGACACAGGCATGTCATGGGGATATCTCGAATTTAATGTCACTGTATTTATACGGGGCTGGTCGAATCGACATAGGCATGTCATGGGGATATCCCTTTAATGTCACGGTATTTATACGGGGCTGGTCGAATCGACGCACGGATGTCTTGTGGATATTCCGACCACAATACCACTGTATTTATATGGGGCTGGTCGAATCGACACAGGGATGTCATGGGGATATCTCGAGTTTAATGTCACTGTGTTTAAACGGGGCTGGTCGAATCGATATAGGCATGTCATGGGGATATCTCGAGTTTAATGTCGCTGTTATACAGTGTGTCTCTGACTTAGGGGCTTTAAATGCAAATGTCCATTACGGTCCTGAAACTGAACCACTTTTGTTCCGCAACTTTGTAAAATAACTATTATTTCTATAATTTATTCGCGTTTGAACTTTAACTGTACCATCAATGTATTGCAAACACGGCCTCATTATTTGACATCCATGACACTGACAAGTATGAAAACTAACTAATGGATGATGTACATTGCAGATCACATTTACTTTGTATGAAAATAATTAAATGAACAAATAGCATTTTTTTAAGAAATTGTAAAACAAAAGTTGCTTAGTTTGGTGAGTAGAATCTAGCCTTACATTTAAAGCCCCAAGATCGGCGACACATGGGGATATACCGAGTTTAATGTCACTGTTTTTATAGGCATATGTTTAACGGACCACTAGATATAGTCAAATATAACGCCAAAATAATACTTTTTACTGCCAAAAATAGTACATGATCACCAAAATTTGATCTCCTATTAATGTGAAATAATTACCTTAATTATAACATCTTACTATCCTATTAAAGAAAATGCTATCCTAATAAATCATTGCTAACCCAAAAATGGTAAATGATGACCAAAATTGTATCTACTACTAATGTGAAATAATAACCCAAATTATAACATCTTACTATCCTTTTAAAGAATATGCTATCGACGGAGCCCCGCTTTCGTTTGTGGGTCGCTGAATCATGGGGATATCTCGAATTTAATGTCACTGTATTTATACGGGGCTGGTCGAATCGACATAGGCATGTCATGGGGATATCCCGAGTTTATTGTCCCGGTATTTATACGGAGCTGGTCGAATCGACGCAGGGATGTCTTGTGGATATTCCGACCAGAATACCACTGTATTTATATAGAGCTGGTCGAATCGACACAGGGATGTCATGGGGATATCTCGAGTTTAATGTCACTGTTTTTAAACGGGGCTTATCGAATTGACATAGGCATGTCATGGGGATATCTAGAGTTTAATGTCACTGTTTTTATAGGCATATGTTTAACGGACCACCAGATATAGTAAAATATAACGCCAAAAAAATACTTTTTACTGCCAAAAATAGTAAATGATCACCAAAATTTTATCTCCTATTAATCATCATATATACATCTTATCTTATCCTTGCTAACCCAAAAATAGTAAATGATTACCAAAATTGTATCTCCTACTAATGTGAAAAATTAACCCAAATTATAACATCTTACTATCCTTTTAAAGAAAATGCTATCGACGGAGCCCCGCTTTCGTTTCTGGGACTCGGTCTCCCGCCCTCCGCCCGGGCGCCCGTCAGAAACTCGCTTCGTCGGCTCTTCGTTTCACGTGCGCATTCGACCTACGCTCCGCTCAGGCTGGTCGAATCGACATAGGCATGTCATGCTGATAGCCCGAGGTTAATGTCACGGTATTAATACGGGGCTGGTCGAATCGACATAGGCATGTCATGGGGATATCCGGAGTTTAATGTCACTGTATTTATATGGGGCTGGTCGAATCGACACTGGCATGTCATGGGGATATCCCGAGTTTAATGTCACTGTATTTATATGGGGCTGGTCGAATCGACACAGGCATGTCATGGGGATATCTGGAGTTCAATGGGTTTAATAGTATTTGGACAGAAACGTAACTAACCAGATTCGCATTTGGCCAGTTACGCGATTAGACAGCTCTCATGTGGACAGAAATGCACTTCACCCGTAACGCACCTGAACACAAACGCAAATATCCAAATTCTTATTTAGCCTTAATCGCGGTAGGACCACACTCATGTCGACAGAAACGCACTTCACCCGAAACGTACCTGTACAGAAACGTAATTATCCAAATTCACATTTGGCCATAATAGCGATTGTCCACACTCATACCGTCAGAAACGCACTTTGCCTGCAACGCACTTGTACTGAAAAGTAACACGACAGACTTTCAATTGACCATAGTCGCGATAAACTAGCACTCAAGTTGACATAGATAAACGCAACAACATCTATCGCAATTGTTCAGAAACGCAAATTGCCTTGAAAATTGAGCACTACCTAAATTAATATTGCATTCCATCGATTAGTTAATGGACCCATTCCACACGAAAAATAATTTTCCGTTATAGGAACGGAATAAGACAGAGATTATAAGATGAAACAGTAAACGGGTGGCGACGCAAACACAATTTGACTAGTCGATCCTTTACTACTGCAGAAGACTACTGGTAGAAAGAACAGCGACAAGGGTGGCTTCAACTTGATTGGCAAAAAAAAGCAGTCGATCTGTTGCAACCCGTGTGGTACAATCGAGTTCATAAATATATGAGCATTCCCAAGGCTTCAACAATAAATGTAGATAGAAAGGTACATAAACATCTGAACAGATATTTCAATCAAAAATATGTACACATCTGACCTTCATATTAATCTGAGCAAGCCTCTCAATAATATGTAAGTAACTGAAAACTAATAAATTTGTACTAATATTTTTCAAAATTATTTAACTAAAAAAAATATATTTAAGTGAAAGTACATAAATATCTAAACAAGGGTTTTATCACATATTTATAACTATGTAGTGACACAAAAATATCTGTACTAACGTATTCCAATTTTATGTGAAGAAGTAGAAGTTCATAAATATCTGAATAAAACCGAATAAATATCATCTGGTTCTCACAGCCTACTTATCAAAATATACGCATGAAGTGCAAATCATGTCAAGCTCTGAATCTGTGTAGGTTGCTGTACCTACCATCTTTTTGAAATGTTTATGAGTGAATCATTGAAATCATTTACTTTTGAGGTTGACTGTATACTAGCCACATAGCTGGCGACTGGCATGTTATTTTGTCGACTAGCTAAACGCAAGTAAAGTGGCCGTCAATAGAATTTGCTAACTATGTAAAACCGCCATACTGAAATTGTCTTTCACTATGGCGGTTTGTTTACATAGTTAGCAAATTCCATTGACGGCGAGTTAATAATCGAATTTAAACTTTCGTGAGACATGTTGAAATAAGACATAAGACATTTATTCAGCAAAATAGTTTACACTTAAATTTTATTAAATTGGATAGTATATTAAATTTTATAAATATCAGTTTAAATGAAGAATAAAACGTATGTGTGTTTGTAAAGTGTTTGGGTGTATGTTTTACTTGACTACTTCCAGGTTCTTCTCTATGTCCTCATAAGGAAGTGAATGCTAATAATTACACGGTTCAACTCACGTATTATAAATGTCACTACGGGCGACATATTTCGAACTCTTCGGGAGTTCTTCTTGAGGATGAGTGTTCAGGAAGAGTTCGAAACATGTCGCCCGTAGTGTATTTTAATACATGAGTTGAACCGTGTAATCATTACCATTATTTTACGTACTTAATATTTAAATTGCATCTAACCTTGTTCACGACTATTGTTTATAAATCGTACCAAATGCTACAAATACCTGAAGTATTACAGGTTTGCTACCAAAGTGAAGTGTATCTGTGTCAGTACTAGTAGTTTACCTTGTGTAAATCGCAGAATAAATAAGAAAATATAAAATGAAAACTGAAAAGGTATTTAACTCTATTCCGTACCTACTCCTACTCGTTACAATATTATAATGCCCATTTTAGTTTAATGGTATTAAATTGATGGTCAACTGCTTATTTGGCCTTATGAGTTTCTGCCATGTAGCGTTCTGGTCAAAAACGTAAAAGGCCAATTGAGTTTATGGTATATGAAGTTCGTGGTCAAATGTTAACTGGTCTTGTGAATTTCTGTCCTGTGGCGTACTGGCCAAAAACGTCAAAGGCCAATTGAGTTTATGGTATATGAAGTTCGTGGTCAAATGCGTAACTGGTCTTATGAGTTTTTGTCCTGTTGCGTTTGGCCAAAAACGTATACGGCCAATTGAGTTTATGGTATATGAAGTTTATGGTGAAATGCGTAACTGGTCTTATGAGTTTCTGTCCTGTGGCGTTCTGGCCAAATGCGAATCAGGTAAAATTATTTCCTGGCCAAATGCGAATCTGGTTAATTACGTTTCTGTCCAAATGCTATTAAACCGTTCAATGTCACTGTATTTATATGGGGCTGGTCGAAATGACATAGGCATGTCGTGGGGATATCCCGAGTTTAATGTCACTGTATTTATACGGGGCTGGTCGAATCGACACATGCATGTCTTGTGGATATTCCGACCACAATACCACTGTATTTAGATGGGGCTGGTCGAATCGACACAGGGATGTCATGGGGATATCTCGAGTTTAATGTCACTGTGTTTAAACGGGGCTGGTCGAATCGACTTAGGCATGTCATGGGGACATCTCGAGTTAAATGTCGCTGTTATATACGGGGCTGGTCGAATCGACACAGGCATATCATGGGGGTATCCCGAGTTTAATGTAACTGTTTTTATAGGCATAGTACTGCAATGGATCCCATCTAATGTGGGTATTAGCGGAAATGAAGCCGTGGACACCCTGGCCAGGCAAGCTTGTTGTGAGGGTGTTGAGTGTAACATGTTACCTTTTTATTCTGACTGTATCACTTTAGTTATAGAAAGAATACTTTGATAAGAGATCAAAAGGAAAAGGCATTTGGTATAAGACGATTCAGCCACATCCTCAGATAACTTAGTATTGATGATGAGACTGCGTTCCGGACATATACCATTAAACAAGTTTAGCCATTTGATGGGAAAAGTGGAATTTCCGAATTGTGATGAATGTGATGTACCAGAAGATGTATACCATGTTATAATGGAATGTGTCCGAAACGAAGCTGTCATGAGATGTCTAGCATTTAACACCGGCTATGATGTCGGGACCTGCAAAAGCGCCCTGGCTACCCCGTTGTCAGACGCGGCCACAGCACTATTGCAGTTAGCTCGAAAGTGTGTTAACAATAGAATAATTCGAAATTAAGTAGGAACAATATATCATGTTGATTATAACGGAGCGACATGATCACCTGTGTGACGAGCTCCTTAAATAAAGAGAAAAAAAATAATAAAAAATAGGCATATGTTTAACGGACCACCAGATATAGTAAAATATAAATAAACGCCAAAAAAATACTTTTTACTGCCAAAAATAGTAAATGATCCCCAAAATGTTATCTCCTATTAATGTGAAATAATAACCCAAATTTGGATATTTATTGACTATTATTTATTATTGTTCCTTATTCTTATACACTCTGATGATCTTTTTGTGAATCCATGCTATTTTAATTTTATGAAATGACATGTAAATTTTCAAAATGATATAAAATAATCTAGTCTAATCTAATTATAACATCTTACTATCCTATTAAAGAAAATGCTATCCTAATAAATCATTGCTAACCCAAAAATAGTAAATGATCACCAAAATTGTATCTCCTACTAATGTGAAATAAGAAATAATAACCCAAATTATAACAACTTACTATCCTCTTAAAGAAAATGCTATCGACGGAGCCCCGCTTTCGTTTCTGGGACTCAGTCTCCCGCCCTCCACCCGGGCTCCCGCCAGAAACTCGCTTCGTCGGCCCTTCGTTTCACGTGCGCACTCGACCTACGCTCCGTTCAGGAGGTCGCCACCTCCCCCCACTCGCTATTGCAATAGAGCTGGGGACAGCACTGTATGAAAAAAAGTTACTTTGGTCATATTTTACACTAGTAAGAGCTATCGTTAAAGAAACTCAAAATATGTATACCGTCTCAAACTTTTACGAGCTTTCGAATGATACCCCACACGTTCCTTACAGTCCAAAAAAATATTGCGAAACCCCTTATTACCCCTCAAACTGCCCCCTTTATTAGGGTTAACACGTTTTTGACTTTATTTATGTGATTAGGCCATAAACTTCTATATCTATACCAAATTTGAGCTTCCTATGTCAAACGGTCTTCGAGAAAACTGGCTGTGACAGACGGACAGCCTCCGAGTGATCGCATAAGGTGTTCCCTGGGACCAATTTTGGTACGGAACACTAAAAAAGGGGAACCAATTCTGGAAAAGAACGTGTTTTGTCTTTTTTTTTTATATAACGACGGTGGCAAACAAGCGTACGGCCCGCCTGATGGTAAGCAGACACCGCAGCCTATAGACGCATGCAACTCCAAAGGAGTAACATGCGCGTCTTGTAGGTATTAAACAAAAAAAAATATCCGAAAATTCAATGCATATCCATAATTACACAAAAAAAAATCGACCGACCGAAGCGAACGAAGTTCTCCGTTTTAGTTTGGGCCAACACTTTCGTATGTCCGGCTGTCCGGCTGTTCTCCTTTACAGGTCACTATTCTCAACCGATTCTCGTGAAATTTAGTGAATAGGTTCGATACGGGATATTTTAGTAACCTCAGTTTTTGGATAAAAAAAAATTGAAACGACAGACTGTTTCTGAGTTGACTCACAGAACCACAAGTAAGTAGTACGAGTAGATTTAGCTTAAAGAGTGTATTATGTGTTTCGCACAAGGTGTTAAATACTTGTAACATTATTTACCAAGTCAATTATACACAGGCTACGCAGCACGCAGCTCAAGTCGGGAGACGGTAAGCAGAAATATGAATTTCGCCGACTGCCTATTAACGCTGCGAGAATAATTAGCTCCTCGATGAGACAGAATTAGGCTGATTACGTCTTAATAAGCGACCTTCTGTATTTTTACCCTCTTTGTAACTTCGAGTGATGAATTAACGAATTAAATTGAAAAGAACAAGAACAAATTGAAGAACGGGGCTAAGTTTTGAGTCAGGTTTGTTGAGCTGTGATTTATTAATGTTCGACTTGAGAAAACATTGATTCAGATTGCTTGCGCCTTATGATTTGGCAGCGATAAGCCATGTACGGGACAGAATGAATAATAAATATCGAAGGTAATGTTTGTTGTTTCATAATAAACTATGACTTGACAACGAAGCATCTTTAGAAAAAACAATTTCTTTGTTTTCGTGTGCGTAACATTACGAGTATTTTACACTAAGATACAAGAATGATAATGAAGATATTTACCTAGAGAGCTTTTACTACCCTGAGATGAGATGATAGTTACGTTGTATTAGATAGTATGTATGTATAGTACTTTTCTCAAACATGCAATGAAATAAAATCGATTCTGAAGGTTTTTTTTAATAACTGAACGCCATGATGCATTGTGTCACCAATTGAAGATGAAACAAAAGAACAACATTTTGCAGGCCTAGACCGCCTTTTTAGGGTTCCGTAGCCAAATGGCAAAAAACGGAACCCTTATGGATTCTTCATGTCTGTCTGTCTGTCTGTCTGTGTGTGTGTCCATCCGTATGTCACAGGCATTTTACTCGAAAACTATAAAGTATATTTGAATAAAATATTGAGGATAGGTGTATTTTGTTGGCCGCTACATAGTTTTGTAATTAATTGACAAAAAAAACATTTTTTTAGGGGTGCTCTCCATACATAAAACTGACAGTCAAAAACTTTTTTTTCATTACAAGCCCACGTGTGGCACATTAATCGATAGGCCTTTCAAAATAAATAAAAGGTTTCTCAGCAATTTTTTTGATTAAGTGAATAGAGTCGGAGATAATCGCCCCGAAAGTCACTAAAATCGTGTCCCCCCCCCCTCTAATTTTTGAACCGTGTATTTTAAAAATAAGTGTTCCGTTGGACCAATTTTGGTACGGAACACTAATATGAAAAAAATCATGGACATAGGGCTTATTAAATTCTTTCAGCAACATTGTTTTGAACAAGATCGGTTCAAAGGTTTTTAGGATATTTCTAAAAAACTGCCTTCCTTAAAGAAAAGGACGTAAGTGCCGTAAGATTTCAATAACGATACAACTTTTTTAATAGGCACGGAACGCTCGTTGTGCGTGGTCCAACACGCACTTGGCCGCTTTTTTTATATGAAATTTCACTATGGACCTCTCGTCTCGCCTCACCTGAAACTCAATACTTCGCAGCCTGTATGGAACGTAACACCAATATTTCATTGCATGTTTGAGAAAAACAGTTTTACCATATTATTGTAACAATTTTGATGTTCGACTACTATTAAGAACCTGTTACCAAGCAGATCTGAAAAGCGGCCCTCTTATAAAGGAACACACTGTAGGAGGATGATGATAATGAACTTTTATCAGTTAGATAAATTAAACAAGTCACCTGCAGAACCTGCCGTTAATTCTTTCATAATGTTCAAAGTTCACCTTCGCTGGCGTTCCATCCCAACTTGCACGGAAATGTCCCGAGTATCGAGCTGCCAGTATTTACGGGGGAAGCCAAAGACTTATACTTCAGTAGACGTCACATGTATCTGTACTGTGAACACCGAGCGTGCTATTTCATCATCCTCCTAACGTTATTCCCGGTTGTGCCCTAAACGAGCCCGGGGTCCTCTTTGGCACCTCATCCCAAAATTTGGCATATGCATTCGTTTTACGAAAGCGACTGAGATCTGACCTCCAACCCAGAGGAAAAAAAGAAGCGGGTTGTGTCCCAGATACAACCGTTAGTTAAGTTTAAGTGGATACCCTAATAAAAAAAACCGGCCAAGCCTGCTATTATGGTGTACCCGTAAAACATATATCTGAATTAATTCACTAAAATCTGTATAAGTACAGATAAATCGGTATATATGGCAACATTGACTAAAATAGCTCATTTGATTCCCGATATATTGAAAATGGCGGTCATTTTAGCATTATTTTCATGTCCGCCACATAAACTAAATAACATTTTGTGATTAACAACGAATGGCAAATAAACAAGGATAAAAACAAGTAACAAACAATTATTTGAAATCAGATTAGGCTTCCCTACAAAAAGTTATTCCGGAAGTCACGTGATACGTTTTGAACTGTACCCCTATACAAGAACGCGAGCAAAGAGGTATCCACTTCAAAACTAGAACTTATTGGGATTAGACCGGTTCCCTCACTATGTTATCCTTCAGCACTGTTAGATATAAAAATCGGTCAAGTGCATGTCGGGCCACGCGCAGTGGGTTCCGTAGGTACTTATTGCCTGTCTTTCTTAGTTACATCGACACGCGCGCGCCAACTAAATGTTTGCGTCGGCCGAATTTGTACGAAAGTTGGCCTTTCTAAGTACATTTTAAGTTGCTCGACTATTACTCGGTGACTAGTTATGCCTACTTAGCCGTGATAGTTTTCATCATTTGTTTGGACAAGCTTGTCATTTGCAAACAAAGGATTAAGATTTTGATGTTGGTGCGTTGGCATGATCTATCTGTCTGTATATCTGTGGGAAGCTCCGTCCCGGCCGTACTTTACACTGCGTTATTGAAATTTTCGGAACTTTCCCGGATGAGTTAAGTTCCGGCAATCTCCCTGATCGCCGGGTTCCTGGGTTTTCTCAGATTTAATGAGATGGTAATTCATTAGAAGTGGCTTTTAGTCAAAGTACGTACTCTACTTATTTGCAATGAGTTTATAAAAAAAAAAGTGTTTTTTATGATAATTCATTGGTAAGTTCAAAATTAAAATGTGGACCAGAAAGGCGATCACACAACGTTTCGAACGAGCACAATGACAATTAAACTGTAATTTTTCCCGAGTACAAAGAATCATCCGATCTACCTCTAGCATGCGTTCAATGCGTTACGTGATCGACCAGCTGAACTACGCATAAATAAATATTGTAGACTGTATATATTTTATTGTCGTTGTGTCGACCTTTTCGAGTCCGTCACTCATCCTGTTCCAGCTAGTCTTATATAACAATGAGCGCCGTGCTTTCTTTAATGTCATATATCCATGTAAATACTCTAATCGTCTGTTAGATCTTATGGGGCATGGGTCTGGAATACTTTGCGGGATTTAAAAGTGATACCTTAAACCTTCTTCTTCTATATCTTACTCTTATCGATTGGACACGTTAACTAGAAAAAATGTAGTGTATAACTCTGGTCTAAAAGCCATATTAATCCTCGAACCATTTTCTCCCACTTCGTTCGGGAAAATAAACATCTAGTGACACGTATACTTATTCCGTTGACTTCCTAATAATGAAATACCCTCGGCCTCCGACCCGAGAGTCGTCCACTTCTCGATTATGCGCCAACTCTTACCAACTGAGACCCCCACAGACGTACCTTTGTTCCTTAAACACCGAACTCCTGTTGATCCGCGAACTTGCTCCGACTTAATTGATTGGGCGCCACTTTGATAAACTCAGCTTGTTTCACAAATTTAATTCGGAATGCTGATGAAAGGCTGCCTTGTTTAGGTTCCTAACAAAAAGTCTGTTAACATTTGCAGGTTCAAAGTTAAACTTTGTCATTTCGTTTCTCATTTTAAATATCAAAGTTTGTAGAAATGAAGAAATAAATTTTCTATCTTTGGGACACGAGGTCGGCGTAATGACAAAGTATTTAAATGCCACTGGATTTTGAAGTCACTCAATAATCACCTTTAGGCCCCGGCCAGTGCTCGACTGACCGTCAGCGCGTATCATACGTGCCGGCCGCACGCGCTGATCGTCGGTCGTGATCAAGTGATTAGTGCTTCACTCACGGCAGGCGTGTACACGCGTGCCATGATGCCATCAGTCGCTCGGTCAGCGCTGCACTGAGCGCATGTACGTGCCAGTCAACCGACGTACGTCGGACTGACGGGCTCGACCAATGGTCGCCGACGACGACGCACGTAGCAAAAATCCGCGCTGCACTGTATTTCGCCATACATTTTCATTAATATAGCTATTTCCACGCTGACTGACGGTCGGTCGAGCACTGGCCGGGCCCTAGATTGCATCGAGAGTATTTTTTCTCCACGTATGTGTTTCACATCTTCATGTGTTAGATACACATGGTACAAAAAGACTTAGTATCCTTTAATCAAATCAAAGTTACTAATAAAGTTTCCGTAAAGTTTCCCAGCGACAAAGACGCAAACAAGAGTCTCAGATTAGCAGTCTGCAGTTAATCCAGGCTTTAGCATGCGTCGAGTCTAAAATTATAATTTAAAGTCATTAATGTCGAGTTATAGAGTAGACGAGCGATCTATTTGCCATAGAATAGAACCTTTGGATGTACTTGTAGATCTTTTTTAGTTTATAATTCCTCTTCGGGAACCGTCGGTAAAATAAACAGAGACGTTGATGATAAATAATGTGCTCAGGGAATACCGGTATTCTTTCTATAGTATTACATTTCGGTATCCGCTTATGATATCATATAAATTTAGTCATAACCTATTTTTTTCATCTAATATTCCAGCGTCATTCCGTAAATACAATTTAGGAATACCGAAAAAATACGCCAATAGAGAATCCGTCCCTGGATTTCATGGTTTGAGAATTTAATTTCTTCAGAATTAACTTAGTTCTAGCCTAGTGACATCTACAGTTTTCTTATCTAACTCCTACGTTCTCCCTCAGCCCCCCCTGCGCACGCGTCGTCAAGCTCGGAGCGCGCGCCTTCCCCCCGCGTGCCCCCCGCGCTCACCGCGCCGCTCGATGCAGAACTAGTGCGCGACGCGCCCCTTTACCCGCCACTGCAGGTGTGCCATTAACATCCATACTAATATTATAAATGCGAAAGTATGTCTGTCTGTCTGTCTGTCTGTTTGTCTGTCTGTTACCTCTTCACGCTTAAACCGCTGAACCGATTTGGATGAAATTTGGTATAGAGATAGTTTGAATCCTGGGGAAGGACAGGATAGTTTTTATCCCGGAAATCATCCGGGGTGAAAGTTTGTATGGAGCGACGATATAAACGAGTTCCACGCGGACTGAGTCGCGGGCAGAAGCTAGTATTTACATAATTTTTTTTAACATATTTGGGGCCACAGATTTCGTAGCAGATACCGCGGTTTTTCTGCAGAAGAATTCGTAGCGGGGTTCCTGGCACCGTAAGTGTCAGTACAATGACGGAGGCAAATAAACATTACTGGCTTTAGGCCTAGCCTGGTGAGCATCAAACATCGTGACCTACGCTTGCAGCTCCAGAAAAATGACAAGCGCCAACCCTTTATTGTTTCGATGACCTCTGTCGCCTAGTTGGTAGTTTCGTGGTGACCCTACCACAAAGCCGGAGGTCCCTGGTTCGACTCCCGGTAAGGGCATTTATTTGTGTGATGAGCACGAATATTTGTTCCTAAGTCATGGGTGTTATCTATGTATTTATTCATATAACTAAGTATTATATCATCGCCTAGTACCCATAGTACAAACTTTGCTTAGTTTGGGACTAGGTTGGTTTGTGTAAGGTTGTTCGCAAATATTTATTCATTTTATTTATTTATTTGCGGATATGTTGTGTTGAATTCTGCAAGAATATTATTGAAATGATGTTGATCTCCTCTATCCTCGATAGTATACATCATAATATTATTTTCCAACAGCACGCTTCCTCCGACTACGAAGACCCTGAAGACCCTGAAACCAGCATCGAAGACAGCAGCATTTTAGTCACGCCTGAACTTTCTGACGACAACACTCCTGACATTAACGATAATGGCGCCATGGGCGACTTTGGGGACATTGGTGACATTGGCGATATTAATAACGTTGGCGACACGGGCGACAGTGAAAGGGTTGAGACTGAGGATGATGGAGAAAGGACAAAAAGGAGTAGCGGTACTGACTTTGAGAAAGGAGCAAAGGTACAAACTTTTATTAATAACTCTTGACTACGAAATATTCCCAATACATTTTCGTTTAGTGTCCAACTTAGCGTATCTCTCAAACAATTTAATTATAGCAAAAACATGTTCTTACCGAGAAATGTAATTAGTATTTATAATATTTTTTTTGGGGTTGCCTGAAACCAACCGCAGAATTTTGCCAGGCTTTGGCACGTGTGAATTAAAAGTAGCTCTTGAATAATAAATAAATATAACCCCAAAATAAATTTTGCAAATTGATCGCTTATTATAAAATTCGATTTATGTGGAAGTTATCGCTCATAATGTCGTATATTGTTCTGTCAGGGAGCAAACGGCAGACGCGTGCAGACAGCCGACACGATCCTGAACATACGCGGTGCGCTGCGCGACGCGATCGGTGACGCAGGCGCCGCGCCGGGCCCGCGCGCGTCGTCACGCGTCGACGCGTTCGTGATCCGGCCGGCTGCGCCTGCGCCGCCGCAGGCGCAGGCCAGGCAGGCGCCGCGCGCGCAACCTTCCACCAGCCAGGTACCACAGTAGATATTTACTGCAAGCAGTAAAAAAAACCGTACGAACGTCCAATGCGACGCACATGTACACAGACACGCGGCGATACAGTAAACTTAAAGTTAAGTGCAAGTCAGGGTAGGCGGCGGTATATCAGTTTATCAGTCCACGTGTCACCGGTGCAACTCATAGAAGCGTAGGTGTAGACAGGTCTTAAGCGACGCTAGTTAAGATACCATTTTAGCTAACATATATTTACCGTGCAGGTACGCGCCAGCGATTATGAATCTAAATACAGCTTCAGTACGCCTAGCACATCAGGCTACTAAGTCGCAACGCACTATCTCATCCGCACTATCTCATCCGCACTATCTCATCCGCACTATTCAAATTACAAAGAAGACGGCAGACTTGTGGTCTCGCGACGTCTGTCGAGCTAGGCGTGTAGAAGGCGAAATCCAGGAGTAGCCAGAGCCAGCCATGCGCCTAGGATCGGGAGTGGAGACATTAGCCGAATTCCACAAACGCTGGACAAAGGGCGCTCGCTGGATGATACTGGCACTCTTTGGGTTCTCAATCCAACGAAGCTCTACGGGCTGGGATAATGCGTGGCATAGGAAGCCATATGTACCACTTACTGATGGACGTCTTTTTTGTACCATTTCGGTTGCTGAATACATCTATGGTACGGCATGAATGAATCGTATAGTAAGCGGTCATTGTACCCTATGGACGCTTGCAACTGCAATGGTGTAGCTCCAAGAGTGTTGTCGACTCTGCCCGTGTTGTCATGAATGTTTGTTCGGCAGCCAAAGCACCGAGAGCTGCTAGTGGAGCCGCACGCGCGCGCGCGCATCCCGTGCGACCTCGCCAACGCCACAGACCTGCGCTGGTACCGGGACAGCGAGGTACGTTACAATCATCCTCCTAGCGTTATTCCCAGTTGTGCCCTAAAGGAGCCCGAGTTCCGCTTTGACACCTAATCCCAAGATTTGACATAGGCACTAGTTTTACGAAAGCGACCGCCATGTGACCTTCTAACCTAGAGGGAAAACTAGACCTTATTGGGATTAGACCGGTTTCCTCACAATGTTATCCTTCACCTTTACGGTAAATATTACGTACATAAGTTGCAAAAAACTCATAGGTACGAGCTGGGATTTTAACCCACGACTGTTAAAATACAGTAATACAAATACTAGTTATTGCCCACCTCACATAAATAAACCAGGTACAGAAGAATAAACATAGATGCCGGAGACAGAAGTAAAACAACAAGTGGTCAGAAATACATGACGTAACATACATATTTTGCAAGCATATAATATTTCTTAATGTGTAGCTGGTGAATCTGCCGACATCGGCCCGCGGTGGAGAGGCGATGTGGGCGGAGACAGGTGGCGCTGTTATAGCGCGCGCGACCCGAGGAGATGCGGCTTTGTGGCGGTGCGCGGGGCGGGACGCCGCCGGCAACCAGGTGTCGGGGAAGCCGACACAGCTACTGGTTTATGGTAAGCCACAAGCAGAGCCGGGAGGACGTTTCAAAGGCGTGGGCTACTCAAGGAGACGCAGCCGTGTGGTACATACTCGTATATCGTAAGCCACAGAATGTAGCTGGTGGGGTCGCCACTGTATGGAGCTGTGCGGGATGGGATGTCGCTAAGTTTTGCTGATTCACAGTAAATCCCAGGACAGATTCTCTGAGGAAGGCTGTGGGAAAGACTACCAGCAATCCAACTTTCGTACCTACTAGTGGTGTGGCGTCACTCGTCTTCCAGAAAACATGATAATTTTCATTTATTTTTGTGTAGAGTTCAATAAAATGATTAAATAAATATTTGGGGACAATCTTCACAAATCGACTTAGTCCCAAACTAAGCAAAAGCTTGGACTATGGGTACTAGACGACGATATAAATACTTATATAAATAAATAAACACATAGAGAAACCACCCATGACTCAGGAACAAATATTCATAATCATAATAATAATCATAATTTATTTATAAAACCAATTTACACGTCAATAATAAATAATAAAATGGTGGAACATTAACATATAGCCACAGCATAAGTATTATGGCTTATACGCACTGAATTCGTCGTAGCTATAAAACGATTGCTCGATAAGCCACTGCTTTAGGCGGAACTTAAAGCTGCCCAAGCTTGGAGCATCAATTATGTTTTTAGGCAACTTATTGTAGACAGTGGGGCCCATGACGTGAGTGAGTTTAGATGACCTGGTCAACGTCCGGCCTATACCCACAATTTTATCTGCATTCCGCGTTTCGTGCAAGCTTACCATTCTAAATGTTTTAAATGAAGACAGATCTCACATATACAGCCACATGCAGAATGACTATAGCCGGCAGTGTTAATATACCCAGCTTGATGAAAAGAGGCTTCGCGTGGGTATCGTGGGGCACTCGAGCGATAATTCTAACTGCGCATTCGTGCTCAGTACACAAATAAATGCCCTTACCGGGATTCCGGGGGATTCGAACCCGTCGTAGAACCCTTCGTTGGCAGGATCACTACTAACTGGGCTACAGAGGTCGTCAAGCGAGGGAGTTGTAGGATAAGATGGTCATGACCAAGATACTTAGTACTAGCAGATTCAAATTGCCTTGGTATTATTACGTCTCTGAAGAAAAGTAGAAATAAAATTACCTATCCAGCACTGGTTGGGTGATTTATAATCGTGCGTTTTTGGGACAATTTCAATACAGTTAAAGATGATATCATCTTATTCATTGGTAAAAAATAATTAAAAATAAACTTCAACTAAAGTACATGTCAGGCAGTTTCGTGAAGTAGGAGTTAGTTTAGTTTTTAAAACATGTAAGACTACAGCTATTGTTCTTCTGTGCAGAGGCAGTGCGGTCCCTGTACCTAGCGGTGGACGGACGACGACTGGACGCGGGGAACACGTGGGTGCCCGTGCGGGACAAGATGGTGCTGGAGGTGCGCTGCGTGGCTGAAGGTGGGTCATCTGAACACCCTCATCATAATTATTTTGTTTGCAGTTTTGCCAGAGTGAATGCTGCCGCGGAAAATGTTACTGGTGCACCCTTAGATAATACTAGTATTGTACAACGTCACGACGACAAGAGGCATGATATACCCAATCCATTCTATTTATTTATTCCATCGTCTACGAGTATAACCTATGATGTACAATGTACCTGCATTGGTACAGTTATATTCTATTTTGTTCTATCCTGTAGCCTGAGGCTTGATACTCGTATCTCTCTTGTTATAGGAGGCGTGCCGGCCCCAGAACTGTCATGGCGGCTGATGGCCCTGGAACCTGCGCTCGACCACCGGCCTTATCTGCGAGTTCAACCTGCCAACTATTCTCGGGGTACTTAATCTTTTTTGTAAGAATAAGGTGATGCTGCTTGAACTTCCCAGTTACCACTGGACTACCTCCACCAATTGAAGAGGATTTAGGCTTCCATTACAAACACGCGCAATTTTTCTTTAAGTAAGCAACAACGTTACGTTGTCCTGTGGCACTGAAGGCCTTTACACGCCACGCTTTTAGAACTCCAGCAGCACTTCTAGCCTTACCCTAGCTCAACTGGTCAGCTTCCAGCTCCTTCTCAATAGAGCGCTGCCATGTATGTGCAGGACGACCAGGTCTACAAGGTCTACTTGGAGGCTACCAAACAACAACCGTGCCCGCAATGTCGACACCTCGCCAGATAGTGTGCCTGAGCCAACTCCACTTCGTAATTTCTTGCCCAAGGGATATATATTTGCACTGCGCGCCCACATAATTAAACCTGACTGTCCAACAGAGGGCGTGACGTGGTCACTCGCATCAGTGACGGCTGCGCGGGAGTTGCACAACGCGAGTTTGCAGTGCGAGGCCAAGCAGCGCCGGCCCGCGGTCGACTCGGAGGAGGCAGCGCCAGCTGCGCACTCCACCAAACTGGAAATACATGTCACTTGTGAGTACTACACAAGTCTAGAGTCAGACTTACTAGACCAAATGTCCATTGTGCCCCATTATCATACCTTGAAGCAGATACTCGCCAGCGTTATCCTCCAACTAAACTTGTTGTTACAACCCACCACACACACATGTTACACACATCCCTACATGTTATTGTATTGTTTCTCTTTTTAACTGCTTTGTTTGTGTGAGGTGTGCAATAAAGAGTATTTGTATTGTATTGTATTGTTGTTGTCAGATCCACCATCGTTCGTGATCTCCCGCTGGCCAGGTTTCGGCGTGGCGCTGTGGGCGGGCGGCGCGGCCGCGCTCCGCTGCGATGTGGACGCCAATCCGCCTGCTCGAGCGTGGTGGAGAAGAGATGATGCACCGCCCGATAGGTTCGTCACTGGATGTTTGATCAGTGCATCATAGCATGGACAAAGACTGTGACTGTTAGTGTTAAATGTATGAAGTGGGAGATATACTTGGGTCTTTGGATGACATATTTCCTACTGGCCCGGTTTCAGCGTCTGTAACTTAAAATCCACTTATGTCATCTAATTCACTAATTGCTCAAATCCATTGATAAAGCATTAGAAGTTGTCACATGCTCAGAAATAGATCAATGAGAAAAGCAACTGAAAAAAGAAACAGAAACTAAGTACCTGTATTCCCTTCCTGAATATCCGATGATCAGTGGGTTTTAAAAGTATTTTGTTATAGTAGTCCGCCCCCACAAGGCGGCGCCGAGCGAGGGTCATCGGCCTCTCTCCGCTGGCCGGCGCTGTCGGCCCAGCATGGCGGGTGGTACCGCTGCCGAGCTTCCTGGCTGGATCAGGAGTACTCCTCCATCGGATACTACCTCAACGTGTTGTGTAAGTATTAGGAATGACTATAACTCTGGTAAAGGTAGGGTGAGCATCCACCAGAGGTGTGCTAAGCTGTGTTTCCAACTGACACTTAGCTGTCAAGCATGTGAGGTGTCAAATATATTAAACGCAGTATGTAACGTGTCTGTTGGATACTTAACCTTAAAGTATGATTTATATTATCAAGTGCGTAGCCAAGATATTTTTCAAAGTTAATCAAGTGACGATGAAACTTATATGCAGACAAAGCCCAAGCCATCTTGATACTCTTTTCTAGGGAACCTTTATGGAAACCGAATGCCACTGAACTTGAAAGTTACAGATTAGACCACTTAAACACATTTATGATCATTTATGTCCAAAGTTTGCCAAGTATAACATAGTGTTTAACAGCAGCCCCTGACGAGTCCTCGTCAGTATCATCGGGCGCATCAGACGCCGAAGGCCAGGGAACCGAGGAAAATGAGGAAGAGGAGGAGGTAGACCACCAGAAGGTAGACGTGCCGTTAGGAGGCAATGTGCAGCTGCACTGTCCCAAAGGTAAGGACCATAAATTCTATTCTTCTTTCTATGTGTCGTTCCCATAAAAACAGTACCACTTGGTCGGCAGTCAGCGGGACTAGTACAACTGACGCCGTGGCGCGGCGCGAGACGAAAAAATCTACCCCCATCATTTAAAGGACACCGCACACCTAGTATGGAAAATAAAGCTTGGTGATTTTTTTTTTTAAATATCCATTTTGCGAATTTAAGTGATTTTCATCCTTTATACGCCGCGCGTGGAACAGGAACCACTGATAGTTATTTTAATTGCATCCTGATGCCAACAGAGACGTTAACGTAATGTGGTTACAGGCAGCGTGGGTTGCTGGTGGCGGCGCGTGTTAGGCAACGCCTCAGAGGGCGCGGGCTGGGCGCCCGCTGGTTCGCATCATGCACACGGAGTGCTCGGTAAGTTACAACCATGACCACTCTTTTTGTTTTGCTTTCACCCTCATTATTCACACTTTGTTAATCATCTTCATCAATGGCTTTAGAGGCTCTTTGGTACACTCCTTTGGTTTTATGTTCAGCCATATTTAACTACTTAAAGAATTTAGTCATCATCAGCAATGCTTCTTTTGTTTGTTTCCTAACTGTTGATTTAGTGAGGTCCGAAACCGCCTTCGCAGATTTGGAGATGTTTTATGTAGCGACGCCGTTTTCGAGGTATTATTTGATGATTCAGTATAGTTTTTGACTTAATATGGTACCCAGGGATCCAAGAAGCTCTCTACCAGGAGGGAGGGGAGTATCGCTGCGTGGGCGCGCGCGGCACCGACTTGGCGCGCCTGCGTGAACTGAAGCGCGTTACCCTACGCGTCACGGGTAAGTTCTGCCTTTAATATTTTCAATATCAAGAAGTTAGCAAAACAATGGCCATACATTTTGTTTTTAAAAATTGAATCTTTTAATACTTGGTATTTCAAACCTTTCACTCTTAGTTCAATCCCTCTCCAGTGCCACAGATCGGTCCGGTTAAAACCGGACAATTTGCCAGCTCACCATTGGGCTAAGCAGAGATTTATAAAAGTTGGTGATGTGACAGGCGGCGCAACAGCGCGCGCGGTGTCGGCGACAGCGGTGGCGGGCGGCGGCTGGCGGCTCGAGTGCGGCGCGTGCGGCCGCGCGCTGCGCGTGCTGTGGCTGCTGCGCGGGCGCGCGGTGCCGGCGGCGCTCACGCCCGACCTGCCGCAGCACTGCTGGCGGGCTGTGTTGCACGTCACGGACCCCGACGAGGTCAGTTAGGCATTTTCGTCCTCATACTCAGTCATATTCATTTTAAGGTTTAAGGTTTAATTTTTGTCTCCGTCCTCACACTTATTCCACATATTTTCGTTATTATAATAATTCAGACTGTCAGAGAGGAATGGCGGCGTGTTGTGAAGCTTGCTATCAACTCTGACGAGAGTGAAACGACGTAGAAGAAGAATATTATTCATGAATACTTTTACATTGGGACCATGGATCACTCTAGGGACCTTCGTTTAATTCAGTAATAAAATTGTGCCTATCTTTTTAATTCTTGTAATATTTATCTAGTTTTTCGTCATCTTCCTAACGTTCTTCCCGGTAGTGCCCTAAACGAGGCAGCAGTCTGCTTTGGCACCTAATCCCAAGATTTATTTATTTATTATCCACCATTATCAGCAGTAACAGCTAAACCTTACGTGCTAATTGGTATTACATTTAACATTCGAGTCACATACAATATTTAAATACTTGTCTTAAGTACCTATAATCCGATTACAAATAGTTACATAAGTCAGGTTACATTATATTTAGTAAAAAATTAAATATTCACATAGAATAGTCATAAGACTTAAATATTCAATAGTAACTGGCACTATCAACTGTTTCCAAGTATCGTAATGAGGCGGATATAAATCTAGGCTCTGTGGTTAAGGAAATGTCCAGTATCCTATCGCTGTCTTGAATGCTGCGTCACAGCCTGATTTGGCGTAGGTGCCCCGAGAGAAATCTGGACCGTATTGGGATTCTCTGTTAAACGTCAAATGATATTTCGCACATCAGTTTTTGTGGTACGAGCCGTGGTTTGGCCTCGTGTCTACCAGAATGAAAGTAGCTTTGTCTTGCCGCTCAGTTGCAGTGGCTACTCAATAATCATCATGGTTTTTGTAGACGGAAAAATAAAGGAGCCAGATTTGCTTCCAAGTCTGACTTACCCTTTAACACTTTCACTGCCAGGAATTCGCCTAGCGGGCGCCTACACCGTAGTCGCTTTCCGCTACATACGAGACAAACCACGGGATTGGCTACGAGCGTAGCGCGTAGTGATTCATTGCAATGAATGTATTAGGATGAGATATCTTACTTTGGTCATGTTCACAGGTATGGTGCATCGCAGGCGGCGCCGGCGGCGGGGCGGTGGCGGTGTTCCCGCCCCGCGCGCCCGCCCCTGCGCGGCAGACCGTCCGCGCCCTTCACGGCCACTCCGCTGCTCACCACGCCTCGCTGTCCTTGATGGTGGTGGCTCTGACCTTCTTGCAAGGTTAAATGTACGGCGACATCGTTTCATAAGGCATGAAACAAGTGACTGGGAGAAATCACTTTGACGTGACGTTGAAGATTTGTAAGTTGATGGGTCAAAACTGGCCTCATCAAGAGTGGCAAGTGAGGTTTTCACGCCAATGAGCCTAAAAGCGTGGTGAAGTAATGAAGTGTAGTGCACGTCCAAAGTGAAAATGTAAATAGTGAATAGAGTGCTAGAGGATTTGTGGACCCTGTGGCAAAATTTCAAAGCTGTAAGTAAGTAAAAAGTTGGAGCAAAGATTGAAGTTTTGCAACCTAGTTACTGATTGCGATTGATCCAAAGAGAGCGAATTTAAAGTTGTGACAACGGTTTGCATTGAGAAACAAATAGATAACTGAACTGTTCGCGATTCAAAGAAACGCTTAAAGAAAGTTCAAGCAATACAGACTACTCATGATGGAAACTAAGGATGTAGGATAAGACTGCGCAAATGTTGCGGAAATTGTTGTAGACTTGAAAAGTTTATTGTGGCCCCTCCGGGGCAGTAGATACGTCCTCCCGCTTGCTCTTCTTTGTGGTGGCCCATGAGGGGGACGCATGTGACGTCACGGCCGACGCACACGCGTCGTCACCGGCACCACGCATGTGACGTCACGCCCGACGCACACGCGTCGTCGCCGGCACCGTACTCTGGCTCTCTATCCGTATCGTAGCTGTTCGTATCTAGGGCAACGCCCACTATCGTACGGGACTCGTCCCTTAATTTAGTCTTCGTAGGATCTATATGTAACTTCGTTATACTTAGCTATCTCTATACGCCAGTACATTTCGTTATTAAGGCATCCCTTCCCTCTCTCCGATCTTTTCTTATTAAAATTTAAGCTTCCTTTAATGGGTATTTTGAGAAAACAGGAAGATAATGTGCCAAATCGTTGATATTTTAAAATAGATTTGTCTTATAATTAATAAATGTGGAAGTTAATTTAGTGATAACTTTTAACAACGGTGAGTAATGTATTGTAACACCAATCGAAATGAGATTAAAATTTATTGTAAGTTGGAGCGAGCGTTGTGCTGGGGGGCGCTTAGGGGCCTCACGAGACCGCCCGAGGCCTCGCCTGGCCTTGTCCAGCAGACACCGGTGTGTGAAAGGGTGCCTCTATAGATCGTGTCAGTACACTTTCTCTGGGCCTCGCTTGGCCTCGGGCGGACTCCTAGCGCCCAGCGCGACCAGCTAGCACACCGCTATATATTTTATATAGATGTCAAATTCGTAAAATTAACGTTTGAAACATTATGTATCATAGCTGAATCTAAATCATGTAAATTTCGATGTCAATTTTAGTGCCCGCGTAGCCCGGGCTGTTTTGTATGGACAAAAGTTTGCTACCACAATTTTTGCAACTAATTACACTAGTGTAAATGTGAACAGAGTTAAATTTGTATCGGATGTTTGGTGTTGATGTTGATCGTTAGTTTTGGTTGTTGGCAATTGTCCGGCGGGGTGGCGCAGTCGCGATCAGTCGCGTCCGGCCTCGGCTAGTCGCGTTTAGTTTAGTTGTAGACGGTAGTGAGATGTATTTTTGTACAAACGTCGCCGTCAATTGTACGATGATTTGAAATTGTATTATAAAACGATGTACAACGTTTGGTTACGTACCTGAATGGAAAACCGTCCAGCGGATTCGAAGTAGATTAAGAGCTAACCCCTCTCCCGCGCTCTGCGCCCTTCGGTAGCAACTACACCCTTTCGTAGTAACTATACCTTTCTCTAGCGACGACTCGTGCCTGCACAACCAAGTTTCACTGAGTGTATGTAATGTGTCATTACAGTGTGCGTACAAGTGTATAGTACTCTTAATAGGCTACGCGTGAGTGGAAGACAGCGTAAATAAGCTATTTCAAAACAAATGAGGATGTAATGTATTCTTAGCTTAATTTTTACCCGATAGTGGACATGTCAAGGAAAAAAATATAATTTGAATTTAATATTCCTGCGTGAATATTCTATAGTCATGCAAGGTGTTGTATAGATTTTCAATCGGCAAGTCTAAGCAAGAGGGACTACGGAGCGGGAAATTGCATCCATATCCTCGCCTCGCTGATCGAAAAGCTGTAATGGAAACGTAAAGACATATTTAGTTGCCTATTACGATAGATGTGACATGGATACACTCAGCGTAGTTGGTACACAGGCCAACTCACCAGCCCCGCCCCCCGCCGGCGTCCGCCGTCCGACTCCAATCGATACGCAACTTCCACAAACTTTCACGACTCCGCTAACTCTTTTATACTTCGCGATTGCGGCTATGCGGGGATGTTTTCTCGTGTAGGGTTGTATACAAATCGTGGGTAATGGTCGTGTTTTAGCGTAGAGACAGTATGAAACATTTGTCAATTTCTGACCCTACTATGGAAAGAGATTAGTCGCATTATCTTGTCGCTCTCACATGAGAACTAGTAGGTCTTTAGGAATTTTCATTAGTTCAACTGTATCGATTACATGGACTTTGTTTCAAAAACTACTGTCGAACATGAACAAAAGGAAAATAACGAGAGAAAGGGTCAGAAACTTAACTAATTATTTGGTTGTCACATATTATGGCAAACTGAAGACAGCCTAAACGGTTTCCCTGTTTATAAACATTAATTAAACATCTAAATTGCTTTATTGCAGATGATTTACTAAGCTATCAAGGCCATAATACTTCTTGCTATAACCTCACTCATATTTCTGCAATTGGATACATAATAGTAATGAGAATAAGAATAACGTTCTATGCAAAGTCGCCCCAAAGTTGAGGAAAAAGTTTGGCAGCATTTATGTAGTCTAATGGACAGTATTGCTTTATTGCAGATGATTTACTAGGCTATCAAGGTCATAATATCTCTTCTTGCACACATCACATCTTCATCATCTTCTTGACATCTCACTCATATTTCTGTAATTGGATACAGAATAGTAATGATAATAAGAATAACGTTCTATCCAAAGTCGCTCTAAAGTTGAAGAAACAGTTTGGCAGCACTTATGTAGTCTAATGAACAGTATGCATTTTCCTGAATACCGTTTGGGTTGGAGTCGGGCGTAGGGCCGTAGTTTTGTTGTAAGTTCTGTACCTAGCGTCCATTTCGATACTTCGTGTCACGTATCGGTGCCAACATAATTTAATAGATCATAATATATATTTACATTATTTAGTAATATACATTTTATTGATTTGATATTGAATGTACAGAGCATAATATATTCATCGCCATGTGTTTATGGAAACTCGTATACCGGATAAATAAATGATATAAAATATATGAAGTTTTCTTTTCATTATTCCACTTGACTTTATTCGGTAAATTTCAATAATCCGGCGCGCTTGGGCCGTTCTGGCGAAAACGAGGCTTGGGTTGTAGGGATTAAAGTAGATTTTCCTTATTAAGCTAGCTTTTAATAAAATTAATCCCGAGGAGAGTGCGTGATAGCAAGGATGGTTTCCGCACCGCTGGTCCCGATCCTGACGAAATACTCAAAATGTGGGCCGGTCCCTAAAGGGCTTCGCTATACCGTATTATGGAATATCCTTCACGGAGGAATGACTTAAGCCATTCTTTTCATCTCTTAATGAACCACTTTTCTAGCGCAGCTGAGTAAGTATGAAACACAAACGTTATGTATGAACAAAGGAACGGATTATTGTTTGATACAGTCGGCCGCGAAAGTCAATGAATGGATCCAAATTTTCAAAGCACTTAGCCCTTATTTCACCATCTTGTCACGTTGACACAATGACAACTAACTCGCTACACATTTCTGTATTGAAAAGTAACTACAATTG
The DNA here is from genome assembly GCA_947578815.1 of Epinotia ramella. Classification (NCBI taxonomy): domain Eukaryota; kingdom Metazoa; phylum Arthropoda; class Insecta; order Lepidoptera; family Tortricidae; genus Epinotia; species Epinotia ramella. The sequence continues at coordinate 16,311,631 of OX388224.1, read as the reverse complement.
CGTGGAATAACTTTTGAAGTACAGATAATTTTTATTGTCAAGGTGTCAAACTTGGTGAAATAGGGAACTGCTTCGGGACTTTCGAGGCTGACAGTATGTGATGAGAATAAGATTTAATGAATATATCTTCATCTAACATTCGTTCTCTGATGATTATGTTTATAACTATGGTTATCGGATTATACACACACAGCAAACTCACTCGCGAGTAACAAAAATGGGAACACATCGCATAGAAAAAAGCCTCATAAAAAAAATGCACCGATGTTAAATGCTAAGCTCTTCAGTATATACGAGCGCGTTAGGTATACTAACCTACCTAACCTAAGGCGTCAAATATGTATATCTTAATATTAACCCTATTTCATCGATATTACAATCGGTGTTGAGACTTTTTAAGGAATTTGTAGTATGTAAGAAAGTAGACGAGCTTTTGTGAACGAAGCCAAATAGAGCGACAGTTTAATGTCGTATAAAGAACTTAATACAGTAGCAGAGTTATGGCCGGTGCAACCCGTGTCGAAACGTCAGAAGGAAAGGTAAATAAAGATAGCGTTAGACCCGTGAAAAATAATAATTTAGTAGCAGAGATAATAATTCAAATAATAATTAATTCAAAAAAAAAATTTTTTGGAAAAAAGTGCATAACGTGTTTATTTTTCTTATAATTCACCTTTTTATGTTTTACTTTTATAACTATTATGGACATACCACATAAATACATTGATTCAATGACATGCAATGAATAAATTCAACAAATATTGTGTGCCAAACGATACTGTGATCTATTATAATAACTCACTTTCAAACAATAAATTATTTGTATTGTGTTTGTATTTCACTTGAATATATCTCGTTCGACTCCTATCGGATTACTGTCACGCCTTAACATATTGTGCCGAACAAAATTCCAATAATTTTTATATCTACTCCACTGCTCCGCCTTTTCCTACCCTTCCATCTTTCTTATTACGTCCTTGAAATGTTCCAAACCTTTCATTAATTATGAGGATCCCAATTGTACTCATGAATAAATATGAAAAGGTTATGTTAAACAAGCGACTGGGATATTTCGCGTCCTTTGCAATTTATATGGAGGCTTTCTACCTTATTCCCAATTATGAAATGGTTTCATAATGATTGATCAAAGCTTGTAAGTGACAATGAATAAATATTTCGGAATAAAAATTGGACTAACCACATAGAAGCCTGAATAGGATTTTTGTTAAATTGCTTATTAAAATTACAAACATAAAAATAAAAGCGATGATAGCCGGGTAATGCACACGTATGACTCTTCGTATTGGCAGAGAATAAGTAATGTAATAGTACAAAGGAATATCAAAGTAATCAAATAAAGACTAAGAAATCCCACACGCACCCTGTTTTGCTCCATCGTTTGCCAAATTAAAACGGCAGGTAGGTTGGGTCGTTAGCTATCTTTCTCGCCCTCCAAATAAAATGTTGTGTCCAGTGGTATTTCTTTTGTATTCTTTTAAAATAATTTAGTTTCAACTTGAATACAAAAAAAGGAAGTGGTAGAGCCTAATTTTTGAAGTGAAAACTTCTTTAGCGGCGTTGAGCACTTTCTGGGATGGGGAAGTTTTGTGACGTCAGATGTGAAGGAGGTCACTTTTTGCTGCTAGCCGATTCAACTTCATTTAAAACTGAACGCTATTCGTAAGAGTATAAAGCCGTTAAACACTTTTTGCAATAGCATATTCTGCAAATAAATTTGTAATAATACCAACGCGTCCTTCACCGTTTTGCTATTGAGAAAATTCGAATAGGTCGAATTTGGGCGTTATTCCTAAAGAGATAAAGCTTTGAAAAATATTTGGCAATGGCAAAAACAAATTGGTATTGAGTTTGCCACCGCGCGCCGGCGCACCGGACCCCGGCACCGTTACGCCGCGGCGGCGCGTTGGGCCCGTCGCAGCCAACGCGCCCGCGGGCCGTCCGCCTAAATAATTGATAATTGTTTATAAATTTGCGTCAAATCCATTTTTAGGGTGACATCGTAAGATGTCATGTGACCTGGCCTCTATTTCACCAACTTGACAATTGTCAGCGACATATGTCGGCTTACAATTCGACATATGTCGCTGACAATTGTCAAGTGACAGGTGACAACTGACAATTTTGTAAATTATTTCGTATAGAAATGCATATAAACATGACAAGCATTTTGTTACAATTGTCCTAATTTTAATCAAATGACAATTATGTTGTGAAACATGATACATTTTTCCAACTCGACATATTTGTAGATTTGTCAGTAATTGTTGACATGAGATCGAGGCTGTGTCAGCCTATCGTTACAATTGTAGTGTTGTTAGTTACAAAATGGCTCTCCGCGAAAGCAGTACCTAGTAGTGAGATTGAGAGCGATTTAGATGAGTTCGCATATAGGAGAATATATAAAGAACTAATAAATTTCTCCTTTGACGTCACTGACTTTGCGTTGAAGGAAAAATTTCGAATTAGTAAAACCAGTGTCAAATATTTAATAAATGAAATCGGTACAGTTATAGATCACCCAACTACAAAAAATAAAGCTTTGACGCCATGTCAACAAATACTGTGTACTTACGCTGCATTGGATGGGTTCGGGATCTCAATACCATGTTAGTGGTGACAACCACGGCGTTTCGAAGCCAACGATCCGTGGCCTCAGCGCTGTTGCCGATACCTACAGAGTTTTATTTCAAACATCAATTAATACGTCAAATATAATAGCGTTCCAAACATACATCGATCGCGGTGAAATGCGATTAACCGACCGTAGTCAACAACAACAAGGAACCCATGCCATGGCCATGTCCGTCTGCCCGTCTTCGGCTTAGCTCAGTAACCATTACTACTAGAAAACTGTGATTCGGCATGGGTATATAAATCAATCACGCCGACAAAACAATACAATAAAATCTTTAAAAAAAAAAATTTTTTTTAGGGTACCTCCCTTACACCTAAAGCGGGTATGTATTTTTTTCTCGTTAAACCCATGGTGTGGGGTATCGTTGGATAGCTCGTTATAAATATTATGGGTTTCCAAAAACCTTTTTTAAAATCAGTGATTAGTTTGCAAGATGTTGGGCTTTAACGCCTTAATTTTTGTTCGTTTCATGTGTCGTCGTCCCCCCCCCCTGCCAGCTAAATGGCTACTACTGGGGATGTGAAAAAATTCATGGTAGTAGTACATATTACAATGAATTTAAAAGGAAAACTATGACGGACAAGTAGGCATAAGTAGTTACCGACTAATAGCCGACCAACTTAATGTGTACTTGGAAAGGCCAATTTTCGTAGAAATTCGGCCGACACAACCGCACGTCGATGTAACTAAGACAGGCAACTACGGAACCCTACACTGCGCGTGGCCCGACACGCACTTGGCCAGTTTTTATTATTATTCTTATTGGCATTAACTAAACGCAGATAACAATGAGTTTTGTTTAATCTCGGTTTTTTTACGTAACTATTGACAATTGGCTGTATTGCGAATTTTAAAAGTCTATACTTATATGAATTTTAATAAAAAAAAGTTTTGGATGAAATTAAAAGTAGAGAACCTGCACAATAATGTACATTTTCTTAAACTTGCAATGAAATGTTGACATAACTTACTTCAAATTATTTCATTGCAAGTTTGAGTAAAGAAAGCACTATACAAATCTCGGCAAGAAACGGTGTTGCCGGCCGCGTAATCTACTTGGCCTACAACTTTCGTTTCCCGGCCCTATAGTAATGTCTATTCCCGGGCATGACCGCGAAGTAATTCCACTTTTTTAAATTTATTATCGCATCGACGCATGTAACGATGGACTTCGCGATGTGTTTTTAATACGTTACTCGCAAATAATTTTAACTTTGATAGAGCCATACAACATTACACATTACAATAAAATAATAAATAGGCTCTACCACTTCTATTTTTTTTATACTCAAGTTGAAACGCGTAAGCATGTAGAAAATTTCTAAATTATTTTAAAAGAATACAAAGAAAATACTAGTTGACACAACATTTTTTTGAAGGCCGGGAAAGATAGCTAATGACCCAACCTACGTGCCGTTTTAATTTAGCAAATGATGAAGCAAACACCCTGTATAACGCAATTTCAAGGTATCTGTCCCAGTCCTTGAGACTGAGCCAATAATTAACACTTTCAATCATAATTCCAATACAGGCGAATAAATAGGTGTCAATCTGAATTGTAGTTCAGAGGCGTGATCACATAACACGCATCTACCTGACGCGCGTACAGTGCGTTACGTGATCATGATCAAACTGCAGGTGTAAAACATAGAGACGTTTAAATTTAAATAGATTTGAAGGATGTTTATGAATAAACTTATCAGAGTTTAAGACAAAATGAAGGCTAATTAGTGTAAATTGTCTGAGACAGGCCCTCGGCGTGATGCGTACTGCCTTAAGGAGATTAGCAGTGAGCTTCCCCGTCATTGCCGCGTGTTTAGACGCGTGTCAGATATGAAGGGCGCGTGTTTAAGCTCGCGAATGGGCTTAGTGAGTCTTGGCGAACTTAACTCCCGAAATAATAGGCATTGTAAGTATAAAGAATCCTGGATTTTTTTGTTCACATCGCCCGGATAGCGGGAAACAACCAGGAGCACCTGGTGGTTACTGGCAAGGTGGATGGCAACGACCAAGAGGGAGGATTCCGACTAGATGGGCCGATCAAATAGGCTCGACACTGAATATCAACTTGCATGAAGCACTCCACGGCCTTCACGCTACTAAGGACCGGAACAGATAGAGTGCGTCACATGAGGGAGTTCACAACCTTCAGCAATGAGGAACACGACGCAAAGAGAAGGAGGAGGTAAGTATAAAAGGTGTGATTAACACATGTTGAACTTTTACTTGAAGAGGTGGTGTGAAGGGGTTCAAATATTCACGCACGAGACAGTAAGCCAAGTGTGGTCATTTGAATTGAACCTCATATTCACTGCCAAGAAGTGGTACGAGCGTACAACCAATAGATCGAATCGTAGAGATAGATCCCGTGGTTTTTCACATAAGTAGTGGCTAAGCGGGCTCCTGGCAGTGAAACTATTAATATATAATATATCTTTTATATGGGAACACCCAAAAATTCCGAAGAGTAGTTTCTCCGAAAGCATCATTATTTCGAAATTTCAATACTCCTAACGCCATTTACCGCTTGACAAAAATTTGGACGCAGATTATTAAATAAAATACATACATAAATAGGTAAGGTTAGGTTAGTATTATATCCTGAAAGATCAAAAAGAATATCAGCGGGAGAAGGTTTTCGGAATGATGAAATGCTGAAAAAATATGCCACCCGGAGCAAAATTTTGTATCGATTGATACCTCATTGATCATTAATTAGCTCCGATACTAAACGCTCCGGACACAAGTAAATATACAAACTTTCGGCTCCACCGTAGTCGGACAAAAATTGAAGCTACAATGCTTGCAATGCAATGATTTTTCACAAACACAGTCCATGAACAAGTCTTGATTTTTAGGGTTCCGTACCCAAAGGGTAAAAACGGGACCCTATTACTAAGACTTCGCTATCCGTCCGTCTGTCTGTCACCAGGCTGTATCTCAAGAACCGCGATAGCTAGACAGTTGAAATTTTCAGAGATGATGTATTTCTGTTGCCGCTATAATAACAAATACTAAAAACGAAATAAAATAAATATTGAATGGGGGCTCCCATACAACAAACGTGTTTTTTTGCCGTTTTGTCTGTCGCCAGGTTGTATCTCAAGAACCGCGATAGCTAGACAGTTGAAATTTTCACAGATTATGTATTTATGTTGCCGCTATGACAACAAATACCAAAAACAAAATAAAATAATTATGTAAGGGGGGCTCCCATACAACAAACGTTTTTTTTTTTCAGGCTGTATCTCAAGAACCGCGATAGCTAGACAGTTGAAATTTTCACAAATTATGTATGTCTGTTGCCGCTACAACAAAAAATACTAAAAACAAAATAAAATAAATATTTAAGGGGGCCTCCCATACAACAAACATTTTTTTTTTTACTGTTTTTATAGATTATGGTACGGAACCCTTTGTGCGAGCGTCCGACTCGCACTTGGCCGGTTTTTATTTTTCTTTATACTTTGTGACATGAAAGAAAGATCCCATAGAAAAAACAGCAACATATAGTCAAAAATAATTTGCCTCGTCTACACAAACGCCCCTGGATTAGAATATTTATATAAAAGTACACAAACAACTGCAATATGTTAAGGTAATATAAGAGCAAAGCAGTATATTTACCAGCCAGTTCAATCCAACATTACAAGACTACACTCATCGCAACAATGAACAGGGATGCGGTGGTCGTTGATGACGACGATGATTTTCTACGTAAGTATAGTTGTGTTTCTGGCAATTCAGAAGCTATCAGTAATAAATGACATTTCCGTTACACAGCCACACACCACACACACACACACCACACCGCCGTGACAGTGCCAGTACCATTGAAAATGTAGCAGTTGGAGTGACGGAATCAACGGTAAAAAGCGGGCAAGTGCGTGTCGGGCCACGCGCAGGGTAGGGTTCCGTAGTTGCCCGTCTGTCACAAAATGCGGATTTAAAAGAGGCTTTTGGGGTTTTTATTATAGCTTACCCTCGTAAATAATCGTATATATTAGATACTACATAAACTAATCGAGCCGCAGATCGCAAACTTTTAGCAGCAACAGATTATTTACGTAAAATAATTACGAATATCTCCGAACAGCATCAAGCCGCACATGACAACTAGCCGCTCGCGCAAGAAGCACCGTGCCGTAAGTCCGCCTAAGTTTTAGCATTGCGACGGGCATGTCGCAGGGCAGGTCTTTTGCGCGCCCGCCGCGGGAAGAAGCACCGTGCCGTGAAAAAGCAACTCTACCGTCCACGGTAAAAAGTTCAAATTCCAATGACAATGTATATGTATACCCGAAATGAAAAAAACAGACAGACAGACAGACGGACGGACATAGCGAAACTATAAGGATTTCTTGTTGACTACGGAACCCTAAAAACGGGGAATGACAGTTTTATTCATTTGTATCATATTACTGACTGCTGATCATGACTGATTCCATACTTTGATATTATACATTCAAAAGTAACTGTGTCTATCTGTCCTTTTCACGCTTAAACCACTGAAACGATAAAGATGATTATTTTTTTGGGAACAAAAGTTTGTATGGAGGCACCGTATAAAGTAATTCCACGCGAACAAAGTCGCGGGAAGAAGCTATTAATCAAAGAAATATATTGGTACCACGAATGCGCGCTAACGCCAAGAGCTTCTGTCAGAATGAGTGCAAGTATTGATGTGCATCGCTTACTATGTATGAGCTCCCCGAGAACTACTTAATTCAGAGCAAGTTCGATTGCTTACGTAAAACACGATAGAACTTGAGGTGGCTCGGTCGGTAGAGTGAACGTTAGTAAACAGGGGTCGATCTCCGACTTGCGTTTCACATTCCGATTTGATTCACACGACTTAGAACTGTTGACAATCAATCATCATCATATCAGCCGAAAGACGTTCACTGCTGGACATAGGCCTCCCCCAAAGAGTGTCACAATGACCGGTCCTGCGCCACCCGCATCGCACGTACCGGAAGGCGCAGCGTGGGTAGACCCAAGGTGGACAATCAATACGATACAATATTAAAAATTTCCAAAACTCAGCCAGCCCGGGTAGTTTTATTAGGATTAGGTGAGTACTGAGTATCCACCGAAGCTGTGCGAGGTAGCGAGAAGCAATGGCTTTGCTAGCGCTCGGCCACGCATCTCTTTCGCATAGGAGGATCTTCTCGCACACCCCTCCACTACCCCGCAGCATGGCTTCTGAAGGTTAACCCATATACAGGATGCCCATTCGCTCTCATGTATGAGAGGAGGGCTGTGTCGAGCGGTGGGAGTGGGACTTAGCTAATTTAGACTCGCAGGCGCCCATAAGTTACGGCTCAGATCTTACAAAGAGGAACATTTGGTCGTGCCTGCTTACCTGTAGGCAGGCCATAAATAATGGTTGTTTGCCTGATGGCAAACGAGTATGATTATGATTACTCTTGGTATAACTCACACTCGTCACTAATATTATAAAGGAAGGTATAATCAGGGTAATCTCCGGACCAATTCATCGGAGTTAAAAAAATATTTCATCCGTGTATGAAATGGACAATGGACGATGGACATAGTTTATATTTTATCCCTCGAATCTATCTGGGTTCTTTATAATCGGGCTGAACCGCGCGGACATCTAGTAGTGTATAAAAATACATGCAACCGTTTCCCACTAACAGTAAACAGCGGTGTGAGAAGCATTTTATTGAAAGTTCCGCCGGCAGTCGAACAGCCATAAATTCTGTATGTTTGTTCGTCGGCGAAGTTGCGCGCTCATTTAAATAGTTCGATTTAGTTCGGGCGCCGACCGCAGTGGTGGGACAGAGTGAGGCGAGGAACCAGTATTTTGAAATAAACTTTCTCGAGTCATGTCCGTTTCACCGCCAAGACTAAAGACCAAAAGTGACAATGTCACTCCAACGTCGTTGCTATAAGAGAGCAAATACAAACCTTAAGTTAAAGGCTGAAGGTTGCTTTGAAAGCGGACGCCATAACATCTATAGTTGGCGCTGCAGGCACGACGACACACTAAACCTTTAGTCTTCAAAGGATTAAAATTATACTTATAGTAACGGTTAATATTTCAGTGATGATGAGATGTACCTATTGGCATTTTTTTGCATGCGGTTAATGCGCAAACACTGCCTCCGTACTGAAAACATGCACATAAATACAACAGACCACCACCAATAATGAAAAAAACCTCAACATGTGTTGCTCGCTACGAGGCATCATGAGGAGAGACTGGCAGGAGGTGTTGCTTACGCCACGTCCACTGCTATATTTTATACACTGACCGCTCATACTACAGCATGCGCAAAAGAGATGGAAGAGCACGTAATAACCTAACCTAGTCACGTTCATCATCATAAACTTAAGAGCCGGGCTCTTGTCGGTGGAGTAATCGCCATTCTGATCTTCTCTCTGCCACTGTTTGGAGCTCATGATCTTTCTCTTCAGCTTGATCCATAAACACACGTCTAGGTCTCCACGTTGTTCTAGTCACGATACTGCATGTAAAGCTGCGTACACTGTGGCGACCGGTGCGCGAGGGAATAAATATCCATGTTTTATCCGAGCGCAGCGAGTGTCTCACGCGCGCTTAGCGGCTTGTTACGGAACTAGTAGCTAACACGAGTTGGCTGCGGTTTGCTCAGGTAACCAGAACAAGTTCTTTATGCGTGTTTTGTGATTTCATGCCGTTTAATCGAAACTTTTGACAATTTATTCGGAACTCTCCGTGAAGTGGATTCCACGTAATAAGTATTTGATAACGTTTCATATTATTCTTGTTCGTCAATTTTACTCTTGGCAGAGTGGTGATGGTCAATATTATTCTGCAATAGCCTTACTTACAATATTAGCGAATTATCTGGATACTAATTCTTCGCAATGCTACTTAATAATTTAAAACGAAAGTTCGAATGTTTGGATGTTTAGATGTTTGTTACTCAATCACGCTTAAATGGCTTAACCGATTTGGATGAAATTTTGCACGAAGATATTTGATAGCCGAGATTAAAATATAGGTTAGATAGTTTTTATCTAGTAGTCTTATAGGTTTTGATCTGTTGTTACCATTATTTACTAAGCAAATTTTTTGTAACATGTTTCTCTCTTATCGTGGTGCAATAAAGAGTATTTATTATAATAATAATAATAGGGAATATTCATGTCATTTTTTTATTTTTTTTATCTATTCTATAAGTAATTATATAACCGGAAAAAAATATAACACTTTCACAATATTATTAAATAAGCTAAAAAAAAAAAATTAAAATTACTATCATTTTCGGACGATCAAAACGCCACCATTTTGGCGCGCTCATTTGTGACGTCACCGTGCAGCTTAGTGCACGGCGATTCTTAAACAAATTAACAACAAAGTGTTTGATTCACACTTTTAATAAATGTGAGTGATTAAAGCTTATAAGATCAACTTATTGTAATGGAAGAGCACACAAAAGCTTATTATAAATATTGTATTGTCCCTATGTGTGAAAATCACATTAAAACTGCAAATATTTTCATATGCCCAAAGGTGCAAATATAAGGATAAAGTGGTGTAAGGCGATGAGGAGAGATAATGTATCGTGCTTGAGTAGTTTATATTGTTGTGAAGATCATTTCGACGTGAGTATTAAATATGTATGTACCTAAAATCTTTTTTATTATGACTCGCGAACAATATAGGTAAACAATAACCTAACCTCAAAATTGTATTATATACTTATTCATAAAACTATTCTGATTCCCAATTTTTTTAGTTATTAATGTTACAAATATTATGAGTTTTGTTGATCAACAGCTGACTACGAGTGTTGATTTTGATCAAGAAACCTTTTAGCTAAGTTTCTTTGTTTGCACTGTTGATCGAAGAAAGTTAAAAGAATTTAATCCTTTTTACTGAGTGACCTACACAAATTTGTTTTATTTATAAGCCTTGACGAAAACAACCTAGTTTGTTAAAGTTCATAAAGATGTTCTCAACATTTAACATTCCTAATAGGTACCTACATATCTTTGATTATATAATACTAGCTTCTGCCCGCGACTCCGTCCGCGTGGAACTCGTTTATACTATCTCTATACCAAATTTCATCCAAATCGGTTCAGCAGTTTAAGCGTGAAGAGGTAACAAACAGACTTTCGCATTTATAATTTATTATTAAGTAAGTATATATAAAATATATAATATAACTAGCTTCTGCCCGCAACTCCGTCCGCGTGGAACTCGTTTATATCGTAGCTCCCCCCATATCCCCCAAAGGGATGAAGTGGGGGTGAAATTTTGTATGGAGCTACGATATAAATGAGTTCCACGCGGACGGAGTCGCGGGCAGAAGTTAGTATATATAATATATAAAGTTATAGTATAGTAAAATAGTATATAGTATGGATAAATATCTACTAGTTTTTTATTCCACTTATTTAACAAAGACACCTATTTGAAGTACTTAGTTTAAAAGTCTAGCTATTTGAATCGCCAAAATAGGTTATAATTATTTAATTGACCAATCTCACGAGTATAAAAACAAGGAATATGAAAATTTATTGAATATCTGTAACTTATATGTAATCCAGTGACCAAAAAAAAAGCCATACGATAAATAAATAATAACTTATTTACCTTGCAGCTTTTACTCCTCTTAGTTCAGCGGACGTAAAGTCACAAATATTTGCGAAGTATGTATTAAATTTAGTCATCATGAACACATCAATTTTAGGCAGATTATCCGACTGTGCCTTGACAAAACCGCCTTCAGTCATTGTGGCGAGTCTTTTTTCACTTAATAATTACCAAAAAACACTGATTATTTATCATAAACAGCGGCCAAACAATGCGAATAACTTTCAATAATCATACTAACGACCTGCACCGTGACGTCACGTTTCGCTCCGCCAATAGCGTTGCGTTTTGGAAATTTGCGAGGGAATTTGAAAAATAGTACTTTTAAACAATTTATTTTATCAATAGAAACATGATAATTTGAAAAAATAATCATGTGTGTATATTTATTAAGCAATATAGATTACACGTGATTTTTTTTGTCCATTTCTAAATCACATGCATATTCCCTATTATTATCCCGGGTCCACGCAGACGAATTCGCGGGCGGAAGCTTGTGTTAAATATAATAAAAAGCATTTCACTACTACATCTTATCTTATCTTCCATCCATCCATACTTAATATTATAAATGTGAAAGTGTGTCTGTCTGTCTGTCTGTCTGTCTGTCAATGAATGGAGATGAAATTAGGTATGAAGATAGTTTGGATCCCGGGAAAGGACATAGGATAGTTTTTGTCCCGGAAACCATCTCCGGAGGGGGTGAAAGTTTGTATGGTGCTACGATATAAACGAGTTCCAGTGGACTAATAAAATATAAATAAATAAATATTAGGGGACAATCTTACACAAATCGACCTAGTCCCATAGTAAGCTCAGTAAGGCTTGTGTTATGGGTACTAGACGACGATATATAGATATAAATACTTAAATACATAGAAAACTTCCATGACTCAGAAACAAATATTCATGCTCATCACACAAATATTTGCCCTTACCGGGATTCGAACCCAGGACCTTCAGCTTCGTAGGCAGCGTCACTACCCACCCGGTCGTCGTTATCCACAACGTTAAGTGATATTATAGTTTACTTTAAAAAAAAAGTTTTAACCGACTTTAATTCAGTAGTCCGCCAAGCCACGTTAGTACATGAACATTTCCACATTTCCTTTCCACTTTACTACAGGTACAGTCGACAATACAGCTAACTGACCATCGGAAATCTAATCTGACCTTAAGTGCATTGTAATAAGGTTCTAGGTTTTCACGGTATGGTCAGTTAGCTGTGTTGTCGACTGTACCACTGTACATTGATCATTACAAGAAAAAAACCTAATCGCTGTACGTGGGCCGATAATATTTGAGGAGTTCCGTCGATTCATCAAGAATGGTGATTCTGAGACCTTTGGCACTTCATTAGTTGATGTTTCAACAAAATCGTATCAGAATCTGTGACGTACGGTCGCCATCAGATATATCGAAGCGGCCACAGTGCTCACAAATATCTGAACACGTCTCTATTGTCAAGGCATTAGAGACGTGCTCAGATGTTTGTGAGCACTTTGGCCGCTCCGATATATCTGATGGCGACTGTACTTTTATAGTTTTATGGGGTAATAGTTACAGGAGACAACTGTGGCCTTCATCATCAGTTCCACTTCACCACATTTTGTGGTTTCCGGACAATACCGAAATTACTAATTGCGTGCCCAATTATTTAAGGAGTTCCCTCTATTCCTTATGGATCGTATATCCAACTGGATATTTGAAAATAATGGGACCAATCTGGAATGACGGAATTCTCATTGAAAATAATAATTATTAAAAAAACAACCGAATTGAGAACCTCCTCCTTTTTTTGAAGTCGGTTAAAAACGACAACCATCTACGGCCCGCTGAAGCGTGCGAAGGGCTTCTTTATTATTAACCATTTCTCTACATTTCTTTCTTTTAAATTTTAGTTCCTTATTTTCTGAAAGTCTTATCTTTCTCCCAAACAACTTGAAATTATATAAAACTACATAAAAATGGTTCATAATGCGACTAAGAAAGTTAAAGCGGTTGGAATGCAAGAGATATATTTCATATTTAGTACGTGAGTAAGTCTTTTAAGAATAATCCAGCTACTTTATTGCAGAAGACATGCACAAACAAGTCACTCTTCCAAGACAACCAATTTATAAAACCGTGCACCAAAAATAACACAACCATGCAGCCAGCCTCCACCTTAAACCGTCGAGACAAGGTCTATTATAGATTATCTCAAGTGCACTGGACTACTGTCAAATTTGTACGTTACCATGCAGCTAGCAGTAACCTTAAGCCTTTCACACAAGGTCTATTATTGCTTGTCTCAAGTGCATTGGTGTCAAATTTGTATGGCTATTGTTGCTCAAAAGTTGTACGGAAGCGACACGGAAATGCCTTTGCGTCTGTGTCTGTGGCAAGGCGCCAGGACCATTCAGAAGTAATACTAAAACTGATTTGAGTTGGCCGAGTTGTGTCCCAGTAATCCGTTCAAAAAGCGACTTTGTTGTTGAAGCTAGAAAATCCAATACCCAATAACAATTTAGTAAAACAGTGTATAGCCTTAATAATTACTTAATAGTTGTTAGAAATCTCTGAACCAAGATAATTATACTAGGGACAGATTGTGAGATCGATTATAATTACCACTCAGTGCCCTTAGAAAAGGTCTTAAATAAGGTTATATTCTCATCATCATCATATCAGCCGAAAGACGTCCACTGCTAGACATAGGCCTCCCCCAAAGTGTGCCAAAGTGACCGGTCCCGCGCCACCCGCATCCAGCGGACTCCAGCAACCTTTACCAGGTCATCAGTCCACCTTGCGGGCCCAAGGGACCACCAAAACTAAAAGGCTCTCTAGCTCCACTCAGAAGCTCATGAAGGAAAGGAGTGATATGATTCTACAGTCTTCAGCCGATGCGACCTTATACCGGCAGCTCAATAAACAGATCTCCAAGTCCCTTACCCGCGATCTGCGCCAATTCAATACAAATCGTATTGAAGAGGCCATCAAGCGTAATAAGAGCTCTAAAGTGTTCTCGAGAGATCTGTCTGTAGGGCAGAGCCAGCTCGCGAAGTTAAAAACTGAAGATGGTAGAATCGTTTCCTCTAAAACCGAGATTCTGGGTGAGATAGAGCGCTTTTACGGACAGCTATACACGTCAACACGCAGACCCGAAGTTGGTCGGGCGGAAGACCCTAAGAGCTAGACTAACCCGGCACTATACCGACGACATCCCGGACATCAGCCTGTACGAGATTGTAATGGCTCTTAAACAGCTCAAGAACAACAAGGCTCCCGGTGAAGGTTATATTCTACAAAGTAAAAATTTGAAAGTTCCAAAAAAAGGGTTAATTTCAACCCAAAAAAACATACTTTAGGTATATACGTCTATACATATTTTTGTATGAATCTAACGACAGCTTTACTATTATTCGCAAAACATATTTTATCTACGATGTAATAGATTCTAGGGCTCCTTTCTGTCATAATTCTTTCACTTTTAAGAATGACCAATAACTTAACACAAAATACAGGGTGTTTAAGTCAAGTAAGGGAAAATCTGAAACTACAAGAGGCTCCTTACAACCAGTACTATAAATTTAAGTAAATAAATCGCTAAACTTAAGTGGCAGTGGGCGGGGCACATAGCACGTAGAACCGATGGCCAGTGGGGCGGAAAGATTCTCGAGTGGCGACCACGTACCGGAAGGCGCGGCGTGGGTAGGCCCCCCGCAACGTGGACTGATGACCTGGTAAAGGTTGCTGGAGTCCGCTGGATGCGGGTGGCGCAGGACCGGTCACTTTGGCACTCTTTGGGGGAGGCCTATGGCCAGCAGTGGACGTCTTTCGGCTGATATGATGATGATGAAGTAAATAAACCCTGATTTTTAAACAGATTTGTCCGGATTCGGTTCCCGGCCGTGGGTTATTTGAAAAACTTTGAATGCAGTTTTATTTTTTTCAAAAATCTGTCTCGTGGTCGTGACTCCTAAGAGAAAGTTTCTGATTGTTCCTCACTTGCCCGCTTGAATAATGCACCCTGTATTATTAACTGTGGACCATTTCAAGCATTTCTTTGATTACGAGGATCTGAAAACCTGAAAACAATCCCTCTCTGAATTGACTCCCGTACAATGCGAGCAACAAAAACATAGTGACAAAGGATCCCGTTGACAAACGGACACGGATACAGCTTCTTCGACTTTTTATGTCTGGGTTATTGTGAGGCCAATGCTGGGGGGTTTTATAGATGTGTTATTTACCACGGTACAGTAGACATCAAAAATATGTATACGTTTCTTGCCTTATTCTGGAGTAAAGTGCAAGAGTATAAACATATCTGGGTAAGGACCAAATTCTTGGACGGCTTAACTCACTCAATTAAACTTTCAATGAAAGGTTTCCGTTGTGACACGAAAATTAACCATAGAATTGTATGGTTAATTTTTGTGTCACAACGGAACTTTGTTCACTTCTTCAGATTGTATGGCTACCTACCGACTAACCAGGCTAACTACTCGCCGAGAATTTGGTCCAAATCCATCTATGACATTGTCTGCGCGTAGATTTTGGCCCTCCACATCATATTTATATGAAGCTAGCTTCTGCCCGCGACTCCGTTCACATGGAACTCGTTTATATCGTAGCTCCATACAATTTTTCACCCCCCCCCCCTCTTTCATTTCCTTTAGGGACGATTTCCGGAATACAAACGATCACATGTCCTTTCCCGGGACTCAAACTATCTCCATACCAAATTCCATCTAAATCGGTTCGACGGTTTAAGCGTGAAGACGAAACAGAACAGACACACTTTCGCATTTATAATATTATAGTATGGATACTTATATACTATACATACTTCCACGTATACTATAAGAGTATAGTAAATAATAATTTATTAAAGAAAAATACAGTCAAAATATTACATTACATTAGGAACCTAATACCTAAAATTGACTACTAATCTAAACTTTCTCTCTTTTTTTTTTGTTTTTTTTTTTATTGTCATAAGCCTTGCCCTATCCACACATACCGCGCCCTCCACTAGGCCGTCCAGCGTCAGCTTCCCCCCTACGTCATCCCACAAACATTGGCGGTCCAGTTTCTCAGGCACAGGCACACCTGAGTTGAGAGTCGTCCAGGCTGTCAATGGTCTAAAAACCCCTCCGCCGATGCCAGGAAAGCTGGCAGACTCAAATCCCGCGCGCGTCTTACGCCCAACCCACCGTAACTAATGGGTGAAGATGCCAGGTCCCATTGGTCCAAATTGAGACATTCAACAGGTACTCCACTGGCTCCTTCAACACACAATCAAAAGTGTCAGTGTGCACCGGGTGAAACGAAGTCGGAACCGTGCGCAAAAAATAGAGTAAGTTTGGGAACAGCGAAACAGACCCGTAGCAAAATGAGAGCCACGTGCGCTGAGCAGCTTCAACCTCTCCCAGGAGTCCCAGGCAGACAGAAGAGTAAATACCTAAATAGTATATCACAATCATGAAGTAAACGATAAAATTGTCTGCTTAAAGATAAGTTGGACCAAATTTGGATTTAGTAGATTGGTAAATTAACGCCGACAAGTTTCTCCTTATCTCATCAATGTGCAAATATATAACAATTGGTTCATAACTAAGCGAGGAAACGGTGTTGAGGAGCAGAAAACGTGTTGTGTTGAAAATCATTAGCGGCGTCGCTCGTAGTATATGTAGCGAAAATGGCTTACATCATCCTCCAAGCGTTATTCCTGGCTGTGCCCCAAAGGAGCCCGGGGTCCGCTTTGACACATAATCTCAAGATTTGCCGAAGGCACTAGTTTTACGAAAGTGACCTTCTAACCCAGAGAGAAAACTAGACCTTATTGGAATTAGACCGGTTTCCTCACGATGTGTTCCTTCACCGAAAGGCTAACATTAAATATTCCGTACCTACATAAGTTCCGAAAAACTCGTTGGTTCGAGCCAAAATTCCAACCCACTTGACAGCCGCATGCCTGAACCACTAGGCTACCGTAGCAAAAATCGCTTATATGTAGCGAAAATGTACCGCAGTCCTCG
The DNA here is from genome assembly GCA_947578815.1 of Epinotia ramella. Classification (NCBI taxonomy): domain Eukaryota; kingdom Metazoa; phylum Arthropoda; class Insecta; order Lepidoptera; family Tortricidae; genus Epinotia; species Epinotia ramella. The sequence continues at coordinate 16,294,338 of OX388224.1, read as the reverse complement.
GATGATTATAATTCGTGGCCTAATTTTCGTAGGTAAATTAAAAACAATATTTATATATATGTTTGAGAAAACCGAATTCACTAAAGTGATAATTTTTGGAGTCCGTTATTTTTATTAAATATTAACACTGCTGGTGTTTTTTACAATTCAAAACAGCGACAAAGACAACCGACAAAGGAAAAACCAATTACGCAAATAATGATCCCAATACTGCCCCGATCTTCCTTTAAAACCTTTTAATTGGGAAATAAAAATAAATAAACCGGTCTCACCCCCTCCCCCCTCCCCCCCGGGGGAGATTAATGTTAATCGCCTCAGTGAGTAGATTCGCCAGGATTCCTTTGTTAGTATTCTCAACACAGTATTCGCCTCAGTCGAGCCAGTAATCAAAAACTTTGAAGACTTATTTTACCCTTTTCACGAAACAAATTATTTAATTAAATATTTTTGTTTCGTGTTATTTTTAACGAGGAAGTAGAGTTGGTAGAGCAGTCTAGCGTTAGTAGAAAGGTCGCAGGTTCAAATCCTGTCGGGGGCTACAGACGAAGATGGTTTATTTTTCCATTATATTCTTTCTCTGTATCATATCGTTTAAGACTTATTTTGTTACAAATATTTTGATTCTGATTCAATGTGTTAAAGACCACAGCTAAAGCACAATTTTGGTTCAGCCGTGCAGCAGGTCGATTACGTAACGCATTGTATGCGCGTCAGGTAGATCTAAATGTCACTTTTTCTTCTTATGAAGCGTTCAACAATAGCTCTTGTTTTGAAGGCACCTAGATCGTAGTTTTCAGGAAATACAGATGACAGAAGATGCATTGCGGAAGATAACCAACGTGATTATCACTACACCACCGAGACACTTCTTGACTAAAACTAATCTTTCAAGCGTTTGTAACAGTCGTCACTGGCGATCTCTGTTTTTAGTTTGAAAGATTTACTACTTTCACCTCGCTTATTGTGATGCTTTTGTAGTCTCAAGCCTACAGTGTCTGCTTACCATCAGCTTATACGCTTGTTTGCCACCGCCGTAGTATAAAAAAGTCATTTAGTTTCACCCAGGTTCAAGTTACACTAGGCAGTAGGGGTGAGACGAGTCGCGCGGTTCGTGGACGGAGGACCTAGAGCGTCCACAGGTTCATTATGTAGATTTTTTCGGTGAAAGCTGTTTGCTGATGTATTTTATTTTGCGTCAACGGCGGCGAGACGAGGGTGATTGCGATTTTGAAGGAGACGTCGATTTGTGTGATGTTAGAAATATACATAATGTGCCATTACGAAAATATAGAAAAACTGTTTTTTTTTTTACTACACCGACATTCGCTTCATAAAGCAATTTCTTTGATTCTGAAGAATAACCGATAAAGTTTCATCGATATTTACACACATCAATTTCTCATCAATCGTATAATTTTATCATATAGTGGTGTGGTTCTTCTGAGTAGAGCTTTCAAAAAGCTCGTATTGAATAGGAATGTCAATGTTGTTTATCAAAGAGAATAAGCATTGGAAACTTTCTAATGATGTACTATTCAAAGCTGAATTTCTTAGAATCAGTTCTTATTACCACAGCTAAAAACAGCTAAAAGTTGAATATAAGTTAAAATAGAGTACTAATAAGTCACTATAGTAGCGTTAGTTAATATGGCGAGGGGTGATTTTAAATATTAATAAATACATCACTTTTCAAACGTTTATATATTAGGAAAATTCATGTGTCATTTTCGCAAGTCATAAAGTGGGAATTACCGCCCGTAAACTAAAATTAACGAATTCTACTTGAGTGATCTAACGGGAAAAAGCTTTTTGTTTGTCAGATGTTTCAGGGAGAAATGTTTATTGAATACGTAAGTTTAGGTAAAAAAGGCAGCACACAGGCACCCATTTGAATGAAGCACCTTTCAAATCAGTCCGGATCGGGAAAGGGTTTTGAGGTTGCAAAGCCGGGGAGACTCAATCACTCCTCTAATAATGAGAATGTTTATTCTTTTTTTTATAATTAAACTTTAGTTAATTGCTGTCATGAATAAATGTTTTGAATTGAATGACTTATTCGCTAAGGTTCTCGAGTGGCGACCACGTACCGGAGGGCGCGGCGTGGGTAGGCCCCCGACAAGGTGGACCGATGACCTGGTAAAGTTGCGGGAGTCCGCTGGATGCGGGTGGCGCAGGACCGGTCGCTTTGGCACTCTTTGGGGGAGGCCTATGACCAGCAGTGGACGTCTTTCGGCTGATATGATGATGATGATGATGAATGTCTTATTCGCTAATCGAGAAATGGCTACAGGCCGCTGTGTGGTGTCGGTTTAGAGTAGCGTCACCCCCTTTCTTCCCGTCGTTAGGGTAAACGTCAATTATCGTCGGTAAACGACAAAATCTGATAATTATGTACATTTACAAGAAGTATTGAATATAATGGTATAAAAGTTCATAATATGTTAAATGACGACATAAAGCAATGCAATAATATTAGTGAATTTTCTAGAAAATTAAAATCCTACTTGAATACTCGACCATTTTATATCTTGAACGATTATTTTGATAAATTGTATAAATAGATTAGTATTATGACGTTTTAAAATATAATTTATATTTTGCATGACAAACCATGGCGGAACATGCCCCCATGTAAATTAATTCTACTGACACTTGCATTTAAATGTAACAGCTGTGTATGTTTTGCAAAATAAATCATTTCATTTCATTTCATTTCTTATCGAACCGGGCCGGAGCTGCCGGCTGGAGTGTTGTAGTGTAGGCCAGTATGGCCTATATGATATGCTAGCAACTGGTCACTAAACAATATTGTCTCCGTCGTACACCCCATAAAACATAGGAGTGGTACTGAAAATTTAATTGAATGTGCCTGCCAACCCATTTTGGTAACTCCAGCGTGTATGCTTGTATCTGTGAAAAATGAAGAATCACTTATCAGATTTTATAAATTCTTTAGTGCACGGAAAGTATAACTATTCAAATATCCAAAACCCCGCTAGTGTCAAATAACTTTTTAATTTTCCCTTTGAAAATGTATGATTTTTGTGGAAAAATCTTTTCTCAAACATGTTCAAAGTTATTGTTCATCATGCTCAAAAACGGTAGTCATTACGTTGTGATAAACCTTCAAGAGACTGAAACGCCAGTAATGGGTTCCTATTCTTACATTGCCAGTAAAGGAGTCAGGCCATAGCATTTGAAAGCACCTTTAGACTAGAGACTAGAGCCCAGAAAAGGGGTCCGACCGCAAAGCCGGTGGACTCAATCATCCCTCTAATAACGGGACGTTTTAAAATGAAATAGGGTCTGCTAAGCGGATGAAGGGGTACCGCTACCAGCAACTTCATAATCGAGGAGACCGCGGAATCATGTATAAACAATTTGAGGTCACTATTTGGTTCATCTTTTTACAAGCTTTAATTAAGTTGCACTGTTTGCAAAGAAAGGCATAATTATGTAGATGACCACGCAACAATGTGGCATCTCCACGCATCAGCAGTTCAGCTCGGGGTTACCATCATAAGTATGCCAATTTCTGCTCAATCGCATGCGGCGAAGTGCCTGGGAAAAGATTTTCAAGTATTGATAGACAACTTACATAATCGTACTTACATGCTTACATACGAACAGTACAGGTCAAATACAAGCTTGTAAATTAAACAATTGAGTACGGAAATGTTAAGAAACTTTCCAGGGTCACTAACCTTTCGAAGTATAGAATAACGTCTTACGTAGCAACAAAATGAGGTATTTCTACCTCAAAGGACACTCCCGTCTCATTTGCGAGTCTAAGCAGATTGTGATTGGCAAATTATTTAGCATTATGCCGGTGGCTTTGTGCTGTCTAATCCGGCTTCCTAAAAACGCCTGACGAGGTGAAATTAACCTAATCTGTCTATTCTGTTTTTATAAATGTAATCAATTATTTTACACAGGTTTTCTCTTTGAGAAAATGTAGGTTTTTAAAATAATGAAGGTATTTTTAAATGATGCCCGTGTTCTGGAACATTTTTGTTATTTAGAACGAATTAGAATATCGCTTCTTTTTGATGCTAGTATTCCAAATTAACGTATAATAAATAACAAAGACACCCTGATTTAAAAAGAGGTCTATACGAGTATATCATTAGTCTTTTGACAATAGTAATATAAAAACTTCTCCTGTGAATTAATGGAGAGAAAAAAGGCGGAAGTTTTTGTGCGAGTGGGATGACACGTGTGGGGCCTGTCAAAAATTAATTCAAGAAAACTGGCGCGCTTTAATAGACTGATAAAATATACATGTCTGCGGCAAGAAATGGCTGCGTCAGCGTAAATGTATCTTACAGAAGACTGCAGACAAGTAATAACAACACTACTTACTTGCTCAATCCGTATTATATGGTCGTGTATATTCTGGTGGTGATCAAGGTAGCCCTCGAGGGTGCGCTGTGTTAATAATAAGTAACCTGTATTTGTCTCTAGCTGCCGACATCCCAACAACGATGCATTCTCAAATCACAAAAGGGTTGGCGACGATGAGTTAAACTATCTGTACGAGCATGAACTCAATTTCCACTCATCTTCCATCATTATCAGTCCACGAGGACTGTAGTTAAGTTAGAGGCTGACTCAGGCTAACCTCACACAGTCAAGTGTACTGAGCCCCCGGGCACGATCCCGCGCGTGTTAATTCTTCCCGGCTATTTGATCACCCCGAGATCGCTCTCCGGGCGCCCGGCGAATTACTGGTGGACCCAGTTCCGATGAGATTGGCTGGGGCTATTCGAATTACGGTATTGAGTTGGAATTTGGTCTGGGATATTGACGACCGGTTAGCGTAATGGGTAGTATCGTGGTTGTGGTAGTAACGCAAGCCTTATTGAGCTTACTATGGAGCTAGTTCGTGTGTAACATTGCCCCCTAATATTTATTTACTTCGTTAGATACCATCAGATTTTAACGGATGTAATTTACGATTGACGGTTTCGGTTCGGTTGTGATAGTTGTGATTTTATTAAAGTTTGACTTGTAGTTTTTGTATTAGGGTTCCAGTTTTCTAGTAGTAATGGTTACTGAGCTAAGCCGAAGACGGACGGACAGACGGACGGGCGGACGGACGGCCAGACGGACATGGCGAAACTTTTAGGGTTCCTTGTTGAACACGGAACCCTGAAAACGAAACGTTCGTCATCTGTCCATATGTCACAGGCAGTTTACTCAAACCCTATAACTGAGTATGAATGAAATTGGGAACATGGATGTATTTTTAACCGATTTCAAAAAAAAGGAGGAGGTTCTCATTTCGATTGTATTTTTTTTTGTAATGTACGCACAATGAAGCAAAGAAGTTGGCTGCAGCCTCTGCAAGGAAAGTTCGATGCAGTACTATTCTACGCTGCTGACTATACCTACATACATGCATAGAAACTAAATAAAACAACCGGCCAAGTGCGAGTCGGACTCGCGCACGAAGGATTCCGTACCATTATCTGTAAAAACGGCAAAAAAGTCACGTTTGTTGTATGGGAAGCCCCTTAAATATTTATTTCATTCTGTTTTTTAGTATTTGTTGTTATAGCGGCAACAGAAATACATCATCTGTGAAAATTTCAACTGTCTAACTATCACGGTTCATGAGACTGGTGACAGACGGACGGACGGACAGCGGTGCCTTAGTAAAAACGGGACCGTTTTTACCCTTTGGGTACGGAACCCTAAAAAGAGATAGGAACTGCGATTGCCCCTTTGTGGTATGATTGGCGGTGTAGCAAACCTGCAGGCCTAGTGTGCTGTTCATAGCCGATCTCGATCGACTCACCACACACCTGTATATCCTGACCCTCAGGTTAGTAACAATTGTTTGTAACCGAAGGTCACACTTATTCTGGTTCGTCTAACTTGGAAAACTTTGCGAATACCGTGAATCGTAATGAATACCCATGCGGCTACAAAACGAGTGCAGGCTTTTTAACGAACCGTCTGTTACAGTGGTCGTCGCCGCCGCTCGCTCAAAAAAGAGCTTTGTGAGACTTATTTATGTATGTATGTATGTATGTATGTTAGCACTTTATTGTACACAATAACAGGTTAAAGAATATACATGTCACACAATAGATCAAAGTACAAAGGCGAACTTATCCCTATAAGGGATCTCTATTTATTGGTGCATTTATTGTTCTTTCTGTTGTAGGCAAAAGGCAGACTGTAGTACAGGACCTACCCTAAATGAGAAACATTTGCACAAAATGTTACTCGATTTCAAGTTATCAAGCAAAATGCTGAAGGCAATCTTGTTCTACTTTAAGCTTTATGTTCTGACTGTGTTATTTTTTGAGGTATGCAATTAAGTGTATTTTCATTGTATTTGTATTGTCGTTTCAATTATACACAAATAACAATTTCAATTCCTAAACTAGTGCCTCTGAGAGCCCACAGCTCTGCCTTTAAATGTACAGGTTTAACAAAAAAATATCTGTTCTTTTTTTTTTTTTTTTTTCCGAAAACTGAATCAACAAGCTGTAGCTAGTAACTACTTACAAGCAGGAGTTTCATTCTTATATATTAAGCAATGTATGATTTAAAATATATGGACTCACTTCGTGTTTCATTCATGTATGATCAAAGAGAGATACGAAAAAGAAGTGAAATCTTAATCCCCATCTACTAATTAAGACACGTGGAATCGTGGTTCAGGAGATCTATTTGGTTCGACGCAACGTAGAATAATGACGCACACTTGTTCTGTCCCGTGTAGGCAAAGGTAGTGTTTTATTTATTTTTTTATGTTGCATTATGTTTTGCCGATTGGCATACAAAAACATTGGCTTAAATATCTACTCTTGTATTACATTACAACATATGATTTAAGAAAAAATGCATTAGGTCAAATGTAATATTAGGTTAAATAAAGAATTTGGGGCTAAAGTAGTCAGATCTAATAAAGGAGACTCTTTCCGACTACAGTATGAGCATCCCGCGTCACTCACGAACCACTTATTAGGCTCGCAAAGTTGACTGACGAGATACTGATACCATACCCCGAAAGGAAGCCCTAACTTCCCAAATATACTTTCAATTCACTCTCCCGAAAACCAAAAACGTCCAGACGACATGTCTACAAAACGGTACAAAAACTCCCTAAAGTTACTTGTGTCCAACTTGCCCCTTCCCGCTTACACCCCCCTTCCCCCTTGCGATAGGGATGATTTATATCTTCGCAAAAACTCGCGAGGACAGCAAACAGCGAGATATTAAAGCGTGTGGATGCGTCCGGAATTCAATTTATGGCTCTGATTTGAGTTTTTCTGGAGTCGTAACTGCTTACGTGTTGGTTTACTTTCAAAGAACGTAGAAAGAAAGAAATGATCACTTAGAAGTCTATCTGACTCGACACATCACATTGCCCATACGTATTCCAATCGTATTCAGTAAGATTCCAATATTAAATAATGATAAAAGAATGCTGTTGCTGTTTAGTCGAGTGGACACCTTTAGGATACAACCGGGATAAACTAAGTGGACGATGATAAAAATATGATTGATTTTATTTGAAAGTTATGTCCCCAATATCAAAGAAATGGATTACTAATGTATGGGCAAAAAACTTTTCCCAAAGTATCACGTCTCGAACAATTTTTCTCAAATTATCATGTTTGGAAAATTATTGTTTAACAAATGGAAGATGATAATACGACACTACTTGCGCTATTTCAATAATCACTTAGTCATGTTTAATTTTATCATGTATCATTTATGCATGCATTGTTTGGCATAACAAACTCTTCCCAAAATATAAATGGTTAACTGTGGGTAGAACATCAATTTGTTTAACGATCTCATTCTAGAATATTCATGTAATATAACAATCGAAACCTATTTATAAGAGACATAAAGTCTAACTTACTGACTGTATTCATTTATGAGTAGTGTCTTTTTATTTTTTCCCTTACTAGACTAAGGGCCTGTTTCACAATCGCCGGATAAAGTTATCTGCCAGTTAAAATTATTGCTATCCTTTTCTCCCGTCATATAAAAGAAAAGTGACAGCCAACATTTATCTGACGGATATGTTTTAACTGGAGATTGTGAAACAGGCCCTAAACCTCTGGACAATTGTAGGTACAAAAAAAAATCCGTTCTGCACAGCGCGCTATATGGTCGCAGTTCTACCTAACACTCTTCGCTTCGCTCGTCGTCGTACCTAACTGAGACCTTCTTTAAGGTGGATTATGCTATGACTTGAGTATGCGAAGTGACTATTTGAACAATTTTTTTTAAATAAATTATAGCGGCCACGTAACGTTTGCTTAATGAACTATTATAATAATAAAACTTGACAAAGTAAAATCATGCCAAATTATAATTTGACCAAATGAAAAAAATGCGAATTGTAAACTACAGCAATAAGTGTTTGGCGAAAAATATTTTGGTCAAACGACCGTGCAGTGCACCCAAAGAAGTAGGTACGTACTCTCAGAAAAGAAAACACAAAAAAAAAATAGAAGTGTAAAACGTATTATGCAGTACATCTGTAGTATTTGTAGTCTGTAGTAGTAGTAGTAGTAGTAATAATAAAGTCCCAATTTAAAAAAATCGCATTGCAACTGACACTATGTTTTTTTTTAAATTTGCTTGGCTACACCATTCTGCCGCGGCAATAAGAAGCGCGTTATCCGATCTACACTCGTGAAGAACACTTCACACAGCACAAGCTTCTCCTAATTACATCATAATCTGTTTTGTTTTACAACGGCAGGCAGTCTTATTGGCAGAAGATACTGTTACTAACAATGCTGTGGGATGTTACTGAAATAACTTTATAGCGTATCTGTTTCCAATATGTATTGAATTTTGCAGGTGGGTTTGTTAACTTCGGTTTAGTCGTCCTTTAATATACCTAGATGACATTATTTGAGTTGGTCCATCTATTCCATTAGCAACTCTACCCGCAAAGGTAATTCCCATTCCGATGACAGTTTTATTAAAATGACATTCCGATGACAGTGTTAAACACCGCTGGATTTTTGAATGGGGTTAGGTTATATGAAGTCCCAGGTTTATGCAAAAAGACTACATTCAACGCAACTTAACATAACTTCAGAAACTTGTATGCAAAATAGTCATGGAGTGTTTCGACATAAGAGTCCGACAAGACAAGTTTCGACAGGAGTCGTCCAAAATAGCCGTAGAGGCCATTTTTCCCAAGTGCTATGCTATCTATCTACCCTACTTTGTATTTTAAAATTAAAGGCTGAACAAGTGTGTTTTTTTATAGTTCAAACCTTGCGTGACTTTTGGAACACCCTACATTGATTTAGATACCTACCATAAATTTTTCACATCTCATGCTCAAAAAGTGTGTCATATTAGGCTTAGCAATCGGGGCTAAAGTAGTACATTTAGCCTCTAGGGAATTTTCCCTAGAGGCTAAATGTACATATTTATGTAGACATATTTATGATTCTTAAAACAATTAATTTGGCCAATCAAAACACTTCACCGTATGAATTCCACCAATCACAACTTTTTCAAAAATCATTTGTATTTGCTATCACCTAACCAGAATATGAATCATGAAAAAAAAAACATCTCTTGACCGTCAATAGCCGCGTCCAAACGTTCAAGCGTGATTGACTACATACTTGGCATAAGCTATGAGATTGATTGATAGACTGCTGTCTATCTCGCTTTATCTTATGCCCCATATGCTGTCCGCCGCGCTCGGCCGTTTGGAGGCGCCTAATATAGACGGTGAGAGGCGTTTATTCGTGGTGTCAATATTTACACCCTCACTTCACTCGGGAAAATAACCAACTCGTGTAATTTCATATATTTTCGATTATACGTTTGTCTTTCAAAATCAGAATCAGAATGAAAAAGATAATATGATTTAAAAGCGATAACCTGGGGATGTCTACTTCTAAGACGATACAATCGCGTACGTGTTAGGATGTAAACAAAAAGCGACCAAGTATGCAGTACCGGACTGACAGCCAGACAGACAGTAATTAGGCACGAAGCACGCCTGAATAAAACAGCAACTGCAACATTCATGCTACCCTGGTCCGTCTGTGTAAACGAAGCATGTAACTACTACTTTGCTAACGGCATTCTGGAATAACATGAAACTTTTTATACAAAATGGGAACGCAATTAGTAGCTGTTGCTATTTATAAATTATAAAAACCGGCCAAGTGCGTGTCGGGCCACGCGCAGTGTAGGGTTCCGTAGTTGTCTGTCTGTCTTAGTTACATCGACGTGCGGTGCGGTTGCGTCGGCCGAATTTGTACGAAAATTTGTCTTTCCAAGTACACATTGAGTTGGTCGACTATTACTCGGTAACTACTTATGCCTTTTTGTCCGTGATAGTTTTCCTTTTAAATTCATTACAGTATTTACTACTACCACGATTTTTTTCACATCCCCAGTAGTAGCGATTTAGCCGGCAGGGGGGGGGGGGGAAGGGACACATGACTCGAACAAAAGTTAGGGCTTTAAAGCGCAATATCTCGCAAACGAATCACTGATTACAAAAATGATAAAAAAAACCCATAATAGTTTTAAACGAGCTATCCAACGATACCCCACACCATGGGTTTAACGAGAAAAAAAAAATACATCCCCGCTTTAGGTGTAGGGGAGGTACCCTAAAAAAAATTTTTTTACAAGATTTTATTGTATTGTTTTGTCGGCGTGATTGATTTATATACCCATGCCGAATTACAGTTCTCTAGTTGTAACGGTTACTGAACTAAGCCGAAGATTTCATCACTGACTCACGTTGATCATCAAAACCTTTAGGGTACTTCCTGAAGCTGACTCACGTTGATCATCAAAACCTTTAGGGTACTTCCTGAAGTCCTAGAAAGCTGTAAATTGGTATGTAAGCTATTTGTACACAATCAACAAAAAAAACAAAACGTTTGAACTTCTACCCTTCTAACCCTTTAAACTAGGGGATGGAATTGTGTATGAGACTTTCGCAAATTTTGAGAACTAGAGGTCTGAAAATTGATATATAGAGTCTCCTTGTTATAAATAATACAATACATATTTCAGGATTCTTAGTAAATCACCAATCAGTTTTCCCATCTTAGAGACTTCTTTAGAAATTATACCTTACAACAAGGAATGAGATCCCACTAAAACCTTTCATGTAAAGTGATTCCCAAGACTCCGTAGCTCATATAGCGTTTGGCGTGAAAAAGATATCAGATCGCAATTAGCGCCAAGCTTCCTACTCCACACGGCTTAACTCTACCAGCCACGCTCTACAAATTGTATATCTTACGACAGGTGTGCCGATGCCATAAAGACTCGGTCACAGTTACAATAAATTTTACACCACGTCGGGCACCCTGCCCTATTCGTTTTGGAGCTCGAGTAGTAATCGAGATGTAATTACATTATAATTCCGCTTCTGTTAGATAGGTAAGTATTATATTCAATAAAGGATTCTACAAGAAACTCTTCACCCTGCGTACTCATTGGTCATAGCTTCGCATAATAACTCACACTCATAACCCCCGGGAGTTCGTTGGATGCGGTGGCGCACAACCGGTCATTGTGGTACTCTTTGGGGGAGACCTATGTCCAGCAGTGAATGTTTCGATGATGATGTTCGCATAATTGACTATAAACAAATGAGTGTGACCGATATTTGCATGGGGTCAAATATAATATTTGATTCCGGATCGTTGGTTATTTTTAACAGACTTAAAAAAAGGAGGAGGTTCTCAATTCGTCGCAATCTTTTATATACAAGCTTTATATTAACTTGACCTGTTCGTATGCAAGTATATAAGTACGTGAGTTATAAGTAAGTATATAAGTGAGCGGAGACTGAATTGAAGTCGGTTATTACAAAGTTATAGTACGTTCGTCTTTTCACATCACGAGTCAATGAACCAAGCCCAAAATATCCCAAGTAACACAAAAGTGATATAGTTTAACCTACTTGCCCAGTTCTAACATCTGATTGAATCCCTTTGATTCTTCGCCACAAAGGTGTGATAGGAATCAAGTGTGGTGCGCTGCGCTGACAATCCTTTGGTTTTCCTTGTAAACTACATTTATCCTTCTCCATTTTAAAGGACCATTTTTACGTAGTTTTACGGCGTTTTTTACTCCCCGTGGTGTTAGTGTATTCCGTTCGGAATGAGCAATATTCCAGTTTTGTGTCTCCACAACTTTTTTAGTAGGTACTCGTTTGTTTTTTTTATTATTAGCGTAACATTAAAGCCCGTAAACTAGAGATTCTTATTGTTCTATCATATATGAATATCATTATAGTCCCCAAACAGTCGTTTCGGCAATAAGGCGTAATATAGATAAGCACAATTGATATAATATAACAAATAGAAAACAAAGTTGGCCCCGCTGCCAATATGATCTCATTTCCAGCATATTAGTTCGTAATAGCACTCCTGGGACACTCAGCAGCAATATTACTATAATACTAGGAGTGTTTAAGTTCTCGGTCTGTTTGGTAGTCAATTACATCCACCTAGTTGAGAGCACGATAATATTGCTGAGGACGTAGGTAGACCTTGTATTAACCTTATTGTATTGCTTAATAACAAAAAAGGAATATTTTTGTCGGAAATATGACATACAGAACTTGATCAGAGGGAACACTGCTTTTAAATCTTGGGAAAAAAAATAGCCATCGATAGTTACACCTTATTAATTTTAAGGTTGTTTTTCACTGGTATTTTAACACTTTCGCTGCCAGATAACCGCCTAGCGAGTAGTGAAGATATTATTTGTAAGTTTCATTCGTTCCGTCATTTTATATTAGTTGTAAGTTGTAGTGTTGTTTTAGTTCTAAGTGTGGAAAAAATAAATAAATAAAATAACGTGGCGAACTGTACCGCTATATTAAAATATATCACATAATGCAACTGCTGCCTACTCGTGTTATACATACATCCATGTCAGAAAAACGTGTTTGATTAAATACACATTTTCATGAATAAAACATCACGCATCGCGAATAGTAGTCCTTTGTATTCACGGAGATTTTTCCATCAGAAAACTAAAATATGTTTTCATACAAATCGGGCAGTGTAAGCAACCTAGGTACCCCAGGTACAATTTATAACAGACGGGTTTGATGATAAGGTACTCTGGTTTTTATCCAGGTTATGAACCACGTGTATGCCAATTTTCAAACAAATTATACAAATGCATTGAGGAACAAACATTGAAACTTCTTACATATTCATACACGTTTTCATTGTTTCCCTTACCATGCTATTTCAAAACCGCCCTATTAATAAGTATTTATCGTCCATATTCTCCACGTTTCGCCATCGTACGCACGGCCATACATATCCATATGTAGCAAGCGGGCGCGACCCTCGAGTGGTCATGTGCGTACATATCGATATATTACAAGTGGCCGCCATGTGGCGACGATAGGCCGTGTCGCGCACACGGGTGTTAAATCAATGTGGAGGGCCATCGACACAGCAAACATGTTATCGGTTATAATGGGTGCTTAAGGATAGTAGCTATGTTTTGACCCTTTTAGGGTGACAATCCACCAGCGCCTTGCGTGGTAGCGGCGCGGTGTGCGAGGAAAAGATCCACCCATAGGAAGAGATGCGCGAGCGAGGCTAGAAATGTCATTAGTGGATTTTGGCTCAGTTATGGTGGATAGACATAGACGTCATTAATTAGTTATAACACAGGTCAAAGATATTTCATAAATTACTGTAAAAAATATCATACTTACAAGTATTAATAAAAGTACTAAGACGTAGTGCGTTTGTGTGTGTAAATACTACTAGCACGCACACAAGCTTACTGTAGCTGTATAGCGCACCGTTGGAGCGAATGCGCGACCGATATTAATACTTTCACTAAAGACTTATTATAAGAAGTAACATCAGAGGATTAAGGTACAATTTGGCATAATATATTCTTTTAACATTTCTTATTCTTTTTTTTCCATAAATTCTGTAAATCTGTTGAAATATTGCTCAAGAAAGCAACTTTTGAAGTTTTCTTTTAAATGCCCGAAGGCTCACAGCAGCTGTATGTAGTAATGGGTTGTCGATATTACTCACCCCTGGCTTGCACAAAGACAAGTACCTAAATGAGACTTAACTCTATTGCTTACTCTAATTTAGAAAATAAAACTCGAAGGAAAGTCATTCCAAATTCAAGATTTTGACTAAAATGCCACACGGCACCCTCAGTGTGTGGGAATTTCCCGAATAATAAAATATCCCAAATCGGACCCGTCGTCCTCTTGGCGTCCAACAAACATGACCTCTGACCTTTGTCCCTTGCCGCTATGTGGGCCTTACTTTTAACATCATCATATTCACAAACAACTCTCAACTTGTCTTACAAATATATGCCAGCATATCCTGACCTCTAGAATCGTAATAACTACGTGTTATCTGAAGTTGGAGTTACACTGGTCGGAATTAAGTGACGTGGTTGATGGTTGTGCGAATTGTATTCTTTGAAAAGGGGAGACCAATGTAAATTGGTAAAGTGATATCAATTTGATTCGGTATTGACAGATTTGCTGACGGCGGTCATCTCCCAAGATCGGGCAGAATATACTCAAGGATGCTGTAGGAGGGTAGGTAGAGGGAACTAAGTTAATATGAGTTTTGGCATGTTGCAATAAATTACAGTCTGAATATTGACTATTAGCCGATATAGGATCAATGATTAAATCAACCATAGCTTCTTATTTTTTTATCCACGTCAGTGGCAAACAAGGATACGGTCCACCTGCCTGCCATGAGAAACAGATACCGTAGCCTCCAGAGGATTATGCTGAGGCGCGACCATTTCGTAACAAATAAATATGAAAACTCATTAAATAGTATTATATCATATTATGTGTTATAATGTTTGTTACGAATAATTAATTTTCATTTCATTTCAAATTTGGGATTAGGTGCCAATGCAGACCCCGAGCTCTTCTAGGATACATATGGGAAAAGGTTATAAGGATGAGATTACTAGGATTGATCCTAAATTGTTTTATGTATGTATGTTTGGTTTGTTATCGACCGGTTAGCCTAGTGGGTAGTGACGCTGCCTACGAATCTAAAGGTCCTGGGTTCGAATCCCGGTAAGGGCAAATATTTGTGTGATGAGCATGAATATTTGTTTCTCAGTCATGGAAGTTTTCTATGTATTTAAGTATTTATATCTATTATATATATCGTCGTCTAGTACCCATAACACAAGCCTTAATGAGCTTACGATGGGACTCGGTCAATTTGTGTAAGATTGTCCCCTAATATTTATTTATATTTACAGCAAATAAATGATTTGATTGATTGATTGAATCCAAACCCATGAGGGTTCAAAAAAACGACGAACCGCTTGGAGAAAAGGTAGACCAGGTAGTGCCCTTGCCCTTCGCTTTGGCTCGTCTTGGCGAAATGGTCCCACCATTTCGTGACATAATATTGATTTGGGAAGACAGCATGGTGTGGCGATAACCATCGCTGGTCTTCCGTTGGAACCATCGGCGAAGCCACCGTGAGATACATGGCAATACTCGAAAGACAATAATAATAACGACAATAAGACAGTGGAACAGTTATAAATTGAATATTAAACAATATAACACACAATGGAATGAAGTGACGCAATGAGAAAGAAAACAGAAAAAATAAAATAAAAGAGATATTGCATGCAAGGCTTAAATAATTTAATTAAGTATAAGAAAGTATTCGGAGGTTGTAGGAAAGTATAGCCAACGCAACAGTTGCTGACAAAGACGAGAAGTCGGTCAAATTGAACTTGTAAGATTTGACCCACATACGGTAAACTAACAAACTTGTAAACTCGCTAACAGGGGAAGCCTTACAAAGTTGTGTTAGGTAAAGTTGAGTTCTGAAACTAATTAGATACGGGGCCTTTTATGCATTAAAATAAATAAATAAATATTAGAAGACAATCTTACACAAATCGACCTAGTCCCAAACTGAGCAAAGCTTGTACCATGGGTACTAGACGACGATACACATACTTATATACTTAGATAAATAAATAGTTAAATACATAGAAAACATCCATGACTCAGGAACAAATATTCGTGCTCATCAAGTTATGTTCAATCTTAACCAAAACCTCAAATGTGCTGGAATATTCTGCGACCTTAGTAAGGCGTTTGATAGTGTGAATCATAAAATATTACTAGACAAATTACATTATTATGGAATACGGGGATCTATATTAAAACTTCTTACGTCTTACCTCACGGATAGAGTCCAATTTGTTCAAATATCTGACGTAGATAGGTTGGGGTGCATTGAATATATCAATTCTGCTAAGAAAGCGGTTGACTGCGGGGTCCCCCAAGGATCTGTCCTTGGCCCCTTGCTATTTATTATTTTTATCAATGATCTACAGTGTAATATAACTTATGGAACAGTTTACCTCTATGCAGACGACACAAGCATTATATTTGAAAATGAAAATGATGTAGCATTTAAGGCTCAAATTGGCCAGACATGGGCGGACCTTACATACTGGTTTGTATGCAATGGTCTTAAGATTAACATGGATAAAACGCTGTATTTTCCTTTTCTAAGACATACAAACAGTATAACGTACGACTTGCCTTTACCCATAGTAAAAGTCACTAATGTCAAGTTTCTAGGCGTAGAACTAGATACACAGTTGCGCTGGTCAAACCATATAAGTCTACTAAGGAAAAGACTGGCCAGTGCCTGTTACGCCTTAAAAAATCTTTCTAAAATGTTAAATTCTTTAGTACTTAAGACAGTTTATTTTGCATATTTTGAAAGCTTAGTAAGGTACGGCCTTGAGGTTTGGGGCAATAGTGTTCATGTGAACCGTGTTCTCATACTATAAAAAAAAGCTCTTAGGCATGTCGAAAAAGCAAAGCCTCTCGAACACTGCCGTCCACTATTTATAAAACATAGAATACTGACCGTGATATCGCTTTACATATATTTACTATGCATTTTTGTTTACAAAAACAAGTCCAGTTTTGTATGTAATAGTAACATTAGACCACGTAGATTATGCAGAGACAATTTTGACATTCAGCTACCAAAATCTAATAATTATATACATTTTAAAAGAAGTATTGAATATAATGGTATAAAAGTTTATAATAAGTTAAATGACGACATAAAGCAATGCAATAATATTAGTGAATTTTCTAGAAAATTAAAATCCTACTTGATTACTCGACCGTTTTATAACTTGAAATAATATTTTGATAATTTGTATATATAGATTATTGGTGTAATTAGATTAGTATTATGACGTTTTAAATTAGAATTTATATTTTATATTTTGCATGCCAAACTATGGCGGAACATGCCCTCATGTAAATTAATTCTACTGACATGTACATTTATAACACCTGTGTATGTTTTTCATAATAAAATCATTTCATTTCATTTCATATCACACAAATAAATGCCCTTACCGGGATTCGAACCCAGGACCTCTTGCTTCGTAGGCAGGGTCACTACCAACTAGGCTAAAGCAGTCGTCAAAAAAAATCACAAACCAAGTTTAGTGCACCATTACTGAACGAGCGAGCCTAGCAAACGGAGTTCTCGGTTTCAATTTGCGCCAAAATTCTTTCCTATGTTCGGATGTCCCAGTGTCCCGCTGTCCGGTTATCCGGCTGTTCTCATCTAAAGGTCACATTCCCTTCTCCCAAAGTAGTAAAAAAACCGCGCACGCAAAACAATCACGTTTTTGTATGGGAGCCTCCTTAAATATTTCTTTTATTTTGTTTTTAGTATTTGTTGTTATAGCGGCAACAGAAATACATCATCTGTGAAAATTTCAACTGTCTAACTATCACGGTTCGCGAGATACAGCCTGCATGGTGACAGACGGACGGACGGACAGCGGAGCTTTAGTAGGAGGGTCCCGTTTTTACCCTTTGGGTACGGAACCCTAAAAAACCGGCTCTTGAGTTCTAGTTAAATAATTTTGATAGATACCTTCAATAATCGAGCACACCTCAAAGCATGCGAACTTGTAATATTATGATTACTCACTTCTACGGGTTAGTCACGAAACTTTGTAAATATTTTTAACCGACTTTAAAAAAGGAGGATGATCTCATTCCGTCTGCATCTTTTATTTTTTACTACCTTCCGCCCGCGACTTCGTCTGCTTGAACCCGAGATAACAACTTTTCTATATTTTAATCCAGGCTATAAACTATCGTCGTACAAAGTTTCATCCAAAGGTGAGCCGTGTAAGCGTGATTGACTAACAAACATCCAAACATCTAAACTTTCGCATTTATAATACATACTAGCTTCCGCCCGCAACTTCGTCAGCCTGGACCCGGGATATTAACTATCCTTTATTTTAATCCAGGCTATAAACTATCTTCGTGCAAAATTTTATCCAAATCGGTTGCGCCGTTAAGCGTGATTGAGTAACAAACATCGAAACTTTCGCATTTATAATATTATAGCAGGATATCTCAGCGAGTGAGATGAGCGAAGGATTAGTAGGATGTATGTTCCTCGATTACTCGAAGACGCCTGGACTGATTAAAAAAAAATATTTGGCTTTAAGTCAGGGTCTGATCATGGGATCTTACAGTAATCGAGGGTACTCTTCAAATAAGGCGAAGTACTGAGTTGAACTCGGTTAAAATTTTGTTTTTCAAATATGTTATAGAAATGTACCACAGACAGATACATATATATACCTATACAACCCCTCGTTTGCGTCGGGAGTAAACAAGCTGATACCGAGATAGCAAGGAGTCCGCGTCATATTTATATTGTCGGCTCAAGGCTAATACGCTCAGTATGCGGGGCGCGGTGTTATACGCGTTACACGGGCGTGACAAGACACAGCTGTATGTCGAACTAGCTTTTACCCGCGACTCTGTCGGCGCCACAAACAAGGCAAGTTAAATAAATGCTTGTAAAAGAAATCTTGCTTTTCCTCAGAACTTCGTTTTTCTTTAGGGTCGGCAGTGTGCATGTTTAGGGTCGGTGACGCGTATGGAATTCCCTTGGAACTGCAAGTTAATCGTATATTGTTTATAGCTTTAACGGATATATAATACTACGAAAGTTAAAATCTAATAGCAAATATTTCCATAGCCACAACACCAATTTATCGCACTCCCATCTAAAAGTTAGTATGGGAGGCTAACTCCCCTTTTCACCCTTTTAAGAGATGACTTAGAGGATAAAAAAATTATGTATGTCCATCACAGAGTTTCAAACTATACCCACACCAAATTTTATCTAAATCGGTTCAGCGGTTTGAAAATTAAAAATGAATATGAAAAATAGTTTATTGGGTTTTTAACATGTAGCGTTATTTAAACAGAGGCAAAGGTTGGCACCTTCCAGTAAGCATGCAATGCTTGTGTCGGAAGGCGCCGTATAACTCGGAGATTGTTATTTAAATATAAACTAACAACGGTTACAACTGGTGTAACCGTGAAAATGTAACAGACAGACGTTTGTAACAACGGACTCTTAATACGCAATCGTAAACGGAAAAGCAAAGCCACATTGGCGTAATAAGTAGCAAAACGATGTACCGCAAATGAATTAACCTACTACTACTCAAAGAAAAAATAAGTATTTTTTTTACTTTCGTGAGTATCAGACATATTAAAATCGCCGGCATCGCGAGTGCTAATGAGTAGGATCCACGTTTGGTTCAAAACATGTCGAGCGATATAGACCTTATAGACGTGATTGACCCGTTACAATATGTTTTAAAATTAGAATTGTTTGAAAAACTACAAGAAAGAAAGAAAGAAAGATACATTTATTCATGACAAAATACAAGACAATTTACAGACAATGACATTAAACTTATGTAATTTGCCACGAAATGGTCGCAACTCAGCGTAATGCTGGCGGAGCCAGCGCTGGTCTTCCGTTGCGACCATTTGGTGATGCCACGGCACAGTGACGAAACGTACACATACAACCAAGAAAAACGCCTCATGGCTTAAAAAACGCGAATCAGGGTCGCTCGAACATAAAAAATTAAACTTTCTACGATTATCTTAAGCTAAGTGACAGTGACACATGACATAATATATATGAATTTACACGAAAAGCGAAATTAGGTCACGGCCAAAAGAAAAAAAAACAGAAAAGAAACTACACATTTAACATTTTAACTTATTGCGAAGTGCGAATTGCGAAGTGTGTGTTATACCAATATATGGAAAGATACATAGTCACGTCAAGGAGTCACAAATATGGTGTACATGCGTTAAAAAAGAAAGAAGAAAGAGGAACTACTACTACTATAGAGAAATAAATGAAGCCACCCAGACCAACGCGCAGCAACCAGAATTGGTTTTAGTTTAAGTTAATTATTTAGTTTATACAACTTTGTTAATTAAGAGGCACTTATCGAGCGATATATTCGCAATAGCGAAAAAGCTCACAAAAAAAAAAAAAGAAAAGACGGAATTTATCAGCAATCGCGAAACATAAAAGAGGGAAACCTAAGGAAAATAAGAATTCCAATAACAATCTCATTCGCAATTTAAACTAATGGAAAATAAAAATCCCATAAAAAAAAATCCATGTAAAAATGAGGCCAAGTCTCGAAGTTCTTCCACCGTAAAAAGTTGTGAGATATTTCGTAGAGCCAAGTCTCAGGCATTCTTATTAATCTTTATTTGTAGGTTACTGTGTTATTGTCTGTGTTGTTGTGTGTTGTTGACGACCGCTTTAGCCTAGTTGGTACGAGTAGTGACCCTGCCTACGAGGCAAGAGGTCCTGGGTTCGAATCCCGGTAAGGGCATTTATTTGTGTGATGAGCACGGATATTTGTTCCTGAGTCATGGATGTTTTCTATGTATTTATTTATCTATATAAGTTTGTTTATCGTCGTCTAGGACCCATAGTACAAGCTTTGCTTAGTTTGGGACTAGGTCGAGTTGTGTAAGATGGTCCCCTAATATTTATTTATTTATGCAACCAAACGAAAAAAATGAAAAGTTAACATTGTCACATTTAATCAGTTCAGTTCAGTTCAATACATACAAATTATAAATGCAGTCCCATTCTTGCTTTTTCAATTTTTGTCCCATTCACTGCAAATATAACTTTGTAATCCTATATATTTAAGTAGGTATATGGTTATTTATGCAGTGGGTGTATCTAGAAAACTGGACCGAATTTGCCAAATATTTTAGTTTTTCCTTGATTTATACACTAAGCACTATTTATATTCAAAATTTGAAGCTTCTATGTCTGCCAGAAGTACCTTAGAGTTTTGATGATCGGTCAGTCAGTCAGTCAGTCAGTCAGTGAGTGAGTGACAAAATTAAGAAACATTGACTAGTTATCATTCTTAAACTACGGGTTCAAATTGAATGAAATTTGAAATATACCGTGTTTATACAATGCCTTTTATCTCGTCTGGGATAGCATTATACATATATTTTTGGTCCCATTACCCGCAAAGATTTGTTGGAATTGGCCAGCCTCCTCTGTAAGTGGTTCCGACTGTTGGAGTTGTGGTGTTCGGCATTAGTGGGGAGCTTGTGCAAATGCTGTCTCACATACTTACTTACCCCTAATGTGTGATGTCTATCTCTGAAGTGTGATGAACATGTGTTATGTACTAGTATTTGCTAGGTATTTTAATTGCTAGCAACGGAAACTAGTTTCCGACCTAGATATTGCGGATTCCATTGTGTATAAAAAGTTTTATTATTTCTATTATTGCTATTCCAGTATGCCGTTTTATAATGAGAACCAAACCAAGTTTGTATGGAAAGTCGTTTCGAGTCGACCGTGCTGGGGACTCTTAATAAAAGGACGGTTTGAGTTCAAAAATAACACGTTAAAAACCTTTCAATTAAGTACTAGGTTTGCATCAAAGGCAAACGGTAAAAGCATTTGCTTCAAATACTTCCATTCGCCACTGACAAGCAAATGAATTGATGTGCCCTAGATAAAACCATTAGGACCCAAATTTCGATCTCACACAGCCAATCAGACTAAAAAAAATCCAAATGAATGTCCCCTCGCTTTGCATCGCTTTCGAATTAAAAGCTCGGCAGCTTTCAGCGAAGGAAATTAAGCTTAGCGGGACATCAAAGCGGGGAACTGCGTAATTGCGTTAGAATCAAAAGTGGCATGGGTCTAGGACTCGAGTTGGCTCGGTGATGTATTACTCCTGGAAGGAACAACATAGTAGTTATGTATGCTTCTTTAATATCTTCATGTGTCCCGTTGTGGAGGGGGGGGGGGGCAGCAAGTTTGACAGCTTTCTATGGAATGACAGCTGCCGGCGCCATATTTTAACGTTGATCGGTTACGATTACAGAATCGTAACTTGGTGCAACCCTTCTTCTTCTTCTTCCTAGCCTTGTCCCATCTACTTGGGGTCGGCTCTCCTTGTATGGCGTCGCCAGGAACGTCTGTCCTGGGTCGTCTCGGGTGATAAATTAGCATCTTTTAGGTTCCTCTGAACTAGACCCATCCATGTTAGTTTGGGTCTTCCGCGTTTCCTAGGCCTCTCAGTCATTTCCAAAACCATCCTCGTCATGTGGTCAGGTGGTCGCCTCATGACATGGCCGTACCATCGGAGACGGCTCTCAGTGAGCTTTTCCTGTATTGGCCTGACCCTGAAACTACCTCTGACGTGAGTATTTCTAATATGGTCTAGTAGTGTTACTCCACCGGCCCATCTAAGCATTCTCATTTCGGCAGCATGCAACTTATCGACGTGTTGTTTCTTGAGTGGCCAACACTCGGACCCGTAGGTCATTGCCGGTCATTGGTGCAACCCACCCTTATTTATTTATGAAACTTTGAAATGCATGACTGCATGACATGTTGTACTGAGCAGCAAGAATGAATGAGTGAATGTATGTTACATATAAATGACTGGATACATAACACTGCGGAAGACCAGCGCTGGCTGCAAAACTAGCAACATGCTGAGCTGGGTCCATTTCGTGGCAAAGAAAAATGTGCTTTTTATTTTATTTCTATTATCTGTGTTGTGTTTGTCACGAATAAATGTTTAGATTTTTTGATTTGATTTGATTTAACAGTAACTTTGTGTAGAATTATGTTGGTAGTGCATAAAGTTGATGGAGCTCCTGAGGATGCTTTGGTATACTTTCATATTTACGCGCACTCCATATAGATATATAATCGGAAATACATCATTCTGAAATAAACATAGAAATATATCAAATATTATACACTTAGATATGATATATACTTACATAATTATATATTTACCTACCTTTTGTATCCAGTGAAAAATACTATGGTAAGTTCTACGCGCTTATGAGAAAGATACTTGCGTAACTTGAGCTTTAAAGTCAATTTACTTAGTGCTTGTTCTATAACATTGCTGGCTTCGCTCACGCATCAGTTCCTCATGGTGGGTTGTCGCGAGCTGAGGTATTGACTAGCTACTACCACTACTCTGCTGTGGCGCAACGACCCAAGGTAGATCTTGGGCTCCCAAATCCGTATCTCAGGACTTGTTCCAGGGACCTGATGCGTGCTGTGTGTGGGCCTTACAGTCAACTTCCATTACCCGTGGCTGTACATAATAATCACGAAACAATCACGCTCATTTCTCGGAGGGGTAGGCGGAGATCACGGATTTCCACTTCCTACGATCTTGTCTTTTCTTGCTTCAATCACGTTCCTGACATTCTTTATGCATGCTCGTCGATTTAGGGTACTCTTGACCTGACCTTTCTTCTGATTTTCTTCCCTACTGTGTATGTTACATACAAATAATAACACTTCTAGTTTCTCTAAGTATTTGTCCCCATAATTAATGTCTTACGAGTGAATGACGAATATTTGCCCTGTTCTTGGCTCACACATGCCAACCACACAAACTTTATTCCCATCACATACGATTCAAATTTGCTTAACACGTTCATTTCGCATTTGAACATCAAGTAAACTATTGTTGTGTTCGATTTTGGACTCTGCGTTAAGATCTTCTGGTTGGCATTTGAACGCTTGCATGAATAGACTTAATACCGTTTTCTTCTGAAGCAATAATTTGTCTAGTCTTAAGGTGATGATTGATTTTCGTCCGTATTGCGAGGCAACAAGGTCCTATGTGCGTGTAATTTATAACTGATAAGTCACAAGCTAATAGGTTGACAGTAAACTCGTTATGACTTTGCCGGGTTTTACAAAGTGATTGATGGGTGATTAGAAAGAGTTCAAGGTTTATACATTCAGGAAATAATCGTTCAACTTTCAGTCTTTTGAAAGGCGGAAAGTCCAGTGCAAAAATATGTCTGATTTAATCCTCTCATAACTATGTACCAAAACTTTAATCCGCTGACATAAGAGCGATGGGACACGATATAGGAGTGCCCAAGTTGTATGCACTTATATTAGACTCGACTGTACTTACAGTATAGTCAGTTTTGGAATTTACAAGATGCTACTAATGAAACTTGACTCAAGCTTCGTTTTCTAGAAATCGTGTTTTCTAAGATTCTAATTAGCTTCAATGCTGCCCAAGTGGAAACCTCTCCCCCTCTATTCCGCGTGGTATCCTCATGGCTGAGGGACGTGATGGCTGGCGCTCTTCGCCATCACTCTCCGAGCACGGGCTTGGGCCTGGGCATGTGGAATAACCGAGGGCAAATAATTAAACCGCCGTATCAGATTCCGAAAAGGTATGTTTCTGGTTACACTGGGCTGAATGCGCTTGTATGTGGCGCGTAATGTCTGCGGTCCGCTGCCCTGTGGGCCGCCCGTCGGGACGCACGCGGTCGAATGGGGAAAGCGATCCCGTGGCGCCCGTCCCTTAAGACGAAGCTGGCACTCGTTGGGTTTTTGAGGGTAGTCCAGGTATGTTTCTGGTTAATTTGTTAAACAAAATCTTCAACAGAATAAACCTCGACCTGAACTGAGGTCGAGGTTTATTCTGTTGAAGATTTTGTTTCCAACCAACTGGCTTGTTTTTATTTTTACGCTATGACGGTGCCAAATAATCATATGGTCTATCTGATGGTACGCATCCATATGCTATAGTGTCAAGCCAATGGACGCCTGAGATCCTAGAAGAATTACAAGCGCGTAGCCAACCCTTTATTGATTTCAGGATTCGCTAGTGTTTATAGCTAGAGACAAACGCGGGTCCCTCTCAACACAACACTTCCTCTGGAGCACTGGTGTGCTCGTTTGCCTCAATTTCAGAATTTCGGAGCGCCGGGACGACTAAACCAGACAATAAAACCTATCGGGACATTCAGGGCCTCCCACCTCAGTGAGACACCGACAGGGTTCCTTCGAATCACTCGCAAAACCCTGAAACTAGGATCAGAGGTTCAAATTAAGTCTATAGACTTATACATATCATATCTAGATTATAGACATATATATATAGGTAAAAACACTATAATTTAATGTAGAAGTTACCAACACCCAATTTGCCCATGACCCTTTGAGGAGCTCAACTGGGGAAATACCTTACGGCAGACGGCAGCCAGCCAGTTTGCTTGGTTGTGTTGCTGAGGGGTAATCACGTAACGATTGCAACGCGCGTTAGAATAGTCCAACTGTCATTTTTCCATATAAAAATTGACATTTAGATCTACCAAATGCGTTACGTGATCGACCTGCTGGCGATGAGTAAGTTGTCAGAGCTCCTAAACGTTGCGCTGTGTTGAGACTGAGGATTTGTTTTGTCTTTAGCTGGTCGACACAATATTTATCGTCAAATCTATAAAGTGCAAGCGTATGCTTGTGACTTAAGAAGAGTCACAAGCGCCGAGCTCGTTTGCCTAAATTGGGGCGATGAATCTGGGCCTCGTTAAAGCAATAAAATCTATCGGGACATTCGGGGCCCTCCCGCCTCGGTTGGATGCTGCCAGGGTTCCTCGGCTCACTAGCAAAACCCTAAAGCTAGTAGCTCTCCAAGGTGTAGAACTCGCAATTAAATAGTTTTTAGGGTCCCGTAGTCAAACAGGAACCCTTCTAGTTTCGCCATGCCGTCTGTCCGTCTACGGCTTAGTGCTATTCTAACCCGCTGATGAACCCACACGGGGATTCATGATTTAATACAGAGAAATAAGTAAGTAAGTAAGAAAAATGCCGTGTTTGAACGTATTTCTAGACCACCTGGAGCAGTCCATCATCAGAGCAAATTTTGTCTGGTGTGGCTTAACAAATAATTAAGTTTGAACACTTCCTTATTCCTATAGTAATAAAGACGTGTTCCGATATATTTGGCTACTTTGGCTGCTACTAAACTATATGATGCTGACTGAACAAATGCTTATGTGAAAATTATCTACGCTATGTTGAGAGTGGGGGATTTTTGTCATCGACACAATAAACGCTTGTGACTTTTCTGAAGTCACAAGCGTTCAAAGGCTACGGTGTCTGCTTACAATCAAGCAGGGTGTATGCTTTTATGTCACCGTGGTGGTATTCAAATAGAACTAGATTTAACAATATTTTTTTATGAATTTCCTCCTTTAATAACGTATTTCTAAGGTCGTTTGACAATCTCAGAACCATATTCTCGCACAACTAGGGTGGCTTTAACAAATCTTCCATTAATCATAATGGAAGGTTCGTCAAGACGCAATAACCTATCGGGACACCCGCGCCGCGCT
Source organism: Epinotia ramella (assembly GCA_947578815.1). Taxonomy (NCBI): domain Eukaryota; kingdom Metazoa; phylum Arthropoda; class Insecta; order Lepidoptera; family Tortricidae; genus Epinotia; species Epinotia ramella. The sequence goes on along the minus strand of OX388224.1, from coordinate 16,267,754 downwards.
TTCAATTCCCTTTACTACCGGCGATCCTTTGGGGTTCCTTACGAAAGGACACCGCACACCTAGCATGGAAAAAGAAACTCGGTGAAATTTCTTGAAACAAAACTATTTTGCGTATTAAATAAATAAATAAATATTAAGGGACAATCTTACACAAATCGACCTAGTCCCACAGTAAGCTCATTAAGGCTTGTGTTATGGGTACTAGACGACGACATACTCGTATATACTAGATATAAATACTTAAATACATAGAAAAACTTCCATGACTCAGAAACAAATATTCAGTGTATTTAGTGCATATAAAAAAAGAGGAAGAGGTAAAAACCTTCTGTGCACATTTATTAAAAAAAATATGGAAAAACAATTGAGTGGTGAGATTCAAATTAAAAAATATGTAAAAAATGGTCTTTTTGAACATTTTTTTCAAAGAAACTAACCTAAAATAGTTTTACTTTCCTTCCTTTAAAAAATAAATAATTCATTAAGTAATTTACAACTTTGCACATAAACACAAAACAAACAGATAAGTCAGACTACCTTATTTAAATTGATGTTTCTGCCCGCGACTTCGTCCGTGTGGACCTCATCTATGTTGTCCTTCCATACAAACTTTCGTTCCCTAACCCCTTAGAAGATGATTTTGGGATGTCCTTCCTAGGAATACTAACTACCTACCTCGATATCAAATTCCATCTTAATCGGACGATAGAGTAAAATACAGAGGGACAGGCAGTTACTTTCGCATTTATTTATTTATTTAATCTTTATTGCACAAAAGAACAACTTATCGTACAAAAGGTATGTATGGACTATGTATGTATATGTTCCAATTTCACTGCAAAAAAGCAGCTCGACTCCCATTAAACACAAAATTCATGCTTGAGCTTAAACTTCATTATCATTTTTGATTTTTATTTTTTGGTGGTCTTTATTTATTAGCCTCTACTGAACTGCGGTTGACAGATGTGATGTCAGCTTACTGAGGCACTGGTCATCCCTACATCTAAAATTAACTGTATTTATAATTATCACTATGCGACGAGTAGCATAAGCAAATGTAATGTGTTATGTGAAATTTGTATATTGAGATAAAATAAACTAAACTAAACTAAGTCCTAACATACTACTGATAGTTATATGAGTGCTGTAGTACTAACAATCTATGGATACACAGCTGTCCGAAATAAATGCATTTAATTTATTTTGAGTATTTATTAAAGTGCATGACTCAAAACGAAAATACAAGAGCGACAGTTACGATACGTACAGAAATCTGTATCGCTTAAAGATTGATACTCCTAGCAATACACCTAACCGGAACGAAAATTCTGTACGGAACCCACTCCCATATCCCTAACACGCTCGTAAAAACGTGAGGGTCGCTGGGCGCTTTGTGCGACAGACAGCCGGATCTAATTAAATTTCTGAGGGACGATTGGTTTTTAAATTTAACAGACAGTTTAAGAAGACGTCGTTTTGACGAGCGTATAGCATAGATTGCAAGGTAGTTACAACGATAGATGGATGAGTGAGCCCTTCTGTGCTTGGGAAGACCTTTTATGACAGCATTATTTGAGCCAAGTTAGAAGCCTTGCCGGCATGACTACCTTTCCCACCACACAAAGTCTTCTTTTTCTTCTCTTCTCAACTCTCACTTAAAAATAACGATGAAAGCTAAACCTCATGGAAAGCAGATGGCATTTGCTCCCACAAAAACTAGTGTTTTCGCCAATATCGGGGACTACGAAGCAAACACATCCCAGCGGGCGAAGCTTAGTTACCATTTTATAACTTATGGTAGTCGATAAGAAATCCGTCACTCTCACATACACTTGTCGGAACTCATCGGATTCACAGCGATAAATGATATAATGCCAACCATGCTACACTCACATGTTACTTAAGGTGTGCCCAATATAACGAAAATATGAGATTTATAGCAACTTCAATGAACTACATAGAAAAAAGAAAAACAAGATTGACATGGGACCTACGGAACCTTCCGCATTTCTAACACGCTCGCAAACATTCGGGGGTCCTGAACGCTTTGTGCGACAGACAGCCGACTCTAATTGAACTTCTGTGAGAAGATTGGTTTTAAAATTTAACAGACAGACGTGACTTTGACAGGATTGCATGTTTGCGTGTCTAATTGAAGAGTTGCTTGTTCAGGGTGCAGTGTTAAGACTTTGTGGCGTACAGTTTGGAACTGGCTGGATTTTTGGACATTTGAAATATGGAAGTATGAACTCGTATTGTTTGTAGATTAAGTACATCCGGCGACCAGAGAGCTGGCAGCTATTTTGGTCAAAGGATTAGCCTAGCCATCCAAAGAGGCAACGCTGCCAGCCTTCTGGGCACTATAGCCAATAGGGACCTGGGGGGCATTTAGTTTTTATAGGTTTAGTTGTTATATTTCGTTATAAATATTTAGTTGTTTTTATGTTTTTATCTTATAGTATATCTTGTTTTATTTTGGAATATCAGACATTACAAACCCGTGCGTTGTTAAAACGAATTAAAGTTTGTGTGTAGGACGTTGCACTAGTATATTTATGTTATTTATTAATTAAAAAATAGTTACACAGCATAACAGTCGAAACTAAATCAATGCAGTCAGACAACAGAAACAACTATATAAATAGGAATACTAATATACAACAAAATAAATATCAGGCAGAAAAGAGAATCTTCTCGTAGGACCTCAAACATTCATCACGCACTACTCAAACCCTATAAACGAAAAAGAACCGAAACCACACTCCAGTGAAAGACAGGATATGGTCGAACATGAACCCGAAATACTGCCGAGCGAAGTAGAAAAAGCCATATGTACCCAGAAGAGTGATAAGGCTCCAGGTCCAGACAAATTTAAGAATGAGCTCCTCAAAGGCACTCTCCAAGAAATATTACCCATACTTACAAAAATATTTATCGAAATAGTAAAGACTAGTATAATACTTACACAGTGGAAAACATCACACATCATCCTTATTTTCAAAAAAGGACATATTTAAGAAATAGGAAACTACAGGCCCATACGTTTGATGTCAAACGTGTACAAGGTATTCTCAAAACTTATCTTGGAAAGAATAACCAAAAAGTTGGACGAAAACCAACCACGTGAGCAAGCGGGCTTCAGACAAAAGTTTTCGATCCTGGACCACATCCACACAGTAAAACAAATAGTGGAAAAATTTATGGAGTATAACAAAAAACTATACATGGCATTCATTGACTGACTTTTATCGTGACTGTAATGTTCTTACAGTCAGAGCTCTATTCATTAGACAGATTATTATAAGGAAACACAAAATGTTACCCTTCAATCAGGATCTAGTCAAAAACAAACGTCGCATTGACCTCATCTGTACAACTAACACTCACCGTATGGCTTTGTCTGGACGGCAATTCTTCTATCTGAGTCCGAAACTATACAACCGTATCAATAATATAATTTTTATCTACAGTGCCTCATTAAAAGAATGCAAGTCAAAAATTACAAAATGGTTGGTCACATTAACATATAATGAGCTCGAGGATCTCCTCGAGTTTCGGTAACCCACTTTCTGCCACCCTCTCTCACACATACACACACACACAAACACACACACACACACACACACACACACACACACACACACACACGCGCGCAAGCATGCAAAAGCGCAACTGCGCGTGCCTTATTCATTGCTTTGTTCCAAATTCTTATTGTAAGTTTTCTACTAAAGCTCTTTATAGTAGTACTTCATTTATCTACCTCATAAGTTTCCATAACTGCAAAACGGGTATTTACTAGATTTACCAAATTGTGTCGCTTTCCAGGGTGAGGGCCTGGAGATCTGTATTACAGGTTTTTCAATACCTAGTTCAGACTCCAGTCCCTCACAAAGGATACTTTGTACCACTTTCATGTTTACCAACTAGTTGTCAAACTGTTTTGTATGTCCTTTGTGAGGTGAAAATAAGTGAAATTTATTATTATTATTATCCTCTTTATTTTAATTTCGTCTTAGACTAGGTTTTTACAATAATTATATCTAAAAAGTAAAATATAAAACTATACATACAAAACATAAAATCATTTTAAAAACCTAACCTAGGGTGCAGCCGGCAGCGAGGCGCGGCCTAAGCTACCGGCGGTCAGGGCGACAGAGACAGGAACCTCCTGACTATACGCGCAGTATCCAGGAGTACCGCCTTCTGTATCTGACCCTTGATCCAGCCGCCTAGCGAGAGTCTCTTGAGGTGGTGGTCGAGACTCTTCGCTATTAAACCGTTCGCCGAAACGACTATCGGGACGATGATCGTCGAATCAACATCCCACATGGCGGTTACCTCGTGAGCCAGGTCTAGGTACTTGCTGGCTTTGTCCTTCTCGGCCTTCAAGAGGTTCTCGTCATGGGGGATGGTGATGTCGACGATTATTATTATTATTATTATTGATTACTCGAGCCTTAAGCCTTCGATACCATAAGCCACAAAGCCATATGGGAAAGCCTGGAAGAGCAAGGAGTATCACCAATCTACATAAACATTATTAAGGGAATCTATTCAAATAGTGAAGCGAGAATTCAACTGGAAACCCTGGGAAAAAAGTTCAAGATTGAACGAGGCGTAAGGCAAGGGGACCCTCTGTCGCCCAAATTGTTCTCAGCCGTACTGGAAAGTATCTTCCGAAAACTAGATTGGGAAAAGTTCGGTCTCAATGTGCATGGTGCAAAACTGAACCATCTTGGATTTGCGGACGATATAGTCCTTCTGGAAGAAAATCCTACTCACCTTAAGGAAATGATACAAACATTGAAGGAAGAAAGTACGAAAGTAGGGTTGTCCATGAACAAAGAGAAAACAAAACTGCTTACCAACTCCAAAGAAATTGCTATATCAATTGACAATCACCCACTGGATTATGTTCCAGAATACATCTACCTAGGTCAGATAATTTCCCACGAAGATCAAACTACAAAGGAAATTAACAGAAGCATAGCAAATGGATGAAAAAAAGTACTGGTCATTGAAGGAAGTTTTTAAATCCAGAGAGCTACCCATGCAAATTAAAAGGAAAACGTTTGACACAGTCATGTGTACTCCCAGTCATTACATATGGTTGTGAAACTTGGGCTCTCACCAACACCAAACAACACAGAGAAAAGTTGGAACGCTGTCAAAGGGCCATAGAGAGGAGTAGGTATTACAGGAATAAGGAAACAGGAAAAAGTTAAAATTAGCAAAATTAGAGAAATAACCAAAGTTGCGGACATAACTAGAATAAAACAACAAAAGTGGAGATGGACGGGTCACATGATCCGAGATCCTCGCGATAAATGGAGTAAAATAGTATCTGACTGGTACCCCAGAGATGGCAAGCGAAGCAGAGAGCGCCAGCGAACAAGATGGGAAGACGACCTAAAACTTACAGCTGGCAATCTTTGGAGAAGAGTAGCACAAGACAGAACTCAATGGAAGATGTTGGAGGAGGCCTATGCCAAGAGGGACACTGAACTACGGGACATTATATAACTCCACGAAATCAAATGTCTAGACATACCGTAGTAATTCAGGATAAAAGGGCTTATTATTATTACAGTACTGCCCATCTGCTTGCAAACACGTCACATTCAGGGGCTGATGCGAGGAATGCGTTTAAAAGGTGTAAGGCACGTACCAGCGGATTTCTGCCTGACACCGTTCGCGATATTGGCACCGCTAGCAGATGGCGATCACGCGACCGGAAATCAAGTCTGGTTGGATAGGGAGCGAACGATATATGGCATGGACACTATGTCAAAGCAATATGGGTTGAATTCAAACTAAGGATTTTTGTTTATTGGAATTTAAACCATGTCACTTTGATACAAAGTGCCCGTGTCATACACTAGTGCAGCGACGTTTACCTTATAGGTTTCAAACATAGTTTTAGCACCAGTTGTTTGAAAGAATCATAATTTAAATAGATTATGTCATAATGTATAACGTATAGCAAACTTACATTTATAACTTACACTACTACTTACAGCATTTGATAGGTATACTTGTTTGTATTATAAATAGCTAGCTTAAAACAGTAATGTACAGACAGGGAGTTTATTTCTGCCAACAAACTGCTTTACAGTTTGGCGGAAGTTGTATTTTAAAAAAGGACTATTTTTCGTGAATAAATGCTTTATTATTATTATATTTTTTTATAAAGCCGGGTACAGACTTGCTGTGACGTAACATGCAATGCATGATACATTGCGACAAGGTGGACGGCACATTGCGTTAATTTGCACGTTACGTTACAGCAAGTCTGCGTCGTGATTTGCTGTGAATGGGAGATTTATGTGCTTAATCTGATGAGGCCTCTTTTTGAGGAAGGGAATGTAAGAAAGATAAACAAAAAAACCTATTTTTAGCAGCGAAACGTGGCCATATCAGCGTAGTCGGTTAAAAATCTCATTACCCGCTCAGATTTCAAGCCGCGATGCTTTTTTCTTTGAGCGCCCATCCCCAGGGCACTTGCATCTGTGTGTGGAGGGAGTAAGGTAGGTTTTGTTCCGCGTTTGAGTGGAATTCCCGATGTGGCTCACGTATTAGATTAGGCCACGTTCCCACGGCGTCACCTGTGATGGACGTACATACGTAATGCGTATGGTAATGAGTGTTTTGGTTTAGGAGAGCTAGTTAAGAATGGCAGTCAAATGCATTTAGGAAACAAGTAGCGGAGCCAATTTTTTTTATGAGAATCGAATGTCTCATCGTCATGCTCCTAGATTTTTACCGAGGTCATTATTCGAGCGTTAAAACCGCCTCACTGGACATATTTTAGAAATATCGGGCGAAGATATTGAATGCCGATTTCGGATGTTTGTTAGATGTGCGGTAAACTTAGATACCTAACCAGAAGCGAAATCGAAATCTGCAGCTACTTCTAAAAAAATGTGACCACGAAAGTGATTCGAAACAAAACGTTCGAATAATGATCCGCTTGTACTCTAAAGGAGTTCAGGGTCCGCTTTAGTACCCAAATCCAAAGATTTGGCGTAAGTACAGTTAGCATCAAAAGCTCTTATTCCCTTTTAATAAAGACTTTTGACGTCTTCGTGTGCCTAGTTACTCTTGATGCTGACTGTCTGTACTAGTTTTATGAAAACGACTGACTTTCCAACCTAGAATGAAAACCAAACCTCGTTGGGATCTCATCAGTTTGCACACCTAGTGGTTGTACGAACTCGAACTCAGGACCTCCATATTGAAAGTCGCGTGCATTACCACTCGGTTACAGCGGCTCTTGAGGACCGAATGTCTATATGAAGTCAGACATTGCTATGAAATGTCCACATTAGTAATATGACACATGAGAAAAAACCAAGTACCTAATGAATGTTTTTCCAAATATTGTAGTGTACCTACGTTTTTTGTTAAAGTGCAGGGATTTATTTTCGTTTGTCGTTCCCGATCAGAATAATGTGTTCGTCATGCTTGACCGCACTAACTAATAAGAACTAGGGCGCAAAACAAATCGAAATCTAATTTAAATGTGAATAAACTCAAGCTTACCTCTGACCGAAGATTAAGGCCGCAAGCACAATTGGAATTATGGGACGTAAATATCCGTTCCGACCTATCTATATTTCCAGCCGTCCTTTCTTCCCGGCGAATCTGTCGGCAGTATTTACAGTCCGCCCCCCTCCCTCCTACCCCTGGGACGATATAATTCACCGCAATAAAACCTGCACCGAACGCCCCGGGTGATTCTACCGACTGTACATGGACAAGGTCAGGCAGTCGCTTTCGTATAACTAGTTACTAAACCTTCGCCAAATCTTGATGAATCTATTTTATGAAAGGCTTCATGTTAGATCTGTTTTTATTTTAAATAATAACAGTACTTAGTGGAGTGTACACTAAATGTGCTGAATTAGAAAGACTTGAGCATTCATAAGTAACAGAACATCGACCACTCGCCATTTTTAGAGTTCCGTAGCCAAATGGCAAAAAACGGAACCCTTATGGATTCGTCATGTCTGTCCGTCTACTCTGTCCGAAAACTATAACGTGTATTTGAATAAAATTTGGAGGATAGGTGTATTTTGTTAGCCGCTACATAGTTTTGTAATTAAATTACCAAAAAATAAATTCAGGGGTGCACTCCATACATAAAATTGAAAGTCAAAAATTTATTTTTCATTGCAAGCCCACATGTGGCACATCAATCGATAGGCCTTTCAAAATAAATAAAAGGTTTCTCAGCAATTTTTTGATTGAGTGAATAGAGTCGGAGATAATCGCCCCGAAAGTCACTAAAATAGTTTCCCCCCCCTCTAATTTTTGAACCGTGTATTTTAAAAATATGAAAAAAAATATGGACATAGGGCTTATTAAATTCTTTCAACTTAAATTGTTTTAAACAAGATCGGTTCAAAGGTTTTTGAGATATTTCTAAAAAACTGCCTTCCTTAAAGAAAAGGATTTTTTAATAGGCACGGAACCCTTCGTTGTGCGTGGTCCGAGACGCACATGGTCGCTTTTTTTAAATTTGTCGAACCGAACAATGACCAGAGCCAAGCATGGATCCAAACATGGCTACGAACATTTTCAGCGAACGCTCTAGTAAATTTCCTCGTCCAAAAATGTATTCTTCACGAAGCGGTTGCGTAACAAAATTGCTCAGCTCGGGAAAAAGCTCGAAACACTGTGATTCGCTAGAAAGCTTTTTGAAGTGAAAACTTCTGCGGCACTTCTAGCGGCGCTGTGCACTTTTTGTTAAACTCGCCACAGGTCACGTGATCGTAAGATGTCACGTGACCGTAAGATGTCACGTGACTGTAAGATTCGACAGATTGCAAATTCGTAAGACGGACACGTGACCTGATCGAAAAACTGTTTCAATGTCATTGAGTTTTCACTTCTGCCGGCACTCCCGGAGTGTTATTTTGTGAGCTACCTGTAAACCTGTAATGTAGGAGTCCCTGGAATGCTCATTACAAGTGAATGGTAAGAGAAGAACCTTTCTTTACATATTATTTGAAGTCATCCAACTGAAATGGTTTAGTAAATTGAATTAAAACTTGCGTGAATTATGTTTAAAAGTACGAGGGAGTTCTTCTTCATTATGAGTATCCTCGCAACCGTATCGCCCTGCACACTGGAGTTGACATAACGCCAGCTCCAGATGTGCTGTGTTGACAATGACAACACAAAGAATCATCAAGTCGTTAAAGCGTCGGCAACGTGCTTATATCTATTCTTCATAGCTACTCGTATCACAGGACGGTGCGGTGTTCTAAGCGTTCTTATCAAGGGACGCCAAGTCTACTATCTCGCCACGATGTAGCTCGCGGTCTGTCCTTTTTTTTAAATACAACGACCGTGGCAAACAAGCGTACGACCCGCCTGATGGTAAGCGGACACCGCAGCCTATAGACGCATGCAACTCCAAAGGAGCAACATGGGCGTTGCCGACCCTTGATATGTTTGAGCATTCGCCGTGTTGACAGCTGAAGGAACAAATTCCCTCGCTCTCAACACAACGCATCCTCACAGCAAAGTGTGTAGAGATACCCAGGCGGGATTGGGCCCATTCTTCCCCGGGCTAGTGGGAATATTAGTAGAATTTGTGGCCGCTAGTTTGTGCCCGGCCCACCAGTGGGCAAAAAAGGGCTTAATATTCCCAGACCCACGCTTGTTATCAGATTACAATAGCGTATATGCGGGTAGGATGAATTAGTGGTAAGATGGTTGTTCCAGAGATAATCTAGTTAAAAGATAATTGCAGAACAGAATTTCTATTAGTTCGTCGCTTCCGAACTTTTGTGGTGGTGGTAAACAAGCGTACAGCCCGCCTGATGGTAAGCGGTTACCGTAGCCTGTATTCGCTTGAAACTCGCTTGCGCTTAAAACCTGTACTCCTTTCTTGATGAACGACATACTGTGGTCCCAGCTGCTACGTAGCCTTTAGACCACCATCTTCACCCCATATCCTGGTTAATTGGTGAATTTTAAGGTGCCGATTTTAGGGTTCCGTAGTCAACAAGGAACCCTTATAGTTTCGCCATATCCGTCTGTCTGTCCGTCTTCGGCTTAGCTCAGTAACCCTTACAACTAGAAAACTGTAATTCGGCACGGGTATATAAATCAATCACGTTCGTTTACCAAATCAAATCATTTAGGGTTATGACCTCCCCGACCCCTTTATTTTCTTGTTAAACCATGGGTATCATTGGATAGTTTATTCAAAAATTAAATTCAGTGATTCATTTGCGAGATATTGGGCTTTAAAGTCCTAATTTTTGTTCGAGATATGCCCTCCCCCCTGCCGGCTTAATGGCTGCTACTGGGGATGTGAAAAAGTTCGTGGCAGTAGTACAGTCAGCGTCATATAGTTAGTATCAGCCAAGGTAGCCAAATATTTCGGTACACGTCTTTATTACTGTAAGAATAAGGGTGTGTTACGAAATATTTGGCTACTCTGGCTGCTACTAACTATATGGCGCTGACTGTGCATATAATGAATTTAGAAGATAAACTATCACGGATAAGTAGGCATAGGTAGTTACCGAGTAATAATCGAGCAACTTAATGTGTACATGGAAAGGCCAATTTTCGTACAAATTCGGCCGACGCAACCGCACCGCACGTCGATGTAACTAAGACAGACAGGCAACTACGGAACCCTACACTGCGCGTGGCCTGACACGCACATGGCCGGTTTTTAATTCGACGAACTGAACAACAAACCGAGCCAAGGAATACCAAACATCGCCACAACAAAAATCATGATCATTCTAGCGAAAGCTCGTAGATGCTCGTCAAAATATTCTTCACTTATTGTCAAATTTGACGGTTACGAAGCAAATTCATTGTCGTTTCGCAACGCATGTAACATAATAAACAGGAGCATTTTAGAGTTTATTCTAGAATAATCGCTAAAAATTCTCCTGTTTATTATGTTAATATCGCTAGAATAATCGCTAAAATGCTCCTGTTTATTATGTTTCATTCGCTAGAATAATCACTAATATGCTCCTGTTTATAATGTTACATTCGCTAGAATAATCGCTAAAATGCTCCTGTTTATTATTTTACATTCGATTGAATAATCTCTAAATTGCTCCTGTTTATTATGTTAAATTCACTAGAATAATCGCTAAAATGCTCCTGTTTATTAAGTTACATTCCCTAGAATAATCGCTAAAATGCTCCTGTTTATTATATTGCATTCGCTAGAATAAACGCAAAAATGCTCCTGTTTATTATATTTCATTCGCTAGAATAATCGCTAAAATGCTCCTGTTTATTATATTGCATTCGCTAGAATAAACGCAAAAATGCTCCTTTTTATTATATTTCATTCGCTAGAATAATCACTGAAATGCTCCTGTTTATGCGCACCCTGGTACGTCTTTTTATAAGGAATTGGACAGTTTTTGTTGCGAACAAGATTTATGTATAGTGGACTCTGAGCTTTTGCCGGCTGACTCGTATACCTACGTTAGCGATAGTCACGGATGTACGCGATGGCTCGACCACTGTGTAACTTCTCAAGCGGCTAGACAAACAGTTATAGCCGCCAAGATATATTGTGATGTATATTGGTCTGATCACCTACCTATAGAAATAGTATGTAATTTAAGCATAAATGTGCCTAAAAATAAATTCCAAGACGGCGCTGTAGGTAACAATAACCTTTTGGAAGGCATAATATGGGGAGAAAGGGAACAGTCACAGATAAGTGAATATTTAAATATATGTAATAGTAAATTAAGGGATATTGATTTTCCTGTTGAATTAGAGCACTGTTGTGATAATTTATGTAGTAATACTGACCACAGAAAAATCATAGATAATATGCACTGTTCCATTATTACAATACTGAAAGAGGCTTCTATGGCTAGTTGTGAGAAAAAACATCGCAGGGCGGGTGGCTATATCATGGGGTGGAATAAACACGTAAAGGGGGCTCACCAGAGGGCAAGGTCTTGCTTTCAGGAATGGTGCATCTATGGCAAACCCAAGTCGGGCCGACTGTATGTGGAAATGTGCCGGTCTAGGAAGGATTTTAAAGCTAAACTTAAGTACTGTCTAAATAATAAGGACCAAATTAAGATGGACATAATTGCTTCCCACCACCGGTCTAAAAATTTTGTACAGTTTTGGAAATCGACCAGTAGCCTGAATCCTAGGGTGAGCCTTCCGGTAAGTGTTGATGGTGTTAGTGACCCTAGTGATATAGCCAACGTCTTCAAGAACCATTTCAAAGTGGAACCTCTGGGAGTGGAGGGGCGGCAGCCGGTGCTCGAGGCTGAGAGTCGTGTAGGTGGTGGCCCAATCAGAATAACACCAGCGGAAATTTCAAAGGTTATTCGACAAATGACGAGAGGGAAATCACCCGGACACGACGGGCTCAGCATTGAGCATCTGCAATATGCCGGCGCTCATCTCCCAAGAGTTCTTGCTATGTTCTTTACATTTTGCATTCGTCACAACTATTTACCAGATGACCTCATGAAGACCATTGTGGTACCTATTATAAAAAATAAAACAGGCGATGCCTCCGACAGGTCCAACTATAGGCCCATCTCTCTAGCCACTATTCTGGCAAAGATACTGGACAGTGTGCTTAATACGTATCTAAATAAACATATAACCCTGCATGACGCCCAGTTCGGTTTCCGACCTGGGTTATCAACCGAATCAGCCATACTATGTCTTAAGCACACTGTTAAGTATTACACGGATCGGAATACACCGGTATTTGCTTGTTTCTTGGACTTGTCGAAGGCATTCGACCTTGTATCTTACAATGTGTTATGGAACAAACTTGGAGATTGTGGAGGTCTACCGACTGAAGTAATTAAAATGTTTGAGTACTGGTATGGTAACCAAACCAATGTCGTTCGATGGGCTGGGGGGTACTCAGATCCTTACAGGCTGGAATGTGGTGTGAGGCAGGGGGGGTTGACTTCGCCCACACTGTTTAATGTATATGTGAATGGGTTGATTGAGGAACTCAGCAGTTCTGGCGTGGGTTGTTCGGTAGATGGCTGTTATATTAATAACATCAGCTACGCCGATGATATGGTGCTGCTGAGTCCCTCAGTCAATGCACTCAAGCAAATGTTAGCCGTTTGTGAGAATTTTGTTGTGGCTCATGGACTGAAATACAATGTTAAAAAGAGCGAGATTCTAGTATTTAAATCTGGTACTAAAACATACGCGATTCCACCCATAAGTCTCAACGGTTCTCCTCTCCGGGTGGTAACCAAATTTAAGTACTTGGGTCACTGGGTCACAGATAGCCTCAAAGATGACGTAGATTTAGAAAGGGAACGCAGAGCGCTGGCGGTTAGAGGTAATATGTTGTCACGTAGGTTTACACGCTGTACACCTGAGGTTAAAATAACGTTGTTTAAAACATACTGCCAGAATTTGTACACGTGTAACCTGTGGAGCAACTACACCAAGAAGACCTTCAGTGCTCTGCGTGTCCAATACAACAACGCCTTCAGGGGGATGTTGGGCCTGCACTGGCGATGCAGCGCATCAGGGATGTTCGCCGAAAGGAATACTGACACGGCTTCCAAGCCGTGCTGCGCAAGCGTGTGGCGTCCCTGTGGAGCCGCGTGCGGGGCAGTACCAACACTCTCCTGAAGGTGGTTGCAGAAAGGATGGACAGTCCTACTGTCACTCATTGGATGAGTATGCATGTGAGGTCCAATGAGCACTTCATTTTTTATTAACTTAGATTAAAATTATTATTATTATTATTTTCTACCTACTAACTTATAATTGTAATTTGTAATGTACTTATGGATACCCGATGTCCGAAATAAACAATTTCATTTCATTTCATTTCATTTCATATTATGTTACATTCGCTAGAATGCTTAATACAAGTGAATTCTCTAGTCTACCAGCACCTTAGACGAAGTTGCAAGCGGACGGTAGGTAAGTAATATTGTCGCGTATAATGTATATAAATACAGTCTTCTCGATTCATCTCTTAAACAACTCTATGGTGTTGTATTTATTTGCACGCATAATAGAGTTCGGTTTATCTCCGCAGCTTGATTGGGGTACAAGCGCTTTGTTAGCTCTAGTTTACGATAACTTTAATTACTTTAGCAAACTTTCCCCGCGTTAATTACTTTATATTTACTTTGACGAACTATGGTGACGGGGGACTTGAGAATGAATTGATTACGTCTATAGTTGACAAGATACATTTAATAAGCGATTATTGTCTTTATTCAGTACTAGCTTTTGCCCGCGACTTCGCTCGCTTAAACATGATTAGATTAGATTACTTTATTTTATAAAATAATAATCCCATCCCAAGATTCGGCACAGGCACCATCATATGACTTTCCAACCCAGAGGGAAAACTTAAAACGGTTTCCTCACGAGGTTTTACTTCTCCGTAAAGCCACCTGTTAAATAAAAAATGATATATAAATAAATATAATATATAAATGTAGGTATGTGTGCGTCTATGTATTTAAGTATTTATTTATCTATACAGGGTGTTAACGGGGTCATGATCCGGAATGACAAAAAGCGAATAAGATGATCATACTGAACAACCTTTCCCATGGGACCAACCACGAAATCGCAAAAAAAAACCAGGTATTCCATACATTAACTCTCAATTAAATCGCAGTTAACTCACAGTTAACTCTTAATTGGCTCTTTTTTTTTGCGATTTCGTGGTTGGTCCGATGGGAAAGGTTGTTCAGTATGATCATCTTATTCGCTTTTTGTCATTCCGGATCATGACCCCGTTAACACCCTGTATAAGTATGTTTATCGTCGTCTAGTACCCATAGTAGAAGCTTTGCTTAGTTTGGGACTAGGTCGATTAGTGTAAGGTTGTCTCCTAATATTTATCCATATTATAAATGCGAAAGTGTATGTGTGTGTTTGTTTGTTTGTTTGTCCGTCTTTCACGGCAAAACGGAGGGACGAATTGACGTGATTTTTAAGTGGAGATAGTTGATGAGATGGAGAGTAGCATAGGATAGTTTTTATCCCCGTTTTCATTCCCTAAGGGGGTGAAATAGGGGGGGGGGTGGTAAAAGTTTGTATGGAGCTGCGATATAAACGAGTTCCACGCGGACGGAGTCGCGGGTAGAAGCTAGTATTATATAAATGATATTACGTACATAAGTTTTTTGAAAAAACCCAGTAAGGGCCGGGGTTCGAACTCACGACTTCCAGATTGAAAATCGTGTGCTTTACCTCTCGGCTACGGTGGCTCTCTATTAGTGATTATGGAATTCACTATTCCTGTTAAATACTTACTTAGTGATTCTGTGGCGTAGCCGCGTGGCTAATCTCTTTAAATAGTACGCTTTTCAATGCTTTCCGACAGAATTAACTTTAATAATATATGTTGGATCAAATTAAAATAGTCGCACAAAGCCATTGTTCCGAGTCGGATTTAATGACAGAGCGCTTCGACAATGAATTAATTAACAAAATGGTGGATCAGAGACTTACGCCGTGCATTCCAATCCCATTTCAAAGTGTTTCTCGTCTCATGACGACTAAATTCTCCGAGCGTTTCAACCGCCATCCCCTCCATCAAATGACCAGAAATGCAACGAAAATCTGCCGAAACTTCGTCAAAATTCAGACATGGAGCGCTCTGGGAATTACTCTGACACATTAGAAATGCGTGTGTTTTCTTGAGTAGCGACCATGTACCAGAAGGCGCAGCGAAGGCCCCCCAACAAGATGGACTGATGACCCGGTAAAGGTCGCGGGAGTCCGCTGGTATGGATGCGGGCGCAGGACCGGTCCTTGTGGCACTCTTTGGGGAGGCCTATATCCAGCACAGTGGACGTCTTTCGGCTAAAATAATCACGCAACAGTTTAAATTGAAATGTGAAATGTTGGTCTCAAAAAGACTCCGTTCCGTAGTCATAGCGATCGGATTGCTAAGTGAGGGAGATAGAGCGTGGCGGGTGGAGAGAGAGAAATTAGTTGTTTAGCAAATTTTACTGAACATTGGATTTAGATAGCTATTTCTAATAGTAATCTGACGTGTAAACTGATCGTATTCACATGTTTTATTCATTTTAATAAACTGAGGTTTCTGAATGTATTGCTAAAACGATTTCCATTTTAAAGAGTTATAGCTTTTACCAATAAGGCTGTATACTGTATCGCAGCGGGAACAACGACAAATATTCGGAACATTCGTTTTTCTCGCTGCCGTCGGGATGGTCGGAGAAGGATACCGAAGGGTAAGGAAATGTTTGATTCTATACTGTTCGTATTGCAGGTACCTACTCCATACCTATATATCTATGACACCCAAAGTAGCTAGGCAAATTACTACCTACTTGAAGAAGAAGTGAGAAGAGCGAAATGTATCTATATTCTTAACATACTTACAAAGATTTTAACAGCTAGGTATTAAAATTTATTATAAAGGTGCTAATTTACGTATATATTTACTATTAAATTAATTGGCAAACAAACAATATAGGTAAAGACTTCAGATGAACATTGAAGTCCGTTTTTGCATAGGCACCTATTAATTTTGTTGAAATTAAAACAAAACACATTGTTCACAAAACATATCGTAAATAAAATACACTATTATACCTACTAACTACTACCACTAACGTATAATTTAATACGTCGAGCTGCCGGCAACCCTAGCTCTAAGGCTCCGCCTCCGAAACAGTGCGTTGCATTCGATAAAAAGAGATTTAGGCACGTTTGGCAAACCTAAACAGGGAATTTGTTAACAGAGAACCTTCTGTACCTATTACTTATTCTGTGCTATCAGTCAACATCGCTATTGCCGACTATAGTCCGATTGCTTAGCTCAGTCGACGCACGGGCGCGGCGCGCGGTTGCGGGGGTAGGACGATAACGGGGCAAGGGCGACGTGCGGGAGGCGAACTTAAGCGGTCTACCTATAATTCATAAAATCTATCTCGACTTAGCTGTTGGGGGTCACATTTACAACTAATTACCCTAATTCCTGACAAAACACGATGTTTGACTATTTATAATCAATTAAAAGAATAGAAAAACTTTATTATTTAACCGTGTAACACATGGTATTAAAATATTACAAGTGTTAGGTTCCAACGGTTACCCATTTCTGCAGGTCGATCACGTAACGCATTGTACGTACGGTAGATCTAAGTGTCAAGTTTTATTATGGAAAAGTGACAGTTGCATCTACCTAACGCACGTTCGGAACGTGATTACCCCTCGGGTGTACACTATACCCTTAACTTAAAACTAAGGAAACAAAACTATTATATACTATTTGTAAGTCGAAAATCCAAAAAACCTTTTGTCGAATAGAAACCATTATTAACATTCAATGTTTTATTAAGCAGAAACGTCCGCTAACGAAATTTTCCGTCCGTCCAGAGGTTGTGGGTTCAAATCCCAATTACTTAACCATATTTTAAAATTACTTTTATTACGTTATCTATCATTTTTAATTAATGTATATTAATCTGGTATTGGAAATCCCTTGAATTGAGCAAAATTAGATAGCTAAGAAAGAACAATTCAAGCTCTCGCATTTCGTACGGATAAAAAATATTAACATTCACGGGCCTAACGCGATATTAATTTAACTTTATTTCTGACGTTTCGACACGAGTTACACCGGCCGTGGGCTCAGATGACTCATCGTCAGTATCCTTAAATATGCGAAATTAAATATGCAGTAAAACCGAATGGAATGAAATTTGTATGCCGCTATACCAGCTATCCAAATTCGTCGACCAATATTCATGTCTGCAATTGGGGGGAGGGGGGCTGCAGTTCTGATTGGTTTAACACATTACAGTGATTTCATTTGCTATTAATTTGCTCATCTGCATACGGTATGGTGTATGATTTTGTAAGTGTGTATTTACTTTTGACGACCGGTTAGCCAAGTGGGTAGTGATGCTATCATGAAGCTTTAGGTCCTGGGTTTGAAGCCCGGTATTGGCAAATATTTGTGTGATGAGCACGAATATTCGTCACTGAGCCTTGGATGTTTTCTATGTATTTATCTATATAAGTAGGTATATCGTCGTCTAGTACCCATAGTACAAGCTTTGCTTAGTTTGGGACTTAATAAGTAGGTCGATTTGTGTTAATATTTATTTATCCTACTAAATCCTACTAATATTATAAATGCGAAAGTTAAGATGTTTGGATGTTTAGATTTTTAGATGTTTGAATGTTTGTTACTCAATCACACTTAAACGGCTTAACTGATTTGGATGAAATTTTGCACGAAGATAGTTTATAGCCTGGATTAAAATATAGGATAGTTTTTATCCCGGGTCCACGCAGACGAAGTCGCGGGCGGAAGCTAGTAATATTATAAATGCGAAGGTTTGGAGGTTTTGATGTTTAAATGTTTGTTACTCAATCACGCTTAAACGGCTCAACCGATTTGGATGAAATTTTGCACAAAGATAGTTTATAGCCGGGATTAAAATATAGGACTGTTTTTATCCCGGGCCCACGCAGACGAAGTCGCGGGCGGAAGCTAGATTATTATATTTATGTCACACGTTACATTTTTATGTACGTTATGAGCTGGTCCCTAAAACATCATGATTGTATGTACCTATGTTCATATGTACAATACAATACAAATATTCTTTATTGCTCACCAGACATAGTACAAATAAAATAGAGGTAAATTCAACATATATATATATAATCATATGTACGTAAACATGACTCAGTTTTCATTTGAATAAGAAGTTCTACGCGAATTAATAGTTTCCAAAATTATTATTGGATTCTAATTTGTGCCATTCGACATTCAAGTTTGCGAGTCGGCGAGCAAAGTTGGGACTCGGCCGCCATAGTGAAAATAAGCAAGTAAGTCGTTTTCATGAGCACGCTGCTGTTCTTCCGAGATCTCCTATGGGATGAAAAAAGCAAACTTTAAATGTAATAGGAAGGGCGAATGGCCGACTTGGCGTGTTGGCAGATTTGACTTGGCGTAGCAGTCGTTACGCCAAGTCACATGCCATACAGAAAACTGGAATCAAAAGAAAGCGTCCCAGAAAAGCCGTGGAGACCATTTGCCTCATGTTGTACTCCATACAAAACCCTATATTTATATTCATTTATTAATAATAATTTATATTACATGTCATACACGTTGGCACATCACAATTAAATAAGTAAACATTATAAAAATGTATAAATCTTAAATTAAATAATCTAAAAATAATGAAATACTTAGTAAATTTAATCCAACTATAGAAACTTTGCTCGATAAGTCATGATTTGAAAACACTTAAAAACATTTTACATAGACACTAAATAACAACATATTAAATCTGTAAATAATTCAGTTAAACATGTTTAAGTAGTTTTTTAAGTTTGAATTTATTTATAAATAGGTTTTCAGACATCGTATTTGATATAAAACCTCTTTGCTTTGTAACTGCCGCAAGAGTGACAGATAGATTTGACTTGGCGTAGCAGTCGTTACGCCAAGTCACATGCCATACAGAAAACTGGAATCAAAAGAAAGCGTCCCAGAAAAGCCGTGGAGACCATTTGCCTCATGTTGTACTCCATACAAAACCCTATATTTATATTCATTTATTAATAATAATTTATATTACATGTCATACACGTTGGCACATCACAATTAAATAAGTAAACATTATAAAAATGTATAAATCTTAAATTAAATAATCTAAAAATAATGAAGTACTTAGTAAATTTAACCCAACTATAGAAACTTTGCTCGATAAGTCATCGTTTGAGCTACGATTTGAAGCTGGCTAGTGAGGGTGCAACCGTAACTCGCGCCGGCAGGCGGTTGTACAGTCGGGCCCATCACGTGGATGAGTTTGGTGGACCTCACCAGTCCGTGCTTAACGCCCAAGATTCTGTGGTCATATCACAATATGTTCCTACTTTGTTCGTCAGCTCGCCTTACGTATTTGTCAGGATGCCCTCGCACATACAAGGCAACCTGACAAATTACCACGGAAGGTAGCGTCAATACCCGTAGCTATACCGTGTGCTATATGATTCAATAAATCAATAAACTAGGGGTTCTGTGAGTGTAGAAATCGAAAGACTTAAATACAATTTTTATTTTATTTAAAGAAACAAAATCGTCAAAAAAAGCTATAGAAATGATTGAACCGGCTCACAAAACTTTCATTAGAATCGTATGAGAATTGTGACCTGCAGAGGGGAAAAACCGGACATCTGAATATCCAGAAATACGAAAGAATCTTTACTCAAGCTGAAACAGAACTTTTCGTTAAATGATTCAATAAATAAATAAAAAATGTCTGAAATTATTCGGTGTCGTCTACAACAGTGGTATCTGAACCAGTTTTTATTTAATCGTATGGCATACATTATTTTCGCCTTTAAAGTTTGTCACTATTTTAGTACCACCAAAGGGGGGACAACTGTTACTCGCGTCAGCAGGAGCTAGCTACCACAACCCTGCACGTGTCCCGTCTGAACCAGTGTACAATAACAAATATGTACCTACAAGGAGCGTAACAGCGTAGCCTACTTTTCTTTGCCACTGGGTTCAGTCTGAAGTCATTATATTCGACAATTCTCATGGCATTGTGGTGTGAGTGGCTGTCAACAAGTTTTTGATAAGGATGCGGCCAGCGACCGACTACTTTTAGATTCTGCATGTAGTAATTGTTAGTAGGTTACAATAATAATTTAAACTATTTTAACATAAACAGCAACATCGTGCTTATTGTGCATATATATGCATACAATTAGGTGGCTAGTTTTGTTCTGTTTGAAGACCTGGAAATTGAAAGGCATTTAGATAAAAAACATTTTTAAAATCACTTAAGTACTTTAGTATGAAAGGTAGGTACAAGGGTCTAAAACATGTGTTGTGTATAAGGGTTTAACAGTTCGTGTACACGTGTACACCGGCCTACTGTGTAGACTTACAAACTGTTAAACCCTTTTAAGACCATATTTTTTTTACTGGATCCATGGAGGAATGTAAATTGTCTTTGCTTATTTTGCCTGGTATGATCGGACATCTTCCAAAAGTACTTAAACTGTTAACCATTGTGTCTACAGAAAAGATGCAACGATGCTTTATCCTGCACGTTTTTTCGGGCTTTAGCACTCTTTTATCTCACTAATATTTGTCAATTAATTTTGTATTAAGCAGTTACGCTGCTAACGAAATTATAAATTTTTAAATAAAGAAAAAATTGAAAAATTTAATCCGGCTCGGAGCATTTTTTTCAATTTTTCCTTTATTTAAGAATTAATATTTGACAATATTTATATAATAGTATTTTAACCCTAAATGTCATGTTGATGCTTGTGTTTGACAACTTTTCTCCTATTTTATTTATGTAACACACCCTTATTCTTACAGCAATAAAGGCGTGTACCGAAATATTTGGCTACCTTGGCTGCTACTAACTATGACGCTGACTGTACATGCGTAGTCTATTATTCTGGATCACCGCCACTCTTTAATAGAATTTCGTGGGTTTTATAGAGGGTCCAATTAGATTCTCTGTGACCTTTGGCGCTCGGGCGGAAAATTAGTCTATTAGTTGAAGTTTAATAGTGTTGTTGAATTTTGGTTTTTCAATTTACGAACAATAAGAGTGGGCGAAGAATGGGATGTTTTCGAGTTGAGAGGGCAATGAATGTTGTACTGAAGTGATTTATTATTTTTATACTACGGCTGTAGCAAACTGCCGGCCTGTCTGACGGATAGGATACCGTAGCCTGTGGTGTGTAAATTCGGAGGAGTCACAGGTACGTTTCGAAGGTGCAAGGTATAAATAAATAAAACAGCCTTTTATTTCAACTCATCAGCTAAATGTTACATTACCAAAATGAAATGAACTAGTTTTTTGTTCTTTTACTTATGCTTAATAGCTAAACAGGTGCAGTTGATAGCTGGAGACTAATGCAGGTCCCTCATTCTCAGCACAGCGTATATTTGGGAGCTATAGAGCTTATGTTAGGCTAGCCATAATAACACCACTGCAAAGCAAGCAAAGCAAGTGCTTTGTAAGTATTTTGTATCGTGTTCCCGGTGGTGATTAAGGTCGCCATAACTCCCAAATTTTCGCTGGATCGTGGCCGCTATGTCATTGTCGGGGAGTGCAGATGGCTCGCCAATGGCTCCGGTGCCGCGATGCATGCGACGCCTGGTGTCCTCACCTCGTAGTCTGGTGAGCTTTGTGAATTGATCACTCCAGTTGCTGGTGAGCTGCCGCGAGCTCGTCTACCCTCCACCTTTCCCGTCAACATATATTCGAGGCTACTGGGACGACGCGCGATATGTCTAAAAAATTACAGTAGACGTTACTGTCAAAGTCGTCGAGAGGCGTGTGCGGATTTTGAGTTCCTCTATTATGGACTTAGGTTATCATGGCGGTCCAAGGGATACGTCAGAGCCGGCTCCAGCACCACACCAAGGCGTCTGTCCTGCTCACAATATTTGCTTTTATGGTCTAGTATATAGATAACCATTAAAGCAAATGACTCCCCAGATATATTGGCAACTGAATAGATAACTGCCAATATTCCCAAAGTACGTTGATAGCTGTTAAACGTCAAATAAGCCGCAAATCACGCGTCCGGGCAGTAATGGCGTTATATTGGTGATTTCATGCGAGTTATTCGCAAGCACTGTTACTACGACTTGATTAATGTAAACCAGTTCAGACTCCAGTCTGATCTTCTCAGTTCTGATCTGACCTTCGGTTAGGGCCCGGCGGAATATTATGGTCAAGCAGCCCAGCTAACGAGGTAGGTAATGGCGTGACGGTATCTTATCGTAATCCTTTAAGTTTGTCCAAATTTAATTACGGTTAAAATACAGTTTTCTCGTAGATCCTGAAGTTTACGTTATTTTTTCATATAGGAACCTATCCTGTAGAACACATATCTGAACTTACTAGTTTTGGTTATGTTTCTTCTTTTCACGCCTATCCAGTGTCCCACTGTCACACAAGGCCTCTTCTGGCCCCGTATCATGGTCGGCCTTATCACACGATTAGTGACAAGATAGAGCGTCAGTCTCGTTCTATCAAACGGTGTCAATTGTCACTTATCGCGTGATAAGGCCGGCTATGATACGGGGCCTGGTGATCTCCATGAGTCCCCACTATACGTGCGTTTTCTGCCCAATCACTAAAAAATGCATCCATGTCATCCCGCCACATGCATGCCCGTAATGTGGCAACCACTTGGTTCTACATTAGCCCTGTCTTACTGCATGCGAGAGACGTGACCGGCCCAGCCCCACATGGTATAATAATCCTAAAAATTGTTTGCAGATAAAAACAGCTTTTTGACTTCAGACTTGTCCCATGCAGTTGGGAAAATTAAATTCAATGGCTGCGATAGGCTACCCAAACTACCTTCGAGTGCGTATAGTTAAAATATTTTTTTATTTATTCCGGTCAGGAGTGAGATGAGATGCTTCGATTCTGGTTGTAATTTGCATATCAGGTTTACTTTTTATTACTTATTTCCGACGCCTAGCATAGACACTGGGAAGCCTCTAACATTATATATGCGAAAAAAATATTATTAAAATTGGAATAGCGCAAAATGTGCTTGCTTGATAAGCGTAATAATAATAGGTAGTTAATACGCTCGCTTACTGTAAATTAGAAGCATACTCCATCTTGTCATAAAATATTTGTATGCCTTAATGGCAAAACATCGTGGTACATTATTTTATTTTAAGTTTTTGTTTTTGGACCATCTATGTATATACCTATGTTTACAAATAATTGATTTTGACTTTTGAAAGTTTAGACGTTTGCGCTGTAGACGCATTTTGCACGAATATAGTTTATTAGCCTGGTTTAAAATATAGGATAATTTTTTTCCCAGGTCCACGCAGACGAAGTCACGGGCGGAAGCTAGTTTGTAATAAAACTCGGAATTGAACTGACTTTCACTGGTTCGTCCCAGCTGGTGAGGGGAATCTTTGTGAACAACAGCCCAGCAGGGAGTAGTAAATTTTCATTGGATAATGTGTGGGAAGTGGCAGCGTAACTATTGATTTGTGTTAATGCACGTGCATATGCGGTTGTAATGTGCAGCGGTCATGTATTTGACGTCATATTTACTATTATTCGGTGAAATCCCTAGGGCTGGGGCTTAATGTTCAACTCTTTTGCACGCTGGATGTGCGTGTGAAACACACAATATTTTATTTCTAAACAGAAGCGTCTCCCAAGTTAACAGTGAGCGTTAAGCCACGCGACTCTTAATCAAACCCCGGCTCGTACCAGAGGGATTTTTCAAAAAACTTATGTATGACATATCATTTGATATTTAACACTGGCTTTTCAAAGGAAAACATCGTGACGAAACCGGTCTAATCCCAATAAGGTCTATTTTTCCCTCTGGGTTGACAGGTCTGATGGCAGTCACTTTCGTAAAACTAGCGCCTACGCCAAATCTTGGGATTAGGTACCAAAGCACGCAGGTTCGGAAAGTGTACTAACTCAGTAAAGATAACACTGTTTAGACCATACTGCCAATGCTTCTATACATGTCAGCTCTGTGTGAACTATACGAGACGAGCTACCATCAGAGTGCAATACAATGATGCTTATCATATTCTGATGAAACTGCCTCGTTATTGCAGTGCATCAAGCATGTTTGCAGAGGCCCGTATTCCGGATTTCCTCGCCATTGTTAGGTCACGCATGGCGGATTTCAGGAACCGTCTTATGTCGTCAAAAAACGAGATACTTACCATCACCTTGTCCGAGCGCTTAGACTGCCAGATTTTAAAGTGCTGGCTGTCTGTCTGTGCACCGCGATAAGAATAAGAATTGAATGTCCTGTTTACTTTTATTTTTATATTGGCAAATGTACATTTTTACATTTTATTTCATTTTATTTTATTTTTACATTGTGTATGGGTACAATACGTTTAGGACACTATCGGGAAAAACATTAGGAGGATGATGATGAGAAGCGTCTGCTAATTAATTCTAAATTCCGATCACAGTGCCAAGTAAATATTTCGCCACGAGCGTTACTTCTGCATTCCCCCCGAATCAACTGAGCTATCGCGGGTTCCACTCGTGAGAACAAGTCTTTCAATCCCTTCACTCTTCTTAGTACACCTTAGGGAGGCTCGTAGCGACATCTAACGCAAAGTTTTTACAATTTCTTAAACGGCACTTACGTCTCGAATTTCATTGGAACGTCACGAGTTCCTGACAATTCTCATGTTCGATGTCATGTTCATGATCAACGATGACTGCCTTTTGCTAAGCTATGCTAGTCTTCCATTCAAAAGGCTAGTTTTTTTTTTTATGGTGCCATTCGAACCAGTTTTTTGATAAGATCAATTGTTTCTATGTGAGCAACTAGCCCAACTACAATGAAAGCAAAAATAAGAAGGGAAATTATAAAATATATCACTAATAAAATAGTGAAAATCATCAAACATCGCTAACGATTGCAAACGTCTCATGCTAATCGACACTGAATTCTGCCACGTAGAAGAGCCCTCGTGGATTACTTACAGAATAAGTATTAGAATTTAAAATTATGACGTCACTATTTTGTATCCTTACTGACCGTTGTTTTGAACGAAAAATAAGTAAATTACAGTTTTGGGCGTGAAATAATTGTCATCAGTTCCACACCCGCATATTCAGCCTACCAAAATTCTAGAAAATACCGAAAATAAATGCAAACATGAATCATTTATGTGACCAACGGTGCATGAACCCATATCGAGAAATGGCTTCAACCGAAAGTCTCGGTGATATTGCAACCTCGCAATAACGGTGTGAATTGATTCCATTTCATCTGAAATGTCTCGTATTTTTGCATTCGGGCTTCTACTTCTGAATACATTGGTATTGAAAACTGTGAGAGCTTTATTGTTGTTGGTAGATTTAGTAAAATAAGTTTCTGAAAAAGAAAAGTCTGGCAAGGCGCCAGTAACATAACCTACATATCTGATACTGTAAAATGCGCAAAAAATGTCTAGCTGTGCCTACGTCTGGATTCTTCCTTCCTTCTGGAGTCACTGGCAGCTAGTTAATTAATTCAATTCAATTAAATAATTTATTAATAAAACTTGCTTCTGCCCGCGACTCTGTCCGCATAGAACTCGTTTATATCGTAGCCCCATACAAACTTTCACCCTTCATTTCACCCCATTAGGGAACCTATGTCCTTCCCGGGACTCAAAACTATCTATATACCAAATTTCTTCTAAATCGGTATAGCGGTTTAAGGGTGAAGAGGTGACAGACAGACAGACAGATAGATAGACAGATAAACAGACAGACAGACTTTCAGACTATTTAAATGAATTCATTTGTAAAATGTATTTATACATCGTAATGCGAGTAAATGGAAACTTTTCCTTCTACAAAACTATAGGATCCACATTCAGGGTCCCAAACCACGATATGGCGTCTTATTTAAAATGAAATATTGGTACAAAAGATTGCTAAGATAACAAACAAATCAATTTATGACAGAACAAACGACTTCATTGAGAACTTAACAAGTGTAAGTAGTGTACCTAAGTACTTGAATTTCACAAAGTTGAATAAGCTTTTAGCTAGACTGAACTTCAAGCAAATTGCTTTCAGAATCGCATATGAATTCAGGCATACACATTCACATTGGCATTCCATCCTTTGAACTTTCCAAAATTTAGAAATTTACATAAAAAAGCCTTTGAAATGAAAATAAAACTTGGCTTCCAAAAACTACTGCGTAATTTTCGAAGCAATTTAAAGCAATTTTTTCCGGCCTCCGATCAAAACTCTACTGGGGGTAGATGGGGCACTTATAATTCGCATTTTTTTAATGATATGAAGTGTTTCCCCGGGTAAGTGGGCACTGACCTAAGCGCGTCGCCGCGCCGTTGTCTCTGCGCCAACCGCCAATGATGTGTAGAAGACACGGCAATAGAGAGATCTTTCAAGGACTGAAGTCCCATGAGAGTTGTGTTTTTTATGCAACTGATTTAAGAAACTTCGATATCGATGCAGAACACGTCAAATTTAACAGAAGTGACGCCACAGATGCATCCAAAGATGGACGCAATATTTTGGCTACTAATCCGTTAGCCTACTCCCAATACACCTACGTCTCATGACAACATGATAAAATGCATAGCAGCAGGTCGAGAAAGTTGTGCTGAGCAAGCAAGTTCATGAACTTTGACGCCGTCTGCCAAGTACTTCCGGCCATTTCAGGACTGACAGACTAAACCTAATTAGGTTTACTCTCTCTACGATTAAAGGGCTAAATGACGCCACATGTCTCGTACTGCACATGACGTAAATATACCTACCCATACAAATTTTGACTGGAAGTGGACTATTTTCAAACTTTTGGCCAATTAAAATTTTTATTTTTATTTTTTTCTTGCTCAGCACTTTCTCGAACTGCTGTCATGCATTTTATCATGTCGTCATGAGGCTTAGGTGTAGTGGGAGTGGGCTTACGGACTAGGTTACATTCAAGGGTGCGTCACGTAGCTTGGTCGTGGTCGCGTGTGTTGTTTCTACATTCACTGGGAACGGATGCATTCACACACTATTATTCCAACGTTATTTAGACAATCATGGATTTCGGCGCGGCGCTATTCCATTCGGTCTGTTGGGGAGGTGAATTCCCAGCTTAACACATCGTAACGTACGAAACTCATCAATTTAGAATGCGATACGCAAATGTCAGATCGACCGCCCTGAACAGAAATAACGGGAGGGGTCCTTAATGAACCCTCGAAGCTTTGGGTAAAGGGTGCACTTGAGAGTCGAAAAACATGGCGGCTGGTTGAAAGGGGGTAACTGACAAAAGCAGTTAGAGCCGTTTTTTTACGAACAAAACACTCGTTATTGTTACTTAACAAACTGGGGCTAAAACGTGTATCGTGATATTTTTTAAACGTGTTTCCGCATCATTGGTTGAATTGATGGAAATGATGAAAGTTTAAATCTATATTCCACGGATTTTTTTAGTTAACATGTTATTATACATTATTAATATAGAGATGCCTTATTAGGGATAAGTCTTAATCTTACATGTGTACAATAAAGTGCTTACATTTATGACTACCTACTTCCTGCCTTGCCTGATGTTGAGACCTTTTTTGCAGTTCGCCAAAAGTTTTAAGTAAGAGTCACTTTTCTGATTATAATTCCGCATTTTATCACGACCTAAGTTGGTATCGAGTCTTTAATGCTTCCTTTCTTACATATTTATATGTTTTCCAGAAAGGAAAGTACCACTGTTACGGAGTTGGTGATTGTATCGGATCACCACTGCACTATATAATTACTATATTTTACACTATATGTAACGTGCAGTTCTGTAGCGCACCACATGTGGATCCACATAATACCAGCGTAGTTTCGCCTTCTGCGGAGCGACATTATCATGAGTGGACTCCGTTTCCGCCTCGAATCTTAGTTTTAATATAGCATCTGAGTGTAAATCTAAAATGTACTTACTGTTATTTGCGAAATATTTTTTTTCTATTCTATTCTATTAATTAATAAAAATAAACTATGTGGAAAAACCTGATTCTTCTGATTCATTCAATAAAAAATCACCGCACATTTATTTTATTCTTAAGCAAGTCAACATATGTTGTTAGTTTAAACCTAAAGTTGTCAGTTACCTAGTTTTGCTTCCCACCGACGATGTGTCACAAGGCCCTTTGCCTGTCGCAAGCACTCACGGGTTCAGTTTTTGCGTTCGTTATTTGGTACTCGGATTTGACACTGACATGTAAAGCTGTCATTTTATGTAAAATATGTTGTGTGCCGATAACATTTTCAACGCAATATTCTAGTAGCTGACGATAAAACATATAATATTCTCACTGTGAAGCATATTTCGAACATAGAATCGCTCGAAGATTAGAGATATACGTCTAGCCACTAGAAGAAAAGACTTGCCTTGGACATTCGTAACCAAGCTGCAAGTTATAAAGGACACAGCTCAGAAAAGGATAGGATATCAAAAAATTGCGTTTTTTAACAAAATTATATGCGATTCAAAAAGGGTCTAGCCTTTCTACTAAATAAGTGTTTTTATTCAATACAAATTCATTTTGAGTTGTTTACTTAACTTTGTTTGACTTTGTGATGTGACAGTATACTCATATTACAATTATTTGTTTATTTTTATTAATCTATTATTTATTTTTTTATATTATTTTTGGGGTTGACATCTGACTTTTTGTTTTATTGTCTATTTTTGTTATGTGCTCTTGAGATGGTTGATATTTACTGTACTTCTAGTCTAGTATGATGTATTTACCTAGCTTTATTATTTGTTGACCTGGTAAAGGTTGCGGGAGTCCGCTGGATGCGGGCGGCGCAGGACCGGTCACTTTGGCACCCTTTGAAGGAGGCCTATATCCAGCGTCTTTCGGCTGATATGATGATGATTGTGATGATTATTTGTTGATATGTTTAAATGCAATGTATATTGTTATTGAATTAATAAATGAAATGAAAGCCAGTGATGACGTATGGAGTTTACAAAAAGTTAAGCCAGTTTTTTTCAAGATAAGTAGTTTAAACCTAACCAACCTCTGTTCTTAGCTGTGGTTCTTCTTTCTTAGCGGTTCTGTGACTACTTTTTTTACTTTAACGTACACAATATGCGTGTCACAAAAAATGCGACAAATTTAAATATACGGATACTGTTGCTAGTACCACGACATGGATGGCGGCGCCATATTAGGCACTTATAAGTTATAACTATTGCTTTATTTTACAGGTAAAATTGTTGCCATATAAAGAATTAGAAAAACTGCTTGTGACACGACTCACTAGCCTAAGTCTAGCGTTCAATGTTTATGTACACCGATCTCCCTCAGAGTTCCCAGTACATCCACTCATCATCGAACATCGAACGCCCTCCGACACTTCACAAGGGTGTCAAGCCCTGCTATCGGAGAACTAGGTTAGAGACCAGCGACTAACGATGCTTCGAATGTACCTGCACATTCGATCCTATCGACTGCGCCAGTTTAGTCAATCACTTTAGATACGTACATAGAAATTTGACAACTTGATTGAGTTTGCGAAACCAAACGCATCCTGGTAAGGACATTATTCAAAATTCCCGAGTGTTATATGTTTTCTCTGTATGTAACAATTTATTTATGTACATACTTAAGTATATACATCGTCATCTAGTGCTTAAGGAACAAGTATACTTTACTAAATTTAGCATTACACCGATTTGTGTAAGAGGTTACCCTATATTTATTTAATTTATATTTACAAAGTTCTTCGGTATGAGTCGGTTTTTTTAAGATGTAACTGTTATACGGTAAGCTGTAAGCGTTAAATCTTATGCTCATGGCAAACACGTAAAAGGCGGTAACCCTTCTGCCGACTGTGTAATCCAGTACTCACGACCACTAACCACCACCCTTCACGTAACTATCGAGTCTTTCAGCACATCGGTGTCAAGTCCTTCAGGCGGCGGAACTGGGTTGAGGCCCTTAACACGTCGCCCGTCGTGGTTAGGTAAGGCACTGCCATGTACAAACCAAATACATTATATTTTTACATTTTTAAGTAACTTTTAAAATTTATACCTTCGAAAAGAAAATATTGTTGTGTAAAGACAGTAAGTAGCAGAACTATATGTTAATGTCTAATGATAGACTTGTTATTGTAAATAGTGTTTTATCCGTTCTCTTTGGCCTTCTTTGGGGAAGGCCTATGTCCAGCAGTGGAAGGCTTTCGGCTGAAATGATGAAGATAATGATCAGTTCTCTTTATACTTGTATATTTTTATGATACATTGAGGCTGCAGTATTTCAGGCTTTTCAATTTGGCGTTAAACTTCATATGTGTCTGACTATGTATGTGTTTAAGATATTTTTATATTGTTACATCGACAAATATAAACGAAACATGCCCATTATCATCATTCATAATTTGTTTTATGAGTAAAGAAATTCTTTACAGGCACATGCCGATGGATTTGTAGCCATTATGAGCAAAAAGGCGGCGTTTTTGCTGATTAGGACGAGGAGAAGTCCAAACAGCATTTTGAAAATCATTGCTGATCGTGTTTGTTGCCCCATATTGGCGCATATAGTTAAACATATTAAATCTAATTTCGTTTTGAAGTTCTAACATAATATTTAAGTGGGTTAACTTAACCTCATATCGTTACTGCTAATTTCATTACACCTACCAGCGTTCAATATAATTTTCATTATTCCTAAATAATGATTTGTCATAATGACTACTAAGCCTAATGATTAATGTGCCTAATGATTACTATGTTTAATGAACACTTGACCTAATTTCGTCACACCTATCCTGACACGTGACCTATTAACTTTTGCTCTAATGTTTCACTAGACCTAATGCATTTTTCTTCGAAACGGTGAACTTTTTGGGTTTTTTTTGAATATCATCAATTCTAGAATAAATAATACCTCGGACATAGGATTCCCTACCTAATCTAAGGCAGGTCGGTGTAGGCACGATGACGAGCGAAGCGAGGAGGACTGTTAAGCAGAACTGCGACCCTACAGCGCGCGAGCAGTGGCCGGTGAAGTGTCAGAACCGACTTTATTCGAATAAACAAAAAGATCGGTGCAATAAAATTAACGTTACTGAGAATTCGGTCATGAGCCATTAGACAATATGAAAATTCGGGATAATGCCATTAGGGTTAAAATAGTCAGGCTACATGAAGATTCGGGTATGTGATTTTAGAGACATAGATAATAAGGTGTAGTCATTATTAGGCATTGAAATAGTAGGCCTAGGAAAAAATCGGTTAAAAAAAATTAGTTTTAGTGAGAATTTGGTCATTTATCACATTATGAAAATTTGGGATACTGACATTAAGTTAAGACTAACGAAGAATTAGGAAAAATGAAAATTCGGGTTTGCCATTTTAGGGTTCAAAACATTAGGGCTAGTGAAATTAGGTTTGAAATTCTTAGGGCTAACGGAGGGGAACCTTTTTATAAGTTCTATTGTATCCAATGCATACTTACAAAACTTGTACTGAGATCCTTGTTATCTTAAATAAATTAAATTCAATTGAATTGAATTACCTACCCAAAGTGTCTAACAATTCCCGTATAAGCATGATATTTGCGCTGGCATTGCGCGCTAAGCTCCGGAACGTGAGCGGCTAAGTCGCACCTGCCGACTGTTTGTGAACAAGAATAAATTCAGAATTTAAGGTTAAAACATTATTACTTAGTGGCTTCGTTTTTTTTTCGAGAAACTGGTTTTACAGAAAATGTTCATTGTCAGTTGAGAAATGTGACCTGTAGAGGAGGAGAGTCGGACATATAAAATAAATTATGTCCAAGATAAAACGGTGAATTTCGTTTCCGGTCGCTCGTTCAAAAATAGTTTCTCCCAAAAATACAGAGGTTTCTGTATTAATTTCGTTCTAAGTTGGGAAAGGTAGATCAGATCATACTCCAAACTTTGAAAACGAAGTGAACTCCACACACTGATGTGCCATTGACAATATTCCCTTTCTACGGAAATTACACTCAGTTTACCGAATGTTAAATCATACTATCACGAATCATTGACATCACAGATTACAAGACTTACAAACTGTGACCGTTTGTTTATAGCTGGCGACCGATTGCTACCAAAGTGAGACATAATAGATTTAGATTTCTGTATTTCATAAAATAAATACAACCAAATATTCAAAGTGAGACATAATACAACAGTTTGCGACTGAGACGGCATGACTCCCGTTCCGGGTAATTTCTGCTGCAATGGTTGGCGATCACGATTCAACGCGGCAATGCGTTGATGGGCACCTTTGCACCCGGAATGACACGGGGCGGGTATTTGACTAAGTTCGGGATGCACCAAATTACGATTACGGACCGATCAACGTTAACTATGGTGCCGGCAGTTGTAATTTCATAGAAACTTATCAAAGTTTCCATACATTTATACAGAACTGACGGTTTGGTGCAACCCAACCTTAGTGTGGTTTTATTAAAATAAAACAAATATTTGGGTTTATGTCTTAATTGATGGCAACCACGAAATAAAAGCTTATTTTAAGTCACTAGGGAAAACAGTTGACACAGAAAACATTCTGCTACGAGTAGCCGATAAGACTACTCAGAGTATCGCGACTATTGCTCAATCTTCTAAAAACAGGACGTATTAAGAATCTACAGAGTATAAACGTAGATAATACCTTTCAGTTCTGAGCTGAATTCAGCGTCTTGATCTGTATTTACAAGGGTACCCACTCAGAGTTATTCTCGCCTGACCCCGTCTACTATCATTTGATCTTAAGACTCGTCTGACTGTTAGGAAACCAAGGTCACACTTAAACTGGAGCGCCTAAGGTGCAGTTGTTTGGTAGGGTTTGAATTGCCTCTAGCTCTTCGTCGTAAGTGTCGGCAAATAGAAGAACGATTGCATACTCTGAAGTAAACCTATGTGTGTCAGGCATTTAAAGCTAGTACAGAATAAATACATACCAAGTGGTTTGTCAACAGACTCACAGAAGAACGACATGAATTAAACATTTAAAACACACCCGATAAAAATAGTTAAGACATCTTGATAAACAAGACATTAAAAAAAAGACTAATGATCCGTTCGGGAGTTACTATAGACAGTAACGCTGATACACAGACAGATATATATTTTAAGCGTATTAACCTCGTTTGCGTCAGGGGTTCAAATGAGGAGGTTTTCCAATGATGTAGTATAAAAAAGAGGTAGATGGTTATAAGCGCCCCACTGGCACACTAAAACTGAGTCAATTGCACCAGTTTCGCGTCGTCAATGGAAATATATGCTGTCAGATTTGGTGGCCATTTTTGAACACGAAACTTCGTTTAAATAGACAACGTATCTATCTCTATTTTATTTGGATTTTTTGATGCGTAGCGTGTGAGCTGCGGATTGTGAGTCCAAAAACACGTACCCTTACGCTAAACTCGCACTCACAACTAAACAAGAATTACACTGACAGTCTATAAACAACTTCAAGGCTTCGTTGCTAGGCATTTATTCTTAATATACTGTTTTTAGTCGAACCAAACTTTGGCTAAGAAACTCAACTTTTTTATTCGTTTTTATTTTAAGTTAGAACTCCGTCAGTTAGAGAGAGATTTCGTTATTTTCGTATGTTAAAGCATTAAATACTCCCGCATGGTCCTATTCTTGTCAAAATTGTGAACTGAAGATTTTATCTTCGCAAGTATTTAGCACGTGTATTGTTTTGTTTTTTTTTTTATTTATTTATTTATTTATCATAATATCAGCTTCTCTACTTACATTTGTATAATATTATTACATTTAACCCATTGACTGCCAACTACGCAATATTACGTAGGTACCTGGTACAACACAGACTACGTAATATTGCGTAGTTGGCAGTCTATGGGTTAAGGAACTACATCCGTCGAGAGAATCTTGAAATCAACCGTATTCCCGCCGTATACCAAATTTACGTGAAGGGACACTCAAAGAAAGCTGTAACGTTTGATCTGGACAGCCACACTGGCATTCCGCTGATCTTGCACCATCCCCATCTGCACCAAAGAGATGCACAACCCCTGACCAGTGTCATGGTCCGGGTTAGGAGACACCAGTCCCAGACACCACACCACCCGTCGAGATTCCTCAAAACCCACAGTCCGGGCCCCAGCATCAAGCTTAAACATGTTCACAGAAACTGACCTGGCGTCCCATTCTGTAGAGTTCTAAAGTGACACTGCACTCGAAATAGTCTCCGAACTATGACAAAAACACATTATTTTCGTCAACGAGTAACTTCAAAATTAATGCTATTAATTAATGCTCACGCCTTAAATGTCACTACTGGCGACATGTTAATGTTGTGTAATAACAAATCTTAAATGTATATTGTAAGTAGGATAATTATACAGTATAAATATTTTTACATGTCATTTTACATTAGGTATTTAGTTTAGTTATAGGCAGCAACAAGCTATGTCAATGTCAACCTACTCAAGTTGGCGCATTTTAAGGATCCCCGGGATGGCAGGTACCTGGCGCAAAAGTGCCTAACATGCTCGCGGCATTCCCCCGCTGCACTGCCAATGAAATATGCTGGACCAGGTACGAGCCAGCCCTGGGATCGCAACCTCCCACTCTCAAACGCTGACCTAACTTTTTAATAAAGATTTTCCCTTCAGAGCACCAGGGGCCACCTGTTTCCACCGCAATTGGGATGAAGTCGTAAACCGGTTCCAAGTTTGCATACTTGGTATGCTTGAGCTTCGCCGCGCTCTCGGCAGCCCCACCAGCCCTACGCACCGTGTGGTTGAGATGCCATGTTGTGTTGTTTAATACGTGAGTTGAACCGTGTAATAATTAGCATTATTTCAACATGTCTCACGGAAGCTTAAATTCGATTACTTCAAATTTGCTTCAATATCTTCATTTGAATCCATATTGCAACGTTACCTATAGAGCACCTTTATCTTAAATCCACCTTCGTTCACACGTTCCCTGAACTCCATATATTGTCCGCGAAGGGCCCTATATTGGATTTAGAACCAATAGGCCCCTTATTTATGGCCCGGTCTTATTTATATGCATTGCTCTGATGCGAAATGTTGGGATTATCCCGAGTTAATGGAATATCTGGAAAAATGGTGGAACTATTTTATGGGAAAGGTTATCAGTTATATTGAGCGAAAAAATATAAGTATGTGACTTCACATCGATGGTAAAACGAGCCCGGATATGTACGTTCCGACGTATAACCTTATGTATGTGTAAATTTTTACGTTACTTAGCCAGCACGCTAATGATGTGACGTGTGACGTATATTTATGCTCTGGCGTAATTGATACGTAGCCAAAAAGGTGTCATTTCATTTATTTATTCAATAATACAATATACATTTTTTTTATTTTTGAACATATCAATAAACAAAAAACTAATGCAGAGTGTAATGCAGTTTTTACTTCAAAAAAAAATATATTGAATTTCATTCGTTCATTTGTCGTTATGGTTACAATACTGCTTTATAAAAAATTTCACCCAAAATCCGGCGCCTGCAATTCTTTTCATAGTGTTAAAATTTACCACGGGTCTCGAGTGACCTACACAAATTTACCCCCGTCATCGGTTTCATCATCATATCAGCCCAAAGACGTCCACTGCTGGACATAGGCCTCCCCCAAAGAGTGCCAAACTGACCGGTCCTGCGCCACCCGCATCCAGCGGACTCCCGCAACCTTTACCAGGTCATCACTTCAGCTTCGTCCTTCATCGGTTTATACCGTCAATTTTATATCTATATCATTTTAGCACTTGACCTTTAAATTTTCGTTTTATCTGCAAGACGTATGAGTGGTTACATGTTACGTTGCTGACGGTTTACCATATTAGCTCATGACATTTAACTTTTTAACGTCTGTTTTGGACGTAAAAAAACATGACCGTAGAAGCTGTCGTCAATGTGCTAGCGTGCTAGCTTGGCAGGGACACAAATTTAATTTTAGTTACAATTTCTTTTATAAAGTCATGTCTAAAAATATGGGTGCATTGCATTGAAACTTACTCAAGTAGCTTATGGACTACCTCATAGTAAGCACATACCGTAGCTGCGACTCCAAAGGCGTGACAAGCGTGTTGCTGACCCTTTAATGATCTGAGGATTCTTAGTGTTGACAGCTAGAGACAAAGGCAGGTTCACCCTCGCACAGCATCCTTGTCAGCGCTTACGATCCGGCCTTACAATCCAGTCAAGGCCAATGACTCACATATGAGTCATGCGTCAACGAGCGATATCTGCTACAAAGCGAAAAACGCTGCTACGCGCTACGGCACACGTATCGTTGCTTGGCTTCAAATGAATTAAGGAACTTATTCAACCAAACGCAATAAAGTCATCATTTAATTGACCCTCAGAACATAAAATATGCTCCTTTCTTTGATTTAAAAATAGACCCTAATCTTACATTACAATGAGGTTCAATGAGGCCACTAAACTTTGTTACTATTATTTTAACGCGGTATCCATTGCTAGCCCCTTGTTATCGGCCGTCAATGTGTAAGTCAACATGCAATTACACGGTTCACTGAACTTGGGGCTACTAGAAACGGGACATGGACAGTGCAGGGGTGGAGGAATTCGCCGACAACGTTACCGACGTGTTTGTTTGTTTGATCTTCCTAAGTGAGAGTTGACTTTGGTGATAGGGTTGAAGTGTCTTGTGAATACTACGTGCTAGTTGTCTAGCAGTGACAGACCAACAGCTTGTCCATCACTGCAATGTTTATTTTCCCATCTTCAAACCTAAAATTGCCAAAAGAGACTCTTAAAATGAAAATGTAGAGCTTACCCTCTTGCGAATACATGAGTGGGTGTATGGAAGTACACCTATTTTAAGAGGATTTGATGGACTAAATGTATGTACATCGTTAGATCTTTATGCAGATGTGCTTGGTC
Organism: Epinotia ramella; assembly: GCA_947578815.1. Lineage (NCBI taxonomy): Eukaryota > Metazoa > Arthropoda > Insecta > Lepidoptera > Tortricidae > Epinotia > Epinotia ramella. The sequence continues at coordinate 16,230,320 of OX388224.1, read as the reverse complement.
TACTAAAAATACAGCTGTTTAAGAGTATTGAAAACAGGAGTATCTCGTATTCTCGCGCGCGGAAAAAATTAACATGCATACAGACAATACAGAGGGCACAAGTTCGAGACAAGACCTGGGCGTCAGGCGATTATGGTCTATTTTTCCATTATATACGTAGGTATATGTTATCTGTATCATATCGCTTATAATTTATCTTAAAATCTTAATAGAATGCGTGGTCAAGAATAGAGGCAAGAGGATTTTCTAATAGTCGTGCAGAAGAATAAATGTATTCGTGTCCCAAAAGTCAAGGTTAAGCCAAAAACGGCAACATAACAGTTATATACAAAAAAAAAATAAAAAAAATCCAAATCGGTATAAAAAAAACTATTTAAAAAAGAATTGACACCTGTAATGATGTTTAAAGTACTACGGCTACAAAAGTTTACTTTTCTTAAATATTTTTACTGGTATGTAACCGTAAATAACACAATAAGTGCCTCCGTTTTAAATAAAATAACAGTTTTTTTCCCAAATATATACTTAAAAACTCGTTAAAACTACTAAAATGTAACTGACTGTACTAAATAAAAGTACTACGCTAATTTGGTAAGTAGCTTCAAACGATGGCTATTTAGTCCGAATTTCAAAATGGTGCTAGATTATTAAAGAAAAGCTTGTCTTTCGTACAAGATTGTAAGATGCATATCGTTAATTGTGTAATTCGGCATAGGAAATTCGAAGCTTTTCCGGGAACATGGATTGTTTTTTAAACATATTTTTTTTCTATTTAAATATAACTTTTATGACTGCGCTATTACCCGTTTGCGGCTTGACGTTGACTTTTAGGACATCCTGTATATCATGATGTACAATAATGTGGGCATTCCGAGTACTCATATGCCGAAGACCTAGTCGGCTAACCAGTCCCTTTCGCCGTCGTCAAGCTTGAGCTGTTAGCTCGTAAAATGGGATTTATCGCAGACGGGAACGAAGCGGAATGTAGCCGGCCAAGTGAACCTGATACCCATTTGTTGTTAACACATTGAAGGGCGATGGGGATTTTGATAAATGTTATCTATCAGGAACGGGGCTCTAGCATAAAGTGGAGAAGTGTTTTGAAAGTATCGATAAAGATTGTTTATTCAAAAATCAAAATCAAACATTTATTCTGCAAATAGGCCACAAGGGCACTTTTACATGTCAAAATATAACAAAAAAATCGTACAACAATAATAATTTGGTAGTTTCAGTGGGTGTCCATCTAGCCGCATAATGACTCTCGTCATAATTTCGAAAGCCATACAAATTTACGCATAAAGTTGTTGCGCATAAAAGCCTTTTGTCATTAATAATTCTGCGCATAATACTTTCATTGTCATAACTGAACTATGTCATATTTTGTTAAACCATAATGTTGATCAGCTTTTAGTCATTATAATTGAAGATCATAATTATTTTTAGTCATAAGAATTGCTATGCATAACTTATGACAATAGGTTGTCATTATCATAATGTTGTGTTATTCGCAAAGAAAACAAGTTATTATATTAGTTGTCTAGACATTTAATTAGGTTAGGGGCTCGGGCGGCAAGGGGGGCCTTAAAAAAAGCAGTAAAAAAATAAACAAACGCAACAATTGTATTTTTGGTAGGTTAGGTTATGGTTATCTTGTGTCCCGTAGAGCGGAAATAGGCACCCCGCGAAGCGGGGTGGCATCGACACGCTGGCGGTTAGGTTAAAATAATTGCCGGGAGTTCGTTTAAAAAAAAAAGTTGGATTAAGTTAAGGTTACGGAGACATTATATTTTTAAAAAATGTACAAGATTACGAATGTTGGTCTTATACCTATGACTTGAAAACTTTATGCGCAAACATATTATTATTATGGCGATTAATATTTATGCTTAAAGCTTTTATACACAATAAATTTATGACATTTGCTATTTATGCTCTCAAATATTATGGCTAAAAAATGTATGCGAACTAATTTATGACTATTGTCGTTTATGCGTAATGATGATTATGACACAAGTAGTTATGCCTATCGGCCTTATGGCTACAAATATTATGCAACCCGATATGGACCCGTTGCAGTTTATCAGAAGTAAATGTTATACCACGGCCGGCGGTGGGAAACAACCATACGGTCTGTTTGATGGTCAGCACACACCCATGAATCCATTTATTCAGGTTGTTAATAAATGCAGGTTAATCGCTCTCAAATCTCCTTCCGTTTCGGAAGCCGGTGGCCGGAGCTATATGTACAGTCAGAATCAAAAGTAATTACGCAATCGAAGACGTCAAAAGCTCTTATTCCCTTTTAATAAAGACTTTTGACATCTTCGTTTACGTTGCTACTTTTGATGCTGACTGTACCACCAGGAACTACACCAACACACCTGCAGTGTAACCTACACAGTAAAGTGTACAGAAAGTAGAGTTTATAGATTACAAGCTTCCGCCCGCCACTAGACCCGAGATAAAAAACTATCCTATATTTTAATAAAAGCTATAAACTATTTTCGTGCAAAATTTTATCCAAATCGGTTGAGCCGTTTAAGCGTGATTGAGTAACAAACATCTAGACATCCAAACTTTGGCATGTATAATATTAGTAGGATTAGTACGATGAACCCTTGTAAGGGAACTTTCGATTAAAAACAAAAAACAATGTATAAAAAGTTAGACAAGAGTAGTATATTATTGGGAAGTCTACCCCCCTCCATTTCGTTTGAGCTATCGCTCAAACTTATTCCGGCGGTCTAGACTGTCCCTATAATATACCAGCTCTCACGGTATACAATTCCTGATCGTGTTCTGAAATGCGCTTCATGGTCTAGAAATTACAATTGTGTTTTTAAGATTTATCGTGACTCCGTACACTTCGTTCTGCCATGATTCATATTAACCGTTAGAGATTGCAATTTGTCTAAGCTATCCCAAAAACATACTAGCTCTTACGGTCTACAATTCCTGATCGTGTTTTAAGATTTATCGATCGAGAACGCGTTTTGCTTTGCTACTTAATCGTTGAACGCAAGTCTGTTTCATTCTAATCGCGTTTAGAATATTATCGATCGGGTTTGCATTTCACGAATTACCGAACGAGACTGCGTTTCAGTGTTCTATACTTTCGAATTTCGAACGGTTATGTGGTTCAGAAATTACAATCACATTTTTAGTAAATATCGAGTAATCTTCCTTACATGGTTAAAATCAAATTAATGAGTATTTATAGTCAAAGAACTGTTTATTGAATAAAATAGCAAAAGCTTAACGCTACACACGATCCAAGGTGGCCAGTCTCAGATGTGCGCAAGGGCGAACCCACATAGAGTTAACTATGACGTTTCCAACACAACACGTTTGATCAGCTCGTCAGCGTCACAGACATGAATGAACCTCCGGGGCGGTGAAAACCCCAGCGCCGGTCGCATTTTACGTGCTTCGTGAGTGAAACCCCTCCGGGTGTGAGTGAAACCCTCCGGTGTGGGAGTCCATATCTATCGACCGCGTAGATACAGAGTTCCCCTAAATGTCTAGTCAACAATACACACACTTCGGGATGGCCAGTTCCGAAATGTATGATTTACATGTTGAGGCAAGTCGGTCGTCAAGTGCCCGCAGTCTAATCATCAAAACTTTTATTTATATGAAACAAAACAAAAAACTTCGATAGCGTGATGCAGCCGCTGTGTTCTATTGGATATAACAAATGACGAGAAATAAATAACGGAGATTTACAACTGTGTTCTTTCAAATAACGCAGTAAAGTATAAAACAGCATTACTTATACATTGGTATTACGTTAAAAATGTAAACAAGCAGATCAAATTCCTTTGCCCGACGAATCGCTTTATTGTTATATTAATTATTGCGAACTCTATGTGTAAGTCGTGGAACTAACTACTTAATAAACAAACAACCATACATACAAACCAAAACATATGTATGTCATTGGTTAATTATATAGATGGTCACTTCAGATGGATTATTTTTTAACTACAAATGATTTTTATTTTCCTCTTGTATTATTTATTGTTATATTAATTATTGCGAACTCTATTGGTAAGTCGTGGAACTAACTACTTAAAGTACCAAACATAGGTACGTCATTGGTTAATTATATAGGTGGTTCATGGTTAACTATATAGATGTCGTCACTTCAGATGGATTAAGTTTTTTGACTAAAATAGATTTTTAGTTTCCTGATATATATAATTATATATATATATATACACAGAAAAATAATTTACTTAGGAATGCATTATATAAACATTACTTATAGTAACAGAGATTACTTAAACCTGATACTATCAGCAAAATAAATTGATAAAAATGTGCTGCTATTTTTTATTTATTTATCTACATTAAATTACATTTGTTTAGACGGAAAAGTGTCTTTAACCCTTTAAAGGACAACACTGAAAAAAAAAACTCAATTCAAAGCTCATCGCCATCCTATAGTCCAAAAAAAGTTGTACAAGAAAAAAATACAAAAAGATGGTTTTACAGGATGTCTTTTTTGAGACTAAATAACTCCCGCTCGGGTATAGAAACCATTCATACTTATGAACCTTATCATTACTTTGTAATTCGCAACTTATTTCAACACACCTCAGTGACACACTCCAGTTTAACTTAGTGCGAAACTTCATAACAACTATACGTACTCGGAGATCAAGCTGGCGTCGGTTCGCTGAGGTAAGCCGTCTTATACGTGCTTGTACCATACTTTGCGGCATGCTCCGTGGAAAAGACTTAAGCGTCAAGTAAAATCAGTCATTTGCAACCTGTTTTAAATGAGGAGTTCATAATTCGTTGATGTTGTGAAATGCTGTGTTATGTAAAATTTTATATCGATTACGCAAATTGATAAAAACAAATATATTAATTTCGTAATTGTAAAACGGATGCACCTCATTAATTCGTTATACGATACCTGCGCTCGTATGGCATAGGCATAAATATAGGGTTGTCATCACATAGCTATCTTATTCAATTATCCTATAAAGTGTTACGATCAATTGATTTGTTTTTCTCTGCATATTATAATCATCACAACTAATACACCTAACCTCTTTATGTATGGTTTTAGATTTTTATTGATACTTACCTAAGTTAAAGTTCCAATCATGGGGTCTGCATTATTAGTTTAAATTATCAAAATTTAAACGAGTGTTTATATAGTTTGTGTTTTTAAAGTTTGATTTGTTATTATAAATAGTAATATAATAAGTTAGATATATAGAATACCTTACATGTATTTATTGCAGGTAAAATATGGAATGTACCAGCCCTGAATCGTTCAGTAAAATCATCAATAAAGGCTATTAATTAGCCATCGTTCTAATTGTTTCTTCCTTTGTGACTTCGTACGCAACCGTGAACATACCTACCTGGGCCACAATCACGTTCAACTCAACGCTGCAGCAGTCATTTAGCATCACCTTACTCCAGCCTTTCTGCATATAGCATAGTGTTAAAATGTAAGTAAGTGTTGTTTTTTGTCGTTCATAGATTATTACTCTCATATTTTGCTCAAAAATGTTAATGAATGTTGTATTTAACTTTTAGGTCCGACTCCGAGTTTGAAAGCATTGTAACCTCAAACCACAAGGCGGCAGACCTAAAGAAAAAAGCAGGACAGAAAAGAAAGCCCGATGCTACTAGGTAAAATTTATTGTTACACATACCTATTCATTAATCGAACTGCCTATTTTAACATTCAATATTGATTATTATTGTACTTTTTGGTGTGTTTTTTTACATAAAAAGTTATAATTTATATAAAATAGTTTCAGGTCTGACTCGGAATTCGAATTTGGAGAAACGGGGAAGAAACCTGCGACGAAACGAAAAGTGAAAAAGCCTACCCCAAAAAAATCGCAAAGGTATTTCTCTCTTTTTTCTGTATTTTTTTTTTTGTCGATGTTTTAGTTTACAACATATATTTTTTCTGTGTAGTGTGACGTAAAGAGACTTATTTTATTTCTATTTTATTTAATTGTATCCTTTATTACAGGACTACCACCGAAGCATCAAATAAAAAAGAAGCCTACAACCCATTCGAGCTATTTCCCGAGGATGAATCTTTGGCGAAGAATTACTGTGCAGAGGCTCAGCTGGGGTCATCTATTACTCAACGCGTGGCTGATGGAATGACGCGGCGTGCTGTCGACCTTGAAGGAGCGTTTTTCTTGGAGCTTCGAGTTTACGACACCAACGATATACGCAGTGAGTTAGCAGAAGAAAAGTGGAAAAAAGCCCTTCTATCGGTTAAGGTGCAAATTGATACTGATACTTCCCAATGGGAGTATCTGCAAAAACTAACTAAGCATTTGAAAACTCTTTTTGACGATGCTGACGTTAAATATTTCCAAAACAAAAAAGTTTAAAAATACTTGTTAGGTTTTTTTTTTTTACCTGTTAGGTTAAATTTTGATATATACTTACATATTTGAACATATAAACATTAACTTTAAATAAATTGGTAATTATTTTGTATACACTTAATATGCCTTTTTGCTCAGCTTGTTCAATCAATGTTCAGAAAAATAAATGGGTGGGTCATTTAAGGAGTACCAAACACAAAAATAACTCGTTAGCGGTTTTAACTGATGGAGTGGTTGAAATTTCGTCTGCATTCAAGGGTCGTATATCATCATATAGAGTTTTTGGATGTGCAGAGTTAGAATTTGCTATACCAGAACTGTTTTTACATAATTTATCATCTAAATTAGAGACCATTATAAAAAACTGTCTGCTGAGACACGTTTGCTTAAAAATCAATTTTGAATATTTCGGCAACTTTCTTTTATTTAAAGACAACAAAGAGGAAACAAAATCTTTTACTACAAAAAACTTTACAGTACATCAAAATCATAATTTTAGTGAATTGTATCAAAAAATAGTATATGATTTGAAAAAGAGGATTGAAGAATTTGAAGAACGTGATAGTGGATGGGCTTTTCTATCCAATTTATATTTAGAGATTAATGTTAACAAATACCAGCCTATGAAAGGATCCTCTTACATAGATTTACCTACATCTATTAAAAGCAAAAAAGCTTGTATTAACATACATAACAATGACGATTATTGTTTTCTCTGGTGTGTTGTTGCATCGCTTTATCCAACCAAAAAACACAAAGAGCGTACGTCATCATACCCACCCTTTAAAGACGTGTTGAATGTTGCTGATCTCCATTTTCCTATGAGTCTCTCAGATATTTGTACGTTTGAGCGGAATAATATAGATTTAAGCGTTAATGTGTATTCCTTAAAGAACAATCGTATAGTTGTGGGACCTATTTACAGGTCAGAACAAAAAAGAAGCAAAAGAATCAACTTACTTTTAATTGAAAATGAAAATAAATCACACTACGTTCTAATTAACGATTTATCGCGTCTTGTTCGTTCTCAAATTACTAAGCACCATGGCAAACTTTACTTTTGTGAAGACTGTCTCATATTTTTTGCTACTGAAGACAACTTTGAGAGTCATATCTGTAGTGGAATTGCCACTGTACTTCCGGATAAAGGTACATATCTTCAATTTAAAAATTTTGAGCGGCATCATAAAGTACCTTTTGTGGTGTATGCTGACTTTGAAACGATTCTGAAACCATTTCAGACTTGCGAACATTCACTCACGGAGAGTTTTACTTCAAATAAGCAAATACATATACCAGCAGCGTTTGCTTATTACATAGTTTGTTCTTACGATAAAAGCCTAAATCGTTTTGTCCAATATCGCGGGCCTGACTGCACTTCTAAGTTCTTACATTATTTGTATAAACATGTATCGGATATATATACAATCTTAAATAATGAAGTGCCAATGATTTTTACCGAGGCAAATGCTATAGCATATAGGCAAGCTAAGATTTGTCATATTTGCCAGAAATGTCTCTTTTTTGATAAAGTTAGAGACCACTGTCATTTAACAGGTCTATATCGAGGTGCGGCACATCAATATTGTAACTTAAACCTTCGTGTACCTAAATTCATACCCGTTTTTTTTCATAATTTGTCGGGTTATGATTCACACTTATTTATCAAAGAATTAGGTAAATGTTCTGGTCCAGTAAAAATAATTCCCAAAAATAAGGAAAACTATATATCTTTCACAAAGTTTTTAAAAATGTCTGATGATCGATATGCGAGAATACGATTCGTTGATTCCTTTAAATTCCTGGGAACAAGTTTAGAAAAATTAGCGAAGAGCTTGAATAAACAAGACTTTTTTTGCTTTAGTCATTTTTTCCCCCAGGTAGAAAAAATTGATTTACTTACTCGCAAAGGAGTTTATCCTTACGATTACCTGACCGACTGGGATAAATTTAAGGAGACTAAGTTACCTAAAAAGGAATTATTTTTTAACTCTCTATCTGCAGAACAAATTAGCGATTCAGATTACAATCATGCTCAGTCTGTATGGGACACATTTAATATAAAAGACCTGGGTGAATATACTGACCTCTACCTTAAAACTGACGTCTTGCTTTTATCAGACATATTTGAAAATTTTCGAAACATATGCATGTTAAATTATCATTTAGACCCTGCATTCTATTTAACGGCTCCTAGTTTATCCTTTGACGCAATGTTGTTAAAGACCGGCGTTAAGTTAGAGTTAATATCTGAATTGGAAATCATTCGTCTTATTCAAAAAGGCATTCGAGGAGGCATTTGTATGTGTTCAACCAGACATGCTCTTGCTAATAACAAGCATATGAAAACTTATGATGAGAAAAGGCCTGACACGTTTCTTATATATATTGATTGTAACAATTTATATGGCTACAGTATGTGTCAACCATTACCAATGTCAAATTTTCGCTTTCTAGATCGCACTGAAATAGCTCAATTAGACATTATGTCCGTGTTAGACAATGCAGAATTTGGATTTATACTTGAGGTGGATTTATTATACCCCACATATTTGCATGATACTCATAATGACTATCCCTTTTGCGCACAGAAGTTTGTTCCACCAGGAGGAAAAACTAGCAAATTAATCCCTAATTTGTTTGATAAGTACCAATACGTTATTCATTATGTGCATTTAAAAACATGCTTGCAGAACGGTTTGGTTCTCGACAAAATTCATCGTGTTCTAACGTTTCGCCAAAGTTCCTTCTTAAAGGGATACATCAATTTAAATACTGAATTAAGGAAAAATGCGAGTACTACATTCCAACAGGACCTTTTTAAATTAATGAACAACTCCGTGTTTGGTAAAACTCTTGAGAATAGTGAACGGCGTGTAGATGTTAAATTAGTAAATCAGTGGTATGATGAAAGAAACAAAACTAAAAAGTTTACTTGTGCGAGTACATTAATAGCCCGACCAAATTTTCACAGTGCTACAATACTAACAGATAATTTAGTCGCGGTGCAAATGAAACCAGAAAGGGTAATTTTGGATAAACCTATATACGTTGGATTCGCAGTACTTGAATTGTCTAAAAGCCATATGTATCAATTTCACTATTCTGTAATAAAACCTCATTATGGTAACCGTGTTAGTCTCTGTTACAGTGACACTGATTCATTCATTTATGAAATCAAAACCAAAGACTTTTATCTTGATTTGAAAAATTATTTTTTAGATTTTTTTGATACGAGTAATTATAACTCTTCGAATGAGTTACAGATACCTTCTCAAAATAAAAAAATTCCCGGTTTGTTTAAAGACGAGCTAGCAGGAGAACTGATAACAGAGTTCGTAGGATTACGTTCCAAATTATACTGCATTAAAAGTGAAAAACGTATTATAAAAAAAGCAAAAGGAATAAAAAAGTCCGCTATTCAAGAACTCACATTAAATAATTATAAAGATGTACTGTTAAATGATACAATCATTCGAAAAAAAATATCTTGTTTAAATCTATTAAACATGAGATATTCACGCAGACGGTTAACAAAGTTGCCTTATCTAACAAAGATGATAAACGACTCACTCTATCAGATAAAGTTTCAACTATGGCATGGGGTAACAGTTCTTTTTTGTAGAAGTTTTAAGGTACTTAACTGATTTCTCTAAGGCTAAAAAAAAGGTCAAACTGTGTAATATCATAAGTATAATGTAATAATATGTATGTAATTTTTATGTGCTAATAAATGTATGATTTTAATTACTTCAATAAACTTGTAAAATACTGTATGTTTTTTTTCTTTTTCACTCTCCTTATTCTATTACCTTTCATGTACAGGGGACATTAAATTCATGATCCAAAATAGCAAAATGTGAATCTATCCATGATTCTGAGCAATTTTTAGTATGGGACCAACTTTGTGTTTTGCATTTTGCTAATTTTGGATCATGAATTTAATATCACCCTGTATAGGTACCCGAAATGCTGAGTGGCATAATTCAATTTTCTTTTAAGGAAATTCAAACTTATATATCATACTAACGGTAGCGCATATGATCCGTGAATGTTCTTGTTATATGAACCTTAACTAAGAAATATAAGTTTTGATTTCCTTAATTAGATACGGGTTAGGTACTTTAATGCACGGTCAGATAAATCGAATTAAAGCGGACAAATAATGTGCTGCATAACGTGACGATTTCGATATTGTGCAATAAAGTATAGTCGCGTTTTAACATGCGTGTGCAAATTGGTAGCAACAAGTCATCGATATTATTGCAAATGCATCACTTATAACGACCTTATTATTCATTGGATGCTTACTTATTCATTCATAAATTTAACGTGACACGAAACACGCATTCAGGTAAGTCGATTAATCATTTTAATTTGAAATTAAAAATTCAGATATTTATAAAAAATAAAAAAATAAATCCTGTTATTTACGTTATTCATTTTGAACTTTAATTATTATGTCTCTAATCACGGTTTCACAACCTGGTCATTTAATTGGTTTGCACGGAGATTCATAACAGGACCTATACCTACGTAGCCTACCTACCTACCTACGTAGACTCTTTGTAGAAGTTTAATGCAATGTAGGACACCCGCTAGAGCCCATTTATGAATACGTCGAAATTATTATTGTTAAAATTATGTTCCAGATATCAACATGTGCGAATTTTGTGACCCTGAAGATCCCTTCCAACATGCTCAAGAGTGGAACACACAGGCGTTTGATGATGCATTTCCTGAACTTGCTAACAAGCCCAACGCATCCCTTTCAACGTCTTCGTTAACAGAAACATCGGGCAAGAAGAAATTAAAAACCAAACAGCGTGTTCCAAAACGAAAATTTAAATCTCCGACTACTTTTGTTAAATATAGAAAGTATAGACATGATGGACCACGCTTGATACAAATCAAAATCGTCGGCTTATGCAATGAGCAAATCCAATCAGCCAGCGATAATGAAGAAAATATGATATTTAGTGCTCAATACATAGCACGCGAACAAATGGACAATGTAGTGGATTCTGCCTTCGGTTTAATAAATCAAATATCAAAATCAATGCTGAATGATAATTTATAGGTTTATTGTGTGAAATAAAAGACATTAGTAATTATTATAGTTTTATTTATTACTCGTATTACCATTTAACTAAACAGACACACCATTAAGATGCTTATTTACAATTTCGTAACATGCATTATACATTTTCAATCTTGTTCAAGTGTAAGACGGCACGTGCACTATGGTGCCTGTATAAAATGAATAGCAATGCACCTCCCACGAAAGTTAGGCACCTTTTCTTATAATTATACAATACATTAAAATTACCTATAGACCATATTATCTCTGTTCTGAACACACAGTATACTATCGAAATACCACTTTTTTAAACATATAACGTTTTTTAAAGCACATTTATTTTTATGATGTATGCAATTGTATGCACTGGTTTTATTACAATATTTTTCATATAGATGTAGAAAATTAGGGCAATCGTGTTCGCCTAAATCTATAACAGTACAATTAGCACATAAATCTTTAACCCATTGAATTTTTTCAGAACCTTTTACAAATATAGTTTGATTATTTAAGTGGTTCACAATCATTCTTCTTAATTCCCTGGGGTCAACATACCCTTCACGCCACAAAATGCCATGATTTTTTTCCAACCATAACACTCGTTTTTTTTCGTGTTCAGATAAATGGGAAAACGTATATGGTGGTTTTATTAAAAACACTTGGGTGTATTCATTCGTACTAAGCGCGAATTCCTTTACTATAAATTCATTATTTAGTGATTTAAAACCTTGTACATCCACGAATAAACTTTTGGTGTTCATGATATTTTCTTTGTTATATTGCTAAGCTGTCTGTACTCTATGATAGTGTCATTCAAAATAAGACAATAAGCAGATGTATGGTCAGGTATATCAGTGTCACACTCCAATTCTATACGCACATCAACAACTCCTGATTTTAAATTGTCATTTTGTCTTGAACAATCTAAGAAAAATAGTGGAGCTTTGTCCTTAAAATCTTGAGGGCTTAGCAAAGGAGCTTGACAACGATTATAATAAGACTGTTGAAATTTAGCATACTGTTCATATACTATTGCATACCTCCCATCAGAAAAACTAACGTTTAAGTTTTCGTACGGGAAGTATGTGGAGTTCAAGAAAAGTTTGACCTCTCTTAAGTTACAGTTATCAAAGTGTGTGACGTCTTTATCAGACGTATTTTTCCTACCGGTTTTCAATCCGACAATAACATAGCGCGGCTTCTCAATTTGAGATGAAGTTTTGATTGCCCAAGAATGTTTTGAAGTTTTCGGCAATAATGGGTACTCATAAAGGTCCCAGTTTCTGAATGCTACCTGAATGGCACGATCTTTTTCAACATATTTAAGTAAATTTAACCGTTCATGATCACTCACCTTAATATGAGGCATACGCCATACAACTTTCGATAAAGTAATATTATCTACATATTCATTCGTATTCAATTTAATACAATTTAAGTTAGTATTCGACCGTAATAGAATTAGTTCATGTTTACAATTTATAACAATTTTGTTATAATCCTCAGCAAAGCCTAAAATTTTGTTTAGAGGAATAGATGCAGAAAATGATCCATTAGTAATTTTAGGACCATTAATGTCCCACCCCCATGATTTCGCCATTTTTGCTTCATGTTCATTCATAGATAGAAGAGATTTCATTGTAGTTGTAACGCCAGCATTTTTTATTTTATCAATTTCAATTCCATTAAGTTCATAACGAATGTCTTGAAACAAATGGAGGATTGGGTTGTTTGTAAAAAATACGCTAGAAACTTTTGCTTTTGTCTCTCGATTAACCACCGCTATGGTACCCTCTATGTACAAGGTACTGGCTGATGGCAGCACGTACATATCTTGCTGGTTAATTGGAATGCGAATTTCATCGTTCAAATTATAGCTCGTAACATATGGTTTGTATGAATGATATTCATAACTTTCGATCGAGTTATCATAACCAAAAGATGTAGTTATGTCCAGTATGCTCATTTTAGTAAACCGATGGATTTAAGAAAAAAAATATTTTCACTTGTGAGTCGCTTTTTATGTCTTCTTTTCTTGATAGCACTAAGTGTACTAACAGGTTTAGTATCCAACACGGCAGTTTTATTGAAATCAATCATTTTTTTCTGAGATGTAAATAAATCTGGATCTCCTCTCCACGTATATTGAGTAAATTGTTATTTGTATCCAATATTCTGATTTTAAGTGAGCTTATGCTGTTTTGAGTTACAGGAAAGTAGATTACGTTTCTCGGTGTTTCTATAACACGGTAGCTTGGTGGTACGGTAACCACGAACTCGTGGATTATATGACTTGGTTTTCCGTTGATAAACGATCCGCTCACAATATCACACTACCCGTACAATAGTTGTTGATAGAATGGACACTGGATAGGGTGACTCTTTTAATATATTAGCCGGTACAGTTTCGTTGTCGAAACCCAACATTTTACCAACAGTACCACTCTTAAAATATATGTTCTTTGAGCACAAAACAGACGTCTTCATGGTATTATTATTGCATTGAAGTTTAAAAGTACATCCCTGAATGTGACTTTTAATGTAATCATCAAGATCTTGAAGTTCATAAGAGCCTTCGGGTATTTCTAATTCTTCATTATCACCATAATACAATTTGTTATTTCTGCAGTCTATATTGGGTATTGAGTTAAATGTAGATAAATATAACAAACCACATTCATATTCACCGTCTAGCTGAAGAGCTTGTGAATGATTTGTCGTTAGAGTAGAAGAGGTTCCCGTTATGGACAAAGTGAAAGACATCATGTAAATGGCATATTTTTATTGAGTCCATCAATTTAAACGTCTTTTCCAGAAATATTTTAAGTATTTTAAGCACAAATGTCCGCAATTTACACTATTAAATTTTTGAAATTGTTTATAGTTATATAAAATATCATAATCATTTAAATAATTTATTAATTCTAAGGGTGGTTTAATATCTCCGAAACTATTAAAATATTCACAATAGTTTCCATCTTTAGCATAGGCTACCCAGTGAGTTCCTTGATTTTTTGACTCGTCTAGATTTATTATAGCGCATTCTTTTACTCTAGGGTGTTTTGGCAGACAATCTCTCATGAAAACTCCTCTAAAATACGGTATATTTGAAGAGTGATTTATGATATCTATATTTGTAAGAGCTCGTCTGGGTAACCTATTATTCAGTTTTTTGAAGATTTCAAACATAATCCGCTTCCATTTCTATATGGCTTTAAATGTAATCCTTTGCCGAGCGCTATGGATTCCATCATTTTGTTGTGGCGTTCTGATTCAGCTAATCCTTTTCGAGCCGTCTTATAATCTCCAACCGCTTTGGCAATTCCGGCTGCTCCTCCTGCTAGTGAACCCAACGCTGATAAACCAGCAAATATAGGTATCAACGGTAATATGCCACTAGTTTTCGGAATTGGTATCAAACGAGGGACTTGTATACGACATGTATTAGGAAATATTTTTTTTGCCGCCGCATACGCGCGGACGATAATATTACCTTTTTTAGACTTTTTTAATTCGGTTCTTATTTTTGAAACTAATTGCTGAAACGATTTTATACCGGCTCCAGCCTTAATTTTCGATTTCATAACCTTGCTGACTAACCAAGAAGCTAGTTTTTCTCCTTTCCCCGCACTTTTGTCCTTCATTCTTCCTTTAGCCATTTTATAAAGTTCTAAATCCGCTGTATGACGGTCTGCTAAATTAGAATATTTATCGTATGCAATGTCGTGTTGCATGCATGCAGTATCTAAACCATTGATTCCTTTATCACCTCGTCTTAAGCGTTCTTGTAATTTTGTGCCTGGACCACAATAATTATAGCCTGGTAAGTGTAGTTCAAACGGCAGATTATTGATAGCACTATTTAGAAGTCCTCTTCCTTTCATAGCCAATATAATAGTGACAAAATGATCATCCAAAGACATTATAAATATAACTAAACTATATAATTCCTATCAATCCAACTGTTTTCATTATTACTTAGGCCTAACCACTTGACATATAATTGATGGCCCTTTTTTTTAATGATTTTCTCTATAAGATAAACGTCAGGACATTTTGTTTTTTGGAGTTCCTGTTCATAAAATGTACCTAATATAGCATTTTTCCGCTGATCCTCGAGATGATACGTTACTGGTAGAGTATTATTAACTTGTTTTATTGTAAATAATTCCGTTGACCAATTAGGTGTATAACCTTTATGAAATTCGCCTTTGTACTTACTTATACGTACACGATCTCCTACACTGAATTTTTTTGACTTTAATTGAGGGGTAAGACGTGATTTATTCAATATATCTTTTATTTTTGATGCGTTATTAAAATTAACATCAATAGGTCTATTCTTTATTGAACGATGCATTGTTTGATTATACGAACTAACTATATCATTTAGAGGTTTTCCCACCCATTTATAATTTCCTATAAAACTAAAGTATTTATAAAGTTTACTTTTGAGCGTCTTAATAAGCCTTTCAACAATTGATGCTTTTTTTATTGAAAAGGTAGAATAGTGGTTTATTTGTAACGAATTTACGCAATCCTTAAATTCACTATTGTAAAACTCTTTCCCCAAATCGGTCTGCAGATGTCTAGGCTTGCGTTTCGAAGTTTTAATAACTTGCTCAAAAGCACTTCTTATTTCTAATTTTGTCTTGGATTTTACTGGAACACACCAGGCATACTTTGAAAACGCATCAATAACAACCAAAATGTATTTAAACCCCTTATTAACATTCTGGAAGTTCTGCAAATCAGCCAAATCAGCTTGCCATAAGTCATCAATACCTTTCAATACAACTGATCGACGTGGAAAGTTTTTACGTGCTGACCGATGAATTTCATTTACTATTTGTTTTTTCGACATTACTCAGTCGGTTTAAGATATCATCTGTTTCCTTTTTTGTATAAAAGTTTAGTTTTAACTGACGCGAAAGCAGCGAGATTTGTGAATTTATAATCTCGAATGAGGAATCTAGTTTTTTCTTTTCATAAATATTGTGAAAGAGTTGATCAACATATTGCTTATTCACGGCATCGTTGGGTAATTTCGGACAAGCTACACCCTTCAATCGTGAGGTTTGCAAATCAAAATCACCATTTTCAGTCCGAAGTAGAGCCTTGTCATTTAGGTCGGAAAATTCCGATACACGTAAGCGTTTATGAACGTGATGACCGAATTTATCAATATTCATTTTGTTATTTAATGTTCCTTGTTGAAAGCTTCAAATCAACTATTAAACAGAGTAATGGTCACAGTGTTATATAGTGTTCAATATACCTGATTCTTGCAATTCTTCAATTATAGAAATAATTTCGTTGTCAAGTCCTGTATTACCAGCATCACGGGATGCGACTAGTAAGTTTAGCCTATCAACTAACTCGTTAGGATCATCCCAATAAACATACGAAACATTGCTGCGTACTTGTTTCATAATTGGAAGTCCTTGTCCTTGAGTACAGCTCTCATTATTTTTTAAACGCTCATTAGAAAAATGAAACATCGGTCTTATAATTTGTAAGTATTTTCTGCCTTTGTTACTTTTTATGGGTTTATTTGGGTTGAAATCACGTCTGTGGGCATTCGTTTCTAAGAGTAACAACTTGTAAGTACGTTTATCTTGATCCGTTATAGTTTTTAAATCAGGTATCTTTTCAAATAACAATTCGCTCAAACCAGGGGTTAAATTATGAGTACGGCCATTTATTTCAAGAATATTGTTATCAATAGTCACCACGTGTGACCCAAGCATAATTTTACCACGTTCTTTTCGCACACCAAAGGGTATGTTCTCGAAATTACATACATTTTTGCAACCGTCAGAATCGTTCCTAGGTGAAAAAAACGAATCGGAAGCCTTAAAAGAGGACTCGTGTGATTTATCCATATCATCACTATTACTGCTTTCAACCGAAATGCTATCACTTTCATCATATTCATTTCCTCCTTTCAAGTCCATAGAATTCCTCATAACTGATTGGTTGTTACTGTCACTAACCCTATTTTCAGGACTGAATTTTAACCGCTTAACTGAGTTTTTCAGTGTCATATCATCCATTTTAAATTCATCTTTGAAATAATCAGGGGTCTCATCGATGGAATGAATACTTTTTTTTTTACTTTTAGCAATCTCATTTAGAGGTTCAGTTATTGGCTTCAGAACCGATTCCAATACCATATCGTTTGTATTCTTCATGTCACGAATTAACTTAACTTTTTTCTTTACAGCTTCAGCTGATTGAAATAGTTTTTCTTTTAAATTCATCTCTTGATTCATTTTAATGCAACCTCGTTGAAATTGTAAGAAACAATGACAGTTAACGGTAAATTATACACACTAAATACCTTAATCTAAAATGATAAATGTGTCAAACCCCAATCTATAACATCCAGCATTTTTTGCGCAATCTTTATTTATTACTAAGAACTTGTAAGGTTTGTTCCATACAGTAGCACACATCTCGCGAAACTGATTCCACTGCATATCGGTTCCAACGTGTTTATCATAAATATTTTTTAAATTGATTTCATCTTGTTTGAATAAGATAATCAGGTTTGCATTATCTCTTATTAACTGCTTAGGTATTTTGCTATAAGTTTGATTTAAGTAAAAACTGTTAATATTTTGGTGTCGTCCCATTGCAAAATAATCCCTTATATTGTTTTGATTTTCACACGCAACATCATCAAATATAATAACTGAATCATTAGCTGCATCCTGAGGTTTTAACACTTCATCACTTTCACGAAATTTTAAATAGTTTACTGCAGGAACCAGTGACAACACCTTTTCTAAATAGTTGTATAACGGTTGATAAAGAGTCTTCGAATATACATACACATTTCGAAACCGAATCCCTTGCTCATGTAAAAGAAGACCTATCATTAAATTAGTCTTGCCGCAATTAGATGGACCACAAATTATGCTTCGGATTGTATTTGGTAATAGTTTTCCATGATAAGGATTTTGTTTTTGACCGTTTGAAGCTACTATGTCAAGCTGTAGCGTTTGAGGTTGCTTAATAAATTTCATGGTATACAGACGTCTGGTAATATTGAAACCCTTCTCCTTAATGTCAAATTGCAATCTCTAACGGTTAATATGAATCATGCCCGAACGAAGTGTCCGGAGTCTCGTTAAATCTTAAATACGATTGTGATTTCTAGACCATGAAGCGCATTTCAGAACACGATCAGGAATTGTATACCGTGAGAGCTGGTATATTATAGGGACAGTCTAGACCGCCGGAATAAGTTTGAGCGATAGCTCAAACGAAATGGAGGGGGGTAGACTTCCCAATAATATACTACTGACAAGCATGTGGTGATCACTTTCTAGCCGTGTAAGGCATGCATGTATCTCGTGATTTATATTTATATTTTTCGTTTGTTCTAATGGGCAGAGATGTACAAAATACTTTTAAAAAAGTATTTAAATACAAAATACAAATACTTTTCTAATTTCGTATTTCAAATGCAAAACACAAGATACTTTTGCTTTTTGAATTTAAATACTAAATACAAAACAGGTATTTTCAAAAAACTTTCAAAAAGTATTCGAAACAAAGTTGCAGCGCCTCTAGTGGCCATTTGCCGATTCGCTGATCCATTCACTTGAAAATGTAAAGGTAATACTGTCGAAACTTAGCAGTAATAAAGTATTTTATATTTGACAAATATGAAATACGTTTCGAAAAGTATTTCAAATAAAATACAAAATACTTAAAAAAAAAGTATTTAAGTACAATATATAAAATATGTATTTTGTATTTTGAATTTGCATTTTAAATACAAGTATTTCAAACAAGTCACAAGTCTGCTAATGGGTATGAAATTATTGGTGGAGGTATAATTAATACTACGTCTGCATGCATATGCGGACGAAATCGCGTGTAAAATCTAGTATTAAACCATCATGGGCACAATCAGTCATTCCTGATCCACTTAACCACTTCAATTCTCCTTTACCCTTAAATGTACCTCATGTTTATAGTGCAATAACCACACGTGCTAGCGAAATTCAATCTTATACCAATATCATAAAGACTGCCCCTTTTCTCACTTTATCTAACTATTTTAAAGGTAATAGCTAAGTCGTAGATCCCCTGTGCCTTCGACAGCCATTTGGCGAGATTCCAGAGATACAGATTATTGACGGATTTTTTTGTCTAAGATCCTGATATAATAAACACACATAATCTAAAAGGGTATCGTAATAAAATAGCAAAACATTTGACTTCCTCTAGTTCTCTCTGGACGTTAACCTAATAAACGCGCAGAAATAAAAAGCCTTTCCTACTACTGACCCGTCACCCGTTTTTCGGGAATAGTCCTCTTAAAGCCAGAATGCCTTAAGCACCCTTGAACAATCACGCATTTTTTTGCCACAGTTCTCTATAAATACAGGCTATTTTAGCTTGTGTTATAAAATTTGGTTTGGGTGCTCGTATTTGAAATGCAGAGATAGCAAACTGTTGTTTACTGTGACTCTAACACGTCTGCCTCTCAACACTGTAGCTTTGCTAAGAGACTTATCTGCCATTGCAAATCGTGGTAGTTGTACTCTTTTAGAATAAAACCTAGCACGTGCTGTCTCGAAACTCAAAGACTTGAAACGCCGTTGACACTGCTATCAGTTACATCATTTTTGAATTCAGCTTAGGGTAGGTTGTGCAGAATATTTGTTCAAATGTGAAGATTTCAAAGAAGAACTTTTACATTTGAGTTGTTGGCTTTTGTTATATTTTAGTATTGAACTACGGCTTCGGTCTAAAAGGCTTTCAAACCCGTAGAGAAAAAAGGAATTGAAATTGTTTTTTTTTTTTTAATTCGCGACTAAAATTAAATAATCCGATGTTAGCTTACCAGGAGTGATCACGTAGCATAGCTTGGATAAATGCAGGGACAAATTCTCTTAAAAAAGGGATAACTTAAGAAAAGGGGGAGAACTTACATGGAGCTAATAGAAGGAAAAATAAAGCTCCCTCTTATAGGTATAGGAATAGGCACAATGTAGCATAAATTGGAAACTACCCCACCTACAAGACCCTAATGAAAAACTAATGGATCCGAATGAAAACAACAAACTATTTAATTGACATGTGGAAATCGTGGATCTTTTCGTCGTATAATATGAGTTCACAGGCAACATTATTCAGTGCAGCGTAACCATAAAAGCGTATTTGGTTCAGACCCACTTCAAAGGCCCACTTATCCAAATTGTTCCCCACAAGCCTGAAGCTTGTAACCACGGAATGCGATTTATTATTACAATACGTGCTATCACGCGAGGGGTAGCTAGGGAATTGTATTGTCTTTAAATACAGCGTAGAATGCTTAGAGCGTTTTGAAAAAGACGCTGGATCATAGAGAACTCAAACATATCAACTCCTTTGGAGTTGCATGCGTCTATATGTAGGCTGTGGTGTCCGCTTACCATCAGTCGGGCCGTACGCTTGTTTGCCACTGTCGTTGTATAGAGAAAACTATACCACAGACCGACACAAAAAACAGTGGTTTGGAATACCTATTTTCTACTAGTATAATGTCGAGCCAAAAAAAAGTTAGAAAAAGGAGCCACTTCCTTACTGTACTTAATTATCCGAAACAGAATAAGCAGAGCACATCAAAATTTAAATTATTAGAGCCATTTTTGATAATATATTCGAAATTAAAAATTCATTTGTGATAATGGCATTTTTCAATATAATAAAATACTTATACAGTACGTTTTGACAAGTATATACTCGTAAAAGTTGTAGAGTTAAACAAAAATTACTTCACATGCAAAGGGCTTCAATAAAGACAAAATTACTTATTTTTTCGTGGTAATAGCTTCCTGTCCCTTACATAACATAACAGATATCTGAATATAGAATGTGTTTAAATAAGATTATCTGAAACAAGATCAAAAAGCAGCCTGACAATGACATTTTTAATACAAATTTATTGGATTAACAGTAACAGATTTTTTACTTGATCTTATTACAAATTAGCAATGGGCTGTTTCTTTCTTCGCAGATCTTAAATGCTTTTTCAAGGTTAAAGACTTTTTAGGTCAAACAAGATAAGAAAACATTTCTACACATATCCTTCTAGCGTTATTCCCGGTTGTGCCCTAAAGGAGCCCGGGGTCTGCTTTGTCACCTAATCCCAAGATTTGGCATAGGCACTAGTTTTACGAAAGCGACTGCCATCTGACCTTCCAACCCAAACTAACTAGATCTAATTGTGATTAGACCGGTGTCATAGCTGTGTTTTCCTTCACCGAAAAGCTAACGGTTATTATTAATAACAATAATAATTCATTTAATTCAGGCATCTAAGGCCCATGTAACAAATACCTTAAATACTAACATACATATATATTCCTTACATACTAGGCTACCATAGCTTTGTTCTTCAAACGAATTGCCCTTTCTTCTCCTGAACATCGCTATGGCAACTCCAATCGCTCGAACGTATTCGAACTAGGGTGACGTTACAATTTTACTCAACAGTTCCTCTCAGAATTACCACACAGATCTAACCTCTAGTTCCTTGTAATAAGACCCTGTTTTATTTCACGAGCAGTATAGTTAAGTTTGTAATTCTCCATCAATCGACGTGTGACGTAGCATCGATTAGTACGTGTTTTTCTGCCGAAGGATTTTATGGATTTTTCTTATATTTAGAAAAGTTCAGAAGCAAAGAACTCTGAACCTTAGATCAACTTCATGCGAATTGACGTTTTTGAATGTATGTGTCTTGCAGTCAGGACTATAATTGCGTGCCGAATGAATAGGAATAGGTTTAAAGAAAAGTGGAAGTGTTTTGATGAATTGGACTCAGCTGTGCTTTGCATGAATATGGATGTGAATTCTACTGTTTTATCCTGCCTTCCTCTCTCAAAACTGCGGAAAGTTATCTCGCTCCTAAAAGGCAAAGCTTCGTTCTTTATTTTTAACCGACTTCGAAAAAAAGGAGGAGGTTCTCACTTCGGTTGTATTTTGTTTTTATCTTTTTTTTTTCAATGTTTGCTACCTCAGAACTCCGTCATTGATGAGCCGATTCATAATTTTTTTATGCCTCCAGGTGGGTCCCATTTTTTTCTAAAATTCAGTAGGATGATAAGATCCGTGAGGAATTGAGGGAACTCCTCAATTTTATTAGGCACGCGTGTAGAGATTTTGGTATTTTCTATTATAATTCGTGTATTTACCCGGAAATCATAAATTTTGTAGAGTGGAATTGATGATGAAGACCACAGATGACTTATGTAATTCCTCAATTATGTACTTAAAAGTACAAAAGTACGTCACAGATTCTGGTAAGATTCCATTGAAATTGCAACTAATGAAGTGCCAAAGGTGATCCTTGTGCATTTGTGGAATCGACGGAAGTCCTCAAATAATATCGGGTCACATATAGCGATTGGGCTTTTTCTCTAATAACCAACGCATTTGCTCTCGGAAATCAGTTCAAGTGGTAAATTGGAAAAGAAAATGTGGAAACGTTCTCGTGGCTAGGCGGAGTACTAAATTGAAGTCGGTTAAAACTTTGTTTTTAAAGTAAATTATTGAATTTATTCTTTATTCATGTACCGATGAATATGTTTACCTACATACCTTTACCGTACGTACCTACTTTTGGCCCATAATACTATTTATTAATCGAGTTTTATTGAGCGCAAGCAAAGCCAACGAGCTTCTCCGTTTCAGCTAGGGCAACTATTCTTTCGTATAATATAGTTTATTTTGTCAAATAACATTTCGGAAACTAAAAATTGTCTTTCTATTTCTGCATCTCACAGAGCTTCTAGTTTATTACAGTCGTCACATGTCACTTCAATGCGTCAGAATATCCTTTCGCCTATTCTCCTCGTGTTATGGCGCATTTTGCCAACTGCAGTCAACTTAGCGCACGTACCTTTATGCAAATTGCGAACTCGAGGAGAAAAATCCAAGTCATTACTCTTCTCCGCGCCCGGGGCAGTTGTCGGGTTGCTTTACTACGTCACCATGGTTACAGGGGTCTATATGTGTTCGTTGCTTCTTATACTCAATATTTTTCATCACATTTGCTCGTTTAAAGGCTTCATTTATTTATTTATTTAAGGCTATAGATATAATTTAATACATCGACCGACGATCGATTTTATAGATGGATGACGATCGACACAAATATTTGCCCTTACCGGGATTCAAACCTCGGACCGTCAGCTTCGTAGGCAGGGAGGGTCGGTATACCGAATCGGTCGTCAAAAAAAGAAAATCTTGTTCTCTTCTCAGTCGCACTTAAACAGCGTTAATGGGTTAGATAGACAATGGGTTCCCCCACAAATTGGACTGATGACCTGGTAAAGGTTGCGGGAGTCCGCTGGATGCGGGTGGCGCAGCTCAGTCGGTCGTGGCTAAGTTTATGATGTACTCGGCGGGTCTCCATCGGTGTTGTGCCTTTTGCCAATGGTCGCAGCTGTGGCTATGTCGCGCCACAAACAAAAAAAGCCCACTGGACCAGCATTAGTCGAATACTGGACTATGCTGGTCCCGTGGGCTTTTTTTGTGGCCCCGAGCTCTTACCCTTTCTTCCGCCCTTGTTTCTTCCCATTCTTCTTCAAATTAAGTTTTAGTAGATTTATTTATTTCAAGATAAAAATTACAATATAGATTCGCATACAATGTCAAAATTATAAGAATCCTTATCAAGATCCCTTTCCCTGGAAGACGAGCCTCAGCAAGCAGATTAAAATGAGATCGGGATGTTTAAAAGTTGAACCAAATAGGGACCCTGCTATGCAGCTATGCGAATCACAGCCAGTCTTTACTTAGCTCACCATGGCTAGTATAACTAGACCCCTCGATTCGTAATAACTGTACGTAATCAGGGGTCAAACTGAATGGTATGAGGCGAGTCAAGCCCTGTGAATATCAGCGCTGTAATAAAACTATACTTATCTTGAGCTCAAGCAAAGTTAAGAATTGTAAATGTAGTTCTTTGCTTCCTTAGAAAAAGAGATTTGTCGAAGCATGCGAGATAAAGCCAGAATTTTGAAGAAGCCATTTTGAAGAATAGATTAATTTTTTGATTTTATTTTTATCACGGAATTTTTTAAGTAACCGCTCATTTGGTTTCAGATTTTAAATAAAAGCGGCCAAGTGCGTGTCAGACCACGCACAACGAAGGGTTCCGTGCCTATTAAAAAGGTCGTATCGTTACTAAAATCTTATGGCACTTACGTCCTTTTCTTTAAGGAAGGCAGTTTTTTAGAAATATCTCGAAAACTTTTGAACCGATCTTTTTCAAAACAATTTTCGCTGAAAGAATTTAATAAGCTCTATGTCCATGATTTTTTTTATATTTTAAAAGTAGACGGTTCAAAAATTAGAGGGGGGGGGGACACAATTTTAGTGACTTTCGGGACGATTATCTCCGACTCTATTCACTTAATCAAAAAAATTGCTGAGACACCTTATATTTATTTTAAAAGGCATATCGATTAATGTGCCACACATGGGCTTGCAATGAAAAAAAAATTTTTGACTTACTTTTATGTATAGAGTGCACCCGTAAATTTTTTTTTTTTACTAATTTAATTACAAAACTATGTAGCGACTAACAAAATACACCTTTGCTAAAACTTTTATTCAAATACACCATATAGTTTTCGAGTAAAATGCCTGTGACATACGGACGGACAGACTGACATGACGAATCCATAAGGGTTCCGTGTTTTGTCTATTGGCTACGGAACCCTAAAAAGGTAGTCTAAATTGCTTTTTTTTTTTTTTCATAGCCGCCCTTATTATGTACCTATACATACTTGTCTCGGCAACCACAGTTGCCACAATGAGTTAAGAGCAGCTACAGGGTTACAACCACTGAACTGGATGAAAAAGTCGTAGGCAATACCTACAGTCTACAGTCTACACTGATTAAGAGGCAATAATATCTGTGAAACGCAAATTTGTAGCTTTTTGAGGGTAGTTTTCGAAACTATTCTACTGACTTCAAAAATTATTTCAAGCTTTTCCTGCGTTCTTAGTACTTAGTACGCCATCGCAGCCGCGCGGTCAGCTAGTTATCATAAACAAGGAAACCGTTTCCTCCGCGCAATCTACGGAAGAAATACTGCACTCTGCATAAACTCGCGCTCATAAATATCCTCCGAAGATTTACTTTTGTTCTAAAGCATCATTTTCCCCAGCCGGCCAGTTTGTCGAGAACTTGACGACATAAACGACGTAAACACCACGCTATTCGAATGTTTATATGTTTTTATGTCATACGCGCTGGTTATAAAACTATGCTTAACCTGAACACACGTACCGTGAACGTGCGAGGGTGTTTTAGTTAAAAATACGTGTTTTACGCGCTACAGGGGGGAGCAGTACAGTTTTGTTTTGCAGTCTTTTGTTTTGATTACCGATGTGAAATAATCGACATTCGTGAGTCCCATATTAGGAAGATCAGCGCTGCCTGGTAGCTTTAAGGGTCGCCATGCTCGACTCTCCATACAAAGGTAGTTTGGTTCTCAATTTAAAACGACATGCTAGAATAACATTGAAACTTTGTATACGCAATGGGATCTGCCGTAGTTTCTGTTACAAGAAATTTAAACAGAAAAATAATAGTGTGTAGAACTTTTTTAATAAAAGGTCTCTAGTCGCTTCATTGTTTATATTCCTGTTATAATTTATAGCAAACTAGCGACCCGCCCTGGCTTCACACGGGTACTATACATATTATACATATAAACTTTACTCTTGAATCACTCTATCTATTTAGAAAAACTGCATCAAAATCCGTTGCGTAGTTTTAAAGATACATAGGGACAGACAGCGGGAAGAGACTTTGTTTTATACTATGTAGTGAAGAAAACTAGTTTCCGACCTAGAGATAGAATTTGTAGAGAGTGGCCTAGTGGTAAAGCTACGCCGCGTGGAGTAGGAAACTTAGCGCTACTTATGATCTGATATCTGTTTAACGCTGAAAGCTATATGAGCTAGGGAGTCTTGGCAATTACTTTACATGAAATGTTTTTGGTGGGATCTCATTCCTTTTGTAAGGTAATTTCCAAAGAAGTGTAAGGGAAACCCATACAAACTTCCATCCCCTAATTTTGAGTGATTTACTAAAAATCTTGAAATATTTATTTTATTATTTATAACAAGGAGTCCCTATTACAATTTTCAGACCCCTAGCATCAAAATTTGCGGAAGTCTCATACAAAATTCCATCCAAGTAGGGGATGGGGGTTGGGGGTAAAAGTTCATTTTTTTGTTTTTTTTGTATATTGTGTACTAATACTAGCTTACATACCAAATTTCATATTTCTAGGACTTCAAGAAGTACCCTAAAGGTTTTGATGATCAACGTGAAATCAAAAGTATAAGAGATATGCAATTGAAACTTTATATATTTAATAAGTCTACTATTGACATCATATAGCGAAACTTTTTTTTATCTGATATAATCCAAACGCAAGAATTGAGGGTTCAAAAAAACGACGAAGCGCTTCGAGAAAAGGTAGGTAGTGCTCTTACGCTTCGCTTGGCTCGTTTTGGCGGGGGCACTGCCGTGCCCCCTGATATGTCTGAAACTCTCTTTAATTATGCTGTTGTAGTGTTTTTGTAACTTGAGTTTTACAATTCGAGAAACGCTTGTAGTGACTTTTTCAACCAATGTTGCTAGTTCAGACTTTGAAAAATTGTAACTTGTAGCTTCATGAAACGGGCCTATATTGTAGGCAATTTGTTAATATGTTAAATATGTCGTTTTTAGCTGTAAATTGCATCATAGGACGCAGTTGCATGTTGCATGATAGGTCGACCGCATTTATTGCCGTCGTACTAAAAAAAAGCAGCCTGCAACTGCCCAGAAAAACCTTATTATATTTACAAATAGTTTCGCGATTAAAACGCATAGTGCGCGGCTGGCGCGCCTAAAATGGCTTGTACTACCGAACGTTGGTTACAGACAAGCCGTTGGCAGCGCACCCACGTGACGTCTGCCTAATTGCTAATTAATTTAGCCGCCAGGGGGCGCTGGAAGCGCGCCAGCAGGGTTCTGTTGGCTTGGCTGTTGATTATACTTCGGCTAAACTTGGCGCGCGCACCTCTAGGGTGAAAAATGTTCCGAACTCGGCTGATAGACGGACAGTGACACTGTCATTCGCACATAGTCGTGCGGCCGGCGGTGTTACTATCAGAGTGTCACAAAAAGCGACCACCTTAACACTTTCACTGCCAAGTATCCGCCTAGCACATTCACGGGTATGAATCGCTACGCACTACGCTCGTAGCCGATCCCGTGGTTTTCCTCGTATGTAGTGGAACGGCTACGACGTAGGCGCCCGCTAGGCGGGTTCCTGGCAGTGAAAGTGCTAGCGGACGCCTACACCGTAGTCGCTTTCCGCTACATACGAGGAAAACCACGAGATCGGCTACGAGCGCAGCGTCAAGCACGTGTAGCGGTAGAGCGGGAAAGCAGGATTTGGGTTCAAATATCGTTTTAGTAAGGTAGAGGAACTTCTGTACGTAATAACTATTATTTATTCTGTGATATCATGTTTGGTGTGACGTTCTCCGTGTTGTGTCGGATTAAAGGAGCACAACCACCTTTTCTCCACCTTGACGACCACGACCATGGGAGTTGGGTTGAACAGCGTTGTAGACGATGATTCCATGAGCTCTGCCTACCCGCTTTGGGAATTAAAAAAAAAAATGTTTAGTGGACAATAAAGTAATAAGTAGGTACATTATGCTTATCACGACCCTGTGTCCTTAGCTAGGAAACCCTGTGTTACAGGACCCAGTTTCGTATCATAGTTTTTACACAAAATGCAGGGGTAATTTTGTCTAGGTACGTGTAGGTGATGATTTAGGCCTACATGTGAAAAAAAAAACTCCCTGAATCATCATCCTACTTGATCATCAGTACGTCGCCCTCGCACACTAATATCACAGACGTTTCCTCTTTATAATATTAGTGAGACTTTCACGGCATTTAAGATCATCATCATATCAGCCGAAAGACGTCAACTGCTTGATATAGGCCTCCCCCAAAGAGTGCCACCTGGATGAGGGGTATATGCCATAATCGCCAAGCTTGGCATGCGGGTTGGCGATCGCAGTGTTTCCACCGAACTCCAGGGATGCTGCTTGCCAATGCCTAGATGGTCTTGGTCGTAGTTTATACATAATATATATCTTTTTTCCTCTTTATAATATTAGTAAGACAACACGGCATTTAAGATCGTGTTGTATTACTTTACGGAACCCTAAGAAACAAAATGCGGTCGTCAGTGATTTGTCGCCCTCCACTTGTACTGGGGGGACAGTTGGCAGAAGTGTTTACTTGAGATGTCCCGCGTTTTTAACTGTCATACTGCGCTACAGCTGGCGGACTAGAAATTATTCGAGCTGGCATTGGAAATATGAGTACAAAGGTTGGACTTCGAGTTCTCATTGAGTTATGTAAATATAGTAATACTCATACTGTTTTAAGATTTAAATAGCACAATTTATGACCAGTCGCATGTCTTTTTATTTTTTATTTTATTGACTTTTTTGAAAAACTGTATCGCAACAAGATTCCATAACATTATTGAATCTGCGCAAAATTCCACGAGAATCGGTTGAGAAATGCAACCTGTAGGGGAGAACAGCAGGATATCCGGACCTACGAAACAATTTTGGCCCAAGCTGAAGTGGAGAACTTCGTTCGCTTCGCTCGTTTGTTCAATGAGTCCAAGAGACCAATCTTGTGTAAGTACCTTAGGAGTTTTCAAATCAGTCACCAAACATAGTATAAAATAAGTACAAGTTATCCTTCGGGATTTTCAAACTATTTTCCACCATTCAGATACCGGAAAATGGTGAAAAATTGTTTGAAAATCTTGAAGTATAGATTCCAAGAATCGCTACGTGCTACACTTGTAGCTAATCCCGTGGTTTTCCTGCTGTTACGGAAAGCGGCCATGACGTACGCACCCCCTAGGCGGGCTCCTGGCAGTGAAAGAGTTAATGTAATACGAACGGTGAAAGTTTTTATGGATTAATAATCTAATTTTACGTATCTGCATTAGACGCTAAACGGGATTCTCTATTGTAGATTCTCGACATTCGTCCAAGCTGGAACGGAGCTGATGTCCCGTGGTCCAGGTGTCAAACTTTCCTCTACGGGTCGCATTTCTCAACCGATTTGGTTCTATAATTATGTAGATTTACTTTTCCGATTACGTTTTTGTACATTAAAAAAAAAATACTGGCCAATTGTGAGTCTATATAAACATAATCTATAAAAACGGCAAAAAAATCACGTTTGTTGTATGGGAGCCGCTTTAAATATTTATTTTATTCTAATATTTATTATTTATTATTATTATTTGACGACCGGTTAGCCTAGTGGGTAGTGACGCTGCCTACGAACCTGAAGGTCCTGGGTTCGAATCCCGGTAAGGGCAATTATTTGTGTGATGAGCATGAATATTTGTTTCTGAGTCATGGAAGTTTTTCTATGTATTTAAGTATTTATATCTATTATATGTATCGTCATCTAGTACCCATAACACAAGCCTTACTGAGCTTACTATGGGACTAGGTCGATTTGTGTAAGATTGTCCCCTAATATTTATTTATTATTTATTTATTTATTTGTTATAGCGGCATTAGAAATAAATCATCGGTAAAAATCTCAACTGTCTAACTATCACGGTTCATGAGATACAGCCTGATGACAGACGGACAGCGGACGGACGAACGGACAGCGGAGGCTTAGTAATAGGGTCCCATTTTTACCCTTTGGGTACGGAACCCTAAAAAAAGGCTCGCGGGTTCTACAGCTTACAGAGCCATTACGGTCAGCCGGGGCAAGTGCGCCACCGGGGTAAGTGCGATGTCATCCTCATCAAACATATTGAAATCTACTGATATTTTAGTACTATATACTTATACATGTTAGATGATCATTATTATCATCATATCAGCCAGAAGACGTCCAATGCCAGACATAGGCCTCCCTCAAAGAGTGCCGCAATGACTGGTCCTGTATGATAGGCGCATTTACCCCGTTGGCGCACTTGCCCCGACTAACCTTAGTAATTTAATAGCTTAGCTCTATTCGGTGAATTAGACCGCAGACAAGATTACTCTTACCTAAGAATTTAGTTTTTTCCTGACTTCACCACTATTCTTCCAGCACGTACCGACTCAAGGTTGTTTAGAAGACGCGGGTAGCTCAGAAAATTCGATTTTAGTGACGACTATCACTTGAAAAGTGGGTCAATGCGACACTGGATAGTCAGCTTGGACATTGGTTCACAACATCCACAATTATTTAGATGGACCAGTATTAGTTGACCTTTGATTAGGTATAGTTATTATGGAGGTCAAGGTCAAGTTATGGTTGACTTATGGTGAGATAAACCAGTGTAAGTGTGACCTTTGATTACGCTTAGTTATCATAAAGGTGACGCTCAAGTTATGCCAGATAGTGTTGAGACAAGTTTGAATCGCTTGTTTAGAAGTATAGTCACGTAGGATGATAAGTATTTGTTTTGACGTTCGAGATGGTAATGAAACCATTCTATTACTATACCTAATTACGGTCAACTCTAAAAGCGTTATCACACTTGCGATTTGCGAGCGTGTTTTCTATACAATTATCAGTCGCGGCGAACTCGCTGCGTGATCGCCTTCATACAAAATTCGCTTGGAAATCGCAAGTGTGATAAGGCTCTTAAACATGTACCGTAAAATGGGGTGAGAAGGGTTCGCGGGGAGAGCGGCACTGAAATAAGGTTTAATGAGCTCTGCCTACCCTTATGGCGGATTCAGGCGAGAGTCTATGTTTTATGAGTTTGAGTATTACTATAGCTCCATTTTAAATTGGAATACTTTATTTTTGTAGCAGTAGCCTTAAACTCCCCCCCTTCCCCCCCTTTCATCCCTTCTCTCCCCATTCATAACCCAACTCTGTACCAATAGGAAGCGATGCGCGCCCGGCAATGCTATTAAGGGGCTCCTAGCTCCCGATGACCTGTAATTATAATGTGTAACTGTCGGTTTTTTCGTTTTTTAATGGCTTACCGTATTACCAACAACGAGGTTTACCGAAATAGTATCCCATATTTACTTAAAAGTTCACACTTTTCGGGATATATGGCACCAAACTTTGGCAATTTCAGGCGCCAGAAACCCAGTTTTTTGGACGTAACTTTGGTGAAAATAAGTTTTAAAATAAAAATCTCTCGTGAGTTGTTAGAGACGTCAATAAGGAACAATTATATGTAGAGTTCATATATAAAGTAAAGTGCATGAACAACATAATAATATCGAAAGCCTCTGCTGTTTTGGGACCATGTTTAAATAAATATTAATTATTTTCAAAAAAACTCTCGTGCAAATGTATTAAGGATTAAAGAACCGATGGATGTTTGTGCCATAAATATATCTATAGTTTTGACGGAGGAATATCAACCAAAAACTCGTTCAAACTAGCCTAAAAGCGCGTGGAGCCCCTTACATAAATAATAATAAATATTAGGGGACAATCTTACACAAATCGACCTAGTCCCACAGTAAGCTCAATAAGGTTTGTGTTATGGGTACTAGACGACGATATATTTAATAGATATAAATACTTATATACACAGAAAACATCCAAGACTTAACTAATATTCATGCTGATCACACAAATATTTGGAACAAAGGCGTTAGTGCTATTTTAAACCCGACACTACTGCGACGGTACTCAGGGAAATAAAAATTTAAAAGTAACACTTTACCCCACTGTCTTTAGTTTATTTCTTTGCGGCCAAGAATAAACTTAAAAGGCGACGTAACCTGCTTTAAGATGGTAAATAAAAGCAGACTTAAACCCCGGCTGTTAAATTATTCCTTATCAAGGCAACCTTAAATCAATGGGTTAGGGATTATATTTGCTTGACTTGAAATGTATTTTAAGTTTATAGGAAACTTTAAAATGAAATGCTTCGTGCGTTTTTAAAATAAGCTTTTGTGCTATATCTGCTGTACGTTTCGGTTTTTAAAGATAAATGTCTTATTTTGAATACCATTTTGGTGGCAAACAAGCATACGGCCTGCGGTTAAGAAAATTCCGTAGCCGTATGTCCTACAGCTGCGGTGTCTACACAGGAAACATAAGCGCGTTGCCTACCCTTTAGTAATTTGAGGATTCGTTGTGTTGACAGCTATAGATAAATGCCAGCGCCTCGGAGCTCTGGCGACCTTACTCATGGCAAGGACCACATCCCTACAGAGCAAGATGGGGTGTCACGGCCTTCTGTAAGGTGGAGGTACTTCCCCAGTTGCAGGGTGAGATGCTCGAGATAATTTTCCACTGTGCTCTGTTTTCTAAAAAAATGATTCATTTGCAGAATTACTCTGATCTCTTGACTTCTGGCCAGTTATCCTACATTAAATTCGACTAAACTTCTTCAGGCTGTAAAAACTTTAAAAAAGAAACATTTGTCGCGCGCCGCGTGGCTGCGACGCGTCGTTCCTCTTGTCGCCGACGGCTTCGAGACTTTCCTACCTGAAGGAAACTCCGAGACACTCACTCTTCACAGATGTTTGAAGTATAAAGTTTGATTTGGACTTCCCAGTGCCGGGGACTCCCTCTGAGATTGCGCTACTAACGTGTCACCTCCGAGGTGTCGCACACGATCGCTGTGGGAAAGAAAGGTTGCGTGTGATTAGACAGAGGACCTTCCGTGTAGGTACGCTATTATCATATCAACCAAAAGACGTCCACTCAAAATTCCATGCCAGTTATTTATTAGAAAAGTTGAAAAACCCCCGACTTTTTCATTTCAAAGTCCAATATCTCAAAAACGGCAGATTTTCATGAAACATGGCTAAGAACACTCGGGATAAAATTATCTATGACACAAAAAAAACCGTATTCAAATCGGTCCATCCGTTTGGGAGCTACGATACCACAAACAGATACACAACACAGACACGTTAAACTTATAACACCACTATCTTTGCATCGGGGGTTAATAAAAGACCTGACGACGCGAGTCGGCCCCCTTCTGGCAAACAGGCCTAGATGTTACGCCAATGCCGTTTGGGTATCCAACGGGCCGCGCCAACTATCTTTAAACGCATACATTTGACATTTTGACCTCCATTTGACTTCTTAGAGCGGTCGTGAATGGTCAGCTTTAGTAACAAGGTTCCGTTGGCACCATCGGGCGCGTAACCCTAAGAGCCTTATCACACTTGCGATTTCCAAGCGTATTTTGTATGAAGGCGATCACGCAGCGTGTTCGCCGCGACTGATAATTGTATATAAAACACGCTCGCAAATCGCAAGTGTGATAAGGCTCTAAAACTGTTTCGTGCCGTCCAGCCGTCGCTTTATTTACGCAGCAAGTTACTTCTTTATTAGTTCTTTGTTTGCTCTGAATAAAATTACTAAACTTGGACAGGCAAGGTGTGAGCAGTTTCTTATTACGCCCCTTGTTCACCAACTGACCTGACTCTTCGCATTCGACGTACATTGCTGGCTCAACAAGTAACGATGCTGTCCGTCAATAATTTCTACTCGTCGAGCCAGCAATGTGCATCGAATCGGCATTGTCAAGTGCAATGCGCACGCGCGTCAGGTAGATCTAAACTAAATATACTATTATTTGTGTGATGATGACCATGAATATTTGTTTCTGAGTCATGGAAGTTTTCCATGTATTCAAGTATTTATATCTATTATATATATCGTCGTCTTGTACCCATAACACAAGCTTTACCGAGCTTACTATGGGACTAGGTCTATCTGTGTATGATTGTCCCCTAATAAGTTTTTTTTGTATGGAAAATGACAGTTGAACTGTTCTAGCGCGTACGAAACGTTACGTGTTTACTCCTCAGAGGGGTACATACTTTCGTTACTTTTCGAAGAAGCATTTGGACAATTAAGTCATTTTGCTATATATAAAACTAAAAGTACATACGTAACGGTACGCAACCGAGAGCAGGAGGTTACTCCGAGTTATAAAGGCTATTGTTGCCGAGCTGTACGGCACGCGACATCAACCTGCACGTCTATCATGAGATAGCCACGACATACTGACGATTTTTCTCGCACTATACCTATGTGTTCTAATAAGAGAGAGACGGATAGTGCGAGAAAAATCGAGAGAGCTCGCGCGCCGTCTCGTGATAGCCGTGCTGGAAGTCGAGGGTCCGACCCCGGCTAGTAGCACTGGGTTTGCCTAAAAACTCATGTACGATATTATTTAATACTTACCCTATGGACGCCAAGAACACCAGTCATAGTTGTTGCGTGTTTTCGTGCTCACGGCGTCAAAAACGTCTATAGGTGAAATGGCGTAATGTCAGACACCTTAATTTTTTCAACTAACGTTCATAAAAGTATGCACCTTATAAAATTTCGAAGTAGTCACTTAATTATAAACCTTAGTTAGGATTAATTATTGAGGGGCACAACTGTGATAGATAGATAGATAGATAAATAATTTATTTGGCATTTTGCAACAAAATAAAAATAAAAAATACAGAAAAAAAGAAACAGAAAAAAACAACGATAAAAGAACAAGTAAAACAATTGTGGTACGGAAATAGAATTATAAATTAAATTTAAGGCATACTTGTGCGTTGCAAGAATGTCAAAAAGGTACTAGCTCAGTTTTGCTTTGCTCGTGTGAGCAAGCACTGATATTCTGCCAGTACTTTGGGTCACGATGCAGGTGAAATATTACAAGAAAAATAATAATAAATAAATAAAGCTTGCAAATAATATCGAATAAATAAAATAGATCTGTGTGATAGGTGAGTAATAAAAGTGACAAAATATAATGTGTAAACTATGTGTAGAAAAGGAGTGTATATATTATGAAAAAACGTGTGGTAAGATGTGTGACGTCCCTTAGAATCACGCCTATATTGCGAAATCTGCAACCAAACAGACATGAGGAATTCCTGCCACTTGCTTGTCCAAGATGGTAATTGTCGAAGTGGCGGAGGAATGTTATTCCAGCATTTGGTTGCAAGATAACGAAAACTGCCAGTAAAGGCGACCGTCCTGTAGGGTTTTACTTCTAAGATACATCGCCGTGTTGACCTAGTGCAATGCTGTGAGTGAAAAGACGAGACTCTTATTTTAGCTTAGACCCCTTAGTTAAGATAGACAGTATGATTTTACCCACAACGTGCTCATGCACCGGTTTTAATGTAAAAGACGCATCACAAAATCTGTGGAACTCGAAAAACGTCAACGATGATAATGAAACCTTATCACCACCAGGTACATTTAGAAAACTATCATTGACCGCATTTGGGTCATTAAAACTGTGGGTGAACATCTGACCGCTGGATCAGGACCGGTCATTGTGGCACACTTCAGGGGAGGCCTATGACCAACATTGTAGCGTTTAAGATACTGAACCAATTTTGATGATTGAGTCAATCGAATCAAAATTTTAAAGAAAAAAAAAACCATCGTTTTTCAGAGTCGGGTTACATTTTTTTTTTACTATTCATGCTTGTTACATGAAGAATAACATCCTAACTACCAGTAGCCAAAGGCAAACAGCGTGAGGAAACTGGTTTAATCCAATTTCCCAGTTCCATATGAGAATGATTGAGAGCGTGTGGTGCCAGTCTGTGCGGTGTAAGTGCCAGGCCACAGTGTAAAGGTAAACAAGTAGTGTATCTCCGGTTTTATTTATTAATTACCACAACTTTTATGCCAGGTTGTACATATGATAACAGAAATCATGGCGCCGGCAGCTGCCATCCCGTAATTAGAAACTTAACAAACTTTCTATTCATGCAGATTTAAACGAGCAACGCTTACAATTACAGAGTTTTTTTTTAATACAACGACGGTGGCAAACAAGCGTACGGCCCGCCTGATGGTAAGCGGACACCGCCGCCTATACACGCATGCAACTCCAAAGGAGTAACGTGGGCGTTTTGACAGCTGAAGGAACAAATGCCCTCGCTCTCAATACAATGCATCCTCGGCAGCTCTGGCGACCGTACTCACCTCCAGGAACACAACACTACTACAGAGCAATTAGTAGTGTTATCATGGCTGTGGTCTTCTGCAAGGCGGAGGTACTTCCACAGTTGGGCTGCTCCACTTTCCTTTGGTGCAATCCACCCATAGGGTGTTCGTGAAAGTTTGGCGTGTATGGTATTAGTCATCTCACTGGGGCCATAAATGCCCTCTCGCTCGCGGTATAAGCTGGTTATAACAGGCAGGAAACTTGTATTATACTAACTGCCCATGAGAGTGAGACATTACAGACAAAGCAGGCAAACTCGCGGGATGAAAATAACCTAAGAACAACCAGGAAGTCCATTATACAGGGTGTAACATAAATGGGGTGTGAACCGATCAAGAGCATAAGAGGCATCGTGTTCTGATAAGATTTTTATTTTTATCTTTATTTTTTAGCTTTGTATGGAGCGTTGGCTGGGGCGACCTGCTCGATAAAAATGTAAAAAAAATCGCGTCAAAAAAAAAACTTAGTTTATTATTATCAGAACACGATACCTGTTATGCCCTTGATTGGTTCACAGCCCATGTATGTTACACCCTGTATACACAAGTGAAAGATATTTTGTAATCGGATAAGTGGTTCGGGAGATTATACATTACATACAAGCAAACAAGGTTACAAAGCTACAATCTCACAGACACTTCCTCTTTATAATATTAGTATAGATATAGATAAGTTGCCTATTGTACCTGAATATATGTCATACGATTAAATACATTCCAAATGAGCGAAGGACATAGAATAGTTTTTATCCCGGAAATCCCCCAAGGGGATGAAGTGGGGGGTGAAAGTTTGCATGGAGCTACGATATAAACGAGTTCCACGCGGACGGAGTCGCGGGCAGAAGCTAGTAGGTATATTTATAAATCAATCACGCCGACAAAACAGTACAATAGCAATATTTGGGTACCTCCGTTACACCTAAGGTAGGATGGTTTTTTTTTACTCTTTAAACGCGCGTGTGGGGTATCGTTAGATATAGCTTGTTCAAAAATATTATGGGTTTTTTTAATAGCCATTTCTCAACTCAGATCAGATGTTCGTTTGCGAGATATTGGGCTTTAATGCCCTAATTTTGGTTCGAGTCGTGTTTTGGCCGTGTGCCGGCTAAAAGGCTACGACTGGGGATGTGATAAAAATCATGGCAGAATATCGTGCGTGGTATAATGAATTTAAAAGGAAAACTATCACGGCTAAGTATGCATAAGTACTTAGTTACCGAGTAATAGTCGACCAACATAATGTGTACTTGGAAAGGCCAGTTTTCGTAAAAATTCGGCTGACAACCGCACCATTCAGTTAGCGCGCGTGTCGATGTAACTAAGCCGACAGGCAACTACGGAACCCTACACTGCGTGTGGCCCAACACGCACGTAGCCGATTATTTACCTTCTAAAATTGACACTTGATATATTCTTACGGGCGTTCGTAAAGTTACACAATTAACTTACTGTGACGTCAGTTGCTTGCTTTGTTGAAGATTCAGCGCACACATAGCCACAAGATTATCTACTAATTTTAATCTGCAATCTGTTTAGCAGTGTGTGTGCATGTGAAGTGTCTCTGAGTGTGTGTGTGAGAGGTGCCGAGTTTGTCACCAAATTGGAGACTAATTGGTTCGCTGTGGCTTTGGCTGTTAATGAGTTTGTTATATTTGATTGGCGAGTTAATATTGAACATTAATTGTTTCTGAGCTGAAGTTTTTTTATTATGCGATGATGACAAACAAGCATAGCCTGCCTGATGAAAAGCACACCGTAGCCTATGGACGCTTGGTGGAGGTACTTGCTCAGATGGGTTACTCCGAACATTCTGTTGTGCTATATCTCCCTTACTTATAATCTCTAAACTCACGAGCCTCCCTTTATAAAAAACAATCGTTAAGGTGGTGGCGACTTACAAACCGTCTTTTGACATTCGCAGGCTAACGGCGTGATATTTTAAGAAACTTACGTAACAATCTTTCATAAATTGACTTACCATTTGCGCGAAATTCCTCCTTTCCTTGAATAAACTTGTTTAAATGTGAATAATTTGAGAAAAATGGTTTTCCCAAAGTATGACGTCACAGACTAATATCTCAACTTATTCTAGTTTATACTAGTTTAATCTAGGAAAGGGGGAATTTCACGCAAATGGGAAGCCAATTTATGAAAGATTGTTACATAAGTTTCTTAAAATATCACGCCGTTAGCCTGCGAATGTCAAAAGACGTTTTGTATGGTGATCGAACCACCTTAAACTGAATTGATACAAAAAATCTACATAATTATTGAACCTGCTTACAAAATTTCACGAGAATCAGTTGAGAAGGAGGACAGCCGGACAGATGTCGGACATACGAAATATGTTTTGCTCAAGTTGAAACGAAGAATTTCGTTCGCTTGGCTCACTCGTTCAATGTAAATATAAATAAACAAATATTTTTGGGGACAATCTTACACAAATCGACCTAGTCCCAAACTAAGCAAAGCTTGTACTATGGGTACTAGACTTCGATATACATATGTAAGCGTTGGTCAGAGCTTGAATATTTAAATAAAGACAAAACACAGATCTACTTATTATTTATTAAGAATTCCACAATAATTTAACTCATTTAACCTAATCAAATTGACATAAAAATAGTACAAATGCAAGTGGCATAAATTAATGAGCAAATGGCGACACCAGCTTCTCACCCCACGAGGACACGATGCAAAAGAGACCGTTCAGGGAGTGTGTGTCGCTTATAAAGGCTTCATGGCGGGTGGAGGTGCCAATGACGTAGCAGGCAGGCTTATGGCGGGAGTAAACGGCAGTGACGTAGGAGACAAACGTCGTCTATTTCCTTTTACGGCCTCTCCTGGCGCGTGGTCGCCCTCGACCACTTCGTCGGCTAGGTTCTCGCAAACCAGCGTCATGTCCGCCATCGCTAGCAGCAGTAGGAGCGCTTGTGGTCGGGCTCTCCGATGCGTTATTGTGACTCGCAGATGCTGTTCCATGGCTCGTTGGCGATGCGGCGTGGCTCTCAGGGGCGTTGAGATCTGAAGACCCGCGGCTAGTAGATGGACCCGGTTGGCTGTCATCAGCAGGTGGGATGACCGTGAGTGAATCAGTCGTGGGAGTGCTAGGTGTAGTGTCCTCCTCGCCTGAAAATTATAACAAAATAAAATTTTAGGTCTGCTCATTCAACGATCCTAATAAGACAGAGGCTCCAAGTTCGCATATCTTTCTTATTAGCGGATAGAGGCACCAAGTTCGCATATCTTTGTGTGAGCGGATAGAGGCACCTAGTTCGCATATCCGAAAATGCTGTATTCCACGGGTAGAGGCACCAAGTTCGCTTATCCCTCTAAGGCAGGGACTTTAGTTAGTGTAACCTTCATAAAGACATAGGCACCCAGTTAGCATATCTTTTAATAAACGAACAGAGACAGAGGCACAGAGTTCGCAATGTCGGTCTACGTAGCATCAAATACAGAGGCACCGTGTTAGCATATACAGCTACATAGAAGACATTTTTTTTACTCACTGTCAAAGAAGGTGGCACAGGACTCAGGGGTCCATTCTCCGCGCCAAATAACCATGTGCTCGGCTGCAGCCTGGGTCGTCTTGCCGTAGGAGCCACCCAACAGCCGCAAATTGTAGCGACCATGCGGCAGCACCCTCGTGACACAGTAGGGTCCTCGCATCCCGGAGTCGAGCTTGCCAGTCATCTGCGAAGTCTTAATTACAAAAACCATATCACCCAGTTTAAATATTCGCTCAGGCCTGCGGTCTTTATTGACATAATCATCTTGCTTGCATCGATTTTTGTTTAACAACTCAGTGGCGCGCTGCCTTTGCAACTCTCTGAGGCCTTCACGATTTGGATGAGCTTTATCGAGCGCTACGTCGCGAACAAGCGTTCTTATTAGCGGTGTCGTTCCCTCAATACCGATGAGCAATTGCAAAGGGGAAGTTTGTATGGTCTTTTGTTTAGTGCTATTAATAACGAGTTGGAGCTTCCAAAGGCTGGTAGACCATTGACTGTTCTTAGCTGCCTCTACGCGAAGCATATTAAGCAGCGTTCGACAGTAACGCTCCACTTGCCCATTCTCACTGTGCATTTGGGGAGTTATGAAGTGAATGTTTGACCCCATTTCTTTAACCCAACCCTGAAATTGTGAACTTTCAAACATACGACCCTTATCGCAAACTATAAGTTTAGGTGTCCCAAACAGAGAAATAGCATTGGAAAAACAACTTTGCAACTCATCAGCGTCTTGTTTAATCATTGGGTAAAGCAAACAATACTTCGAATAGGCATCGATAATAAGTTAATAAGTAAAACATATTTAAAATCGTTTGAAGCAGGCAAAACGCCTAACACATCTACGTGTATGGTACTAAAAGGAGCATCGGGCTTGTGCCATGAAGAAATCGGTTGATGTGGGGCTCTAGGCACTTTCTTT
This sequence comes from Epinotia ramella, assembly GCA_947578815.1. Taxonomy (NCBI): domain Eukaryota; kingdom Metazoa; phylum Arthropoda; class Insecta; order Lepidoptera; family Tortricidae; genus Epinotia; species Epinotia ramella. The sequence continues at coordinate 16,189,390 of OX388224.1, read as the reverse complement.
GATGATAGACAAATCAAACAATGCGCTATATATTTTTTAACAAAGGCGCGTAATCCAGGAAACCAAAAGTGTCGCAGTATGAGGTCTGTGGTTTTGTCAGTCCCGATATGTTGGTGTTGATCGTGAAAGATACGCAACAAACTCAATCTGTGACCTTTAGGTATGTAACACAGTAGCCTGGATTCCTCGCCAGTAGGAGAGTACTTGTAATATAGCAGATCATTTTGAATAATATATCGAGACGAGTCAAGTTCATTATTTTTAACTTTATCAATTAAATCGCGGATCTCATCATCCGCGGACTGAGCAAGTTGTGCCCAATTTTTCGGCTTAGTAATGTGACAGACATCTACAGGATTTCGACTTAGATAGTCTGCGTGCTGCATCATAGTGCCCTTTCGGTATTCTATCGTAAAGTTGAAATCCTGCATGTACATCCACCACCTCGCCACACGTGGTAGGAGATCCTTCTTACGTTCTGTCAATTTTAATGCATTGCAATCTGTAATTATTTTGAACGGAACTCCTATCAAGTAGTGGCGGAAATGTTGCAAGGCTTTTACTACAGCGAGAGTTTCGAGCTCATACGAGTGATATTTAGGTTCGGCGCCTTGAGTGGTCTTACTAAAATAAGCTACTGCACAGACGTTTATCGCTGTGCACTTGAAGAAGTACACCACCATACCCAACAGAACTCGCGTCCGTATGCAGTTCCGTGGGCAGCGACGGATCGAACACTGCGAGCACGGGCTCATTAGTAAGATACTCAATTAGATATTTTCGAGCCTCAACCTGTGCTTCACCCCATATGAACGGAACCCCTCTCTTCGTTAACCTGGCCATGCAAGCGGTTTGAGTCGCGTAATCGGGTATGTATCGCCGGAAGTAACTCGCTAACCCAAGCAATTGTCGTACTTGACGTACGTTTGTAGGCACAGGGGAGTCAATCAAAGCTTTAATTTTTCGTTCGCTCGGTTTAACCTGACCTTGCGATATTCTACGGCCCAGATACTCGACCTCCGTGGCGACAAACGTACTCTTTTTTAAATTAATTGAAAACCCGGCCGCGGTTAACGTTTCAAGAGTTTCACGTAAGTTATTAAGTGCCTCGTCAACGGTTGACGCCAAAATTAAAACATCATCTATGTAGGTTAACACTTTGCCTGCATCTATAAGAGGTTTCAGAGTCTTTGTAATAATTCGCTGGTAGACAACTGGCGAATTGGCAAGACCATATGGGACCTTTAAATACTCGTAATGGCCCTCGTTCGTCACAAATCCAGTTCTTGGTATGGAATCGCTATCCAGTGCTATCTGATGGAAGCCAGTCGCCATATCCAAACTACTAAAATACTTGCTTTTGCCAAGGCGGTCTATATGGTCATCAATCAGAGCCAATGGAAAGCGATCCTTGATTGTTATGGCATTTAATGCACGGTAATCTACGCACATACGGTCTTTTCCATCACGTTTTTTAACAAGAATGATCGGACTAGCGTATGGCGATTGTGACTCACGAATAACACCTTTGTCCAATAAATCACGAACTATCTCACGCACCCTAGATTTCTCATCAATAGACAATTTGTATGGTCTATAATGAATTGGAGTGTCACTTGTCAATTCAATGTGCATCTCACCTGTGGTCACGGTGGTACGGGCCGTGCCCTCAATCAAATATTATTTAAAGCTGTCAATGATTGAGTGCAGCTTGTCACGATCACTTCCAGTAAGCGAACTATTAATCGGTAAATGCGCACTGGACTGAACATGTAACACGTCCTTGTCATTAGTGTTTGAAACGCGAGTAATCTGTTGTTTACCATTTAACCGAATATACGCTACGCCCTCGCGGTTCAACACGTCGGTTCCAATAAGCACAGGCACACTAATACACTTCGACGGCACAATTAAAAGATCAACTTCTAATGCGATATCACAAAACTCGACAACTACAGGTGCATAAGCAGTGCACTCAATGTTTTGATTACCTATGCCGCGTAAAACTTGATAAGTGGGTAGTCTCGAATGCCTAAAATGTTTAAGCACGGATTCATTGATTAATGAAACGCGAGACCCACTGTCGACTAAAACGTCCATGGGTATGCCTTGTATTATCGCAGTCGTGACGTCACTGTCGCTTGAGCTACCCTTTAATTCTCGACAAAAATTTACGTTGTTTTTGTTACGCGATTCCGATCGCTGTTTAACAAAGCATACAGTGTCGTCGTGACCCGGTTTTTTACAGAACGAGCATGTGATAATAGTAGAAGTGTTAGACGAGGTCATGTTAATCTTTTTATCATCTTTACCGGGGATTACTTCAGCATTTTTTTGTCGTTTAGGGCAAAGTCGTTGCGGGTGACCTATTGCCCCGCATGTATAACATTTAAAATCACGATTGGGTGTTTTGAAAGTATGGCCGCGTTTTCTGAAATTTGGTTCAATATGCCTACTGCGTGATGGGCGCACAGACGAATGAGATACATTTGAATTGGGCTTCGTGTAAATAGAAAGAAACTCAACCAGATCTCTCGGCATTAGTCGGGCATTAGTGGCGGCAGCACGAATTTGAGCGTCATTTATACCACGTATAACAATAGCAACCGTTAACTCGTCACTTAAACCTTTAACGATATTCAATCGTAATAATGAACGCCTGGCATATTCTGCATACGTGGTATAACTGTCAGAATTCGTACTCATGACATTAAATAAAATATTAGCAACATCGATTCTTTTCGAGCACAATGGTTTAAATTCGAGTTTGAAATTCGTCCACGTACGGTCGTTGGTGACCCACTCGTTTAGCCAACAACGAGCGTCCCCTTTCAAGCAATTAGCTATTCTGGAAAGGCACTTATTGTCGTCCCAACGATTGATATCTCGAGCTCTTTCAACCTCTTCACACCAAGAATCGATGACATGCAAACTAGGATCAAAATTAGAGATGTAATAATGGTTAGATCTTACTTTAGTCAATGCGGTGAGAGCCCCAATAAGGCGGTCGGTAGCATCAGGTGCAGCGGCAGGACTTGCATTCGGGTCGCTGACGGTGCTCACACTCGACTCGGGCTGTAGCAACGGGGTCTGGGATCCATGGATGGAGCTTGGTGGTGCAGCGATGTCGAGGCTGCTAGCCGCCTCCACGTGGCTGGCGACGTTACTGGAGGGGGCCGCCGACGCGCTGCTCTCAAGTGCATTGAGGCGCGCTAAAATAGCGCCAAGCTGCTCTTGAAGAACCTCTGTTCCTGTAACTGATTGGTTATTATGCCTACTCCTACCCCTACTACGTGTGGATCTATCGGCCATTATTACTTTACTTTGATTTTAAATAGGCAATGGTGCACAATCCCTACTTCTGATGTAAGCGTTGGTCAGAGCTTGAATATTTAAATAAAGACAAAACACAGATCTACTTATTATTTATTAAGAATTCCACAATAATTTAACTCATTTAACCTAATCAAATTGACATAAAAATAGTACAAATGCAAGTGGCATAAATTAATGAGCAAATGGCGACACCAGCTTCTCACCCCACGAGGACACGATGCAAAAGAGACCGTTCAGGGAGTGTGTGTCGCTTATAAGGGCTTCATGGCGGGTGGAGGTGCCAATGACGTAGCAGGCAGGCTTATGGCGGGAGTAAACGGCAGTGACGTAGGAGACAAACGTCGTCTATTTCCTTTTACATACTTATATAGATAAATAAATACTTAAATACATAGAAAACATCAATGACTCAGGAACAAATATTCCTCTCCGGCTTCGTAGGCAGCTAGGGTCACTACCAACTAGGCTAAAGAGGTCGTGTGTTCAACACATTTTTTTATCATCGTGACGTAATTCTATCAAGGAATTTGATCTACTTAGGCCCACTTGCTTGCACCAAACTTCGAGTTTAATAATAAACTCGGGGCTAACTGAGTAAAATTTGAAATTTTTAACTCTTCGTTTATGTAGCACTAATAGAAGTTAACTCTGTGTCAACAAATCCGAGGTTAATATAACGTTCATTCATTCACTTTATATCCGACCAAAAATTAATTAATTAATTCATTCATTTATTTCTTGATAAAATATTGTATTTTACATGTCAACTTAAATAATAATGATTTACATTTCGTTTCTAAAATAATGTTATTGTCAAAAAAATATAATCATGCGATATTTTTCATGGTACATACTTATTCTAGTAGTCATATTTTTCATTTTGTCTTTTGTCAGCAACGCTATCCGACAAACTCATCGATGCTATAATATGCCCGGTCAATTAAAAGTAAAAATCTATCCTTATCCAATTCAGATGTCTTGTGGGAGCGAATTGTATAACTTGGCCCCAATGACACCAAGTGACTTCCTAGATTTAGCGAGTCTGCATCTGGGAGTTATCAAAAGATTTTGCCTACGAGTGCTCCTACTGTGGGCGTGGGTCTTGTCGAAGCTGGGAAGGTTTGCTCTTACGTAATTACAAGCAGTCAAGATGATGTAAACAGCGGGCAGCGTAAGTATTTTAGACTCCCTAAACAGGTCTTTCGCGGGGTGATCGTAAGATTTGCGTGTTACTATCCTTATGGCGCGTTTCTGCATTTTGAATGCTTTGTCTCGTTCGGCCGCGGTTCCCCACAGATCTACTGCTTGGGTTAAAAATGATAGAACGAAAGGTGAATGATTTTAGTGTTGTGTTCTCCATCACTATAATACTTTACATAAGTCTAATCCTTTCATGTCACATTTAAAAACGAATTTTGTTTTTAACGTGTCATTTTGTTGTTGTTGTTGCGTGAACGTCTGTGTCTATCTTTTTTTTTCTCGTTATTTTGATACATAATTTTGAAAGAAATGAATTGACGTGAAAGATCTAACATATACGAAATCTACATGACGTCTCTAAAAACGTGTCCAGGGTTTTTATTTTAAAACTAATTAACACAAAAGTTATGGCCAGAAAACCAGTTTTTTGGCCTAAAATTGTTCAACTTTGATGCCGAATATCTCAAAAACAATGAACTTTGAAGTAAGTATGCGATACCTAATTGCTTAAAGCCGTTGTTGTTAATATAATAAGCTCCAAAAAACATTAGAAAAGTAAGGGATTCAGATCGAAGGTCATTGGCGCGTGGGAGCCCCTTAAGTGTAACAACATTGACTTAGTCAGGTTATTGGATACAAGATAATTTTAATATAACGTTCGTTTCACCATATTACCAGGGACACTATTCAACTTAGCGTATTGCCTTTGAATTTGGTTTGTAATTCGACACACACACACCACTACTTGCTTCGTGTGTATGTGTTGTTGTGATCCTCAGGGGGAATTACGTAACTTTGCGAACGTAGGACAACAATTCAATAAAAATAAAATATATGTCTATTTGACGTCCGTACAAAGCCTTACGCAGTCAACCAGCTGGTGGTGAAGGTCGTGAGAGCTCTCGAGGTTGCTTGCTGCCAACAATGATTCATATCGCATTATTGACTTAGTCTGATAGATCGACATCCAACGGACCGAATGGAATTTTGTCCTTTACCGAGAGCTTCCTTACGCCATAGTATACTGCCAGTATTAAATTTGCGCAGGGAAGCAATTATTATTGTACCATTGTTACCCCATTACCATTGTTGTTATTCATAAAACTTAAAATGGCTTTGCTAAATAAAATCTAAGCCCTAAGGCTCAGCGTTTCGTTGATGTCTTTTGTTGTATAGTTCAGTAAAGGCGCCAGAAGTATGTGATTATAGTTTAGTTTATAGTTATTCACACATTAAAGTCAACGAGTAGAATAATAATACTTGTATAGTATAGTATTGTACGCGCAGTAAATAATCTGTACCTGATTTGACCGATACCGACACTTGACAGCTTACTGATACGCCACTGGCCCTAAATATATTATCAGTTTCAATTCGATATTTTTAATCGAATAGGTCCCGTAGTACTTGGAATAACTGTTTACAAAATTATATTAAGTCTGTACATTGTTTGCTCAAGTAGTCAGACATGACTCAGTCAACAAATATATATTATTTCTGATTCTGGGATAATCACTTAATAAGTTTATATAGAACAGATAGAATAAACTAAGTTATACACTTATTATCTGATTTTGATATTACTCGGGTAGCGAAACGTTTGGGAATGGGATATCTGGCAATAGGGAATATTCATGACATTTTTTTATTTTTTTTATCTATTCTATAAGTAATTATATAACCGGAAAAAAATATAACACTTTCACAATATTATTAAATAAGCTAAAAAAAAATAATTAAAATTACTATCATTTTCGGACGATCAAAACGCCACCATTTTGGCGCGCTCATTTGTGACGTCACCGTGCAGCTTAGTGCACGGCGGTTCTTAATCAAATTAACAACAAAGTGTTTGATTCACACTTTTAATAAATGTGAGTGATTAAAGCTTATAAGATCAACTTATTGTAATGGAAGAGCACACAAAAGCTTATTATAAATATTGTATTGTCCCTATGTGTGAAAATCACATTAAAACTGCAAATATTTTCATATTCCCAAAGGTGCAAATATAAGGATAAAGTGGTGTAAGGCGATGAGGAGAGATAATATATCGTGCTTGAGTAGTTTATATTGTTGTGAAGATCATTTCGACGTGAGTATTAAATATGTATGTACCTAAAATCTTTTTTATTACGACTCGCGAAAAATATAGGTAATCAATAACCTAACCTCAAAATTGTATTATATACTTATTCATAAAACTATTCTGATTCCCAATTTTTTTAGTTATTAATGTTACAAATATTATGATTTTTGTTGATCAACAGCTGACTACGAGTGTTGATTTTGATCAAGAAACCTTTTAGCTAAGTTTCTTTGTTTGCACTGTTGATCGAAGAAAGTTAAAAGAATTTAATCCTTTTTACTGAGTGACCTACACAAATTTGTTTTATTTATAAGCCTTGACGAAAACAACCTAGTTTGTTAAAGTTCATAAAGATGTTCTCAACATTTAACATTCCTAATAGGTACCTACATATCTTTGATTATATAATACTAGCTTCTGCCCGCGACTCCGTCCGCGTGGAACTCGTTTATTTATACTATCTCTATACCAAATTTCATCCAAATCGGTTCAGCAGTTTAGTCGTGAAGAGGTAACAAACAGACAGACAGACACACTTTCGCATTTATAATTTATTATTAAGTAAGTATATATAAAATATATAATATAACTAGCTTCTGCCCGCGACTCCGTCCGCGTGGAACTCGTTTATATCGTAGCTCCCCCCATATCCCCCAAAGGGATGAAGTGGGGGTGAAAGTTTGTATGGAGCTACGATATAAATGAGTTCCACGCGGACGGAGTCGCGGGCAGAAGTTAGTATATATAATATATAAAGTTATAGTATAGTAAAATAGTATATAGTATGGATAAATATCTACTAGTTTTTTATTCCACTTATTTAACAAAGACACCTATTTGAAGTAGTTTAAAAGTCTAGCTATTTGAATCGCCAAAATAGGTTATAATTATTTAATTGACCAATCTCACGAGTATAAAAACAAGGAATATGAAAATTTATTGAATATCTGTAACTTATTTACCTTGCAGCTTTTACTCCTCTTAGTTCAGCGGACGTAAAGTCACAAATATTTGCGAAGTATGTATTAAATTTAGTCATCATGAACACATCAATTTTAGGCAGATTATCCGACTGTGCCTTGACAAAACCGCCTTCAGTCATTGTGGCGAGTCTTTTTTCACTTAATAATTACCAAAAAACACTGATTATTAATCATAAACAGCGGCCAAACAATGCGAATAACTTTCAATAATCATACTAACGACCTGCACGGTGACGTCACGCTTCGCTCCGCCAATAGCGTTGCGTTTTGGAAATTTGCGAGGGAATTTGAAAAATAGTACTTTTAAACAATTTATTTTATCAATAGAAACATGATAATATGAAAAAATAATCATGTGTGTATATTTATTAAGCAATATAGATTACACGTGATTTTTTTTGTCCATTTCTAAATCACATGCATATTCCCTATTCACACACAATTTGACATAATTATATGGCAGAACTGTCAGCTTCATTACCAAATTAATCGCGGTCGAATAATACAATAAAACATACAATGACAATTAAATCAAACATACACACCTCACACAACGGATATCTTTTATTGCTAGCCGTTTTATCTGTAATGTGAATTTATTCGAAACATCGATATTTATCAAATCAAATCAAATCAAAAATATTTATTTCGGACCACTTGATCCATATTTTGTTAGAAATTACAGTAGTAGTAATAACTTACGGTTAGTATTTATACGAGAATACAAATAAAAAATTAAAAGCGGCGCGTTGGAGCGGCGACAGGCGCGTGCACTGCGCATGCCGCCACACCAGCGGCGAATCCCAGCGCTGGGCTAGCGTGCTCACGATGCGGTTTGAGCTGCCGCGGCTGCGGTTCAGGGGCGAGGTACTTCGTTTTCTCATGATAGCGTAAAAGCAGTCTGTCTGAGCATCAGCGAACATAGCCGAAGCACTACAATACCGCGGAAGCCCAAACAGCATCCTGAGTGCATCATTATGCTGGACGCGCAGAGCCATACGCCCGCTTGGTAAAGCTAGTCCACAGACCGCACGTGTAGAAGGTTTGACAAAAGGCTTTAAATAGAGTTAATTTCACCTCTCTACTAGCACGTGCGAATCTGCGGGTGGGGGTTTATGTTCCCTTGCATCTATTCCCATAAACTGGAAACTGAAATACCAATGATAATATATCAATGATGTAATATAAAAAAGAGGAAGATACATTGTCTATATAAATTCCGTGTTTAAAAATGGCCACCAAATCTGACAGCTGAGACGTCCATTGACGACGTGACGTTGAGGCAAGGTCGTACAATTGGCTGAGTTTTAATGTGCCACACTTTTGGAGTCCTTATAACCTATCTACCTCTTTTTTATATTACATCATTGCATACTATTATAAAACTACAAGTAAGACTTATTACACAAGTGAATTCGATTTAATACGTCAAAAACATTTCCCATGTTGCTAAATAATCATGACTGTATCTAAATCATTAAAAAGGGTAAAGGTGATTTACTCACAAACTCTTCAAAGAGCCGACAAGGCCGAAACACTTTCGTAACTCAACCCCCTTCGTCGCTCAAAAGAACCTAACTACCCTCATTTCTATAATCTAAAATGCTCTTTTGGAAAAGTTGATTCTTTACAAGCCTGTACCTTGTCTGGAGGGTTATATTCACTGTATAAAATAAATTACTTAATTATGTCTTATTTTCTGACAGCTCCTTATTTTCTAATGCAACTTATTTTTATAAAATCTGAGTAAAATTAGGAAAAGGTAAATCTTTACAATTTTCACTCATTAATTTTCTGAAAGGAATAATTACCTCTAAGTTATTAAGTTCAGTAAAGTAAACATAAAATTGAGGTTAGTAAACATGTTTCTAAATCATTTAAGCTCGACCTGCTGTAGTTTTAATTAAGTATCGTGTGTGTACCTGAGCAGCGCTACATTTGGTACTTTACTGAAGTATTCTGTATCTTGTATATACTGTTAACATTTTTTTCTACTCCTGTTCCGTTATCTGTCATTTATATAGGCTTCAGTTCAAATACAATGACACCGATAATAAGTCGTCGACTAAAAACTCTATGCTGGCCCATAAACGCACTGTTTAGCGTACTTTTATGGTTAATACATTTTTCACAAAAGCACTGCAGTTTACCACGATGTCAAATCATGTAACTTTATTTTAATCAGCCGGTGTATTGCAGTGGTAACAACTTCATAAGCAAATTTTTCGAAATAAAAAGTTTTGTATTTACTATTTAACATTTGTATATTATAAATTATTTACTAAAATAATAATAAATCATCATCTATTGTGTGTTCATTTACATAAAATAGACAAATTGCGACCAATAACTTTATCTTCCACTGTATAAAACGCAAATGTAAACTCAGCCTTAGTCAATTCAGTTATTCCGAAAAGAACTGACTTCGCTCGAATAAAATTTGCTGTAGCAGGTAAAGGGAACTACCAGATAATACCTAATCTTTATTCAGAGTTGGCTGATGGGAAAAGTTGCTCAAATCTGAGCTAAGGGCCTGCCCCAGGTTTTTGTACGTTTTGTTTTGGTGCAAGTCACAGGCGGATAGAGGTAGATTAACTTTAAGAATAAAGATTAGTGGAGAAAGAGAGATACTTAAGCGGCCTTTAGACCTAGGTAAATGCAGTTCACTAACTGCACTCACACTCACTAATTAGAGCGAGATGGTTTATCTCCCCTCCCTCAGCTAGTGCACTACATTTAGCCAGGTCTAAAGCGTTTGTTAGATGGATTTCCCGATATTTTTATTTTCTTGTATATAAAATACCGAACGCTTATTTTTGCAGTAATTTATTTTACCGTACTACTAATTTCATAGATTCACATTTTACCTCTCGCAAAACTTCTCATTTGCATTATTACCGGTTTGTGATTTTGAACGGACTCTAATTTTCCCATACGCAATATTTCCATACATTTTATTCAAATTACATATAAGTTTAGTCTAATAGAACGGGAAGGAGAGCAACCTCATTCGAAAAAAAATCTCAACTAATCTCACTAGATGCCATGGTTAAATCGCAGATAAGGCTTGGGAGGAAGTACTAGACACGGCGTGGATAGTCAAATGATTTTCTTTTCGACGCCCTACGTCTCGCTGCCCAAGGTAAGGTTATTTGTAATGGAAGATGTCTATTTTGTATGTGAATATTTATTTTATTTTGATCCAGAGATGGTGCTTTTTGAGTGCAATGCATTGTATTTTCATAATTGTATCTGTGGACAAAAAACTATTTCATGCCAAGTTTTATTACGAATAACAAGATAAGTATTTACCTACTTGCGTATTATATTACCATTAATACTAGACAAACACTTTTACATAAATTATCACCAAATAAAATATAGTACCAACGTTAATATTAAATGACTATTCAGGGGTCCGCCTGCTGACTACGAAACTAGACGTACGCATATTATTATTGCCTACTAGAATATGCCCGTGATTTCGTCCGCGAGAACGGAAAACTTCATTTTGTAAGAATGTTTATGGGAGTTTATGACAGCTTGGTGAGGTGAGACGGAGTGAGACATTTTATACCATTAGCGATAAGATAGTCATTCGTTTCGTCACTAACTGAATTCAATGGCAATTAGTGTTAACCAGCAATTTCAAAATAATGTTCTTTGATAAGATGTGTGTAGTAAAACAGAATATTATCTTGCTTGAACTCGAAGCAACTCAACTTTCAAGCCTTAAGCATATTTCTTTAGACAATTCGGGTTCTTTGAATTCGCACAGTTTCCTTTTGGTGTTAACAATGCATCAGTCTGGCCCCCAGTAAGTGACTGTACTAATTCGCAGAAGGCCCATTTGCTTAATGTTTACGCAAACTATAATTTTGAACCATAGACATAATATGTATTTACATATTTAAACTTTATTGCACAATACAAGAAAAAGTACACAAAGCAGACTTAATTGCATTACGTATTATCTTTCTTACCTACTATATTAGATGGGGATGTTCTCGAACTAAATCATCATGATCATCCTAGCGTTATTCTCAGTTGTGCCCCAAAGAAGCCTAGGTCCGCTTTAATACCTAATCCCAAGATTTAGCTTAGGCACTAGTTTTACAAAAGCGACTGCCATCTGGCCTTCCAACCCAGAGGGAAAACTAACCCTTATTGGGACTAGACCGTTCTCGAACTAAATGAATATCCAACAGTTTGGTTTAATAATAATAATAATAATAAATACTCTTTATTGCACCACTACAAGAGAGTAACATCTTACAAACAATTTTTTTTTATAAATAATGGTAACAACAGGCGGTCTTATCGCTTTAAAGCAATCTCTTCCAGACAACCTTTGTACAGCAGGAAACACTTAAACTAGAATTAACTAGGTTTAATAATTTGTTTTGATTTTATTTAGGTTTTAGAGCTTACGATACATACTTACGGAAAGCAATTGTCAATAAATATGCTCTTAAATATTGCCTGGTTGGTTGCTTAATTGGCAAATATAGGTCAGAGGCCCATTAAGCAGGGTTGTTTAACACGGCGCATATTTTCCCATTAAATCCGAAACAAAAACGAGCTCATACGATAGTCACCTGAACGTTCCCAGCCATTAGGTGCGGTGCGGGTGACGTGTTGACAGAGTCGCGGATTGAGGCCCGAGAGAACGGAGGCGGGCGGGCCACTACACTATCGATTTCAGTGGATTTATGTACCTATTTACAATAAATACAAGTCATTCTTATGCCGGCTGTACACATTGGGCCAACGTTGGCGCGTGAGCAGGATGCAGCTATGCGTTAGAGAAAGAGGGCTATAATTCGATTTCATTAGTTTACATAGCGCCATCCTGCTCACGCGCCAACGTTGGACCAATGTGTGTACAGCCGGCATTAGGCTAGTGCGAGTTACATTCAGAGTTAGATAATATTTTGCACACTCAATTATTGAATGGTAGCAAACTAATAAAAATGTTACATGTGCAAAAAATATAGTCGCCAAAAAGACTGTGCCTAAAATGTAATTTTTGACGAATTTTATTTAGTCGTTTCAACGTTATGTTAAATTAAATATTCAAATATAGATCCGGGGGTCATTAAAGAAAACTCGTTCATGCCTTAACTGTGTTAAGAACTCCACTGTAACTCCTAAGTTAACAAATAGAAGATACAGTGGAGTTCATAAATGCATATATGAATGTTTACATATTTTCGATCACTTTGCTATTGCACATATATTCGAACTCGACAAAGTAATAAACATATTATATAAAAGAAAAAGTTTTTTAACATGGACATTCTCTTCATCTATGTTTCCTTAAAACTCATTCGTTGAGTTTCTTGCCTCCTGTCCCGACATATAAATATTTCCGTGAATCGAGCCAAAGAAAAGATCATTGTAATACTGTAGCGAACACAATGGCGGTTACATCTAAGCTCTTAAATGATGAATGATTGTTTAATCCACAAAATCTTTTGTGCAGGCGCTGATTTCGTGGCCCCACGCCACCTGAGACCGTCATATTCCTGCTTATACTGCTCCGATAATGGAACCTGAATATGTTTATACTGGCACAAGTTCCGATAAGTACACAATAATAACAGCCGTATATGATATCCACTGGCATGCAAGCTAAAAATGATAGAAATGTACATAAACGTTGATCGCCATTTGACTGGCTTCGATTACTTTTTTCCCCTCACTGCATCGGAAAGCCGTCTTTTATCCTTTAAAACCAGTGGGCAAAAACGCATTTTATCCACTAGTGGGGAAAGTAATTTGACCTTGGAGCGTGTTTAAGTAGCTTTTAACAGATAACAAAGCGAAAAACAGAATACAAAAAAAACAGATGATGTATTTCTGTTGCCGCTATAACTACAAATACTAAAAAACAGAAAAAAATAAATATAAAAGAACTTTTAAAAAATTGCTTGTTGCCTTCATTAGGCGCTGGGTCTCAAAATGTATGGGAAAACTAAAATCCGACTCGCACTTGACCAAACTTCTACTTGATATTACTTAACGTTATTATTGGTAAATTTTTTTTTATAATTATCTAATTGAAATAAAGTGGTTTTACATGTTGCATTTCCCTCGCTACAGTGAGGTGAAAAGTTTTGTGTTACACTCGCGTGCAAATGTATTTTACTTCTCGTGTTTCAATTCCACACTCGCGGGTAAAATAATCTGCATTAAGGCGCTGGGCCGTAGGTTCATGGTCTTCTCTCCCTCTCACTGAGCATAAACGTGAGCGAGATGGAATTGCGTGCTCGGAAGCGCGGGTATCATGTTTTTTTTTTTTTTTGGCCGTTTAAATAAATAAAAAAGTAATCACTGAGTTCACTCAAACATGATATTGCCGATTTTTAAAAGCAATTTTAATATTTTTAGCTTTTGTGCATAATTTGTTACGAATATTTTAAGTTTAATTTAGACCTATGTTCGTGATTTTTTTCTATCGTGCGAAAATTGCCTAATCATGTTTCGAATCACTGATCTCGCTGCAGAAATGCCCCAAGATTACTATTTGTATTTTTTTGAAACCATATTACAGACGCATTATACTGTTTCAAAAACTCTGTCCGCTTAATTTATCTGAACCTACGGCGCCTTAATCTTAAAAAGAAAGAATATTTCAAAATTAAATTGGTCATATTTCTTAAATTAATCCGGCCAGAAATAAATCATAATTGAAACACTGTATTTTTTTTATGAAAAATTACTTTTTTTTGTTACTTAATAATTTCTGCCATTATGAGTCAGTTCACGCCGTGCTAAAAATATTTGAGATATCGTTAAATCTATGTTAATCCGCTGAATCTCGGTCCCACGTAAATCCACTTTAGTATATTAAATGTACTTAATACTATAAAAAGAGCCTGTGAGGACTAGCTTTGTGCATACGTGGGGGTAATCTCTGAAACTAATTAATGCGATTAAAACTCTTTCATCGATATAATGATATGTGAGAGTTTTAACGTGGCTTTGTGTTTCTATGAAGGGGTAAAAGGAAGTACTTAAAATTATTTGAGTACTTCCTTTTACCCCTTCATAGAAACAAAAAGCCACGTTACATTTCAGACAAAACCTTTTTGTTATTAAGTAGGTATAGAAAGAATTAACATGATTTTATTAGAGCTAGGTCTTAAGACGATTAGACTCCGTTACAAGTGTATTTTAAAAGTCTATATGTACTTATGTGTAAAATCTCGGTAAAAACCAGTTCTGTAATGTAACTGTTCGCAAACAATACGACGATCGTTTTGACTAGAGATGCAACGGATAGGGGTTTGGCCGGATACCGGATACTGAATATCCGGCGGTACAGCTGGCCGGATATCCGCTATCCGGCCGCCGGATATTCAGCCGAAAGGTACATGCCTAAAATGAAGCAAATTGTAACTTGTCACTCGCTATGGCAGGCTTTGATAGAATAGAAACATGCGCAATTTTTTAAACTGACTTTAACAATTGATTAATTTGTTGTTCGTTATTTATTCAACTTTATTTTATCTACTGTAGTTCTCTTTTTACCATTGTAATATTCTAGGCTTGTACATTACATTTAATACCGAAAAAGAGTTATATCTTCGGTATAAAATACTATCCGGTATCCGGCCGGATACTATGCCACTATTCGATATTCGGCCGGATACTAAAATTGAGGCCGGATAGGCCGGATACCGGATAGTGACCGGATATCCGTTACATCTCTAGTTTTGACGTCCTGTTACGTCCATAGAACCTGTCAAGCGAGTTGTGTTTGTCCCTGGAAATAATGCAAATTCTTAAAATGACCACATTTTTACTTATGAAATAGGCAGCCAGTTAGGTACCTATTACACCCCCAAACATTTCGTGTTACCAGACCCCGTATCATGGTCGGCCTTATCACACGATAAGTGACAAGTTAGAGCGTCCTGAGACAGTTCTGAACGCCTGCCTCGATTTTAGCGTAGGAATTGCTCGATTTAAATGGGTAGCCGTTTTCATTGGGACTGATATTTAATTATGATGGTTTTAATAGGGCTTTAGTGAATGTTGTTATATTATAGAAATATTCTTAGAGTTGTAATTAATAATGATTTAAAATAATTCGTTAAAATAAACATCTGTAGGATCCACATATTTTGGGATTGAATAGGTCGAGGTCTATTGTTTCCAGTGAATGCTTTTAATCTGTACAATAAAGCAAATATAATTCATTAAGCACATATTTGTTTTATGTAAAGTAACGTGTAGTTTGAATTGGTAGAAGATGGTAACCTAGGCATTGAATATCATCATATAGCGGGAACAGAGGCTTCGTTTCGACAGGTTTTCACTTGTTAGATGGACGGCAGACATCGTGTCGCCAAAACCTACCGGTGAAATAGCGAGATTATTCGAGACGGCAATAACGTAGTAGGGGGGGGCGCATGCGTTTAGATACGCTATAGCAATGATCATAAGGACTTTTATCGGTTGGGAGTTCATGTTACAGTGGTTCTGGTGTCGGCAAGTTTGTTAAGGCAGCGCGACGGGGAAGCGTGCACTTTTCACGGGACACGGACGGAGCAACACATCACTTCACACGGGACGCGGGGCGAGACTTCATCTTCCTTCGAGGCAGCGACGGGCCAGGCAGATCTTCAGGCAGAGTCTTCCTGCGGGTTGCGGAGCTACGAGGTCTCCCTTCGAGCAACATCTTCGGCTGATTTGGTAAATTGGGTGGATTCAGCGAGCCCAATCCCTGTACGTCACCTCTTCTCATCATTCGAAAAGCACCTGGTTCTACTTTCACACAGCGTTGGGTCCTTCCACTAGATACATGATCGCGTCTTTGGCCACCATTTCAGAGCAAGTCACGACTTTATTCTATCGGCAGGTTTAGTTAGGATACTTTAGACTAGGATCCAAGGATAATATTTTCAAGTTTAATTTACAGTTCTAATTAGTGTTCATTTCATTATTAGTAGGTACGGAGCTAGCCATTTTCGTTTGATCCGCTTTGCTTTTGGACTAGCATTCCTAGGAGACAAAGTGGATTCCTTAATGAATTCTAGCTTGAATTTGTTGGGATAAATAACAAAAGTTTCTCTAGCATTAGGATAATTCGATTTAGATTAGAGTCTTAAATTAATAAATTTACTAATATATTCGGCCGGGACTAACCTTATTGTTTTACTCGCTCTGTTATTGGGTTAGTATTGTCTAGGAACCAAAGTGAATATCCTATGAAATCTAGCTTGATTCCATTGGATTAAATAATCAAAGTTTCTTTAGCTTCAACATAAAATACTACTTCCAATGTTTAATGAGCAATAAATAATGATTTGTTTCCCCTCATTACTTGTTTAATTATTTACCTTTAGCTACACCTACAGGTAGGCTACCATTACAGCTAGGCTTTAGGTTAAGTTCAGAATAGGAAATATAGATTTATAGACATTTAAGTAGGTAGGAACGTCACATTTTGATGGCCGTGAACAGGAACGTCACATTTTGGTGCCGTGACCAGGATAGTCATTTTTATGGCTGTTACCGGGATAAGTCGGTGACTGTAGGATCAGGGAATTTAGGGTTAAATTCTTTTTTTTAATCGTGGCTTGCTCTGGGCTAGGTTTAATGTTTTACTTTTACCGTCACCCGTACTGTGTGAGGGTTAACTAATTGTTTTATTGCAGCTTGTTCTGTAGTGGGTCACTTGACCCACATTTTGTTGCCGCTAAATGGGTAGAATGGTGAGAGGGTATGGTTTAATTTGCTTTTCTTGATAATGATATTGTTTTCAGGGATATTATGTTTGTGTCGTTTTTTACGTAAAAGGTAGTGAAACGGTTAAATTTTGCCTTGTTATTGTCGAACTACGTCTCGTTATAATTATGCATAGGATAGTCATTGATTTGGGTATAAAAGTTGGGGTTGTTAGTCTTATAAAGGCAAAATTAGTTCCGACGTAAAACTTGTAGAACTGGGGGGCAGATCGGGTTCTCCTGTGCCGGGGAAGGACGCGTTTCACTCGCTTAGTCATGACCACGTGTGTAATTGCGTAAAGGGTTAGATAAAATTAGTGCCTACGCCAAATATATGAAGTTGGGGGGCAGATAGAGTCTATCCGTGCCGTGTGCCCCCACACTGTGGCCGCTCGCGCCGTCGCGCCGCGTGCGTGTTCGCGATAATGTTTAGGCATACTTTGTTTATATTTTAGGTACCTACTTATCTAAATATTTTAATAACTATCTATGTTGCATCTAGCTAATGTTTAATTATTTATGCGTCCTCTATTTACTTAGCTACGCTTATAATTAATTCAAATCACTTATTTAATTTTGTAATGCAAAGTTGCCATTTGTATCAGAGATCGACAACCTTTTCGTTAAGGTTCAGTTTTATTCTTGGTAGTTAGTAGTTAAATATCTTAAATCTTTAAGAGACATCTATTTAGATCTAAAGTTACTATCAGGTCTTTGCAAAATTGCTATGATTCTTAATTTTATGTGAATATACACTAGAAGTAGTTTTATAGTTAGAAGTTTAGGTAGTTTAGACTAACTAACCTAGAGTTTGGTTTATCATGCTAGGTATGTGGTTCTTAAGTTAATGAATAGGAGGTAGCTTTCTTAGCGTTGTACGATTTGCTAGATTTTAGAATTTTTGAGATAAATTGTATCAACTTGAAGTAATTTAGTAACACTCGTCTCCGTTTACATAAGAAGGATAGTTATTCATTTATATATATGAAATTAGGAAATCTTTCACCCTAATATTATTATTAGTGTACAAATATATCGATTTTCTCATAATTTAAGATCTTAAATATGGCGCGCCATTTACCCGCGAGGGCCAGTTGCGTATCCCTGCTACAAGTAAAACGTAGGTACATTAGGTATTTTCACGTCACGTTTCCGTTTAAATTCAAGTATAGGTGCATATTTTTGTATTAGGTTGCCTATTTGTTTTCTTATATCAATACATTATTGTAAAAGTAAGGTTCGGTGTGTAATTGTTTATTTTGAATGAGATTTTGGTAGAGAAATACCTAAATAGTCGTTAGGAAACGGTATTCATAATTATCGTTGTTTGTGATTTGGTACAACATACAATGAGGTATGTGCCAGTATAATTAGGTCAAATATCTATTTAGTAAGTAAGTAGGTAAGTACCTATTTCATCAGGGTCAATCCACTTTACGGCATAACGATTTAGTGTAGATTTGGTTAGGCCGCGAACGTCTAGTTAGAAAGTAAGTCCTTAAGGTAATACTACGGGTCGTATAGTTATGGTAGATTATGGATATCGGAATGTATCAAAGGATTTCACGTCATAATGTAACGTGTAAGTTACGTACGTGCAAACTTGTAAGCGCGCAAGGAGTTTCTATTGTTAGATACCATAGGTTATTTAAAGCTAGAAATAGTGTCAAGGAAGTCATCATTGAGGGACAATACCTGTTTATCAGTGCCGAATCGGATATTCGCTTCCAAATTCCCAATTCATAATGCAATCCTTTTATGATCCTAGCTATGAAAACATCACTTATTTCACACACAACTCTCACTATCACTGCTTATCACTGCATTAAACTACGCGTATCACTGCTTTAAACATTAACAGGTAGTTTAATAGTCAAGGAACAACGAAATAACTTCATTTAAAAGCCAAATACTAGCAGACAATAGTTCGCGCGCAACTTGTCAAAATAAACTGAGGGAAAACGTGATCAAATTTAAGATGCCACTTATAGAAGTTGCATGATAGTAAAATGTGACTATTTAATTTAGTCGCATAAAACTTCAAAATGGCGAACGCATGATTCGGCGCCTTATAGTCGGTTGAGGGAGAAAGAAAGAGACGGCAGATGTTTGCTTTCGAAACGCGGGAGTTAGGGGTCAAGTTTGAACTTTGACTTATACGTAAAGACTTTGATCAGATACAGTAATAGATAAGTATTTATGTGTGTTCGTTATTTATACTCGTAATTTTTAAGTTATAGGTATAACTAAGTATGATAGAATTATTTAATGTGGTCGACAATTATAAAATTGTTATAGGATTTTGAATCTTGTGATTTGCGTGATAGTTACTTTTTGAATGGGAAATTTTGACGTAATCCGGCTGCCGACTCAAATAAGTAAGTATGGTATTTAGTCGTGCTTGGGGAAAGTGATTAATAGTAATTAATAACTGATTATAGCGGTTATTTATGTAGGTATTCGCCATTTTCTTGCAATTTAGTGCAATAAATTATGAATGAAAGGATTTATTGAGTATTAGTCTGAGTGAGTCTAGCTGAGGGGTATAAAGATCGCGCCACTCGAGGTTCCAGTATAGATATTTGCGTTGCATTTCCGCATTTTAGACCAAATTTCACATCAATGGTTTTAAACATAGGGTGTACCTACTATTATTTTCATACGGCTCTGTAGGACAGATGTAATTATCGGTAGTTATTTGAGATTTGACACGGTCAATTAACGGTTGTTAGGTACCTGCTTTAAGTAGCAGCGAATTTATAAAAGAATCGATTGTAAAAATTTGGTTGTGTTGATATATAGGACTTGGTTAAATCGATTTTCGGACGCAAAGACCGCTGTATTGCAGATTTCATCGAAATCGTTCAAGCTTTTCCGAGAAGTGTAAACAATATTTATTCAAAAAAAGGTATCGCTTGTATGAAGATAAATTAAATATTGTACGTTGTAGGAAATTAAATTGGCTTCAGGATGAAAGAGTTAGTGGATGGTGAGCTAGGCAGGCCGATGGGTTGTTTGCCACCATTGTGGTAAAAGCTGTTTTGCAGGTAAATTTAAGAAATTAGTTCCATGAACATTTTGTGACACACATGTTTTAGGTATTTTACTTTTAGTTTAGAGCTTGTAGGATTTATAATACTTACGAAGAGTATTTGAACAAGTGAGCGGAGCGAACGAAATTTTCCGACTTGGCTTAGCCAAAGATTACATCGTATATCCGGGTGTCCGTACGTCGGTCCGTCCGACTGTATTAAAACAGGCCAGCGAAGCGAACGAAGTTCTTCAACTTGGCGATTATATAATGTGTTCGGATGTCTGTCTGTCTGTTCTCCTCTGCAAGTAGCGTTTTTTTTTTAATCGAGAAATTTTGTGCACAAATTTTAGATATGTTAATGATTTTAGGTTGTAGAATAAAAGAGATTTTGTCATAAGACTTGTTCGTGTATTCTACAGCTCACCGAGGCACTAGATATAAGATAATGGTATCGGACTTGATCATTAAAAATTTTAGTGTTAAAATATCACAAGTATTTACGTGAGTTTTAGTTCACATTCCCGAAAGCAGCGTGTTAGGAATTGTAGGTACCTAATCCATGTTTGACTTGAGGTCTCCCTTGAGTGATGCAGTTGGGTATCTACCTAAGTATTTTACCTATGTAGTTCAGGTAATGATTATTATTATTATTCTTGATATTAGGTCGTAACATCGAATAAAGAAAATTATCGTAGATCGAATTAAGGGAAATATTGAGGATTCGTTATCATACATCTTATAAGCTCCTAGGTGAATTGTCCCCCACAAAGGAGCGTCTTATCATGAGCAGCGAAAATACTGTACCGAAATTTAACGAGTTTTTTCGAGACTAAATCCCAAAGTGATCAAGTGGAAGGAGCGAAAAATGATTCGGATATGTATAAAAGTAGTAATAAAGTTGCAATATTTCATCAGAATATACAAGGTCTTATTAATAAGTTAAATATAATTGAAACGTGTATTCATGAATTTAATGAAATCAATTTAAGATTAGATGTCCTTTGTTTTTCAGAGACTTTTATTAAGCAAGGCTGTGAGAGTAACATATTTCTCAAAGGTTATAAATTAGCGTCATGCTTTTGTCGTGATAATAAACGTGGTGGCGTATGTATTCTAACTCGTAGACATATCGACTCTAAACCAATACCAATTTGCAAGGAGTTGTCTCAAGAGAAAATGTTTGAATGTTGCGGGGTAGAGATCCCTAGCTTAAAATGTGTGGTTATTTGCATCTACAGGATTCCTGGTAATACTCACCACAATCTCGGATTTTTTTATCAGAAGTTAGACATGTTATTAAACAAATTATCGTCAAAGAAAAATGTAATACTTACTGGTGACCTGAATATTAACATATTAAAGGATAATTACGCCTCTGTAAATTTTGTTAATCTACTACATAATTTCAAGATGCGATTAAATATAAAGGTTCCTACTAGACACAATACATGTCTTGGTTTATTTGCAAGTAACATAACAAAAGATGTAATTGGTAAAGTACATACGCTTCACCTGTCGGATCATGACACTTGCCAAACATTGGAATTTATATGTGATAACAAAAAGGCAGAGATTAATTCATGGTATAAGTATGTTAAAGACTACAGCGAGGCAAATATCAATATTTTCAAAGAGTGTATGAATAATTTAAGTTGGAAGGAAGTCTTTAACGAATCTGATTTCAATAAAGCTTTTTCTCTGTTTCATGATGATCTATGTATGTTCTATGAATTGTGTTTTCCGCACAAAAGAATTAAAATTAATTCTAACAATTCTAAACCGAAGTGGATCAGTAAAGGAATACAAAAATCTTGTAAAACAAAGCGGATTCTTATGTCTCGTGGCTTCAAGGGAGAAAACAGGATAAATAACAAGATATATTATAAGAGGTACACTAAATTGCTAAAGCAGTGCATTGTGCAATCTCGGAAAAATATTAACCGTAAATATTTCTTAACCGCAAAAAACAAATGTAAAGCTGCATGGGATGTAATAAAGGATAAAAATGATAGTGTTAAGCTAGTAGAATGTGTAGAATCCCTACAAGTAGATACAAAAAACATTAAAGATGCACAAGCAATAGCCGAAGCTTTCAATAATTTCTTTGTCAGCATAACCAATAACACCTCAAAACAGAGCAGGAGCCACAGCATTGTTAGTATTGATAGTGTCAGCAATAGTTTATTTCTGTCACCCTGCACAGAGGATGAAATTGAGAAAGTAATCAAATCTTTGCGTGATACGAATGCAATAGGCATCGATGGAATATCTACTCGCATATTAAAATCGATTGCAAAGGAGATAAAATCAATACTGAGTCATTTGATTAACCAATCTCTTGAGCAAGGTTTATTCCCTGAAAGATTAAAACGATCCATTGTAAAGCCGTTATTTAAAAAAGACGACAAAAGAATCCTGAATAATTATCGTCCCATTACATTAATTCCAATTCTCTCTAAAATATTTGAGAAGATTATGAGAGATAGGATCGTCAATTTTATAGACAAAAATAACATATTGGTGAAGGAACAGTACGGATTCGTGAAGGGCAGATCGACAACACATGCTGCATATTCATTACTGCAGAGCGTCACTGAAAATATTGATAAGTATAATTCTGTAGTAGCTGTATTCTTTGATATGTCGAAAGCATTCGACCTCGTTGATCATACGATATTACTGGAAAAATGTTATAATTATGGTATCCGCGGCGGTGCTTATAACTGGATACAGACATACTTATCAAATAGAAGCCAATGTGTACAAGTTAGTAAACTTAACAATAAAAATGAATTGACACAATATAGATCGACGTTTCAAAATACACAAAGCGGCGTGCCCCAGGGTAGCGTTCTGGGACCGTTACTTTTTGTACTCTATGTAAATGACATTCCTCAAGTGACATCGAATCAAATTATTATGTATGCTGATGACTTATCAATTATTGTAACAGATAATAGGGACATTTTGACATTTGAAAATAGAGTAAATAATGCAGTTAATGACATCGGAAAATGGTTAAATAATAATAAATTAGTATTGAATATAGATAAAACACATTGGGTTCAATTTTCTAATTATAGGACTAATCCAGCATCTCTAGCTGTGAATTGTAAAGGAAAACCCATAAATAGTTGTGATGACGTATGTTTCTTGGGTCTCACACTTGACAGGTGTCTTAACTGGAAGCAACAAATTACTAACACCTGTAACAAGTTAAACAAATTTGTTTTTGCCTTAAAAAGACTGAGGAGTGTAACAGATGAGTCAACCGCTCTTACGGCGTATCATGGCTACGTTGCATCTGTTCTCCGCTACGGAGTTATCATTTGGGGGAACTCGACAAATGTTAACCAAGTGTTTGTGACACAAAAGCGCTGTATTCGTGCTATCTGTGGAGTTGGATCTCAAATATCTTGTAGACCGCTTTTTAAAAAGCTTAACGTCCTTACATTGACTGGAATTTATATCTATGAGCATGCAAAGTTTGTAAGAAACAACCCTGAGCTATTTGAAAAAACAACCCAACATCCACGTTTACGCAACAGGGATTTGTCCAGGTTTAAACAACCCGTTTTTAAGACAGCCTTGTACAACAAAAACTGTTACATGATGTCTGTGAGAGTTTACAACAATATTCCCATAGACTTAAGAAATCTGCCATATACATTGTTCTTGTCAAAACTTCGGCGTTGGCTCCATGACAATTGTTTTTATAATATGAATGAGTTTATGCATTTTAGAACGTAGAATTTTTGATATTTTTGATTATAATTTGTAATTTGCATGCCACTAAAATGGTGAATTATGCTGAACATATTATTTCTAAATCCATCAATGTAATGTACCATAATTCTGCAAATAAATAATTTTGACTTTGACTTTTGACTTTGAAATAGTACTTGTACTAGAATACGGCCCTATCTGTAACTTGTTTTAGGCTCGTTTTAATGTTCACGCACAAATATATTTTGACACCGCGAGGCGTAGTAACTAAGTGTAGGTAGAAGGTCTTGTTTCGAGACAGGTGACCGACTTTGTGAGCCGCATTAGCGCATAGCGAAGAAAAGGTACAGGACAATCTACTCTGTTCATGACCACGTAGCTGCCAATTTTACGACATAAACAATACCTTTCGTTTTGTCACAATCAAAAAAGTTAGTTACTGCAGTAACTTGATGATTTAGTTCTACATAGGGAGGTTACCATAGATAGTTTAATTTCGCGCCAATGTAGGAGGGTGATATAGGCCAGCGGTACTATATAACAATGGAAAAATGGGAACAGTTTTACGTCATGATTTTAGGTACTCGTAACCGTAAAATAAATGGTATAAATACTATAAATGGTAAAGTTAATGTATGTATGGATGCTGTAGATTTTGTATGACATTTTCTCATGGTCATGTAGATAGTATGGTTAGTAATATTATAGGTCATTCGGACTTATAATTGGGTGGCAATTACGGGTTTAGATAAGTTTCGGCAACGCGTATGTTTAATTATGGTGTTCATAATAACTAGAATAATCACGGATAAATAGGTAATCGTAGGTACCTTTAGTCGTTGTCATCTATGCAATGTTTGCGCGTATATATTTATTTCTCGTTCACTCATACGTACGCGTACCTACTCGCTCGCTCGTATGTTTCACGTTCACACGTATTTGAGGATTTTATCAATTTAGTACTTATGCCACATTCGTAATATAGGTTGGAATTTGAGTATGAACATCTCATGAGGTTGTAAACAAGATGTGAGTTGGTATTTAAATATGTTTGCAATTATGAAGGGGATAGTTGAAGATTAGCGGGAGCAATAGCATAGGTTTACAAAAGCGGATTATTTTTTATTATTTCGTGTAGATAGTAGGAGTTCACGATGTTTTCTTTCTGAGTTAGTTTACTTAGACATTAATTTTATTTTACATTTTCTTTCAACAATAGGTATATTGGAGTTTAGGATGTCATATTAATATTAATATCGGATTCGACTAATTTGTGATCGTAGGTTTTGAACTTGAGTTCAAATTTGAGTCAAGGGCGACGGCGTCACGACGATATATTAGCATTTGTTGGAAATGGAATACATTTTCCATCATTTTCTGAGTAGGTATCAATTGTAGGGATGTGTAGGTATTTTGTCAGGTTGGCCGTGATCGTCTAGTGGTCAGGACCCTACGTAAATCGGTAAATTTTAGTATTAGGACTTCGTAGATTTAAGAGTATACTTGTAGGAAGTTAATATTTAATGAATTGTATATTGTACAGATTTTGGTATTTGCTGGATAAGCGGTGTTACGAAAAATAATATGGTGATAAAGTCATGTAAGTTGTAAAAATGGGGGGCAGTTAGACTATTGGGAAATTCTTAAAAGGGGCGTGGTTTAAAATTAAATATTTGCAGTTTAGGTTAAGAGGGTAACGTAAGGTTGACTTGCTGTCTTTTTATAATTTACAAGCGGATGAAGGCCGGGTCGGTTCACTGTGTGTGTAGGGTTGTAGGTATGAGCGAGATTTATCGGGAAACTTGTTTCTGTTAATAAAGAAATTAGAAGTTTTTTTTTATAATATGGAAATCGTGATGGTAAAACATCAAAATTTTCGTATGGAAATTAGAGTAAAATATATTTTGCATCGTAGGTATCATTTTTTTTTTATCTTGCTTCGTATCGTATTGTTTCAAAATGTATAATTTTGATTACATATAATGTACTTAAAATATACATGTCGATTCACTTAGTGTAATAACTTGGAAAAAGCATTAATTTTAATGTGATTGTACTGTCGAGTTCGACTAATTGGTCTAAATCGAGCGAAAGGAAATGGGTTAAAATAATCTGTTTGTGAAAGTATGATTAGTGTGTACAGGTATGAAAGAGATGTATGAATCGGAGCAAGAGAAATCCTTGAGAGGGAATATGTGAGTTAAGAATGGACTTCTACCAATTGGTCGAGATTCAAGGTACAATCTAGGTTTGTTGGTATTTGGCCTCTCCAAAAATATTTACACCAGTGTCTCCACGGTTATAGATGGTTAGGTTACAGTCAATTTTTATGACAAAGTCCATTGTGTGACTGACCGTCGTGACATTATACTCCACAAGAAGCTAAGTTTATCATCTTCCGACACATCTCTTCTTGAAAAAGGTATTTCCGACACCAATTTCTTCAGAATGATTTGTCAACGAACAGTCATTTTGAAATGATTTATATTTCTGATAATAGAAATATTTTAGGCCACCTGGGCTGTTATTTTTTTTTATTCCTAATTCATTTGCAAGTCATAGTTGCAATTTTGTGAAAGGTTCAATGAACCTTGTTTATTTTAATATAATTTTAGTAAGGCTGTTATTTATGCGCGATGGCAGAGTGTTGCGATTTTTGTCTATAAAGTAATTCCAAACGTATAATAGAGTAGATATAACATTTTTTTAGCATTGCTAGACAGGTGTTGACGCATGTAGTCGGGTTCCCCAAGGATGTCACGGAACATCGGGATCACACTTAGCACTACGAATTTGACTGTATGCAACAGGGCCATGTTGGGCATAGTTTGCAAAACGCGATCGACAATTGTTATAGTTTTCTCTTTGCTTGGTGTTTTGGCGGTATTATCCTTATCATTGTCAAAAAAATGTTTTGATAGTGCTGTCAGGGCATTCAAGGGGTAACCCAAAGTACCCAGTAGTTTGGACTTTTTGCCATCTGTATGAAAGCGGTCTGAAGTCGGATATCTCAGTCAAGTTGAAACATTCTCCATGAAATTGTTTGATATTGTGGTTATTAACGTAAACCAGAGGCCTTCTATTCGTTGGGGGAGGTTTTGCGGTATCATCGACCGAGATATGTGGTCTAACCTGGGTCAACAATAGCCTGAAGGAATTTGGGGGCACAGGGTGATATTGTAACATCGGATTACGTATGTCTATCAGACTCACAACCTGGTACTCTTGGCGAGTAGAGGCGGCCTGGAGAGACGTTTTCTTGTTAAGTGGGAAGGTTTTGCATATTATCGACCGAGATATGTGGTCTAACTTGAATCAACGAATGCCTGAAGGATTTCGGAGGTTTGAGGTAATATATCGAATCATTGTATATAGTTATATGCTAAATCACTGTCAAACAACGTAATGGTTAAACACACATCACACCTTAATATGCACTTGTTGGAGGGATTGATATATCAACAAATTGAAATTTTCCAAGTTAAGGGGTTGAAATTTTGTCGGTTTTCCACTGGGGAGTTAAGTAATTAACACAGCGAGTGGATTCGGTCTTCAATTAGTGTTATATTGTTTCAATACCATGTGAGGACAGCAGGTTAAGGATTATATGTTTTTGTGAAATACAGGGTTTCACAGAGAGGTCGCAATTCCTTGTCAACTGTTATGTGGTATAATAATATTGTGATAATGCTACGTTTGAAATCTTAGATTTCTCGCTGTGCATTATCATGGGGCAGAATGAGACAGTTCTGAACGCCTGCCTCGATTTTAGCGTAGGAATTGCTCGATTTAAATGGGTAGCCGTTTTCATTGGGACTGATATTTAATTATGATGGTTTTAATAGGGCTTTAGTGAATGTTGTTATATTATAGAAATATTCTTAGAGTTGTAATTAATAATGATTTAAAATAATTCGTTAAAATAAACATCTGTAGGATCCACATATTTTGGGATTGAATAGGTCGAGGTCTATTGTTTCCAGTGAATGCTTTTAATCTGTACAATAAAGCAAATATAATTCATTAAGCACATATTTGTTTTATGTAAAGTAACGTGTAGTTTGAATTGGTAGAAGATGGTAACCTAGGCATTGAATATCATCATATAGCGGGAACAGAGGCTTCGTTTCGACAGGTTTTCACTTGTTAGATGGACGGCAGACATCGTGTCGCCAAAACCTACCGGTGAAATAGCGAGATTATTCGAGACGGCAATAACGTAGTAGGGGGGGGCGCATGCGTTTAGATACGCTATAGCAATGATCATAAGGACTTTTATCGGTTGGGAGTTCATGTTACAGTGGTTCTGGTGTCGGCAAGTTTGTTAAGGCAGCGCGACGGGGAAGCGTGCACTTTTCACGGGACACGGACGGAGCAACACATCACTTCACACGGGACGCGGGGCGAGACTTCATCTTCCTTCGAGGCAGCGACGGGCCAGGCAGATCTTCAGGCAGAGTCTTCCTGCGGGTTGCGGAGCTACGAGGTCTCCCTTCGAGCAACATCTTCGGCTGATTTGGTAAATTGGGTGGATTCAGCGAGCCCAATCCCTGTACGTCACCTCTTCTCATCATTCGAAAAGCACCTGGTTCTACTTTCACACAGCGTTGGGTCCTTCCACTAGATACATGATCGCGTCTTTGGCCACCATTTCAGAGCAAGTCACGACTTTATTCTATCGGCAGGTTTAGTTAGGATACTTTAGACTAGGATCCAAGGATAATATTTTCAAGTTTAATTTACAGTTCTAATTAGTGTTCATTTCATTATTAGTAGGTACGGAGCTAGCCATTTTCGTTTGATCCGCTTTGCTTTTGGACTAGCATTCCTAGGAGACAAAGTGGATTCCTTAATGAATTCTAGCTTGAATTTGTTGGGATAAATAACAAAAGTTTCTCTAGCATTAGGATAATTCGATTTAGATTAGAGTCTTAAATTAATAAATTTACTAATATATTCGGCCGGGACTAACCTTATTGTTTTACTCGCTCTGTTATTGGGTTAGTATTGTCTAGGAACCAAAGTGAATATCCTATGAAATCTAGCTTGATTCCATTGGATTAAATAATCAAAGTTTCTTTAGCTTCAACATAAAATACTACTTCCAATGTTTAATGAGCAATAAATAATGATTTGTTTCCCCTCATTACTTGTTTAATTATTTACCTTTAGCTACACCTACAGGTAGGCTACCATTACAGCTAGGCTTTAGGTTAAGTTCAGAATAGGAAATATAGATTTATAGACATTTAAGTAGGTAGGAACGTCACATTTTGATGGCCGTGAACAGGAACGTCACATTTTGGTGCCGTGACCAGGATAGTCATTTTTATGGCTGTTACCGGGATAAGTCGGTGACTGTAGGATCAGGGAATTTAGGGTTAAATTCTTTTTTTTAATCGTGGCTTGCTCTGGGCTAGGTTTAATGTTTTACTTTTACCGTCACCCGTACTGTGTGAGGGTTAACTAATTGTTTTATTGCAGCTTGTTCTGTAGTGGGTCACTTGACC
The DNA here is from genome assembly GCA_947578815.1 of Epinotia ramella. Taxonomy (NCBI): domain Eukaryota; kingdom Metazoa; phylum Arthropoda; class Insecta; order Lepidoptera; family Tortricidae; genus Epinotia; species Epinotia ramella. The sequence goes on along the minus strand of OX388224.1, from coordinate 16,159,775 downwards.
CACATTTTGTTGCCGCTAAATGGGTAGAATGGTGAGAGGGTATGGTTTAATTTGCTTTTCTTGATAATGATATTGTTTTCAGGGATATTATGTTTGTGTCGTTTTTTACGTAAAAGGTAGTGAAACGGTTAAATTTTGCCTTGTTATTGTCGAACTACGTCTCGTTATAATTATGCATAGGATAGTCATTGATTTGGGTATAAAAGTTGGGGTTGTTAGTCTTATAAAGGCAAAATTAGTTCCGACGTAAAACTTGTAGAACTGGGGGGCAGATCGGGTTCTCCTGTGCCGGGGAAGGACGCGTTTCACTCGCTTAGTCATGACCACGTGTGTAATTGCGTAAAGGGTTAGATAAAATTAGTGCCTACGCCAAATATATGAAGTTGGGGGGCAGATAGAGTCTATCCGTGCCGTGTGCCCCCACACTGTGGCCGCTCGCGCCGTCGCGCCGCGTGCGTGTTCGCGATAATGTTTAGGCATACTTTGTTTATATTTTAGGTACCTACTTATCTAAATATTTTAATAACTATCTATGTTGCATCTAGCTAATGTTTAATTATTTATGCGTCCTCTATTTACTTAGCTACGCTTATAATTAATTCAAATCACTTATTTAATTTTGTAATGCAAAGTTGCCATTTGTATCAGAGATCGACAACCTTTTCGTTAAGGTTCAGTTTTATTCTTGGTAGTTAGTAGTTAAATATCTTAAATCTTTAAGAGACATCTATTTAGATCTAAAGTTACTATCAGGTCTTTGCAAAATTGCTATGATTCTTAATTTTATGTGAATATACACTAGAAGTAGTTTTATAGTTAGAAGTTTAGGTAGTTTAGACTAACTAACCTAGAGTTTGGTTTATCATGCTAGGTATGTGGTTCTTAAGTTAATGAATAGGAGGTAGCTTTCTTAGCGTTGTACGATTTGCTAGATTTTAGAATTTTTGAGATAAATTGTATCAACTTGAAGTAATTTAGTAACACTCGTCTCCGTTTACATAAGAAGGATAGTTATTCATTTATATATATGAAATTAGGAAATCTTTCACCCTAATATTATTATTAGTGTACAAATATATCGATTTTCTCATAATTTAAGATCTTAAATATGGCGCGCCATTTACCCGCGAGGGCCAGTTGCGTATCCCTGCTACAAGTAAAACGTAGGTACATTAGGTATTTTCACGTCACGTTTCCGTTTAAATTCAAGTATAGGTGCATATTTTTGTATTAGGTTGCCTATTTGTTTTCTTATATCAATACATTATTGTAAAAGTAAGGTTCGGTGTGTAATTGTTTATTTTGAATGAGATTTTGGTAGAGAAATACCTAAATAGTCGTTAGGAAACGGTATTCATAATTATCGTTGTTTGTGATTTGGTACAACATACAATGAGGTATGTGCCAGTATAATTAGGTCAAATATCTATTTAGTAAGTAAGTAGGTAAGTACCTATTTCATCAGGGTCAATCCACTTTACGGCATAACGATTTAGTGTAGATTTGGTTAGGCCGCGAACGTCTAGTTAGAAAGTAAGTCCTTAAGGTAATACTACGGGTCGTATAGTTATGGTAGATTATGGATATCGGAATGTATCAAAGGATTTCACGTCATAATGTAACGTGTAAGTTACGTACGTGCAAACTTGTAAGCGCGCAAGGAGTTTCTATTGTTAGATACCATAGGTTATTTAAAGCTAGAAATAGTGTCAAGGAAGTCATCATTGAGGGACAATACCTGTTTATCAGTGCCGAATCGGATATTCGCTTCCAAATTCCCAATTCATAATGCAATCCTTTTATGATCCTAGCTATGAAAACATCACTTATTTCACACACAACTCTCACTATCACTGCTTATCACTGCATTAAACTACGCGTATCACTGCTTTAAACATTAACAGGTAGTTTAATAGTCAAGGAACAACGAAATAACTTCATTTAAAAGCCAAATACTAGCAGACAATAGTTCGCGCGCAACTTGTCAAAATAAACTGAGGGAAAACGTGATCAAATTTAAGATGCCACTTATAGAAGTTGCATGATAGTAAAATGTGACTATTTAATTTAGTCGCATAAAACTTCAAAATGGCGAACGCATGATTCGGCGCCTTATAGTCGGTTGAGGGAGAAAGAAAGAGACGGCAGATGTTTGCTTTCGAAACGCGGGAGTTAGGGGTCAAGTTTGAACTTTGACTTATACGTAAAGACTTTGATCAGATACAGTAATAGATAAGTATTTATGTGTGTTCGTTATTTATACTCGTAATTTTTAAGTTATAGGTATAACTAAGTATGATAGAATTATTTAATGTGGTCGACAATTATAAAATTGTTATAGGATTTTGAATCTTGTGATTTGCGTGATAGTTACTTTTTGAATGGGAAATTTTGACGTAATCCGGCTGCCGACTCAAATAAGTAAGTATGGTATTTAGTCGTGCTTGGGGAAAGTGATTAATAGTAATTAATAACTGATTATAGCGGTTATTTATGTAGGTATTCGCCATTTTCTTGCAATTTAGTGCAATAAATTATGAATGAAAGGATTTATTGAGTATTAGTCTGAGTGAGTCTAGCTGAGGGGTATAAAGATCGCGCCACTCGAGGTTCCAGTATAGATATTTGCGTTGCATTTCCGCATTTTAGACCAAATTTCACATCAATGGTTTTAAACATAGGGTGTACCTACTATTATTTTCATACGGCTCTGTAGGACAGATGTAATTATCGGTAGTTATTTGAGATTTGACACGGTCAATTAACGGTTGTTAGGTACCTGCTTTAAGTAGCAGCGAATTTATAAAAGAATCGATTGTAAAAATTTGGTTGTGTTGATATATAGGACTTGGTTAAATCGATTTTCGGACGCAAAGACCGCTGTATTGCAGATTTCATCGAAATCGTTCAAGCTTTTCCGAGAAGTGTAAACAATATTTATTCAAAAAAAGGTATCGCTTGTATGAAGATAAATTAAATATTGTACGTTGTAGGAAATTAAATTGGCTTCAGGATGAAAGAGTTAGTGGATGGTGAGCTAGGCAGGCCGATGGGTTGTTTGCCACCATTGTGGTAAAAGCTGTTTTGCAGGTAAATTTAAGAAATTAGTTCCATGAACATTTTGTGACACACATGTTTTAGGTATTTTACTTTTAGTTTAGAGCTTGTAGGATTTATAATACTTACGAAGAGTATTTGAACAAGTGAGCGGAGCGAACGAAATTTTCCGACTTGGCTTAGCCAAAGATTACATCGTATATCCGGGTGTCCGTACGTCGGTCCGTCCGACTGTATTAAAACAGGCCAGCGAAGCGAACGAAGTTCTTCAACTTGGCGATTATATAATGTGTTCGGATGTCTGTCTGTCTGTTCTCCTCTGCAAGTAGCGTTTTTTTTTTAATCGAGAAATTTTGTGCACAAATTTTAGATATCGATGCTTATCTAAAACAACTCTGTATCTCAAAAACTGTGTTTTTTCAGGGCAGAGGTTTAAAAAAAACACAAAAAAGATATTGTTATATTTTTTTATTAAGATGACCAATTTAAAATCTTCTTTTAGTCACAGTTTCCTCTGTCATCCAGTTATTTAAACCCAAGAAAATAAAAAGAAAACAACAAAAAACTACACAAAAAAAACTCAAAAATGTACTACAGTTTAGAGTTGTGACACGATATTTATATACTTTGGATAAGTTTTTATGTGTACTAACGTCTCAATAGAAAATAATTCAAAAAAATATTTTTTTCTTATGAATAATAGTGTATTATTTGTCTTTAAGACAAACGTATATGTAAAATATTCAAAGAATACTGACTTATTTTGCTTTGTTTCTCAAATATTATTTTTTAATATGGACAATAATGGCCTTAAACGACATACATCACAATAATACTTAAACTATATAGACAATAACGGTATAATTTAGTTTACAACACTTGATATGGATGTAAATTAGTAACTCTTTTTTAAAGATTCAAAGATTCAAAGATAATATATTATTATGGACTTTAAGGCTCCATAAAAATGTTTTGCACGCCTGCACGCAGGCTGAATGCACTGGACGATTATGTTGTATTTTTAAGAACTATGTAACTGCATTCCGAGCAAAATAAAAATCTTTGAATCTTTGAAATCTTTGAACCTCGTGGGGGGCCTAGCTACGATGCGCCATCCGGTACGTGGTCACATCTCGAGAACCTTTCCGCCCCAACGGCCATCGGTTCTACGTGCAATGTGCCCAGCCCATTGCCACTTAAGTTTAGCGATTTGGAGGGCTATATCGGTTACCTTGGTTTTGCTGCGGTAGCCTCATTTCTGATGCGATTGCGCAGAGAAACTCCCAGCATAGCCCTCTCCATTGCTCTTTGGGTGACTTTGAACCTTCTTATGAGGTAACCGTCTACGTTTCCGTGTCATACGTCATCACATAGTGACGTAGTGGCAACACACACTGGTCAAAGACTCTCGTCTTGAGACATTGCGAAGTATTGGACGAAAAGATGTACCGTAGGTTCCCGAATGCTGCCCAGGAGTCGGACTCTTACTCAAAGTTGGACCTATCTAACTTGAAAGTCTGAAGAAGTCTTGAAAGTGTCCGATTGACATGATTTTTGTCTTATCCATGTTTATCCTTAGACCAACTCGCTCGGAGGCTTTACTGAGGTCATCGAGCATAGTACTCAAGTCCTCCATGGTCTCAGCCAAGACTACTATATCATCCGCAAACCAAAGGTGATTGATGTACTCGCCGTTGATGTTGATGCCTAGCCTTCTCCAGTCTAGAGTCTTGAAAACGTCCTCCATTGCAGCGGTGTACAGTTTTGGGGAAATAACATTCACTTGCCTAACACGCCGCTGTAGCGAAATACTTATCAAGCTCCGATCCTGGAGTGGGACTGACATAGTGACGTTCTCGTACAAACACTTCAGTACTTCGATATAGCGGCAGTCTACTTTTCACCGCTGGAGAGACTGTAGTACAGCCCAGGTTTCGATCGAATCGAAAGCTTTCTCCACGAACGCTAAGCAGAGAGGCAAGTTTTACTTTCCAGTCTTCTGTATAACCTGGCGGAGCGTATGAATGTGGTCTACGGTACTAAAACCTCTTCGAAAACCGGCTTTTTCGGGAGGCTGGAAGTCACTAAGCCTGCATGAGAGGCGATTCGTAATGACTCTTGAAAACAGCTTGTAAACATGGCTCAGAAGTGAGATGGGTCGGTAATTCTTCAGCAGGGTTTTGTTCCCCTTTTTGAACAACAGCACCCCTTACTTCTGTTCCACGCCTTTGGCGTTCTCCCTTCCAGTAGGACGGTGTCGAACAACTTCTGAGGGGTCGTAAGGATCAGTTTTCTACCCGCCGTCATGAGTTTGGCTGTAATTCCGTCTTCACCGGGTGCCTTGCTGTTCTTAAGTTGTTTCAGAACCATTCTAATCTCGGACAGGCTGATGTCCGGGATGTTGTCGGTAAAGTGTCGGGTTGGTCTAGCTAGGGTCTTTCGCCAGACCAACTTCGGGGCTGCGAGTTGACGTGTATACGATATGTATGACGTGTGAAACGCACTCACTCAAAAGCTCAGGTTTGGAAAAGACGACTCTCCAGTCCTCGGTTTTTTACCTTGCGAGCTGGCTCTGCCCAATAGACTCGATCGAGATCTCGTGCGAACACATTAGAGCCCTTATTTCTCTCGATGGCCTCTTCAATATTGACTGAATTGGCGCAGATCGCGGGTAAGGTACTTGGAGATTCTGTTTATTTAGCTGCCGGTATAAAGTCGCATCGTTTGAAGACTGCAGAATCATTTGACTCTTTTCCTTCATGAGCTTCTGAGTGGAGCTAGAGAGCCTTTTAGTTCTGTTGGCCCGCTAGGCCTCGAAGAACATAGACCCAGTGGCACGAACAGGTTCCACAAAACCTAGGCAATGGAAACGGTTTTGGAGTTCCAGCTGAAAGCTCTCGGGGTCACCCAAAGGGCAATGGAGAGGGCCATGCTGGGAGTTTCTCTGCATCGCATCAGAAATGAGGCTACCCGCAGCAAAACCAAAGCAGATTTTGGATATTTTTTCCAGTTCGCGTGTTCATTTCTATAACCAAAGTATAATATAGTCAACTGAAAGAGTTACTGATTCTTTGACACAAATTCATCCACGAAAGTGAGGCAGGACAAACCCTTAAATAGTGTCCATAATAAAAATATAATAATTATTGTTATTATACCACTTTTTATACAAAAAAGAGACGCACACGAGTAATTGAAGTCCCCATGTACATGGAGCATGTAGTAGGTATGTATCTTATACTTATCTTATTTGATATTACAAAATAAATAAATATTAGAGGTTAATAATATCTTACACAAATCGAACTAGTAGTTAAGTTCAATAAGGCTTGTGTTGTATATTATTATTTTAATTGATATGAATACATAAATACCTTTTTTGCAATACATATAACATCTAAATAAGTTTATCATCGTGCTGCTTATCTATTTATAGTGGCTTTTCTCGTTTTGAATCAAGAAACTAAATGCATATTTATGATGAACATAGTCCAAATTCGTATAGTATACCAATAATGAAGTAAGTCTTATGTAGTATAGGGGCTTATTTTGCTTACATGAACAAGCCAACTTTCATTATTTTCGTGAATACTCGTTTATTTGTTGTTAAGTCAAAACATCGGTACTTACTGTTTAACGGAAAGTGTCCCATCCATGAATAATCATATATTGCACAAAAATTCGCTAGTGTTCCACTGAGCTATTTCGCGTAATGCCGCTGTTGTACAAACAAATTGATGTGTTTTAACGAATTATTTGGGGATGTGCCGGTAGTCAACAAAAAAACGTGGTGACGGCGTCGATCGCTATGGCTCATCTGGCCTACGGACGGTCTTCCAGATAAAATGAAGTCGACACCCCACCAATGGCATAACGGCACAATGCTGCCACGGTGGCAATTTTTTGAATTAGAACACGTGAGTCTTAGTCACGATAAACTTTAACGTGTTCTGCGTCTAGTCTTATACTTAGTGGCAAAACGGATTATTTCGCGATACCGACTTGTTTTAGATAAGCGTCGATATGTTAATGATTTTAGGTTGTAGAATAAAAGAGATTTTGTCATAAGACTTGTTCGTGTATTCTACAGCTCACCGAGGCACTAGATATAAGATAATGGTATCGGACTTGATCATTAAAAATTTTAGTGTTAAAATATCACAAGTATTTACGTGAGTTTTAGTTCACATTCCCGAAAGCAGCGTGTTAGGAATTGTAGGTACCTAATCCATGTTTGACTTGAGGTCTCCCTTGAGTGATGCAGTTGGGTATCTACCTAAGTATTTTACCTATGTAGTTCAGGTAATGATTATTATTATTATTCTTGATATTAGGTCGTAACATCGAATAAAGAAAATTATCGTAGATCGAATTAAGGGAAATATTGAGGATTCGTTATCATACATCTTATAAGCTCCTAGGTGAATTGTCCCCCACAAAGGAGCGTCTTATCATGAGCAGCGAAAATACTGTACCGAAATTTAACGAGTTTTTTCGAGACTAAATCCCAAAGTGATCAAGTGGAAGGAGCGAAAAATGATTCGGATATGTATAAAAGTAGTAATAAAGTTGCAATATTTCATCAGAATATACAAGGTCTTATTAATAAGTTAAATATAATTGAAACGTGTATTCATGAATTTAATGAAATCAATTTAAGATTAGATGTCCTTTGTTTTTCAGAGACTTTTATTAAGCAAGGCTGTGAGAGTAACATATTTCTCAAAGGTTATAAATTAGCGTCATGCTTTTGTCGTGATAATAAACGTGGTGGCGTATGTATTCTAACTCGTAGACATATCGACTCTAAACCAATACCAATTTGCAAGGAGTTGTCTCAAGAGAAAATGTTTGAATGTTGCGGGGTAGAGATCCCTAGCTTAAAATGTGTGGTTATTTGCATCTACAGGATTCCTGGTAATACTCACCACAATCTCGGATTTTTTTATCAGAAGTTAGACATGTTATTAAACAAATTATCGTCAAAGAAAAATGTAATACTTACTGGTGACCTGAATATTAACATATTAAAGGATAATTACGCCTCTGTAAATTTTGTTAATCTACTACATAATTTCAAGATGCGATTAAATATAAAGGTTCCTACTAGACACAATACATGTCTTGGTTTATTTGCAAGTAACATAACAAAAGATGTAATTGGTAAAGTACATACGCTTCACCTGTCGGATCATGACACTTGCCAAACATTGGAATTTATATGTGATAACAAAAAGGCAGAGATTAATTCATGGTATAAGTATGTTAAAGACTACAGCGAGGCAAATATCAATATTTTCAAAGAGTGTATGAATAATTTAAGTTGGAAGGAAGTCTTTAACGAATCTGATTTCAATAAAGCTTTTTCTCTGTTTCATGATGATCTATGTATGTTCTATGAATTGTGTTTTCCGCACAAAAGAATTAAAATTAATTCTAACAATTCTAAACCGAAGTGGATCAGTAAAGGAATACAAAAATCTTGTAAAACAAAGCGGATTCTTATGTCTCGTGGCTTCAAGGGAGAAAACAGGATAAATAACAAGATATATTATAAGAGGTACACTAAATTGCTAAAGCAGTGCATTGTGCAATCTCGGAAAAATATTAACCGTAAATATTTCTTAACCGCAAAAAACAAATGTAAAGCTGCATGGGATGTAATAAAGGATAAAAATGATAGTGTTAAGCTAGTAGAATGTGTAGAATCCCTACAAGTAGATACAAAAAACATTAAAGATGCACAAGCAATAGCCGAAGCTTTCAATAATTTCTTTGTCAGCATAACCAATAACACCTCAAAACAGAGCAGGAGCCACAGCATTGTTAGTATTGATAGTGTCAGCAATAGTTTATTTCTGTCACCCTGCACAGAGGATGAAATTGAGAAAGTAATCAAATCTTTGCGTGATACGAATGCAATAGGCATCGATGGAATATCTACTCGCATATTAAAATCGATTGCAAAGGAGATAAAATCAATACTGAGTCATTTGATTAACCAATCTCTTGAGCAAGGTTTATTCCCTGAAAGATTAAAACGATCCATTGTAAAGCCGTTATTTAAAAAAGACGACAAAAGAATCCTGAATAATTATCGTCCCATTACATTAATTCCAATTCTCTCTAAAATATTTGAGAAGATTATGAGAGATAGGATCGTCAATTTTATAGACAAAAATAACATATTGGTGAAGGAACAGTACGGATTCGTGAAGGGCAGATCGACAACACATGCTGCATATTCATTACTGCAGAGCGTCACTGAAAATATTGATAAGTATAATTCTGTAGTAGCTGTATTCTTTGATATGTCGAAAGCATTCGACCTCGTTGATCATACGATATTACTGGAAAAATGTTATAATTATGGTATCCGCGGCGGTGCTTATAACTGGATACAGACATACTTATCAAATAGAAGCCAATGTGTACAAGTTAGTAAACTTAACAATAAAAATGAATTGACACAATATAGATCGACGTTTCAAAATACACAAAGCGGCGTGCCCCAGGGTAGCGTTCTGGGACCGTTACTTTTTGTACTCTATGTAAATGACATTCCTCAAGTGACATCGAATCAAATTATTATGTATGCTGATGACTTATCAATTATTGTAACAGATAATAGGGACATTTTGACATTTGAAAATAGAGTAAATAATGCAGTTAATGACATCGGAAAATGGTTAAATAATAATAAATTAGTATTGAATATAGATAAAACACATTGGGTTCAATTTTCTAATTATAGGACTAATCCAGCATCTCTAGCTGTGAATTGTAAAGGAAAACCCATAAATAGTTGTGATGACGTATGTTTCTTGGGTCTCACACTTGACAGGTGTCTTAACTGGAAGCAACAAATTACTAACACCTGTAACAAGTTAAACAAATTTGTTTTTGCCTTAAAAAGACTGAGGAGTGTAACAGATGAGTCAACCGCTCTTACGGCGTATCATGGCTACGTTGCATCTGTTCTCCGCTACGGAGTTATCATTTGGGGGAACTCGACAAATGTTAACCAAGTGTTTGTGACACAAAAGCGCTGTATTCGTGCTATCTGTGGAGTTGGATCTCAAATATCTTGTAGACCGCTTTTTAAAAAGCTTAACGTCCTTACATTGACTGGAATTTATATCTATGAGCATGCAAAGTTTGTAAGAAACAACCCTGAGCTATTTGAAAAAACAACCCAACATCCACGTTTACGCAACAGGGATTTGTCCAGGTTTAAACAACCCGTTTTTAAGACAGCCTTGTACAACAAAAACTGTTACATGATGTCTGTGAGAGTTTACAACAATATTCCCATAGACTTAAGAAATCTGCCATATACATTGTTCTTGTCAAAACTTCGGCGTTGGCTCCATGACAATTGTTTTTATAATATGAATGAGTTTATGCATTTTAGAACGTAGAATTTTTGATATTTTTGATTATAATTTGTAATTTGCATGCCACTAAAATGGTGAATTATGCTGAACATATTATTTCTAAATCCATCAATGTAATGTACCATAATTCTGCAAATAAATAATTTTGACTTTGACTTTTGACTTTGAAATAGTACTTGTACTAGAATACGGCCCTATCTGTAACTTGTTTTAGGCTCGTTTTAATGTTCACGCACAAATATATTTTGACACCGCGAGGCGTAGTAACTAAGTGTAGGTAGAAGGTCTTGTTTCGAGACAGGTGACCGACTTTGTGAGCCGCATTAGCGCATAGCGAAGAAAAGGTACAGGACAATCTACTCTGTTCATGACCACGTAGCTGCCAATTTTACGACATAAACAATACCTTTCGTTTTGTCACAATCAAAAAAGTTAGTTACTGCAGTAACTTGATGATTTAGTTCTACATAGGGAGGTTACCATAGATAGTTTAATTTCGCGCCAATGTAGGAGGGTGATATAGGCCAGCGGTACTATATAACAATGGAAAAATGGGAACAGTTTTACGTCATGATTTTAGGTACTCGTAACCGTAAAATAAATGGTATAAATACTATAAATGGTAAAGTTAATGTATGTATGGATGCTGTAGATTTTGTATGACATTTTCTCATGGTCATGTAGATAGTATGGTTAGTAATATTATAGGTCATTCGGACTTATAATTGGGTGGCAATTACGGGTTTAGATAAGTTTCGGCAACGCGTATGTTTAATTATGGTGTTCATAATAACTAGAATAATCACGGATAAATAGGTAATCGTAGGTACCTTTAGTCGTTGTCATCTATGCAATGTTTGCGCGTATATATTTATTTCTCGTTCACTCATACGTACGCGTACCTACTCGCTCGCTCGTATGTTTCACGTTCACACGTATTTGAGGATTTTATCAATTTAGTACTTATGCCACATTCGTAATATAGGTTGGAATTTGAGTATGAACATCTCATGAGGTTGTAAACAAGATGTGAGTTGGTATTTAAATATGTTTGCAATTATGAAGGGGATAGTTGAAGATTAGCGGGAGCAATAGCATAGGTTTACAAAAGCGGATTATTTTTTATTATTTCGTGTAGATAGTAGGAGTTCACGATGTTTTCTTTCTGAGTTAGTTTACTTAGACATTAATTTTATTTTACATTTTCTTTCAACAATAGGTATATTGGAGTTTAGGATGTCATATTAATATTAATATCGGATTCGACTAATTTGTGATCGTAGGTTTTGAACTTGAGTTCAAATTTGAGTCAAGGGCGACGGCGTCACGACGATATATTAGCATTTGTTGGAAATGGAATACATTTTCCATCATTTTCTGAGTAGGTATCAATTGTAGGGATGTGTAGGTATTTTGTCAGGTTGGCCGTGATCGTCTAGTGGTCAGGACCCTACGTAAATCGGTAAATTTTAGTATTAGGACTTCGTAGATTTAAGAGTATACTTGTAGGAAGTTAATATTTAATGAATTGTATATTGTACAGATTTTGGTATTTGCTGGATAAGCGGTGTTACGAAAAATAATATGGTGATAAAGTCATGTAAGTTGTAAAAATGGGGGGCAGTTAGACTATTGGGAAATTCTTAAAAGGGGCGTGGTTTAAAATTAAATATTTGCAGTTTAGGTTAAGAGGGTAACGTAAGGTTGACTTGCTGTCTTTTTATAATTTACAAGCGGATGAAGGCCGGGTCGGTTCACTGTGTGTGTAGGGTTGTAGGTATGAGCGAGATTTATCGGGAAACTTGTTTCTGTTAATAAAGAAATTAGAAGTTTTTTTTTATAATATGGAAATCGTGATGGTAAAACATCAAAATTTTCGTATGGAAATTAGAGTAAAATATATTTTGCATCGTAGGTATCATTTTTTTTTTATCTTGCTTCGTATCGTATTGTTTCAAAATGTATAATTTTGATTACATATAATGTACTTAAAATATACATGTCGATTCACTTAGTGTAATAACTTGGAAAAAGCATTAATTTTAATGTGATTGTACTGTCGAGTTCGACTAATTGGTCTAAATCGAGCGAAAGGAAATGGGTTAAAATAATCTGTTTGTGAAAGTATGATTAGTGTGTACAGGTATGAAAGAGATGTATGAATCGGAGCAAGAGAAATCCTTGAGAGGGAATATGTGAGTTAAGAATGGACTTCTACCAATTGGTCGAGATTCAAGGTACAATCTAGGTTTGTTGGTATTTGGCCTCTCCAAAAATATTTACACCAGTGTCTCCACGGTTATAGATGGTTAGGTTACAGTCAATTTTTATGACAAAGTCCATTGTGTGACTGACCGTCGTGACATTATACTCCACAAGAAGCTAAGTTTATCATCTTCCGACACATCTCTTCTTGAAAAAGGTATTTCCGACACCAATTTCTTCAGAATGATTTGTCAACGAACAGTCATTTTGAAATGATTTATATTTCTGATAATAGAAATATTTTAGGCCACCTGGGCTGTTATTTTTTTTTATTCCTAATTCATTTGCAAGTCATAGTTGCAATTTTGTGAAAGGTTCAATGAACCTTGTTTATTTTAATATAATTTTAGTAAGGCTGTTATTTATGCGCGATGGCAGAGTGTTGCGATTTTTGTCTATAAAGTAATTCCAAACGTATAATAGAGTAGATATAACATTTTTTTAGCATTGCTAGACAGGTGTTGACGCATGTAGTCGGGTTCCCCAAGGATGTCACGGAACATCGGGATCACACTTAGCACTACGAATTTGACTGTATGCAACAGGGCCATGTTGGGCATAGTTTGCAAAACGCGATCGACAATTGTTATAGTTTTCTCTTTGCTTGGTGTTTTGGCGGTATTATCCTTATCATTGTCAAAAAAATGTTTTGATAGTGCTGTCAGGGCATTCAAGGGGTAACCCAAAGTACCCAGTAGTTTGGACTTTTTGCCATCTGTATGAAAGCGGTCTGAAGTCGGATATCTCAGTCAAGTTGAAACATTCTCCATGAAATTGTTTGATATTGTGGTTATTAACGTAAACCAGAGGCCTTCTATTCGTTGGGGGAGGTTTTGCGGTATCATCGACCGAGATATGTGGTCTAACCTGGGTCAACAATAGCCTGAAGGAATTTGGGGGCACAGGGTGATATTGTAACATCGGATTACGTATGTCTATCAGACTCACAACCTGGTACTCTTGGCGAGTAGAGGCGGCCTGGAGAGACGTTTTCTTGTTAAGTGGGAAGGTTTTGCATATTATCGACCGAGATATGTGGTCTAACTTGAATCAACGAATGCCTGAAGGATTTCGGAGGTTTGAGGTAATATATCGAATCATTGTATATAGTTATATGCTAAATCACTGTCAAACAACGTAATGGTTAAACACACATCACACCTTAATATGCACTTGTTGGAGGGATTGATATATCAACAAATTGAAATTTTCCAAGTTAAGGGGTTGAAATTTTGTCGGTTTTCCACTGGGGAGTTAAGTAATTAACACAGCGAGTGGATTCGGTCTTCAATTAGTGTTATATTGTTTCAATACCATGTGAGGACAGCAGGTTAAGGATTATATGTTTTTGTGAAATACAGGGTTTCACAGAGAGGTCGCAATTCCTTGTCAACTGTTATGTGGTATAATAATATTGTGATAATGCTACGTTTGAAATCTTAGATTTCTCGCTGTGCATTATCATGGGGCAGAATGAGACAGTTCTGAACGCCTGCCTCGATTTTAGCGTAGGAATTGCTCGATTTAAATGGGTAGCCGTTTTCATTGGGACTGATATTTAATTATGATGGTTTTAATAGGGCTTTAGTGAATGTTGTTATATTATAGAAATATTCTTAGAGTTGTAATTAATAATGATTTAAAATAATTCGTTAAAATAAACATCTGTAGGATCCACATATTTTGGGATTGAATAGGTCGAGGTCTATTGTTTCCAGTGAATGCTTTTAATCTGTACAATAAAGCAAATATAATTCATTAAGCACATATTTGTTTTATGTAAAGTAACGTGTAGTTTGAATTGGTAGAAGATGGTAACCTAGGCATTGAATATCATCATATAGCGGGAACAGAGGCTTCGTTTCGACAGGTTTTCACTTGTTAGATGGACGGCAGACATCGTGTCGCCAAAACCTACCGGTGAAATAGCGAGATTATTCGAGACGGCAATAACGTAGTAGGGGGGGGCGCATGCGTTTAGATACGCTATAGCAATGATCATAAGGACTTTTATCGGTTGGGAGTTCATGTTACAGTGGTTCTGGTGTCGGCAAGTTTGTTAAGGCAGCGCGACGGGGAAGCGTGCACTTTTCACGGGACACGGACGGAGCAACACATCACTTCACACGGGACGCGGGGCGAGACTTCATCTTCCTTCGAGGCAGCGACGGGCCAGGCAGATCTTCAGGCAGAGTCTTCCTGCGGGTTGCGGAGCTACGAGGTCTCCCTTCGAGCAACATCTTCGGCTGATTTGGTAAATTGGGTGGATTCAGCGAGCCCAATCCCTGTACGTCACCTCTTCTCATCATTCGAAAAGCACCTGGTTCTACTTTCACACAGCGTTGGGTCCTTCCACTAGATACATGATCGCGTCTTTGGCCACCATTTCAGAGCAAGTCACGACTTTATTCTATCGGCAGGTTTAGTTAGGATACTTTAGACTAGGATCCAAGGATAATATTTTCAAGTTTAATTTACAGTTCTAATTAGTGTTCATTTCATTATTAGTAGGTACGGAGCTAGCCATTTTCGTTTGATCCGCTTTGCTTTTGGACTAGCATTCCTAGGAGACAAAGTGGATTCCTTAATGAATTCTAGCTTGAATTTGTTGGGATAAATAACAAAAGTTTCTCTAGCATTAGGATAATTCGATTTAGATTAGAGTCTTAAATTAATAAATTTACTAATATATTCGGCCGGGACTAACCTTATTGTTTTACTCGCTCTGTTATTGGGTTAGTATTGTCTAGGAACCAAAGTGAATATCCTATGAAATCTAGCTTGATTCCATTGGATTAAATAATCAAAGTTTCTTTAGCTTCAACATAAAATACTACTTCCAATGTTTAATGAGCAATAAATAATGATTTGTTTCCCCTCATTACTTGTTTAATTATTTACCTTTAGCTACACCTACAGGTAGGCTACCATTACAGCTAGGCTTTAGGTTAAGTTCAGAATAGGAAATATAGATTTATAGACATTTAAGTAGGTAGGAACGTCACATTTTGATGGCCGTGAACAGGAACGTCACAGTCCGTCACTGGCCGACCATGATACGGGGTCAGCACGCGTTTTTTCACATTTGACTCCATTCCCCACTCGCTTGACAGACTCTATTGACGTTGCCTACGAAGCTGAAGGTCCTGCGTTCAAATCCCGGTAAGGTAAAAGTAAAGTATGTACATATAACACAAGCCTTATTGAGCTTACTATAGAGGCCTAGGCCGATTTGTGTAAGATCGTCGCCTTATATTTACTCGTATTTATTTCTGAAAATTTAAAAGGAACCCTAAAACGATATCGGAGAAGGAAAACACAAAAACTGCACCACTCGGGACCGTTATAAATGACGCAGATTCCCGCTTATCTACTCACAAGACATAATATATATTTTGTCCGTGAACTATCGTCTATAACTTGAACCCTGGCTCCGTAACAACTATATGTGATCGAAGGTCCAACTTAAATTGAATAAGTAGTTGGAAATAGTTGTGAACACCAGTTCTTCTTTGATAAATGCACTTTACGATTACGGAGTTTCATCCCTCATGACTATTTTTCAAATCCATCTGGTTCGCGAGGGAAAGATATGATAAAAAATGACTTTCATGATGGATGGACTCTGTAAGTCTATTTAAATAGAGTTGACAGCTGTCACATTAAATCTAATGCAACATGAAATTGTCTAACTAACGAAAATCAAGTGTAGGTATTTATTTATTTTACACGACTGCCAAATAAAGCGGAATATTTTATTTTAGGGTCGGTTTTTTGAAGATTTGTTTACATTTTTTTAAAACTGCTTAATAGTCCCCAGGACGTTCGACACAAGTTGGATCCCCGTACCAACGTAGTTTGGCTCTCAGTTTAACTACGTTAGTATGGAGAGTCAAGCGTCCTGGGGATTCTTAAGCCGGATTCATACATATCTGTGCAAAAAAAATGTTACAACAACAAAAACGTACATTTTGCACATACGCACCCAATGTTATTTGAAAATATTTATTTTGTCGGACACGAATTTTTAACACTTATAAATTTCCCGCTTATACAGGGTGTATTATTCAAACGGGGCAGTGAGGGAAAATCCGAAACAACAAGAGACACGGAAATTTGCTCCTTTAGAAAAAAAAAACATACACGGCCGGGAATCGAACCCAGTAAAATCTGTCTAAAAATCGGAGTTCGTTTTCATGCGTCAAGTGATAGTGCTGGATGCAAGGAACAAATTATCTTAGGCTTGTGACCTAAGATTTATTTACGATGCCATTTGAACCAGTTTTTGGAGAGGAACAAATGCTTGTATGAGAGCAACGACAATTAAAGAACATAAATACCCAATAAATTTAGTTAAAGAACTCGCTGGCCACTGCCGAAACGATTCATACTAATTGACGTAAAAGTTTGATGTCACACTTTGCAAATTGTATTAATCGTTGTATGGAAAATCAAGTAAATTGCCGATTTGGTCGCGAAATACTGCGTTTAGTTGTCGTACATATTTGTTTCTATAAAAACTTTAAATTTACTCTTGGACAATAACAAGAAATGTATATTATTCTAAACTTTCAAGGTCTAAATCTTTTTATGATATTTACTTATACTTCTCATTATTGACGATCGTGAAAAGGATTCTTATAATTTGGACATTGTATGCGAATCTATAATATTGTAATTTTTATCTCGAAATAAATAAATTTAATCTAATCTAATCTTCATTACAATAATTTTATGGTTTAATATCCATTTAGCAACACTACGTTATCAATTTTAACATGACGCAACTTTAGTGACGCAAATTGCTGTTTAGGAACCCTGTACCTACGTTCACAGGAAAATGCCGTGTTTGATAGTTTTATGTACGGAAAACGGAAATGGTCCTCAAAAGCTTGAAATGCGGCAATCTTGATCTCCAGAGATTGCATTCCCGTACCCAGAAATAAAGGTTCACCGCAAAACTAAATACAGCTTGTAAAATTGCAAACTACCAACCTAACCGCCATTATTACCCGGATATGGTAATGTTCTGAACGTTAGCAGCGCTGTTAATGTCCTCGTCGGGAATAATGGACCGGAACTGATGTCATAATGCTAATATTTCAAAACATGACCTGGAACAATCAGTCAGACGGACATCCGATCATACGACAGAATTTAGGCCCAAGCTGAAACGGAGAACTTCTGTCAAAAAAATAGTAACCTGTTTGTGGTTTTTGTAAATGCCGCTTTTTAGGTGACATGACTCTTCTCTTGGTAAGACTCTAAGATCATCCATATCCATACTAATATTATAAATGCGAAAGTTTGTGTTTGTTTGTTTGTTTGTCCGTCTTTCACGGCAAAACGGAGCGACGAATTTACGTGATTTTTTAAGTGGAGATAGTTGAAGGGATGGAGAGTGACATAGGCTAATTTTTGTCTCTTTCTAACCCCCACTTCCCTAAAATGGGGGGTGAAAGTCTGTATGGAGCTACGATATAAACGAGTTCCACGCGGACGGAGTCGCGGGCAGAAGCTAGTCTGTATATATTATAGGTTGACTCATTTTGAATCGATCTACGTCTCTTTGATGTGTCTGTATTCATTTCCGATTCTAAAGCAGTTTTAACCCTTAAAGCCTTCCTGTCACTTTTTTTTTGGCTGCACTCTTATACAGATTGAGTAAAACAAAAGTCCTCTTTTCTATGGTTAAAAGTTACGGGCTTCCGTGCCTATAGAAAAGGTGCGTAATCCGCATAAACGGCGTCTCGTCTTGTATGATTCCATTCAATCAAAACCTTTTCTATAGGCTTTTGTTTTACTCAATCTGTATGACTCAGATAAGTGAGAATCGTATATATTCCCTGGTCGTTGCCAGCTGGCTTCACACTGGAAACTGACACCTTGGGGCGGTCGTAATGTCGGATAGCATCGTCTGAAATATCAGGAGAGAATATACTGACAGAATCAAGGATACCCTTGTTTCTCCTACTAAATCTATTCATGTAGCAATTGTTTATGGGTTTTTATCACACTTGCTTGTAAAGAGCTTTTTAACGAGCAGTATTGTGAACATTGATTTTAAATCTTGGCTGTATGCTGAAGGGTTGCCTTGCGCGTCTCACTGCAATTGAATAAATGGACGATTGATATTTTGTATTATTTATTGCGATTTAATTTGGTTTTAAATGTATTTGTTTCCTAGCAAATGTGATGAAAAACATTGTATTTGACACGAATGGTAAGATTTTTACAAACTCGGGCCATCAAAGCCTTGCGCCTTCGTTGTCGAGCTTCTAATAGACTCTCGTTCGTAAAAAATCGCTTACCAACCTCGTGGCACAATGTACTATTGTTTCCATTTTTCACGTGCTGTTTTACTAAAGGTTGGTTTGAACCACCTAAATTAATTCGTAAATTAATTATATTTAAATGAAATATAAAGAAAATCGCCCGTTTCCAAATATCCATACATAACATATTGCTCGGGGCATCGTTCCCATTCTCGTTGCCTCTGTATTGTTAGTTTAGTACTGTTAATTTACAGAATATATTTTTACCCATGAACCTATATGATTACTCAGGAGAAGCTATGGTAATAATAATACAACGGCCGAGCGAGATGGTAATACTTATACAAATCGCAACAAGTGTGACACAAAGGTATAAATTCTTCATTCGTGTTTTTTATTAGCCGCATTGAGTTAAAAAGTATGACGTTGCGGCAACTAAACCATTACTCGGCCGGCATTCCGTCCCTTATTGTAGCAACGCGCATGACTCCTATAGAAATCTAAGATACCATACCATATAGGATTTGCAGCGTTTTCCTCCTAGCGTTTCGCAACAAACACAATTAATATTCACCATATTTCAAAGAGCGTGGACGGGCTCGATACATAATTGGACGAAATCGGCTCGATAGAAAATAATTGCAAAGATTGGTCTTAAAATCATCTTAAACGGTCCTATGTCTTTATTTTTTGACGTATGGGTCTACAATTAAAAATATGAAGTCAACATATTCATACCTAAACCGCTAACGAGTCACATTTCTCAAATATACCACACTTTTTTTTATTTCAATATTTATGCACTATTATGTTCAAAAACCGGGCCGCCCAGTGACACTCGCTCTCGTTTACTCCGATACAAATAGATAGTGTGCGCGCTATCCCAAATCCTCAAGGCCATTTTGGTGTTGACAGCGCCTCAATGAACTGACAACTTGTATAAAAAATAATCAATTTTGGAAATAATTTATAACAGCTTATCTTTTCTGTGTAAAGTGTAATCAATTAAATAGTTACCCAGCGACAGAATCCGAAAAAAATTCAGACATCAAAAAAATTATAAAATAACTAGTAATTAGGGAGCTGGCGAGCATTTCGGTATATGATTTGCACACGTTTCACGTCGAGGTGGATTGCAGTTTAAATCATTACAAATTGATTTGGTCCAATCAATTAAGGTCCTGATGTCGGTGCGTTTTCGCGTTACAGCGGATTGAAGTTGCTTAAAAAAATCGGGGTTTTCACATGTATGCCTTTGGAGTTCATGGTCACAATCATCTTGGAAACGAAGAAAATCGAAGAGGCAGACATTCAGGACTCTACATTATCATGGGACGGAGTTGTATAAAAGTAAAAAAAAAAGCTCTACTAAGCCATTTGCACGCGGTTCTCATTGCGCCAATTCGATTCACTATGACTCCGTGGATTCGAAAAAAAATGTGGCAGATACTTTGCTCCCTGATTTTTTTTTCAGATTTTTTTTTTCAGCACGTGCCTTTAACGTAGAAGAACTTTGGAATCACAATATTAAAATAATAGTCTTCGTACTCGAACTTGTGAATAACATACTCCGGTAGTGCGTTTCGGAACGTTTTAAAAAAAAACAAGAATGAAGGCGGGATGTGGTCTTGTCTGTAGCATTTTGATCAATTCAATTTATACCCGTTTGGTTTGGCGCGAGCGTCGGGTTAAAAAAAAGAAAACAAATGGTATGCCTTTGGAACATCAGAGGCCTGAACGTCTGCCTCATCGATTTTCTTGGTTTTCATAAGGAATTCAAACATCAGTCCAAGAGGCAGACGTGTGCGCATAATATAGCACACCTTTTTTTTTACATTTTTGGAGCACTGTCAATAGACAACGCAGAAGCAACATGTTAGCAGACTATTTTTCCGTGGTTCTTCTCATTGTTTTTGATCGAACAATTCAAATCTACCAAGTGTGCACTTCATATACAGTTTTTATTAATCAAAAATATATAATTTTGACGACCGGTTAGCTTAGTGGGTGGGTAGTGACGCTGCCTACGAAGCTGAAGATCCTGGGTTCGAATCCCGGTAAGCGCAAATATTTGTGTGATGAGCATGCATATTTGTTTCTGAGTCATGGAAGTTTTCTATGTACTTATTTAAGTATTTATATCTATTATATATATCGTCGTCTAGTACCCATAACACAAGCTTTAATGAGCTTACTAGGGACTAGGTCGATTTGGGTAAGATTGTCCCCTAATATTTATAATTATTATGATGTATGTTTTTTCCATATCTCAGGACCATGGGGTCCCGGACTTTTGGAAGGCATGCGTGCGCGTAGTAAAGATTAAATAAATAAATAAATTTTGTCACCAGCCTGGACAAATCGGTTTACTTTACACAGAAACTAAAAATACAATTCTTTGTAACGTAAATACGCCATTGTATTTACGCTACCGGATCCCTTACCTAAAAATGGAACACAAAATGGTGCGGGATAAGTGGAACAACAATGGAACCCGGCTTCAATGTGATTCACAACCCGACCCTCACTGCCAATTCAGTTGACCCAATGGTACGAACAAACTATGGGGAATCAGGGGTCAGAAATACTGGTTTCTTTAAAGTTGAGTTTGCTTTGTGAATATGAGCACTTGTCTTTGTGTTTGGACTGTGAGCGACGATTCCGAGGAAGGAAAATGTCCAAGACGTGTGGCTGGCTCGGTGGCAAACAAGCTTACCCACCTGATCGTAAGTGGTTACCGTAGCCTATGGACGCTTGAAACTGCAGGGGACACTACGGGGAGCTTTGGATTGTATACGCATTTTTTTATACCACGTCGGTGGAAAAAAAGCTTGAGCTGTTTTGCTTCGTTCAATAAAAAAAACTAATTTTAATTACAGTTGCTTCGAATTTGACGTTCTCTGTCGCCTTGTTGGTAGTGACCCTGCCTTAGGAGCCGGAGAGTTCAAATCACATGTATTTTTGTGTTTATCTAACTATATAAGTATGTATATCGTCGTTTGCTTCTGTGTCATCGCAGCGTGAAGCACATGCACTTCAAATGACTTATCCAGTTTGGATGATTACTGCTCACTCAATCACCTGGAGCGTAATCCCTCTAAATGTTCGGTAGTTACTTTTACTCGTAAAATGAATGTAGGTACTCTCGTGTGATTATCAACTCAGGGATCAATCTTTGCAACGCGAGACTGCTGTACGGGACCTGGGCATCTTACATGATCCTAAACTTCTTTTTAATAACCACATTAACGATGTCACATCTAGAGCATCTAAATCACTAGGTTTCCTGTTTCGTTGTTCCAAGGATTTTAAACAAGCTAAAACATTTCAGATTCTATATTGTGACCTTGGAATTATGTATCTCAGGTCTGGAATCCTCGTTACAAATGTTATGTAACGAGATTGGAAAATATCCAGAAGAAGTTTTTAAAGTATAGAATGCTTCAATTTAGGCATTCAGTACGACTCAGTATTTGGATCTGAGTAGGAGATTCCATCTTCTCCCACTTAAGACCCGTCGTAATATAGCTAATATTACCTATTTACTTAAAGTTACATCTAATTTCTGGTAAAGGTTGCGGGAGTCCGCTGGATGCGGGTGGCGCAGGACCAGTCACTTTGGCACTCTTTGGGGGACTCCTATGTCCAGCAGTGGACGTTTTTCGGCTGATATGATGATGATAATGATGACACCTAATTCAATCGACACCTTACATGGTAAATTGAACATCCGATTACCCAGTAGCCCTCGGCGTAATACAAAACGGTTTTATGATCAGAGCGAGCAACGGCTTAAATGATGTGTTTCAGAGGTTCGACGACCTGAACCTATTCAGCGCAAGTGTTCCTTCAGTGAGAGGACTCTTGTCTGTGCCATTCTTCGGCAGAAGTGGGGAAATAGTTTAGGAAACTCTAGATACCTATTAGTCTATTTAGAAATATGTTTTTGTTTGGCTTTCGCTTACTTATTTTTATATAATCATTACGCTATCGTTGAGGGTCTGTTATTAGCTCACTGTCACTACTTTTTTAAGCTACTGTGTTGTATTTAAGATGATGATCTTCCTATATAAATAAATAAAAAATATTTATTTATTTACATTTTTAGTTTCTAGGCTAGAAGTTATAAATATATGAAGTACGAACATAATCATAGTGTTACTTAACGTTGTGCAATATATTGTGACGTAGTTTTCTGGCATACAGCAGGAAATTTGCAGCCAACTTGCATCGACTCGTTAGCTCAGTGGTAGAGCGCCAATTTGAATTCCCCTAGATTAAGCTCGGAGGTCGGAGGTTCGAATCCTTCACGAGTCAAACTTTTTTGTATTTTTTCTAGTACTCAATCTCATTCTGAGAACTGCTAAGCTGACAAGTGGAATTAAGAGCGAGTACACACAACAACTATTTGGATTGATACAAGCTCTAAAATATACGGATAATAGAAGAACGTTCCGTTATCCGTTCTTTGCAATAGATAAGGTAACCAGTATTATGAAAAAGAGGAAAAGTCGGTGATTTTGTAGCTTTGTAACTTACAAAGCTACAAAGGCTATCTCGAAAACGTCGGTATCATTTCCCCCTTTTTTGTACTGCATACATACATTCATATAATCACGCCTATTTCCCGGAGGGGTAGGCAGAGATAACGGATTTCCACTTGCTACGATTTTGACAAATCTTTCTTGCTTTATGGCAAGTCAAGTCCTTCCTGATAAGCAGACACCGTCACCTATGAAGACAACATTCACTTTACACGTATTTGATTATGAACCTGGACAAAATCCCATTTGAGCCAGATTCATGTAGAACTAGAATAATAAACACAATTAAATTATAACCAAAATCACGTTTGGTGGTACCTATTACTTTTGATCCAATTTCAAAATGGTTATTTCATGTTGACGTTTTTTCATGCGGCCGAATGACAATAAATCCATGAATCCATGAAGCGAAAACCAAAGCCAAAGCCAAACGGCACCTGCGAGTCGAAAACGATAACGCAGGTTAAGCAAAGATGGCACAGGTCAGTCTCTGGATGGGTGACCGCCTGATGTTTGAGAGGTTTAATGTAAATGAGCGCTTCCGTTATTTGGAAGGCACGCTAAGCAGTTGATTCCGGCTGCTGTCTATGACAGTAGTCGTTAAGCCGAGTTAGAGAGACCTTCGGGCGGGTTAAGAACTTCTGACAGTCGAGTTGCCCACTCACTTGACAAAGGGGGGTGTAACTAAACAGCTGTTTCATCCTGACTTACGGCAGCAAAATATAACTAAACAACCGGGTCTAACGCTAAATTAATGTGTTTACCTATAGAATAGAAATAATTAAAATTAACTTGAATTTGGCCAATAGATCGTCTAGTGTCTACGTTGTGTACCGAGCAACCTAAATTCTTTTATGTGTAGCAAATTAGACTTTGACTCCTCCCTACCTACTCAACCCTACGTTCATCCTACTGCATCCTAGTCAAAAATGTTAATTATGTAATAAATAAAATTTGTTTTTGGTTAATAAACCCCAACCAGATCCTACCGTGGCCGGTTAACGTAATGGTAGCTTTATTAATATTTTCTCAACATGTAATATCCTCTTAAAACAAAGCCTTTGTTTCTTTATATACCAAAACATTGCCTCAATTTATAATCATACCATCAAATCAGATAACAGACCAACCTAGCTAGCTAATTGTTTATTATTATTATTGTGTGGAAGATTCTCTTTCATCCATACTATGCTACCATTTCCGCCTGGATGTGGGTCTGGCCATCTAGCTAATTAAATACCCATTTTATTATATTTTGTTTCTAATAGGTAATCCTAACATGTTTAATAAATTTACCTGTGCTTCGTACCTAATTTCTGATGAGAAGAAGCACTCAACAAACTCATCAGACCTAAGAGTTGAATATTATTTACTTCAAGGAAAATTATGTATTAAGGCATTATTCCACCCTTTACATAGAGACTAATGTATCCATTAAATTCCTATAAACCTGCTATAGTGAAGATATTTGTAATACTGAGGTATACCGTCCATTAAATATGAAATATTGAACCTGAAGTTTACCCTAAGTAATGAGTATATTCCACTCATGATAATTCGATACCTTAATATTAGACATAATGGACTGCTCCGCTTGCCATTAGCCTAGAATCATTTCATCTTTCTGAAACAATTCTGATATCCTAATCATAACTGGAAGTATAACACCTTGATGACAATAAGCAATATGACGATTACACCTTTAATATTTCATATGTAATAAAATACGGAACCCAATACTACTGAACCACTCACAATAACTAATTCCTATTCAGTTACTCATAATTGCAATTAAACCTTCAAATAAATGTTATTTGATTTGTAAATCTTCATTCTAACTATCCATCCCTAAGAATAGTATTCCTAATACCCTATGACGGTGTTTGACTCTATACCTAAGCCTACCTACCACTAAATCCTATACTACTACTGTATGCAAAACTCCCATCATTACTTTTATTTACGTTATGTGATGTGTATGTTCTAAGCTAGCTAGGGATCTAAGCTGTAAATCGTTCGGAAGGCTAATCCGAGAATGCAACCTAGAGCCTGTGTAATGTACATTTCACAACGTGTCCGTGGACTTAAGGGTTCTGTGAAATGCACGCCCTATTTTATAACATATAAATATATATCCAATAAAAGAACAAGCCTTAAGCACACACAAGACCTCAACGAGTGGATAACAATCCTAGCGATCGACTTATGGGAAATGGCGATCTTCTCGCTTCAGCCTGTGGCCAACCTTAAGACGAGTAAGAGGCCCATCAAAGATAGGCTACACCATCTGTGCAAATAAAAAAGATGGTGCCAGGCTTCTCTCAAACCTGGCCTACTACTAACAGGATCCCGAAGTATACTTCCTTGCCACCGTTAGGGGAAATGCACTTCGTTAAGTTGACCATGCAACTAAGACTTTGATCTGGTTCGAAATAATAATAAAATCATCTAAAATAAACTCAAAATCTAACAGAAAGTGAAATAGTTCATTACTACGCAACATAATTGCACAATACTGAACCTTAGAATAAACTCAGATTCTAATAAGTAGTGGAATAGTTCAATACTATGCAAAGCAATCGCACAATATTGAACCTTCCCGCCACCACAATAATGTATCTACGAATGTTTACGTTATGAATTTAGGCTCGACCCAGAATCAATGACAATCCGAGAATTCGCTAGAGAAAGAATGAATCGTCTACTCGGTGCGCCGGTCTTATATACACTAAAAAAGGCTGAAACGCTTGATTGGCTTGATCCGCATTAAACGCTCGATGTGCTTGACGTAAACGAAATAATACCTTACCAGCATTAACTTAAGGTTTGTTTTCAATCGTGCCGCGTACGTATTTATTCCCTATTGGAACCAACTTTACTCATTGCGCAGTCATGTTTGCGCCAACTCCGTAGCGGCAACACGTATTTAGTTTACTGAGAAATATGAAAATATTACGTTTTGTTACGTACGAACGTCGATTTAACTATGTACTATTATATTCTATTCAGGTGCCCATATAATTTCGATTCATACCAAATGATGATGATGATTAATGTATTAACCCTTATTATATTGTATTATTCCTTCATTTAGCATTCATTAAAGACCATAATAGCGCCATAGGCATAGTTCTAGTTACATTCGCCCCCTCGAGGATTAGACGAGTAATTACATGTAATTCACGGAGAATCCTCGAACTACTATTCTATAAGACAACATTTCCTAGATTTGTTCGCATAGCCCCCCATTTTAAACGTGTGTGTGTGATGTGTGTTTAACCAGTACTCGTTGATTGTTAGTGACTTGGTATAAAACCTAGTTCTTTGAACTTCAATAATGATCCATGAAAATCTTCTACCCAATTCTTTCCCGTTTGCCCGGAGTACAGGTTGTGAGGCTGTAGAACCTATCGTTCCGAGTTTGCAGTATCAAACTGAATCTTTGGACCTGGCTGGGCATCCTCCGATTCGATCCACATTGCTCGGACATGGATGATCCTACAAAAACTCTCCACGCAAAGCAGAAAAAAACCTTTATGTAAGCATTGAGATGTTCAATTCTCACTAATTAAAATTCGAACCAAATCTCGATACGTCATCACTTTTTTCAATCAAGTTTTCTTGGAGTGTGTCACATTATTGAATCAGATATTTGATTTCAGACTCCTTTCCACCCCAATATATAAAATGTCCATTTATAAATCTAGTTAACCTGACATTTATCACCTCAATGCCCCTTCATCACCATTCATCATTAAATACTATTCCAATCATAAAATGAAATGACTATCAGAACATTAAAGTTCAAAATGCGATTAACTATGATAATTATTCATAATTATCTAAAAAAAATTATAATATTCTAGAGAAAGAACCTAAACTTGTATGCCAATTATTGTACCACAACTCCTCTATTATGATGAACATGTCATCACTAGGATGAAAAGTAGCCTTACTTTAACAATTAAATCACTGTTATCTTTCCAAAGATAACCTCTCACCATCGACCAAGGAACTTATGAAAATATTAGAGATAAAGTATCAACTTAAAAATAAATAATTTTGAAGTAATATGTACTTATACAATTTTCAAAAATGAATGTACATTGACAAATCATTTTTGATACAATTTGATGTCAAATATCCTTCTTCAAAATGTGGTGTGTATACCCATTTAGTCTCAGCGTCTGTGTAGTATGTAGTCAGTAAAAACTCCCATGGAACGGGCTAATCGTAATACGATTCTTAACCTACGGATAAGATTTTACTGACTAATGTGTAATTTTGTTTTCCCCAAATACCAACAAATCCAGGTTGATTACCATCTAACATTTGCCTATTTGCAACAACCCATTTTCACAGAACTTCCCTCAAATCTACACACCCTTTTCTCACATCACCTTACTTTGATCATCTCTGAGTAGGTCATACACTCAAGCACTAACATCACTTCCTCATCCGTTTGTTCACTCGATTATTACAGATAGCCAAAGTTCCAGATATGTAATCAATGCAACAATGCATACTATCACCGATGTCTAAAAATATATATTTTTTTTTTATAATAATTATGATTATTTTTTACCCTTTTCCTTCAATGAATGCCAAATAAAGCAACAAACTTAAATTCCATATTTTATATGATCATATAAAATGCCCTGTTTCAGTAAAATAGTATCTATTCATAACATCGATTTCAATAATCAGAAAACAAAATTAATAGATATTAATAAACTATGTTTCCTTTTTTAGATGCATTTATACTGGAACACTGTATGAATCCAATTTCTATTCATTATTCATCCAGACTTCACTGTGATTAATTGATTGCCTATAAACTTCAAATAAATATTTAGTGTTGAAACCACCTCAACGGGTAATGAATTATATATTCTTAACTTTTAAGTATCTATAGATTTATAATATATACAAGTTTTTCATGTTATATTTAATTTATATGTATAATTTATACTTTAACCAAATTCACCGGTGATTTTTTTTCAAACTTGTATTGTTACCAATAAAATTTTCAATCATCTACCCGGATTAAAAGATACATAAAACTAGACTGACATTTTAATAGAATGCTTTATGCTTACCAAAAAAAATCATATTTGCCACCTCCTTAAATGCACCATAACTTATTTTATGTGTTACTTTTACTTTAAACTTTAGTAGAATAGGTACACTATTGGCTCAAATTTAAGAAATAATGTCTGTACTTGTGATAAAGAATATACAAGCGCCTTATAGCAAACAACACTAATAATATACACAAAACTAGAGTTTCACCTCACATCCTACTAATATACCTTGGAATTATTGTGAAACCTACATAATGTTCCTGGCTGAAGTCACCTATACTTTCATTATTATTTCGTTGAAAACGTATCATACACTTTTTTTTCTAATTCTAATCCAAAATAATACCAGAATTAAAATGCAAAATAAAGTTTTTCTGCAAGTTTTAAGGTAAAACGACATCTCTTTGTTTTGACATTGACACTCCCACTCGACTTTTGGGACACAACGCCACGTTCGGAAATCTTTCTTCTTTTTTTTTTCATTCACAGTTATTTATGATGTTGATGACTTTTCAATATTAAAGCTCAATAATAATAATCTTTCTTACAAATGTTTTATCTCATCTTGTAATCATGAATGTTCAACTGTTTATCTGAAAAATCCCTTAGTTGATGACTTGTGTTGCCATCTATGAAAATAACACTACATTCCGTGTAAGCTACCAGCTACCTATAGCTGTATAATAATAGTATCTGTTTGTTGAAACCATAGATAATTGTTTATAAATCCCTCGGAATAATTATGATGAATCATTATTTATGATGATTAAAAATCTTTGTTACAATTTTAGATATATATATATTTATTATGAATACTTTTATTAACAAACGTTTGAAATAAACAATTTAGTACGGTAATGAGATAAACAGATCATGTGATTCCACCCCAACTCGTCAGTACAACATGTGGAAGTCATAATTGGGTGTAGCGCACAGATGCAACAATCCGACCACATGTGCATGCAATTTCTCAGTACAACTCGTTTGACAGTCGGATCAGCAGCGCAACACGCCTCCAGACAATAGCAATTAGTCATCTTCTGGCAAATTGGGGCCGAAAAGTCATGACATGCATACATACACCCCCTTATTGATACCTACTGTGCCAGACACCGCATACTCTGCCATTGCTTAAACAGTCCGAAATCATGCGTTGTATTGCATGCAGTCCGACACGTTCGAGCGTTTGGACGCGACTTATCTGCTAAGTATTAGATTGTCTGTGGTTTTGTTTACATTACTACTGGTTATTTGATCAGAGTTTTTTTCGTAATGATTAAGTGCGTTTCTAAAATGTCTGTCTTGAGAAAGGTTAATTAATGAATTAATTTCTAAATATATGGGACTACAACAATCTACAACGATCCTAAGTTTTTGGAATAAAAGGTTCCTGCACAAGTGAACCAAATATTACGTGATATGGATTTCGCATGGAAACAAACTGTTTTAAAAATAAAGTACTTCAGAAAGAAAGCGTCTAATTAGGTAAGTAAGTCCTTGATCTATATTTATATTTCATCATGGTCTTTTAGTATTTTATTTCTGCGCGTAGCTTGACTAGACCCTCGCTCTTTAAAATTCTCAAGTACTTTCAAACTCAAGTATGTTACTATTTTTAGCATAAATTTAGACAAAGCATTGACCCACGTTCACATGTAACCATAAATATAACATACATACAAACATGTATCAAACAATTCTGAGCTTTAGCTTACATGGTATTTATTCCTAGCCATAGAATGTTCCTATTCTTTATTAATGAAATTTTTGCGACTCCATATTACCATATCAGTGTCATAACGTACTATGAACGTACCTAAGATCATAGTCCTAAAGAGCCCTTGTCAAAAATAGCTTTGTTGGTTATGTAAGTTATGTTTTATGCTCAAAAAGTAATTATAAACAATGACATAACTTTTTTCGTTTCCTAATCCTATGTTTGACTATCTTACTACTTGAAATAATAACTAACAGTAACATATTGTAATCTGATACTTGATGTGCTTTTTAAAACAATTTGTACAATCCATTCTTCAAAATAACTAAATGTTTTTTCTATATTTTTTATATGCTTTTATCATATCCCTCTTTCTTGTGATTTCAGAAAATCAAAGATGATGATGCCCTATCAAATGATGAGTTTACATAAAAGCTGATTATCCTATTAGTAAAAGCCACTTGAGAAACTTTGTTTCACCCCGATCATTACATTGATGACTGACCTCTTTATCAATATCATAGTGTATGGATGATTTTAAATGTAAGTACAGCAAGTATATAGTTATAATAGATCTATTGGTTTTATATACCTGTAGTCTCTCTATACAAATTTATTTGAGTTTGTTTGATATCTGTCACCGGAGAGTCAAAACAATTTATTTTATTTTACATTCTAATTATTCATTCCACATGCATGGAAATATGTTGTATTGATTCTTACACAGGTATACAATTTAAGCAATTTTCAGAATATTTTTAGTAAGCAAAGTTATTTTTTTAAGATTTACCCCGACCTACAGATTGATTAACTTGAAATTGTAAATTCTTTTACTTTAAATGGTACTCAAATGTTATTACTTTTCAAATTGTGGAGATAACTTACACATAGATAAATACTAAACACAATTAACGCCCCCACGCCCCCTATAATTTTAGATTCAAGACCCTTCGTACATAAAATTGAAAATGACGCCGTATGCATCACACACTCACATATTTTTGTATATATTTTTTCAGATGAAGATATAGCTCTACGGCAGAGCAACGAGAACCCGCGTAATGCTACGTTAATGCAAACAAACACACGATCCGGCCTACAAAAACTTGCCACCGCAGTCCACGAACGCGTGAAACTCCAGAGAACCCTATATAACTATTATTTGCATTAACTATTCGCTGTAATTACGAAGGCGTATCAATAAATCATACTATTTGTTGCGTTCAAGTTACTAGTAGGAAGAGTCAAAATCCAAATATGCACACATTTCCATTCCACGCCAGCAAAATGTAGCCCAAGAAAGGCTACTCCTGGTCTTCGCAAATGTAACAAAAGCTACTTTGTGACCAAACATTATGTAAATCCAGCGTCACGACAACAAAATGTACCTAAAAGTATATATCCAAGTCACGGCAACAAAAATGTAACTAAACAGCTGTTTCATCCTGACTTACGGCAGCAAAATATAACTAAACAACCGGGTCTAACGCTAAATTAATGTGTTTACCTATAGAATAGAAATAATTAAAATTAACTTGAATTTGGCCAATAGATCGTCTAGTGTCTACGTTGTGTACCGAGCAACCTAAATTCTTTTATGTGTAGCAAATTAGACTTTGACTCCTCCCTACCTACTCAACCCTACGTTCATCCTACTGCATCCTAGTCAAAAATGTTAATTATGTAATAAATAAAATTTGTTTTTGGTTAATAAACCCCAACCAGATCCTACCGTGGCCGGTTAACGTAATGGTAGCTTTATTAATATTTTCTCAACATGTAATATCCTCTTAAAACAAAGCCTTTGTTTCTTTATATACCAAAACATTGCCTCAATTTATAATCATACCATCAAATCAGATAACAGACCAACCTAGCTAGCTAATTGTTTATTATTATTATTGTGTGGAAGATTCTCTTTCATCCATACTATGCTACCATTTCCGCCTGGATGTGGGTCTGGCCATCTAGCTAATTAAATACCCATTTTATTATATTTTGTTTCTAATAGGTAATCCTAACATGTTTAATAAATTTACCTGTGCTTCGTACCTAATTTCTGATGAGAAGAAGCACTCAACAAACTCATCAGACCTAAGAGTTGAATATTATTTACTTCAAGGAAAATTATGTATTAAGGCATTATTCCACCCTTTACATAGAGACTAATGTATCCATTAAATTCCTATAAACCTGCTATAGTGAAGATATTTGTAATACTGAGGTATACCGTCCATTAAATATGAAATATTGAACCTGAAGTTTACCCTAAGTAATGAGTATATTCCACTCATGATAATTCGATACCTTAATATTAGACATAATGGACTGCTCCGCTTGCCATTAGCCTAGAATCATTTCATCTTTCTGAAACAATTCTGATATCCTAATCATAACTGGAAGTATAACACCTTGATGACAATAAGCAATATGACGATTACACCTTTAATATTTCATATGTAATAAAATACGGAACCCAATACTACTGAACCACTCACAATAACTAATTCCTATTCAGTTACTCATAATTGCAATTAAACCTTCAAATAAATGTTATTTGATTTGTAAATCTTCATTCTAACTATCCATCCCTAAGAATAGTATTCCTAATACCCTATGACGGTGTTTGACTCTATACCTAAGCCTACCTACCACTAAATCCTATACTACTACTGTATGCAAAACTCCCATCATTACTTTTATTTACGTTATGTGATGTGTATGTTCTAAGCTAGCTAGGGATCTAAGCTGTAAATCGTTCGGAAGGCTAATCCGAGAATGCAACCTAGAGCCTGTGTAATGTACATTTCACAACGTGTCCGTGGACTTAAGGGTTCTGTGAAATGCACGCCCTATTTTATAACATATAAATATATATCCAATAAAAGAACAAGCCTTAAGCACACACAAGACCTCAACGAGTGGATAACAATCCTAGCGATCGACTTATGGGAAATGGCGATCTTCTCGCTTCAGCCTGTGGCCAACCTTAAGACGAGTAAGAGGCCCATCAAAGATAGGCTACACCATCTGTGCAAATAAAAAAGATGGTGCCAGGCTTCTCTCAAACCTGGCCTACTACTAACAGGATCCCGAAGTATACTTCCTTGCCACCGTTAGGGGAAATGCACTTCGTTAAGTTGACCATGCAACTAAGACTTTGATCTGGTTCGAAATAATAATAAAATCATCTAAAATAAACTCAAAATCTAACAGAAAGTGAAATAGTTCATTACTACGCAACATAATTGCACAATACTGAACCTTAGAATAAACTCAGATTCTAATAAGTAGTGGAATAGTTCAATACTATGCAAAGCAATCGCACAATATTGAACCTTCCCGCCACCACAATAATGTATCTACGAATGTTTACGTTATGAATTTAGGCTCGACCCAGAATCAATGACAATCCGAGAATTCGCTAGAGAAAGAATGAATCGTCTACTCGGTGCGCCGGTCTTATATACACTAAAAAAGGCTGAAACGCTTGATTGGCTTGATCCGCATTAAACGCTCGATGTGCTTGACGTAAACGAAATAATACCTTACCAGCATTAACTTAAGGTTTGTTTTCAATCGTGCCGCGTACGTATTTATTCCCTATTGGAACCAACTTTACTCATTGCGCAGTCATGTTTGCGCCAACTCCGTAGCGGCAACACGTATTTAGTTTACTGAGAAATATGAAAATATTACGTTTTGTTACGTACGAACGTCGATTTAACTATGTACTATTATATTCTATTCAGGTGCCCATATAATTTCGATTCATACCAAATGATGATGATGATTAATGTATTAACCCTTATTATATTGCATTATTCCTTCATTTAGCATTCATTAAAGACCATAATAGCGCCATAGGCATAGTTCTAGTTACATGGGGCAACTGTCACTCGCGTACGCAGGAGCTACCTACCGCAACCCTGCACGTGTCCCATGCAATTCGATTAAATTAATTAAAACAGTAGTATTATAGTGTTACTTAACGTTGCGCAATATTTTGTCTCTGGGTGCATGCTTGTTGTGTTTGTAATTATTTATAGCATATCAACAGACAGAGATACATGATCTGATTCACCCTCTTTCGTGATTGTGACGTCAGTTTCTAGCATACAGCGGGAAATTTGCAGCCTGCTTGCAACGACTCGTTAGCTCAGTTGGTAGAGCACCGATATCTTACCTTTTCAATTTAATTCGTCGGAGGTCGGAGGTTCAAACCCTTCACGAGTCAGAACTTTTTGTATTTTTAGTTTTTGCGTGCGGCAATCCTACTTAATCCTGTAATCCTCATGGGTGGTAATAAAGTAAGCCGTAGACCGCATATATTTTTTTGTCGCCCTTGCCCTCGTCTGAAACCGTCCTCGTTTTCTCGCACTAGGTGATTAATGTACGTTTCACTATTATGTGCTCCCCTGAATTTTAATACTAATTTTCTAGACTATTTTAACATTTTTTTTCTGTACTGAGTTATCTACGTCAAAACGTTTTTATACCAAAGTAATAAAACAAAACCGTTTAACTGAGTCGGCCCCTGTGATAGTTGCGTACGAAAGAGATGACAACACATTAATTTGAGCTTTAATGTCATACAAATACAACAGTGTCACGCAGGTTCTACACAAATCACACACAAACCGATTCAGTTAAGTGGCGGGCTCATAATACCTGGTTCCTTATGGGTTTTTTTTTTTTTTTTTTTCTCTTTATTGTTTTAGGAACATTTAATCACTTAAGATTACGTCAGTTCCATTGTACCTTAACCTAGATACCTAAAACTGTGTATATCTACCTACGTATTGGTATTATATTGCTTATGGTATTCTAGCACAAATAGATATATGAATTTAGCTTCTTCTGAGATCGGTGCCGCTAGTATACATTGAAATGCACCTTATTCAAATTGAGTGATCTAATCAATACTCGCCTATGATTTTCATTCCGGGCACATTCCGTCAATATGTGCTGAACATCTTCTAACATGTTACAAATTTCACAATTCGGTGATGGTACTTTTTTCATTAAATAAGCAAGCAAACATTAAGCGGAATGTGTCCGGAACGCAACCTTAAACCTATTTTAATTAATTTCCTGCTTAGCCTAGCGTTTGTAAACCAAGGAATATGAGGAGGTTCACTTTGCATTGTATTGTACCACACACCTTTCTCCTTGCAGCGCTCATCAAAGTGCTCTTTTCCTCATGGGTTAAAACGTCTCATTGGCATAGGTCGCGTTCGGATTTCTCTCTTTATTTCCACTCCACACCTAACGGTCAGCAAAATGTATATACGCAAATAAAATTTTATACAAAATTGTACTACATTTTTTAACCTGCCAACCTCAGACTGCTCAAAATCGTGTCCGGAACCCTTCGTTTCTTTGGCGCTTTCCTTCTTATTTTTCAGTCTGCTACGGATACGGAATTGTAAATTGTATTGCAAAATACGTATAAATAAGTCAATGAAAAGTCTATTTATATTATGTTGTGTCATAATAATGTAACTTGTCATTTATGTTACCTTACTTGAGGTGGTACAGTTCGTTTTTTTTCGAAAGAGTATTAATTTGTATTACGTCTTTATTTTTTTTATATAGGATCCTAAAACAAATAGTCTCTTCGTTAAGAACATAAACCTGTACCACTGGATATACACCAAATTTATATCTGAAGTTGGACCACCCACAATCTGCCTGCTTTGCCCAAAGGTTGATTGGTAGAGATTGCTTACGGAATTAAGACCGCCTTTTATATGATAAGAATTTATTTTGTGCAAAAAAGATCAAATAAACAAATAAATTTTGTCACCAGCCTGGACAAATCGGTTTGCTATACACACAAACCGAAAATATAATTCTTTGTAACGTAAAAACGCCATTGTCTTTACGCTACCGGATCCCTTACCTAAAAAAACCGGCCAAGTGCGAGTCTGACTCGCGCACGAAGGGTTCCGTACCATTATCTATAAAAATGGCAAAAAAAATGATGATTTACTTTAATTTTTATATTTGAGCTGATTGAAGGAAAGGTAAATTGCGGTTTACGATTAATGACGTATTCAAAAAAAAACTACTTGCTAGATCTCGTTCAAACCAATTTTCGGTGAAAGTTTGCATGGTAATGTACACCATATATTTTTTTTAGTTGATTCATTCTCGTATTTTAGAAGTTACAGAGGGGGGGAATAACAATTTTACCACTTTGGAAGTGTCTCTCGCGCAATCTATTCAGTTTAGAAAAAAAAATATTAATTTTATAAATTGGTATAAATTAAAAATTAAAATGAAACCTCAATATCATTTTTGAAGACCTATCCTTCTGATTCCACAACCGGAGCGTACGCTGTGCACCTAGAAGAAGAAGAAGAAGATAAACAAATCTTTACTTCTGTTCCGTCGTTTACCTTTCTCCCAAAATAAGATGGCATCCAAACAAGAACAACTAGACACTAGTTTCCGCTGCACTGCATTTTTAAAGGAACGCGGAAATATGGCGAGTTGTGGCTACACGCTGTCTCGGTTGTCACCGAGCGGTAGGTTTATTAGACCTGGCGTATTGGGATGAAATCGGTTTAACAGTATTTGGATATCTTAACTTAACTTACCTGATTTGTATTGTGACAAGTGGGTCTGTGAGCTTTAGTACTCCCGAATCGGTCTTAAAAAAAAAGAATAAAAAAAAAAGTTGAATGGAATTATTGAATCTGCTGACAAAGCTTCGACTGAGAAGTGTGACCTATAGAGGAGAACAGCTGGACATCCGGACATAAGAAAGTTTCTTGTCGAAGCTGAAGCGGTGAACTTCGGTCGCTTTGCTCGCTCATTCAAAAAATACCAAACCGTTATTTCTGTTCGATCGTTTATAGCTGTCTTCCCAAATAAGATTGCGTCCAAACAAGACTGCACTAGTTTCCGCTGTACTGCGCTGCATTTTTGAATGAAGGAAATATGGCGAGTTGTGGCTACACGCTGTCTTGCTTGTAACCGAGCGGTGGGTCTATTAGGCCTGACGTATTGTGATGAAATCGGTGTAACAGTATTTGGATAACTCGATTCGACGATTCAAGTTTGGCGAGTATCGTGATTAGACAGCTCTCTTGTGGTGAGAACAGATCCGAAACATCAGGTTTGTAAATTTCGCTTGGAAGTACGTATATATACGTATTCAATATAATTTATGTATATATTTATTATTATTATTATTATTTTTGTACCGACGTATTTATTATATTTATATAGGTACATCTATTTGTGTAAATTTATGTTGTATAGGAGTACCGTATTTTATTTCTTTTTATTTGTTACTTGCACTGCCCACAATCTTTCTCGCTTTGCCTTAACGTTTGACTGGTAGAGAATGCCATACGGCATTAAGTCTGGCTTTTGGATGATAAGTTTCTCATTTGTGCAATTAAGTTTAAATAAATAAATAAAAAGACATAACATTAATACACAACATAGTGTTACTTAACGTTGTGCAATATATTGTGACGTAGTTTTCTGGCATACAGCGGGAAATTTGCAGCCAACTTGCATCGACTCGTTAGCTCAGTGGTAGAGCGCCAATTTGAATTCCCCTAGATTAAGCTCGGAGGTCGGAGGTTCGAATCCTTCACGAGTCAAACTTTTTTGTATATTTTCTAGTACTTAATCTCATTCTGAGAACTGCTAAGCTTCAAGTGGAATTAAGAGCGAGTACACACAACAACTATTTGGATTGATACAAGCTCTAAAATATATCACATTAAATCCGACCAACGCAGAATGGAGGGTTTCGTACTACTACACTAGTGGCCATATACGTACCTACATATTATTATATATAAAAAATGTGATTTAAAGCCCAATGTCTCGCAAACGGATCACTATTAAAGTTGAAAAATGATTTTCAAAAACTGGTTTTTTGGGGTTGGTCTTGGACTGTCTAGAACACAATTTGACTACATTTGATTTTTGCGTAGAGCTTAAAGTGACTACAACACAATGGTTCGAACACTCAAATCTCCTAAATATCTACTAGTGCATATTTTTCCTACATAGCATAGTGACAAGAACCCAAACTGTCTGGACATTCAGGTAAAAAATGAATTCCTATTTTATTATGTTTACTTGTGTGTCCAAGTTTAGTCTGGGAATAAAAAAGTTTGTCACCTATCGACTATTTGACTATGGTGGTGTTATCCTTTTCCTTTCGCGACTATACTACTACTATAACATAAACATTACATGATGGAGGAGATTGGACAAGCTATCTAAAGATACCCCATACCATGCGTTAACGTGAAACAAAAATTACAATTTACGTGCTATTATTATTTATGAATGGTTTATTTTCTTGCCATCCAAGTAAAAAGTAGAGGGTCAAACTCTGGTCTAAAAGCCATATTAGCCCTCGAGCAATACTTTCTCAATTCGTTTGGGAAAATAAGCATCTCGTGGTAATATAGCCGACCATGAAGCTGAAGGTCCTGGGTTCGAATCCCGGTAAGGGCAAATATTTGTGTGATGAGCATGAATATTTTGTTTCTGAGTCATGGATGTTTTCTATGTATTTAAGTATTGCTATCTATTAAATATATCGTCGTCTAGTACCCATAACACAAGCCTTATTGAGCTTACTATGGGACTAGGTCGATTAGTGTAAGATTGTCCCCTAATATTTATTTATTATTTATTTATTTATTTATGATCAGTTTCATAGTAAAATGTTCTGCTTAAGACCTATAGAATCGATATGGAAATAGAAATCATATAAGGTTTTTTTCTTCAATATACGACTAGGTTCGGTTCCCGAACTGCGACAAGATTTTCTTTAAATTTTTGAATAGTTTTGCTTGTCACTAAAATCGTAGACATGCGTCTTAAGAAAAGTTCTTTGTGTGTTTTATACCTATAGTATCAGACTTGCCCATACTGAGCGATCTAAATGGTCCTGTATAATGAACTTTCCGGATAGACATAATTATAATATATTTCATCCGGCGGGTTTTCCTGCATTCTTTGCAATAGATGAGGTAACCAGTAATATGAAAAAGAGGAAAAGCCTGTGATTTTGTAGCTTTGTAACTTACAAAGCTACAAAGGCTATCTCGAAAACGTCGGTATCGTGACACCAGTCTAATGCCAACAATGTATCATTTCCCCCTTTTTTGTACTGCATACATACATTCATATAATCACGCCTGTACGAGCTGACGCACATATAAATACGTTCAACTCGCACAAGTAAAATACCTAATTACTTACCTATTAATATTTGCATGGCTTGCATTGCCATGTCGCAATCTTTTATAGGTATCGGTGGAAACAATAAAGCAGTGTTCAACTATAACTCAAAGGGTTCGGTCATTAGCTCTCCGGAGTTACCATCCCTTAGCTAGCATCCCTCAGCTTCCAACACAGCAAAGCTAACTTTACATTGGTCCTTCGAGCTACCGTACAAGCGGGACCTTTCGGGAGTGTAAAAAAGAATTCCGTCGGTTCGGCATACGTTCATTGACCCAGTTATACTGAGAATATATAGTTACACGTGTCTCTACCTAGCGAGCGATATAGCGGTAGATAAACGTGAAGCACCTCGAGCATCAGCATTCGAGCAGCCGTGGGTCAGGGACTCACACAGCAGCACCAGCAACAACTCTTAGCATCAGCAACACCGTGAGTCGAGAGACTTGCAAGCAGCAGCATCCAAGTAAGATCGTTCATATTACTTGAATAACTAGCTACCATGTCGGAATACGAAGAACTCTTCGGCCGTCAAGCAGCGATCGTCAGCGAGCTTCAGCGCATCGGCGCTAATTTTGACAAAGACTCAGCTCATCGAAAAACCTCGGAGTATCTGAAGTTAAGGTCAGACGCTTTAGATAAACTCTGGGGAGAGTTCGAACTTAACGATAAAACACTTACTACTGTACTTGTTAAATCGCAGCGTTACTTTCAAGAAAATATTTACACTCGTACTCTCAAATATTATACTGACACTCGAGCGAAAATAGCAGATTATGAGCCATATCAGAAAGAAAAACCTTTAGTAGGGTCAGGTTCGGGTAAAGGTACTAACACCGGGACTGGTCCAAACAAGGTAGATGAACTTTTGTCCCTACAGCGGACTAACTTTCGAGCTTTCAAGCGACTAATATCTAGCATCAAAGTCAGCGAGATCAGCGAGAAATGGGAGTTAGAAGACGAGCTCCGTAGCATCCAATCTAGATGGAACGCCATCGACAAGCTACATCTAGAAATAGACAACATTCTTGAAGGTGAGGATGAAGTTTACCTAGATGAATTTACGAAACAGGAAGTCATATAAGAAAAGTAAGAAAGCGCTAAACCAAAAGCTATCTGCTACTTCTCACATCCAGCAAGCTACTCCTTTACTTGAAATACCCACTTTTTCAGGCAAGTATACCTACTGGCCTACGTTCTACGATTTATTCTCTGAATCTATTCATAATAATAACTTCCTATCAAAAGCTCAAAAAATGCAGCATCTCAAGTGTAAGGTCAAGGGAGAAGCGGAGCGATTAATTCAACATTTAAATATCTCAGCTGAAAATTATGATATTGCTTGGGAAATATTGACGCATCGTTATAATAATCCTCAAGTACTCTTTACGACTCAAATCGAGACTTTCCTGAATCAACCCAGCATCAGCAAGCAAACATCTTTCGAGATAAAACGTCTTTACGATACCACCACCGAGTGTATTCACGCCATACACAACCTCGGTGTGAATACTAACACTTGGGATCCGATATTGGTCCATTTACTGACCAAAAAGCTAGACAGCGATACCTACAACGCCTATAAAGAATCGCGTAAGTCTCCAAGAGAATTACCTCTTTTATCTGAGCTAATGAATTTTCTCGAGAGTAAGTTTATAGCACTAGAGCCTACTCACAAGAGAGAGAGAGAATCTACAGCTAAGCCAGCTTCAATTTATCAAGCTAAGCCTAACTACAAGCCGAGCTACTATAATAGCAAGCATACATCGAGGTATCAAGCCGCTTCTACATCCACGTGTAAGTGCCCTCTATGTAATTTTGATCACGAGCTATACCGATGCCAAAAGTTCATCAACATGTCACCGGATGCCAAATTGAGGTCAGTTGCGAAACTTCAACTTTGTAAAAATTGTTTATTTAAACATGCAAGTAATAAATGCAATTCAACAAAAAGGTGCAAAGAATGCAATTGCGAACATCATACGATTTTGCACGACGCATGTAACGGGACACTGCACCGCACTACGACAGTACCTACAGCTGAGCAAAACTCACCTTTAATGACTAATGCGCTACCATCAAATAAGCAACCTAGCAACAAGCCTTACACAGCAAGTCACGTTGCGGCTGACGATGAAGAAGTTTTACTAGCGACAGTTTTGTTAAAAATAAAAGCGATTGACGGTAATTACGTCACACTACGAGCATTACTCGATCAAGGCTCTCAGATAACTTTAGTATCGGAGAACGCAGCGCAACTACTAGGGTTGCCACGTCGTAAATTTAGCGCATCGGTATCCGGCGTCGGTGTCGTCCCTAAGCACAGCAAACAGCTTATATCACTTGAATGTAAATCTATCTACGATGATTACAGTTTCAACACTGAAGCATGCATTATTCCTCGAGTTATTGGTGATCTTCCCAATGTTTCATTCACTAAGAAATCGTGGCCTCACATCCAGCACATGAACCTAGCTGATCCAGAATACAACTTATCTAAATCAGTTGATATTTTGCTTGATGCTTGCGTTTACTCGGACGTGATTATGAGTGGTCTAGTAAAAGGGTCACATAACGCGCCCATAGCTCAACAAACTAAGCTTGGCTGGATTTTGTCGGGAAATGTAAAAACATTTAACTGCAGCGTTGTCGTTAATAATCTTGACGAAATAGCTAAATATTGGGAGATGGAGGAAATACCTAGCATATCGAGCGACCTTACTACGGAAGAACAGTATTGTGAAGAGCATTACACAGCTACTACCAAGCGACTTGACAACGGTAGGTACGAGGTAGCCCTACCAATGAAGCCTAACTATGAAAAAAGTTTAGGAGCTTCCAAAGCAAAAGCGACAGCACAATTTTTACAATTAGAGAGCAAGATGGTAAAAAACGAATCTTATTCTAACAGCTATACACAATTCATTCACGAATATCTAGAACTAGGTCATATGCGTCCAGCTAACCAGGGTGACCACATTTCATACCATCTGCCGCACCATGGAGTGGTCCGACCTGAATCTTCTACTTCCAGCCTCCGGGTAGTATTCAACGCTTCAGCTAAAACCAGCTCAGGGCTCAGCCTCAATGACGTCATGGAATGTGGTCCGAATTTGCAGCATGACCTACCTACTTTGATTTTAAACTGGCGTCAATATAAATATGTAGTTACTGCGGATATAGAAAAAATGTTTCGTCAGATTTTAATCAGAGAAAGCGATCAGCATCTACAGGGCATTCTCTGGAGGGATTCCCCTCGAGAGCCAATCCAGGAATACTTACTTACCACAATAAGTTATGGCACAAAACCAGCTGCGTATTTGGCTATGAGAACCCTGCGACAGCTAGCTAAAGACGACGCTTCAAAATACCCTCTTGCAGCAGCAGCGTTAGAAAATAATTTTTATATGGATGATTTACTTAGTGGTGAAAACACTATCGAAGCTACAAAAGAACTGCAGCAACAGCTAATCAAAATAATGAGAGGAGCAGGAATGAATTTACGAAAATGGTCAGCTAATCATCCAGAACTACTACAAGATTTATCTACAGATCAGCTTGATAAGCCTTTCGACTTTAAATGTTCAGAGTCTCGCAAAACACTCGGTCTAACATGGACACCCTCGTCCGATTCATTTATATTTACGAACAAAATCGAGCACGCCGAGTTATGTAATACGAAACGCCAGCTACTATCAGAAATATCAAAGATATTTGATCCGTTGGGATGGCTCTCACCCCTGACGGTTCGAGCTAAGCTTCTCTTCCAAAATACATGGAATTCCTGTGAAGGATGGGATGACCCTATTCCGGAAGAAATCCAGAAGGAATGGGTCCAGCTACGAAATGACCTTCAAAATGTAAGTCAATTCAACATACCTAGATACTTAGGTGACACACAAAAACAATTTGAATTACACGGATACAGCGACGCATCGCAAAAATCTTATGCCTGCGCCGTGTACTTAGTAGCAACCAACGATAAGGGCGAGTGCACGAGGCGACTCGTCGCAGCTAAAACGAAACTAGCGCCACTAAAGAAGAAAGTTTCACTACCGCGACTTGAACTGTGTGGAGCTTTACTTCTAGCTCAGCTTATACAAATCATAAAAGCTTCTTTGACAGCTACTGAATATGACATATACGCATGGACGGACTCTACAGTAGTCTTGGGTTGGCTTCATGGCGACTTAGCTCGTTGGAAGCAATTCGTCGCGAATCGAGTTCAGCAAATAACCGATATCATACCAGCATCGAATTGGAACCACGTCCGGTCTGAAGAAAATGCAGCTGACTGTGCCACCAGAGGACTACCCATAACAAAGCTTCTCAATAATACACTTTGGTGGAACGGACCGGAATCGCTAGCTACCTTTGAACCAAGCAACATCAAAAACAGAACTTATGATCCGCCGACCATTGAAACTAAAAAGGTCTGTGTGAACGTGAACTCAGCTTTACATCAACCTAGCTATTCATTCATAAATGAATTATTAACAAGCAACAGCTCTATCACTCGAACAGTAAAAGTAGTGGCATGGGTATCACGTTTCGCAGCAGCGTTACGTCACAAACACACGGAACATGATACAGTCCTGTCCACTACAGAAATAAACAAAGCTTATAACTTCATTATCAAAAACCAGCAGGCGAATGATTTTGAAAAGGACTTGGAAAAATTAAAAGAAAAGGGATATGTTGGTTTTAGCAGCCCTTTAGCGAATATCTCTCCCTTTTTTGATGAAAACGGGATTTTGAGAGTGGGTGGTCGCCTCGGTCAGTCCACAGTTAGCAGCTCAGCTAAACATCCAATGATCTTGTCAAGTCACAGCCGTTTTACCGAATTAATAATTGACCAAGCTCATATTACAACCTTACACGGTGGACCGCGGCTAACACTATCTTATTTACGTGAAAA
Source organism: Epinotia ramella (assembly GCA_947578815.1). NCBI lineage: Eukaryota > Metazoa > Arthropoda > Insecta > Lepidoptera > Tortricidae > Epinotia > Epinotia ramella. The sequence continues at coordinate 16,115,293 of OX388224.1, read as the reverse complement.
GTATTGGATTTTAAGCGGCATGAGAACAGTTAAAAAACAGCTTCGCAAATGCGTAAAATGCCGTCGTTTCAGCACTGAAAAGCAGCATCAATTCATGGCCGACTTACCACGAGCCAGAGTGACACCTTCACGTCCATTCACGCACACTGGCGTAGATTTTACCGGGTACGTAGAGCTAAAAGCGAGCAAGGGCAGGGGAGTCAAAACAAACAAAGGCTATGTGGCTGTGTTCGTCTGCCTAGCGACTAAGGCCGTGCACCTAGAACTGGTGTCTGACCTCAGCACTCCAGCATTTTTAGCAGCTTTTAGCCGTTTCTGTGCGCGGAGAGGGACGCCCCGCCGAATGTACAGCGACTGCGGTACTAACTTTATCGGAGCTAAACGAGCATTGGACAGTGAATACAAGGAAATTTCAAGCACTATCAATCAAAACTACTTTAAGCATCTAAGCGAAATGAACATCGAGTGGTCTTTCAATGCTCCAGCGTGGCCCAGTGCGGGCGGCTTATGGGAAGCCGCCGTGAAAAGCTTCAAACGACATCTGAAACGAGTCTTAGGTGAGCAAAAGCTTACTTACGAGGAGTTTACTACACTGCTGCAGCAGATCGAAGCGTGTCTAAACTCTCGTCCTTTGTTTCCTCTGACGGAGAATCCTGAGGATGCTTACTTGACCCCAGGACATTTCTTGATTGGAGACTCTTTACTATCACGACCTCAGACCGACCCAGATGACTTCAACTTACGAGCACGTTGGCAACTTGTACAAAGCATGAACAAGCACTTTTGGAAGCTATGGTCGTCAGATTATCTTCAGCATCTTCAAACTCGTTCCAAATGGAGAACACCCACAAAAAACCTTCAGCTTAACGACATTGTACTCATAAAAGACGACAACTTACCTCCAGGAAAGTGGGCGCTCGGCAGAGTGGTAGACCTGCACCCTGGAAGCGATGGATACGTTAGGGTTGTATCTGTCAAAACCGAAGCTAACATTTTCAAGCGACCAGTAACAAAGCTTATACTGTTACCGATTGAAACAGCTAAAAAAGAAGACGATCTCTCAGCTCATCAGCATAATAATCAGCAAACTCCACTACCTGCAAACTCGAATGTACGAGCACGTGGAAATAAGCGGAAACCTTTCAAAAACTTTTTCACCTTAGCTCTCTTACTATTTTCAATGTTGGTATCTCCAACTACACAGCAAAAGGTACCTCATTTCAGTACCACAGCTCTCGATGATTCCAAATCACTATACTTTGACAAGGTATCGAACTTACAATATATTCGAGACGAGTGGAAGCTAGTAGTATACTACAATCTCACTGGCTACTGGCAAGCAATCACTGACATGGATACTTACGTGAGAAATCTAAAAGGCTTGACTATGAAATCTAGCACTCAATTCCAGCAAATAACTAACCAGCTAACACACGAGCTAACGGAAATTGAGCACTACAACCGATTACTACAAAGCTCCAATAACAAGCGACAGAAACGAGGTTTAATAAATGGTATCGGAAACGTAGCTCACTACTTATTTGGCGTATTAGACGACAAATTTGCCCAGCAATATGCTAAAGACATTGAGAAAATTTCCTACAACGAAAATCATCTTAAAAGTCTTATCAAAAACCAAACTACAGTGGTTGAAGCAGAATTAAACATCATACAACGCAATGAGCAAATAATGAACAAACAATTTTCACTTATCAATGAGCATCTCCATAATATAACAACAGACATAAATAAATTACGGTCTGACGTCAACGACGGGCTCTACATTACGTCATCAGCATTAGCAGCGAATATCATCCTCCAGAGTCTCAGACGTATGCAAACGTCACTCATAGACACTGTGACCGACATCAGTCACGGTCGCATCGATACACACTTAATAACTAGCGAGCAACTTGAAGAACAAATCAACTTTATATCTGGCCAGCTACAGGGCGATCTAAAAGCACCATCTGAGACCGGAAATATACGGGACTTATACAAGCTACTAAAAGTATTCACTAAAGTGTTTAAAAATTATCTTATAATTGAAATAAGAGTCCCACTAGTAAGCAATGAAATCTACGAGCTCGACAAAATAATTAGCGTTCCGCAGAACAAAAATGGATATTCCTACCTTACCATACCTACCTACCCTTACTTAGCATTTAACTTACGCAAAGACGCAGTTATATTCTTATCAGATTATGATTTGCAAGCTTGTCTTCATGTATCAGAAGAAAAACTACTATGTAGCCTAGATAAACCAACTTATGACTTAAACTTGCAGCAAACATTGTGCAATATCACTTTAATAAATACAGGCAAATCTACATCACCTTGTATTTATGAGCATTCAACTTGTGTAAATAGATGGATCAAGTTACACCGACCGAACTCTTGGCTTTATTCGTGTTGCGATAAATGCAATATTCGCTCTTATTGCCCAGCTGATGTAACTATGAGTACCTTATCAGGCACTGGCCTTTTGGAAATAGGTCAGGGTTGTACATATAGGGGTGATACATTCACTATTCACTCTCACAACAGCTTTTTACGAAAAGTAAATATTCAGCCTTCTGTCGAAGCCCCAGAGGTATCTATTTTGAACAGCGTAATAAAGACTTCTGGAACCAGCTACGACTTTAAGATAGAAAACCACGAGCAAACATATCGTCAGGTAATGGACGAGATCAACAACCTGAAACAGCAATCAGAATCCGACCTCAGCATACACGATGTTCATCAGTTTTCCATTATTTACGGCATGCTTGCCGTACTGGTGGTAATGGGAATTATAGCAGCCTGTCTTCGAGCCAGAAAACGACGGAGCATGCAGCTAGCAGCGTCTCTCGGGCGGGAGGGCCCGGTGAGCTCAGCGCGCGGCAGCGCGGCTGCAAACGACGCGCGTACGCACCGAGACCAGCAACACGTACCACGCGAGTGTATTGAATTACGTAAATCAGTGAGCATGGGCATTTTAAGTGCAAATAGAGGCGCGGCGCCTCCTAAGCCTCCTCGTTCAGTGTCTATTCCCATACCGTGTGATTCTTTTAGTGAAATAATCGAGCCCACCGGGGACAATTAGTTTTCCTTTGACATTTTAAAACGTTTATCTTACTAGAATAACCGCTAATATTATACATAACTATGGACCGCTAAGTGAAATTTATAAGCATTCATTTCTTCAGCTAATATTGTTTCTACATGAATTACTAAATAACAAATGTTTACCTACTATAACTTAGCTTAAGCTTTACTGTTATTTTAGCCATTATAAAGCTACCATTTCCTTCTTTTCGGGTTGGCAAGATGTACGAGCTGACGCACATATAAATACGTTCAACTCGCACAAGTAAAATACCTAATTACTTACCTATTAATATTTGCATGGCTTGCATTGCCATGTCGCAATCTTTTATAGGTATCGGTGGAAACAATAAAGCAGTGTTCAACTATCACTCAAAGGGTTCGGTCATTAGCTCTCCGGAGTTACCATCCCTTAGCTAGCATCCCTCAGCTTCCAACACAGCAAAGCTAACTTTACAACGCCTATTTTCCGGAGGGGTAGGCAGAGATAACGGATTTCCACTTGCTACGATTTTGACAAATCTTTCTTGCTTTATTCACTTTCATGACATTATTTATACATGCTCGTCGGTTTAGGGTAACCTTCACCTTGCCTCTACCTTACCTTACCTATTAATACTATGATAGTGGCAATCAAGTCCTTCCTGATGGTAAGCAGGTATTACTTTTGGTCCAATTTCAAAATAGTTATTTCGTGTTGACGTTTTTTCATTTGTGCCGAATGACAGTAAATCCATGAATCCATGAAGCGCTCAAAGCCTAACGGCGCCTGTGAGTCGAAAACGATAACGCAGGTTAAGCAAAGATGGCACATGTCAGCTTTGGATGGGTGACCGCCTGATGTTTGAGAGGTTAATGTAAATGAGCGCTTCCGTGCTTTGGAAGGCACGCTAAGCAGTTGATCCCGGCTGCTGTCTATGACAGTAGTCGTTAAGCCGAGTTAGAGATGCCTTCGGGCGGGTTGAGAACTTCTAACAGTCGAGTTGCCCACTCACTTGACAAAGGGGGGACAACTGTCACTCGCGTCCGCAGGAGCTACCTACCACAACCCTGCACCCTGCACGTGTCCACTGGGTGGTATTAAAGAGTGACAAACTTTAAAGGCCAAAATAATAAATAAATAATGTATGCCATACGATTAAATAAAAACAGTAGTATTATAGTGTTACTTAACGTTGCGCAATATTTTGTCTCTGGGTGCATGCTTGTTGTGTTTGTAATTATAGCATATCAACAGACAGAGATACATGATCTGATTCACCCTCTTTCGTGATTGTGACGTCAGTTTCTAGCATACAGCGGGAAATTTGCAGCCAGCTTGCAACGACTCGTTAGCTCAGTTGGTAGAGCGCCGATATCTTACCTTTTCAATTTAATTCGTCGGAGGTCGGAGGTTCAAACCCTTCACGAGTCAGAACTTTTTGTATTTTTAGTTTTTGCGTGCGGCAATCCTACTTAATCCTGTAATCCTCATGGGTGGTAATAAAGTAAGCCGTAGACCGCATATATTTATTTGTCGCCCTTGCCCTCGTCTGAAACCGTCCTCGTTTTACCGCACTAGGTGATTAATTAACGTTTCACTATTTTGTGCTCCCCTCAATTTTAATACTAATTTTCTAGACTATATTAACATTGTTTTTCTGCACTTAGTTATCTACGTTACGTTTTAATACCAAAGTAATAAAACAAAACCGTTTAACTGAGTCGGCCCCTGTGATAGTTGCGTACGAAAGAGATGACAACATTACATTAATTTGAGCTTTAATGTCATACAAATACAACAGTGTCACGCAGGTTCTGCACAAACCACACACAAACCGATTCAGTTAAGTGCTTAAGGCTTATAATACCTGGTTCCTCATGGGTTAAAACGTCTCATTGGCATAGGTCGCGTTCGGATTTCTCTCTTTATTTCCACTCCACACCCAACTGTCAGCAAAATGTATATACGCAAATTTTACAAAATTGTACTACGTTTTTTAACCTGCCAACCTCAGACTGATCTAAAATGTGTCCGAAAGCTTACTTTCGTTTCTTTGGCGCTTTCCTTGTTGTTTTTCAGTCTGCTACGGATACGAAATTGTAAATTGTATTGCAAAATACGTATAAATTATTCAATAAAAAGTCTATTTATATTATGTTGTGTCACAATAATGTAACTTGTCATTTATGTTACCTTACTTGAGGTTGTACAGTTCGTTTTTTTTCGAAAGAGTATTAATTTGTATTACGTCTTTATTTTTTTTAACTAGTATATAGGATCCTAAAACAAATAGTCTCTTCGTTAAGAACATAAACCTGTACCACTGGATATACACCAAATTTATATCTGAAGTTGGACCGCCCACAATCTGCCTGCTTTGCCCAAAGGTTGATTGGTAGAGATTGCTTACGGAATTAAGACCGTCTTTTGTATGATAAAATGTCATTTTGTGCAAAAAAGATTAAATAAACAAATAAATGTTGTCACCAGCCTGGACAAATCGGTTTGCTATACACACAAATTGAAAATACAATTCTTTGTAACGTAAAACCGCCATTGTATTTAAGCTACCGGATCCCTTACCTAAAAAACCGGCCAAGTGCGAGTCAACCCTCGCACACGAAGGGTTCCGTACCATTATCTAAAAAATTGGCAAAAAAATTGATGTTTTTACTTTAATTTTTATATTTGAGTTGATTGAATTAAAGGTAAATTGCGGTTTACGATTAATGTCGAATTCAAAAAAAAACTACTTGCTAGATCTCGTTCAAACCAATTTTCGGTGGAAGTTTGCATGGTAATGTACACCATATATTTTTTTTAGTTGATTCATTCTTGTATTTCAGAAGTTACAGAGGGGGGGATACACATTTTACCACTTTGGAAGTGTCTCTCGCGCAATCTATTCAGTTTAGAAAAAAAAATATTAATATTTTAATTGATATAAATTAAAAATTAAAATGAAACCTCAATATCATTTTTGAAGACCTATCCTTCTGATTCCACAACCAGAGCGTAAGCTGCGCACCTAGAAGAAGAAGAAGATAAAGAAATCTTTACTTCTGTTCCGTCGTTTACCTTGCTCCCAAAATAAGATGGCATCCAAACAAGACAACTAGACACTAGTTTCCGCTGCACTGCATTTTTAAAGGAACGCGGAAATATGGCGAGTTGTGGCTACACGCTGTCTCGGTTGTCACCGAGCGGTAGGTTTATTAGACCTGGCGTATTGGGATGAAATCGGTTTAACAGTATTTGGATATCTTAACTTAACTAACCTGAATTGTATTGTGACAAGTGGGTCTGTGAGCTTTAGTACTCCCGAGTCGGTCTTAAAAAAAAAAGAATTAAAAAAAAAAATTGAATGGAATTATTGAATCTGCTGACAAAGCTTCGACTGAGAAATGTGACCTATAGAGGAGAACAGCTGGACATCCGGACATAAGAAAGTTTCTTGTCGAAGCTGAAGCGGTGAATTTCGGTCGCTTTGTTCGCTCGTTCAAAAAATACCAAACCGTTACTTCAGTTCGATCGTTTATAGCTGTCTTCCCAAATAAGATGGAGCCCAAACAAGATTGCACTAGTTTCCGCTGTACTGCGCTGCATTTTTGAATGAAGGAAATATGGCGAGTTGTGGCTACACGCTGTCTTGCTTGTAACCGAGCGGTGGGTTTATTAGGCCTGACGTTTTGTGATGAAATCGGTTTAACAGTATTTGTATAACGATTCAAGTTTAGCGAGTATCGTGATTAGACAGCTCTCTTGTGGTGAGAACAGATCCGAAACATCAGGTTTGTAAATTTCGCTTGGAAGAATATATACGTATTAAATATAATTTATGTATATATTTATTTTTGTATGTACCGACGTATTTATTATATTTATATAGGTACATGTATTTGTGTAAAGTTATGTTGTGTAGGAGTACCGTATTTTATTTATTTTTATTTGTTACTTGCACTGCCCACAATCTTTCTCGCTTTGCCTTAACGTCTGACTGGTAGAGAATGCCATACGGCATTAAGTCCGGCTTTTGTGTGATAAGTTTCTCATTTGTGCAATTAAGTTTAAATAAATAAATAAACAGACATAACATTAAGCCCAAGGAGTACCCGCAACCGACGAGCCTGTGTGAGGAGATGTATGGATGTGATCGAAGCGAAAGAAGTATGTAAGGACCGTAGTATTTGGCGTTCCTTAGTCTCTGCTTACCCCAATGGGATACGGGAGTGAGTATATGTATGTATGTATGTACGTATAACATTAAGCAGTTTTATTCAACTTAACGTGTATTGTATGATTATTTTTGCTGTGATTGTGTTTATAAATTAAATGTGGCCAAGTCATATATGAATACGTAGATATGCGTAGAACTCTTTTTTTTATTGTTTTTAAATTTCTAAAAACTGAATCTGTAAACACTGTATAAATCCAAGCTCTTGGCATCCAGATATACGTAAGAATCAGAGAATTTCGTTGGCTTCGCTCTTTCAACTAACTTTACCAGGTCAGTTTGTTGTTTAAAGTATTTTAAATTTATTTTCTAGATATTTTTTTATAGTATGTCAGCTATGTACATTTGTCGCGCGCAAAGCCGACGTATACGCATAATAATTGAATGGTAATTGAATTCCAAACCAATACGGTAAGTCAAAAAAACCATCAACTTGTGTACACCGCATTTTATCCACGCGACCGACTCACTGTGTGGCGGTGAAATGTTGGAAAACGACGGTTTAGGATTTTTTTTAAGATATTATTTATTGCAGTTGCAGCTTGGACCAAAAATCTTTCGTATATCGGGATGTCCCGCTGTCCCGCTGTCTGGCTGGTCTCCTCTGCAAGTCGTATTACTAAACCTTGTGAAGTTTTGGGAGCAAGTTCGATAACTATATAGAAGTTTTTCAGATAGTATTTAGAAATTACCGTGAAACTTTGCCCGCTTTTTTCGGAAAAACACGAATTTCTCATATTTTTTATGTGGTAGGTTTTTTTGCTTAACGAATCCTTCGTAGTCAAAAGCATGTGTACATGAGGAGAGATATTTTTTTAATCAACACCTATTCCAAATTTTTATCGATTTTGATTGCGGTTAAAGTTGTCTGGACCTTTGCGCAAGTATAGCTCTTATGATGTTGAGACAAGACTCAGTTCAATATTTTGGGCAAACATAGCGTTCCATTGTAACATCTCTGCATGGATTAACTACGAAACGTTTTACACAGTACAGATGGGCAATGTTACCTAGGTATTTTCCACTTTGCCATACAAATCTATACACCTCACATTCCACAATTTGCTGCAAGCTCCTGGCTGAAGTAAAAGACATGTATGGCTGCCGTGGATGCCAGGGATTGGCTATCAAACCTAGATATTAAGCTATAAGTATATACATATATTTAGTATGCATTTTTATGTATAAAAATAGGTCCAGTTTTAAGTACAATATAAATAAGAGACCTCAGAGATTATGTAGATATAATTTTGACATTTTATTACCACAATCGACGTTTATGAATTTTAAGAATGGATTAGAATATAATGGTATAAAAATGTATAATTTCTTAAATGAGGACATACGACAATGTAGTAATGTAAATGAGTTCTCAATAAAATTAAAGTCGTACTTGATTGCACGACCATTTTATAATTTGCATGAATATTTTGATAGATTGTATGAATAAATAACAGTAGCAGTAATTTCAAGTTACATTAAGATTTGCATGCCAAATTGTGGCAGAGCATACCCGCATGTAATCCCTACTGACACCATAAAGCTCATGATGCGATTGCGTGATAGAGCGGCAGCGGACTATCATAAAACTGGGTCGGCTAGTAAGAAGGAATATTATAAGGATATGAAGTCCACTGTCGCTAAAGCTCTGTATCATGAGAAAGTAGCCTATTTTAAACAAAATATTAACGATAAAATAAATGATCCTAAACTATTATGGAAAAATCTAAAAACTACCTTGCTACCCAAAAATGACACAGAGCTACCCGCCAGTCTCAATGACCCGGATTTGATAAATAAACATTTTCTAAGCTTGCCCATCACGTCCCACGCTTCTATATCTCAGCTAACCTATTTTGAATTCCATCGGTATAGCCAATCGGTATTTCAGTTAGAGCCAATCAAGACAGATGTCATTATTAAGATTATGCGAGGACTTAAATCAAACGCAGAAGGCTGTGACAGCATAAATCTGAATATGTTAATAATGACTTTGCCTCATACGCTTGATATAATCACTGACCTAATAAATACGTCCATTTTAACATCCACTTTTCCTGATATCTGGAAGGTGGCAATTGTACGTCCTCTCCCGAAGGTAGCAAATCCCTCACAGCTTAAAGACCTTAGGCCAATCAGTATTCTTCCATGCCTGTCAAAGGTGGTGGAAAAAGCAGTGTGCATGCAAGTGACAGAGTATCTGGAGAGAAACAATATTTTACCGGACGTTCAGTCGGGTTTCAGGAAGGGTCGAGGCACCGTCACCGCTTTGCTTGATGTCACAGATAACCTACTTTATGCTCAGGACCAAGGAATGTGTACCTTGTTGGTACTCCTAGATTTTTCCAGGGCGTTTGACTGCATAGACATCAAATTATTGCTTTCCAAGTTGAACTACTATGGTTTTGACAGTAGGGCGGTAAAGTGGTTCAACAGTTACCTTACAGATAGGCACCAATTTGTCAAAATGAGTCTGCATGACGGGTCATCTAGTGTCTCAGACAAAATGGTGCTCACTCGAGGTGTGCCCCAGGGCTCCATGCTTGGTCCAATCTTATTTATTTTATACTGTGCAGACATAGGGTTGCATATATCAAATTCCAAGTTCCATATATACGCTGATGATATACAAGTGTATATCTCATTCAGGCAGGCTGAAGTTGACAGTGCAATAGGGAAACTTAATAAGGATCTCGCTAGTATAGCAGCCTGGGCTACAAGTAATGGTTTATTATTGAACCCGTCTAAAACTAAATACCTTATCTTTGGCAGCAACCAACAGTTGACTAGGCTTAGTCCTTCAGTGAGTGTTATAATGATGGGTGAACCTATTGAACGGGTCAGTGAGGCGCGTAACCTTGGCCTTTTAATGGATGATCAATTACGATATGAGAAACACATTCTAAATTCAGTGAGAGGCTGTTTTTACAAACTAAAGGTTCTGTACAAAATTAGGCCCTTTTTAAATGAAACATTGCGAATCCACATAGTAGAAGCACTCATAATGTCAAAATTAAACTACATGGATACAGTATATGGTCCACGTTTACTCTCGAAAACCAAACAATTAGTCCAAAGAGTCCAAAACGCCTGTGCCCGTTTCTGTTTCAACATCCCGTTGAGGGCTCATGTCACTCCGTTTATGAATAAATGCAACATGTTGAAGATGCTACATAGGCGCAAGCTTCACCTGGCATGTCTTCTTTTCGGTGTAGTAAACTACCAGGCCCCAAAATATCTCTTCGAGAAATTATTATTTCGCACGACAGCACGTGGAGCACGACAGTGTGGGTTGCAACTGCTAACACATCGACATGCTTCAGCTGCTTTTCGTGGAAGTTTTAGATATGCCGCAACCAAGTGTTGGAATAATCTGCCTCCGCCGATCAGGGACCTTAAAAGTAGACATAGTTTTAAGATTAATGTTAAGAAGCATTTGTTTGAACATCAAAAAAGCCAAGGAAATTTGAAACATGATACCAGCTGTTTCTAGCTAAGTATGCGTATGTACCTGCTGTTTATGTCCCTGTGGCATCCTGCTGAGCGTTGGTCTGGGTGGCTTCATTTGTTCCTCTATAGTAGTAGTAGTTCCTCTTTCTTCTTTCTTTTTTAACGCATGTACACCATATTTGTGACTCACTGACGTGACTATGTATCTTTCCATATATTGGTATAACACACACATCGCAATAAGTTAAAGTGTTAAATGTGTATTTATTGTATAATAGTTTCTTTTCTGTTTTTTTTCTTTTGGCCGTGACCTAATTACTTTTCGTGTAAATTCATATATATTACGTCATGTGTCACTGTCACTTAGCTTAAGATAATCATAGATAGTTTAATTTTTTATTTTATTTTTTATGTTCGAGCGACCCTGATTCGCGTTTTTTAAGCCATGAGGCGTTTTTCTTGCTCGTATGTGTACGTTTCGTCACTGTGCCGTGACATCACCAAATGGTCGCAACGGAAGACCAGCGCTGGCTCCGCCAGCATTACGCTGAGTTGCGACCATTTCGTGGCAAATTACGTTTTTCTTTGTTAATTGTCAATGTATGTAAATTGCCTTGTGTTTGTCACGAATAAATGTATCTTTCTTTCTTTCTTTCTTTCTTTCTGACATGTATAATTGTTTAACACCTGCGTATGTTCTTGCAAATAAATGAATTGAATTGAAGTAAATGTACATAATACATAATGTTAACCTCTGTAAATTTAATTCTTTTCTGAATAAAGCCATACGATAATAATAATATGACTCAAAGTAAAGTCATAAATGTAATCTAGTTTCTACAAAAGTAAGGTTGCCATAAATATGATGTGCTTTCGTTCATTACCAGATTTGTTTAAAATTAGCTTTTTGGGCCAAGTTTTGCCTGGTGGCAAAGTAGGCATGTTTCTCGGTACCCATTTTTTTTTACTAACTCGCTAGTTTATATTATTGATAATGTGTCACATTTAGAAGAGAAAGAACTCCAGGAATTATTCTTTCACAGAATTACTACGATTTCGATCCTTATACTGTATTTTCGAAGAAGCAAAGAAAGAGTAGGTGTAGGTGAGAGAGAAAGACTAAAGGCCAATTTTCCCCATGATCCAAGTAATGGAAATATTAATATCGTATCACACTTCAGATAATTATGATTATTTACAGTTTGGCCTTAAGGTTGACTGGTAAAGGATGCTTTTTGGCATTATGTTCGCCTTTTGTATTTATAACTTGTTAGGTACTATGGAATAAAATTTAAATAAATAAATAACACTGTCGTACTCATCATCCTCCTAGCGTTATTCCCGTTTGTGCCCCTAAAGAAGCCCGGAGTCCGCTTTGACACCTAATCCCAAGATTTGGCATAGGCACTACTTTTACAAAAGCGACTGCCATCTGACCTTCCAACCCAGAGGAAAAACTAGACCTAATGGGATTAGACCGGTTTCCTCGCGATGATTTCCTTCACCAAAAAGCTAACAGTAAATATTCCGTACATAAGTTCCAAAAAACTCATTGGTACGAGCCAGGATTCGAACCGACGACCGCCGAACACGACCGACAACGATATAACACTGTCGTACTAAATCATAGAAATTGTGGCACAGACAAAATAATATATTTAGATGACAGCAATAAAAAAACATTACCGTCGTGTAAAAAGGCAGTCATTTCACGTGACTCCTTATTTTGCTCTGCACCGCGACAGTTCTAAAGCGACGGAACCCGCAAGCTGCCAGCCGCGGACAGCCGATACACCCGCCACTACCTATAGGGTCAATTCGAGGCAATCATGACGCATTTCAATTAGAGATGCGCGTAATATTCAGTAATTATTCGGTATTCGGCATATTTCTCAGTAATCGTTATACTGCCGAACATTTATGGAGAGAGTTTTTTCATAGTATTCACTAGACTGAATAGTCATTCCCCTGTCTAATTGTTATTCAAAAACAGATTCCTATTGGTTCTATATAACTAACTGTACTGTATTTTTTTTTTTAACTAATAGGATTTTTTCCACTCTGTTTTGGAACGGTTGATGAAGGCTTACGTTGAACCGAATAATTCGGCTGAATATTCATTACGGCAAAAGCTGAACCAAATAATTAAGCCGAATATTCGGTTCGCCAAAATCTGAACAGAACATTAGGACCATGATGGTCCTTCTGTTCAGATTTTGCCGAACCCGACCATCCATATTCAACACATCTCTAATTTCTGTTAAATTTAAATGTGTTTGTGTCCCGGTTCTACGTATGCAGAGCTAATATGATTATGATTATTATTGTTATTGACGCCGAATACTTCTTGAGCTTGTATTATTTATCAAGATACAAATTAACAATAATTGTAAGATAGCGGAAAAAACACGACAGTTCGGCAAAGACAAGACTATTTAGTGTTGGGCAGAGTGTCAGCACAGATTATATAATATTAACAACTATAGGTAGGTACATATCTGACAATATTACATGAATGTTCCTTTTTTTGTTTTGACGCACAGAGACTTTATACATCTGAGATATTAAATCAATATAATCAATATACACTTCTTGTCAGTTCTGATACAGACCTAAATAAAAATGATAAAAACCCATTAGTACGAGCCAGTGTTCGAACTTACGACCTCCTGATTGAAATACTTTGCTACAGTGGCGCTTTAAATTGAAATGTGAAATGCAGGTCTCCAATTTGTCCCACAGTAGACAAAACAACAAGTTTGGACAGGACGCCACAACTGTCGCAGTTTTGACACGTTTTAGAGTACACTTTAAAAGTAAATACACTTTTATCCAAACACGAATTTGGTTTAACCACGTCAGTGACATTTGTAAGCGTGTAATCCGCCCGATTGCAAGCTGTTACCGTTGCCGATGGACGCTCGTAACTCCAGGGGTTTCACATTTTGCCGACTCTTTCGATAATTGTACACACCTTTTCATTATTTTTAGGGTTCCATACTCAAATGCTCTACCACTACCACTACCATGCTCGTCTGTCACCAGGCTGTGTCTCGTGAACCATGATAGTTAGACAGTTGAAATTTTCACAGATTATGTATTTCTGTAGCTGCTATACAACAAATACTAAAAAACAGATTAAAATAAATATTTAAGGGGGCTGCCATACAACTAAGGTCAGGTATATTATATGTATGTATGTATGCAGTACAAAAAAAGGGAAAAATTTGACATTGTTGGCATTAGACTGGTCTCACGATACCGACGTTTTCGAAATGGCCTTTGTACAACATGTCAGATTTGGTTTAAAAAAAAGCAGACAAATCTGACTCGTAAAGGATTCGAACTTTCGAGTTCCGAAAGAAATGATCCTTAATACACGAAATTGACAATGCCGACGCTCTACCACTGAGCTAACGAGTCGATGCAAGTAGTACTCAGTTCGGAAACCGAACGCGGTCGTATTGAAGAAAAAATCTTACATTATTTCTATTTCCATATCGATTGTGTAGGTCTTAGGTAGCAGTATATTTTACTATGAAACATGATCATGGTCTACAACAGGCTATATTACTACGAGATACTTATTTTCCCGAACGAATTGATGGAAGATCGTTCGAGGGCTAATATGGCTTTTAGACAAGAATTATACCCTCTACTTTTCACTTCGATTGCGAGAAAATAAAGGGGAATAATAAAACGATCGAATAAAAAAAAAACTAAGCGCCTGATGATGACATACTGATTTAATAACTTGAGCGGTATGAAGTTGAGTAAGCGACAGATTAACTTAACTAACGACGAATATTGATTAATAATAAAATCCAGAACGAGCTTACAAAAAGTGGGTTGTGATTAATCCATTTGAGATATTAAAATTCTATCCGTGCGACTAAATTACTAACTGTGCGACTAGAAATACAGAGAAGGTAACTTTAATATTAAGATGAGGTCTTATGTTTTTTTTTATTTTGATACGGTCTTTTAATGAAAACTACAGACTGTTTAATGCGCGTGAATTCGAATGGCGGCTGGGCGACGACTCGATGCAGTCAGGTGAATTGGGCTGCGGACCAAAAACTGATAACAGGGGTTTAACTAGATTAGGGCAGCCAGAAAAAGGGGTCTCGGAGGGCGACGCAGTAAAAAACTAACAACCGTAACAATTGTATTATGAGTAGGTAAGGTTATGGTTCACTTGTGTCCCTCAGAGCGGAAATAGGCACCCCGCGAAGCGGGGTGACGTCGACACGCTGGCGGCTAGGTTAGGTTTAGGTTAGGATAAAATAATTGACATAGATAACTGTGTATGCCAGCTATTTTAATTTTAAATAATAATCCTTGTAATAATTTGTATGTCAATTAAAAATATTTGAAACAATAGATCACAAAGCGTTATCCATGACATAATTCAACTATTTAATGAACATCCGAGAAGTGAAAATATACGATTTAAAATTACTTGTAATGAACATTCCACGAACAGAATTGTCGACGAAATGAGAATACATGAACGTTGACTTTGAAGTGAAATTCGACAAAATGAGTGTCGACAATTTGATGATAAACCAGAATAGTGTTTTTTCAAATAGCTATTTGGTAGGATTTTTTTTTATTAAATGTGAGCTCATAATACTCTGTCTATTATAGTATTTCTCAAACTGGTTTTTGTATTCGAAACACTTAATTTAAGATAAAATGCCGCTCAGTATACAATTTTAAGTAACTTAAATTAATGTTTGTAATTTGCTGTTCTGTTGATTTCTCGTCACTCGCAGCGCAGTCAGTTGCTCACTTACTAATACTATAACCTAAATTAATTATTTTTGACACTTAAAACTTTAATTCACTCGTTTAAATACTACCCGAAAATAAAACATTCATAAATAATAATAGCACGTAAATAGTCATTTTTGTTTCACGTTTAACGCATGGTATCGGGGGTGTCTTTGGATAGCTTGTTCAAATAACCAGTTTTTAAAAACCATTTTTCAACTCAGTAATGCGTTTGCGTGACATTGAACTTTAAAGCCTTAATTTTTTTAAATAAAAATATGTAGGTACGAATATGACCACTATCTCACTTCTAACTTTGAACCTAGGACATCACTGAGGACAAATGCATGTGAGTACTAGCAAAAATACAAAAAAGTTTGACTCGTGAAGGATTCGAACCTCCGACCTCCGAGCTTAATCTAGGGGAGTTTGAAATTGGCGCTCTACCACTGAGCTAACGAGTCGATGCAAGTTGGCTGCAAATTTCGCGCTGTATGCCAGAAAACTACGTCACAATCACGTCGAAGGAGGGTATGAATCATATCATGTATCTCTGTCTGTAGATATCCTAGAGTAAAATACAAAACACAGCATGCACACAGAGATAAAATATTGCACAACGTTAAGTAACACTTTGATTGATCATGTTCGTACGTCATATATTATAATATTTATTACTTACAGCCGCCTATAGTACAACTAAAATATGACGATGAAAATATAAATATAACAGCTCACTTGATTTTAAAAAAGGTAGCCTAAATTGCTTTAAGTTTTTCTTTATCAAAGAAGCCCATACTTCGCTTGGCAACCACAGTTGCCACCATCACTTTAGGGGTGCGCGAAATTGGCAACTGTGTAACCACAAGCAGGTGAGTGGATAAATAAATAAGTACTATTTATCTATTTATTTTATTTATTTATATAGGAAGATCATCAGCTAAAATACAGTATCTTAAAACAGTAGTGACAGTGAGCTGCCGAAAAATTGCCGAGACAAGAGTCGTCACTGAAGGAACACTTGCGCTGAATAGGTCCAGGTCGTCGAACCTCTGAAACACATAATTTAAGCCGTTGCTAGCTCTGATCATAAAACTGTTTTGCCTATTGCTAGTAGATACCTACTAGTGATGGTCGTAGTGGTGGTGATGGAAGTGGTGATTAGTGGTGATGATAGTGGCACGGATAGTGGCGGCTTACGCCGAGGTCTACTGGGTAAACGGATGTTCAATTTACCAAGTAAGATGTCGACTGAATTAGATGTAACTTTAAGTATATAGGTTATATCAGCTATATTACGACGATGGAATCTCATTAAAAACTTCCTGCATTTCAGATCCCAATACTGAGTCGTACTGAATGCCTAAATTGAAGCATTCTCTACTTTAAAAACTTCTCCTGGAATTTTTCCAAACTCGTTACATAACATTTGTAATGAGGATTCCAGACCTAAGATGCATATTCCAAGGTACTTACTCTAACAAGGGCACAATATAGAATCTTAAATGTTTTAGCTTGTTTAAAATCCTTGGAGAAACGAAACAGGAAACCTAGTGATTTAGATGCTCTACATAATTATGACATTGTTAAAATGAAGTTTAGGATCATGTAAGATGCCCAAGTCCCGTACAGCAGTCTCGCGTTACAAAGATTGAACCCTGAGTTGATAATCGAACGAGAGTACATTCATTTTACGAGTAAAAGTAACTACCAATTAACGTTTAGAGGGATTAAGGTCCAGGTGATTGAGTGAGCAGTAATCATCCAGTCTGGATATGTCACTTAAAAGTGCATCTGCTTCACGCTGCGATGACACAGAAGCAAAAATCTTCAAGTCATCTGCGAAGCAAAGCAGCTTTGACGTGTAAAAACAACTAGCAATATCATTGACGTAAATAACAAAGAGCAACGGGCCAAGCAACGAACCTTGCGGCACGCCGCTAGGGACTCTAACCCAGCTAGAGATGTAATAGCTCACGACAACAGCCTGAGTACGATTGAAAATGTAGAACGAGAACCACCTGAGCAAATTGCCTCTATTACCGATGCACTCCAGTTTGTATTTAAAAGACGCTTGGTGATTTATGCGATTAAATTGGCATTTGCACTACCTATTTTATACCGATTAGAGTAAAGCTACTGTAATCCGTGTAAATGACGTCAACTTGGCGACCGTTATCCATAGATGATGTTAAAAAGTCATTGATAAGAACCAAGTTTGTAATATGTAGTTGATCGAGCGGGCAGAAAGCCGTGTTTGGATTCATCTAGAGCATGGCAAACAGCTGCATAAAGTCATAAACCTGAGTGTAAATATTTTTTTGAACATATGAAATTATACATAATTTGGAAATCGCTCTATAGTTAGTTGCCTCAATTTTCGACCCTTTCTTGTGAACAGGTGTGATAAAAGCTGATTTCCACAGCGCACTTTACACTCGCACAGCGATTTTTTGGCATTGGTAAGGTTTTAGTTTAGCACAGCCAGTTACAAATACAGCTGGCAAGGCCCGGGCGCTCAGATTTTGCAGGGTCGAGTTAAGCACCATGCTACATACAACCAATCTAGTATCTGATATATCAGGATGCGGGTGGCACAGGACCGGTCATTGTGGCATTCTTTGGGGGCCTATGTCCAGCAGTGGACGTAAGCCGACCAGAAGATATTATGATGATGATGATGATGATGTTAGACAAGTCTCACGAAAGTCTAATATAACCGACGAAGTCGTTATTCAAAGAGGCTGTCCCGTCATTTACCAGCAAATGCATTATGAGATTCCGAATTTATTAGCGGGATTTGGTTGCAAATAAATTCTGCAACAATCGGCCTTTATTCACCAAGCTGAAGCTATTATAATAGACACAGCCACTTGAAAGCTTTTCCAAGTCTCTTAAAATAACTCAAATCTAACACTGCATAATATAATTTTAATCGGGATGAGTGGGTTGTGGTACTCAAAAGGGTTTCGACCCGTCTAGACTAGTTACGTAAAACAGTATAATATACTGTTTTATATCGTTGCATAAAAATACCAAACTTTTTTTTCCCTAGGGTTGATTAGTGGAAAATGTCATATGGCATCAAGTTCCCCTTTTGTACGTTAAGTTTTTAATGAAAATCCATTTATTGTGACTCATTATTTTGATTAAGGCGGGCGTGATTACGACTGCGTCTTACACATTAAAATCAGCTTGCGATGCAAAAAGTAAGTGTTACATTGACCCACATATAAAATTAAACGTGTTCAGATAATAATTTCATAGCATCTTTGCCATTTACGATGTTTCTATACCAATTGTATGTAACGGAACTAATTGTGTTTCATATTGTTGTGCAATAGTTACGTCAGTTGTGCAATCTTATTGCAAAATCTCAACAACTGATTCTTACTATAATATACAAAACTGGTGAAGACTACCGTTCGTTTACAATGTTATTACACTGGAGGTCTATTCTTGACCATCGCTTCCAATTCAACATGTTTCTTTCAAACTAATTAATCGGTGGGGCTACCGCGAAGTGAAAACGAACTTCGTTCGAGTGTCTCCCTCTCTGTCGCTCGAACTAGCAAGTGCAACAGAGAGGGAGATACATCAATGAAATTCGTTTTCGTTTCGCGGTAGGGCCTCAGAACTAGCGAATCAGACGCGAAAGCGATGAGTCGAAAGGAGTTGGACAATAGGCGCCACACAAATTGCTATCAAGTTAAATGCATAAATTTCGCCTCACTTTTTCCGTCTGAGATAAAGACGGGTGCAGTCGAATTCAAAAACACGACTTATAAAAGTCAGATCAGATATTTATGAACCTTTGGGAATATAAATTTCACCGTTCACTACAGTCAATCCATGAAAATAGTATAAACAACGACAGCCAATATATATCTTAAAATCACCTATAAAAACCGTATAAAATAATTTATCTTGATATTGAATTATTTCCAAAAAAAAACGTATTTTTCTCAGGCTAATAAATAAAACCATTAGAGTCGATACAAATTAAACCACATGACCTCTGATTCATCCCCCCGTTCAAGGTGACTACGTCATTTGCCGGCATATAGCGGGAAATTTGCAGCCATATCGCATCGACTCGTTAGCTCAGCTGGCAGAGCGCCGGTATACGAGTATATACTTGCATTTTATACAATCGGAGGTCGGAGGTTCAAGCCCTTCACGAGTCAAAACTTTTGTATTTTTTTTACTTACTTCAAAAAAGGAGGTTCTCAATTCATCGGATTTTCTATTTTTTATGTACAACTCAAAAACGCCTGGACCGATTTGGAAGATTCTTTTTTTTTGGTTAAATCACCATAATTGTGGGTTACATCTTTGTAAATTAAATAAAAATTTGTTCGTGAAATTATTGAAAAATCACTACATAGTATAAAACAAAGTCGCTTCCCGCTGTCTGTCCCTATGTATGCTTCTCTGCTCTCTATTCCCTCCGGGAGGCCCATAAGGCCCTCGGAGAGGCCCGTCCCCAAATATATCTGTTACTGGCCGCTATCGCAGGCCAACACAGGATCCAAAATAAAAAAAAATAAAAGACCGGGTTGCACTCCGGGAGTGCCGGCAGAAGTGAAAACTCAATAACATTGTAACAGTTTTTCGATCAGGTCACGTGACATCTTACGGTGTCACCCTAAAAATGAATTTGACGCAAATGTATAAACAATTATCAATTATTTAGGCGGACGGGCCGCGGGCGCGTTGGGTGCGACGGGGGCCGCCGGCTCGGCGCGCCGACGGGGCGGCGGCAAACACAATACCAATTTGTTTTTGCCATTGCCAAATATTTTTCAAAGCTTTATCTCTTTAGGAATAACGTCTAAATTCGAACTATTCGAATTTGCACAGCAGACGGCGGTGGCGACCAAAATATCAATTTGTTTTTGCCGTTGTTAAATATTTTTCTAAGCTTTATCTCTTTTGGGTTTAACGCCCAAATTCGAAGTATTTGAATTTTCTCAATAGCAAAACGGTGAAGGACGCGTTGGTATTATTACAAATTTATTTGCAGAATATGCTATTGCAAAAAGTGTTTAACGGCTTTATACTCTTACGAATAGCGTTCAGTTTTGAATGAAGTTGAATCGGCTAGCAGCAAAAAGTGACCTCCTTCACATCTGACGTCACAAAACTCTGTCGCGTATTTAACAATTTTTCCCCATCCCAAAAAGTGCTCAGCGCCGCTAAAGAAGTTTTCACTTCAAAAAAAAAAGTCTCCTTTCTGACTCGCACCGTGCAAATGCGAAAGAGGAGGGTAGATCTTTCTCGATTCGCGCCGCGGCGCGGCGTCAGTTGTTCTAGCCCCGCTGATCTTTAAAACTACGCAACGGAGTTTGATGCGATTTTTTTTAATAGATAGTGTTCAGCGCGGTGGTTGCGTTGAGCGGGTTCTGGGCTTGGATAGCCTCGGGGCAGCCACGTAAGGGCGTGGGTGGCCCGAACTTTGAATGCGACGGCACGCGAATGCGGACCGCGACGCACCTGCAACAGCTGGAGAGTGTGAGAGTTAGACTTTTCTATGTCCGTCACGCTCTCACGTAGAGTGGAATCCGCAGGAGCAATTTCTTTTCTTCAAGGGGTTGATGGTGAGCGGGATGGCTAGATGTTTTCGGCTTGAAGTTCAGGCGATTTATGATGGAATGATTAATCGAGCCTCTCTTTTATATTTATAGCCATTCCACTTACCATAAAGTGATCAACCTTTATTTTCCATTATGACGTAATTAATTACAATATTTTTATGATCGATTTAGTGCTTGCATTTTGACACTTATTAAATCTAATTATTTTGAAATGCTGTGTTGCATTTTTATAATGCAGAATTACATGTGGATTAATAAAATATTTGTTATATGTATATAATTCAATTCAATTTTGAGAAATGCTTACATACATTTCTAAGTTTTATGCTAATGTGAACAATTCAGGTCTTTATGTTATTAGGTACTGAAACTAATAGCGGTCTTATGTATAGTCACCAACATCAATATCTGCCGTAACAAAGCCGGCAAAAATATCTGACACGTCCTTATGGCATTAGACATAGAGTCGTGTCAGATATTTATGTGTGCTATGTTGATAGTCGTATATAGTTAAACAAAATTACGGTGCAATAATATCTATTGTCTAAGTTTTTATTTAAGTATGAATGAGTTTACATATGTAAAATAAAAATAAATAAATATAAGAGGACAATCTTACACAAATCGACCTAGTCCCATAGTAAGCTCAGTAAGGCTTGTGTTATGGGTACTAGACGACGATATATATAATAGATATAAATACTTAAATACATAGAAAACATCCATGACTCAGAAACAAATATTCATGCTCATCACACAAATATTTGCCCTTACCGGGATTCGAACCCAGGACCTTCAGCTTCGTAGGCAGCGTCACTACCCACTAGACTAACCGGTCGTCAATAAGTAAGTTTTGTGTTCTAATAAGAATTTGGATATGAAACGAATGGTCATTTATTTATTTTATTTATCGTATAATACTTCAAATATGTACAGTTTTCAAGTACGCTACCGCGTCTTCGGTTAAAGTTTTAAAATCCTCCACTTGCCCGTTGTATTTGGTTAAAGGGCAGTCAAATACCGTGTGGTGTACAATCTGCTCAGGAACTCCACACTGGCGGCATACTGGTGAATCGCAACAGTTCCATTTGTTCCATAAATAAGCACAGTTCCCAACTCCAATCCTTATTCGATTCAACATGCACTAAACGAATGATTTATAATAGAGAAATGTCTATCACACATTTCTAACTTAAAATTAAGGTAGGAGCAGTGCCTTTAAATCAGAATTACTAAGAGATTGACTTTTAGGGTTAATACAAGGAACAACGTTCATATTTAGGTGTTCGAGCCTTTAGGCTTGACCCACTGTGAGATAACCCTTCAGAACATCAGCGCCATCTAGTCGTTTGTAACGGAGTCAATGCAAGTCATTGCTGACTCTGTGGTTAGTGGTGGTCAGCGCCAAGGCAGGCGGCCATTTTATATTCAGTACGCTTTTGAATCTCAGCGTCGTCAGTCAAATTCAACTTCACAGGAACGAAGATATTCAAATGTAAGTAACTACACAATAATAATTAAAATTCAATGTTCTTTTCTTACATGGGTGTCCCTAGTTTGATACGGAAAACACTCGTGTAAGTTGGTGCAAAACACGTTGCCCAAGCACACGTGTACTTCGTAGATCACGCTACGAAGTGCTTATGCTTTGAAGCAATTGTCTTCTCGCAATGAAGGACAAACTGTCGAGTCATGACAGAATCGCACCTACAAAGTTTTTGGATTTATTTCCATTGTCAGTCGTATCAACCCAGACGTCCGGTCGTATCGATCGAGACGTCCGGTAGTATCGATGAGACGCCAAGTCGAATCGATCGATGCGTCCGGTCGCCTCAATTGAGGCGTTGAGTCGCATCAATTAGTACGACGAATCACATCGATTCACTACTAAAGTCGAATCAAATAATGCTACTCTCATAGTGGCACTAGCAAAACACATCCTATATGATTGCTTTGCTGTTTTTTCAGACGATGGCGTCCACAAAGACAACCACCATGCAAGAGTTGTGTCACAGAGTCCCGCAAGTTCAAAAAGACTTCTTTAACCGAGTTGTCCAAATAGTGGAAGACAATTACCCCACGGGCTGGAACTTGTGGGAGGTTCAGGACTTATCCTACTCGGAACTGTTTGGGGACAAAATATCTGCCACGATGGAAGCGAAGCTACGATTTGCGCTCCCAACGTATGAACTAGCGATAGCATACTCTCCAGACGACCCTGCGCTATCCGAGAAGAAGTATCGATTAATTAAACGAAAACTTTTAGAATGGCCTTTGGGAAGAGCACTTTTATATGCGCCTCATAGCGTAATGGAAAGGATCCATTCAAAATCCTATGAAAGATTCATAAACACGGTTAAGCTGCTGAAACCACGGCTAACCTCGAGGGATGTGGCCTCCACGACCATAACTCAAAAGAGAAGCTCTGTGTCACCAGTGAGTTCCCGCAGTTGTAAAACACCACGCCGCGAACCATCTGTGTCAAGTGCAGCTTCAGTGGCAAACGAAGCGTCTGGTTCGCACATCCTCTTAGAAAAGATGATGGAACTTCTGTCCAAACAAACTCAAGCAATCGAAAATATTGCGACTCAGGTTTCGACTTTTGGATCCAAAAGTGACACAGCCACGGCAGAATTGGATGAATCCTTTGAATCGCTGCCAGACAGCACTGGACCCGATGATGAGTTTGGAGCTCCCGAATTCGACCTAGGACTTCCAGTGAACACTGCTGCATCAAGTGTTCTTCCCCCTGCCGAGTCTGAGGAAGCCGCACTAACTGCACAAATTGCGGAAGCCCAAAGGAAACTAGCCGCTCTTAAAACACCAAACTCTTCGGAAATCCCCGATTGTGATTTTTTACCACACACCACGGAAGCCGAAGCCAAGCTAGTCAAAGCTGATCCGAATCTGGTTGATCAGGGCCGAAAGTGTCAACGCCTAAACGAAGAGGGATGGAAGAACATCCGCTATGCTGAAGTTCAAAAAACATTCCATGCCACTCCAGTGTTCGCAGCACTTAAGGTCAACAATCACTTGGCAACAATAACGCCTAACTGGAGTTCTACATCACAACTCGAAAAAACAGATATGACCTTGGGCGCTATAACTTACGGATTGATGCTTCAAAGAAAAGCCTTTCGGGAAGCCTGTCAAAACATGGATGTCAAACTGCGCACAGAAATCCAAAAACATCTGCTCGCCCCCGATTGTGCCTTTAAGAAAATCTCAGATGGGCTGCTGCAATACACATGTGGAAGAAGGGCTGAAATTATCCAAGCTCGTCGGGAAACCTACAAACCCGCGAACAAAGTTTTGAGTGACATGCTACACGACATTCCACCATCCGATACTCACCTCTTCTCGGAAGAAAAACTGTCGGAAGTGGTTAAGGATCAGGGGGGGGCACATAAGTTCTTCCCGAGGAAAACCAGCCTTAACAATAAGACCGGGAGAAAAACTTCAGTGCAAAAAGGGCCTAAAGGTCATAAAGAATATGGCAACAAAAATAAAAAACAACCAACACGCAATTTTCGTGACTTTCGCTCAAAACAAGATGGCGGTACATCGGGTTTCAACAAGACCAAGACAACTCAAGCCGCTACAAAGAAATCCTAATTCTGAGGTATTTCAAGCTGGTCAACTTAAGTTAAGGTTAGACCTATGGGAATCGTTAGGAGCTCCAGAGACAATTCTGAATGTCTTGAGGGGATACCGGATCCCCTTTATTCAAAGACCTCCTAATATTATATTTGCAAATTGCAATACCAAATTATTTGAACCTAGAAATTCAGAATTTATGTATCAACAAATCGAGAACCTGCTAGATACGTATCAATGCAATCTCGGATAATACTTTTAATAGCGGTTACCTATCGCCAATTTTTCTAAGGCAAAAACCTAACGGTTCCCATAGGTTGATCTTTAACTTGCGTTCACTGAACTTCTACGTTTATCCCCCAAAATTTAGGCTCATAAGCTTAACGAAGGTTACTCAAACTATACAACAAGGGGACCATTTAGTAAAAATTGACATCTCGAATGCATACTATCATATTCCCATCCAGAATTCTCACAGGAGATATCTATCTCTGGCGTTTAATGGGAAAATATATAACATGAATTGCCTGCCGTTTGGTTTATCAAGCGCTCCGTCAATTTTTAGTAAAACGACTAATTGGGTGGCCTCACTATTACGCGAGAGAGGCATTAGAGTTGTTGTCTATTTAGATGATTTCTTGCTCATGCACCAGGAGGCTGATAAACTATCTGAACAGGCAATCTGGACCATGGACTTTCTCAAAGAACTAGGTTGGCAAATCAACTCAGATAAAACCGACCTCATACCAAAGTCGCGA
Organism: Epinotia ramella; assembly: GCA_947578815.1. Classification (NCBI taxonomy): domain Eukaryota; kingdom Metazoa; phylum Arthropoda; class Insecta; order Lepidoptera; family Tortricidae; genus Epinotia; species Epinotia ramella. Next base: position 16,089,811 of record OX388224.1, on the reverse strand, counting down.
ATCGAATATCTGGGTTTAATATGGGACACAAAAGAAAATAGGAAAATCTTACCTGCTTCAAAAATCCTTAATATTAAAAGCTCAATCCTTAACACGCTATCTAAGGGAAAATGGAGCTGGATGGATGCTAAGCAGTTACTGGGCAAATTGAATTTTGCGGCCAACGTAATACCTTTAGGCTTCCTTCATTGCAGGCGCATTCAGATCGCATCAAAGTCACTCCCGGACTTACAAAGATACAAGATTTTCCAATTACCAGGCCAAGTAAAAGAAGAACTATGCTGGTGGCTTCAAAATCTTTCAGAAACATCGGTCATTCAAATTGCTCCTGCCTCAATTTTTATAACTACCGATGCTTCGGACATAGGATGGGGTGCCGTGATAAACGACGAGAAGCTGTCAGGTCACTGGAATACCTCGCAAAATCATTGGCATTGCAATCAAAAGGAATTATGGACCTTATTCGAAGTTCTTCGAAGGAAATTAGAACTAGTTTCAGGCAAAACAGTCTTATTTCAAACCGACAACAGAACAGCAGCTGCCTACATAAAGAAGCAAGGCGGCACGAAGTCACAAAAACTTCTTCACATAGCATCAAAAATCCTGCACTTAGGACTGCAACACAAGATCACCATAATTCCCAAATATTTGCCGGGCAGATACAACGGGATTGCCGACAGCCTGTCGCGACGGAAAACCTTTCCGGAGTGGCACCTCGACCTGCCAACCCAGAAAACAATTTTTCAAAGCATGGGCACGCCAGAAATCGATCTTTTCGCAAGCAAATCATCTGCAGTTGTCCCGAGATACGTGAGCGAAGACCACAAGGACACATCGAGCGAGTACACGGATGCATTCAGCAGACCATGGAATTACAGAATAGCGTGGGTCTTTCCACCACCAGCGCTAATTCCACGAGTTCTCCAACATCTGAATGTTTCCAAGGGGCTTTACCTCCTAGTGACTCCGAAGTGGGAGAAGGCATTCTGGAGAGCCGAAGTCAAAAAGAGGGCAATCTCGCCTCCATTCAAGATTCAACATCTGAAAAATCACCTTGTCGATTTACGAACCAACCTACCGCCTCGGAACATTCAGAACTTGTTTTTGGAGGTATGGAAAGTTCGGGCTGGTCCGATGAGGTAACAAACTGGAACGAGTCAGAGCGGTCGCTATTACAGTCGGCCTGAAGACAATCTACGTTAAACACATACAGACCTGCTTGGAAAGCATGGCTTAGGTGGACATCAGACAATAACGTGTCTACTAAAACGCCAAATCCTGGCGATTTAGCTAGATACTTAATCTACCTTCACAACGTCAAGAAGTTGGCTCCTAAAACTATTCTTGTCCATAAATCAGCTGTGGCTACCTTCACAAAGCCCTGTAGCGGATCATCTCTTAGCGATCATCCACTGGTTAAGAAAACCATCAAGGCAATTTTATTAACGAGCCCTCCAAAATGCAGTTCCATCATATGGAACGTAGCGGACCTTGTAGAATGGATCTCAAAAAGGAATATTGATCACCCTAGTCTGTTCCAAATCTCACAACATGTGTCATCCTTATTACTCTTAGCTACAGGTCGTCGCGTTCATGACCTAACGTTGTTACACATAAACGCGGAACAGTGCCATATTACGCCGGATCAAATTGTCTTCTGGCCGTCCTTCGGCTCCAAGACATACAACGTTAAGTATCGACAGCCGGGTTGGTGTCTGTCAAAAAATGATGACACCATTTTTGACCTCTGCTACTGGATACCGGCACTGATACATAAATCAGAAGAACGTAGACAAGCAGACCCTACTTTGACAAGTTTATTTATCACAACTCGGAACAGAGTAAAAGCAGCATCTAGATCTGTTATAGCAGGTTGGCTGAGGCTGTTGCTTAAAGATGCAAAAATTAAAGGTTCCCCTGGCAGCTTCAGATCAGCTTTCGCTACAGACAACTGGATCAACAGAAACCTTGATATCGATGAGGTACTACGCAAAGGTAATTGGCGTAGCACTACAATATTCTTGAAACACTACTTCAAAGAAGTAGAGTCTAGAAATATTGCTTCATCACGGACAATCTCTGATGATTTTCAAACTATTTAAAAATGATCTCTGTCAACAAGACAGATCAAAGCAAATTGTGACATAAGGACTATAAGTATTATAACAGTTGATTATCAGGAGTACATTCTTTTATTTATCTTTTTCCTTCATGGCAAAATTATCATATTATGGATTTTATTCCACAAAGAGTCACAGTACGCACAGTCAGCGCCGGCAGATATTAAACATCTCACAGTGGGTCAAGCCTAAAGGCTCGAACACCTAAATAGAACCGTTTTTCCCCCGAAGGGTAAAAAACGTATATTTAGGTTTCAGCCGAAAGGCTTGACCCACCAATTAATCCCTTGCCGGCTTTCGCCTCGCCTCAATTCTTAAAGCGGTCCTGAATATAAAATGGCCGCCTGCCTTGGCGCTGACCACCACTAACCACAGAGTCAGCAATGACTTGCATTGACTCCGTTACAAACGACTAGATGGCGCTGATGTTCTGAAGGGTTATCTCACAGTGGGTCAAGCCTTTCGGCTGAAACCTAAATATACGTTTTTTACCCTTCGGGGGAAAAACGGTTCTATATTTACGTTAATAACAAATATGGGTCAATCTTTGAGAAAATAAAATTGTAGTCCGGTTAGGTTTGTGACGACTTGCACAGTATACTGCACAAGCCAATCACCGATCTTTGGTTGAGGTGATCAGCCCACAGGTCATCGTTGGGTCATATCTTTTTATAAAAGTGAGCAGGCCATTCGAACATGTATTCCTAGGGAATACATGTGACCAGTGTGTGTTGCCAGTGATGACATATGGCACTGAAACGTGGTCGCTTACTATGGGCGTCATAAGAAGGCTCAAAATCACCCAAAGGGCAATGGAGAGGACCATGTTGGGAGTTTCTCTGCGTGATCGCATCAGAAATGAGGCTTTCCGCAGCAGAATCAAGGTAACCGATCTGGCCCTCCGGATCGCTAAACTTAAGTGGCAGTGGGCGGGGCACATAGCACGTAGAACCGATGGCCGTTGGGGCGGAAAGATTCTCGAGTGGCGACCACGTACCGGAAGGCGCGGTGTGGGTAGGCCCCCACAAGGTGGACTGATGACCTGGTAAAGGTTGCGGGAGTCCGCTGGATGCGGGTGGCGCAGGACCGGTCGCTTTGGCACTCTTTGGGGGAGGTCTATGTCCAGCAGTGGAAGTCTTTCGGCTGATATGATGATGATGACATGTGACCTGAGGTCGCAAACTTAATGGCTAAATACTGGGTACTAGTGTTTGCGACCTGCGTTATGTAACGTCTTGTCTTGTTGGTATAGAAAGGCTATTCGAGCGTTCATTCAAGGAATGAACGCGACCTTTAGATCGTAAACTTAATGACTAAAATACGAGGTACTAGTGTTTTCGATCTTTGCATGCAAAGTGTCAAATCCGGTATTTTGAATGATTGATTGAATGGTTAGTAAACTAAACCTATTCGTTATCTAAAGATGTTGTTATTAAATATACGATTCGTCTGACATAAGCAGACCCACGCAGCAGGGACAGCCATCACAAGATGGTAACTAAATATAGAATAGAAATAGTCAGATTGACGGGTGTTCCGGACAGATAGAGTGATTCAAGAGGAGGGTTTATATGTATAATATAGTACCCGTGCAAAACCGGTGCGGGTAGCTAGTATTTCACAATTTTAAAATCGATTGTAAACAAATACAATCCAGAAAAACTAAACGTATCGTGCAATAGACATTGAGATCGTCGTTCGACATAATGTCTATCATGCCTAGGAATAAGAATTTTGCTGTCTTCGACATTTTGGACAAATTTTAATAGACGTTAACTCAATAGAAACAATCTCTATTAGACATGATCTCGATGGCCCGAAAATTTGCCTTCAAGTTATGAAGGTTTTTATTCGTTGCTTCGTATCCAAACGCGCACAAAAAACACAGATGAATCGAAGAGATACTTCCATTTCACCGACTTTGTAACAAGACCTGTTCGGTACTTTTGAGTTTGACTTAAATAAACTTCTCGAAATAAAATTCAGCTAAAACTGTGAGGTCGATAAGTTACTTAAATTTTACGTTTACGTTTGATGTATTAGTACAAACTCTTTTTCTAGAACGCATCTTCTTAACCCAAAGCAATTGTTTAGCCACGTGCCACCAAACGCCTCGAATGAAAAATACGCTATTGCTAAAGAAGTAGGTATTGTTTTTAAATACATAACTACAACTTAAAAAAAGTTAAGAAACCCCCGGCATTTTCATTTCAAAGTCCAATATCTCAAAAACGGCTGCACAGATTTTCACGAAACATGGCTTAGAACACTCAGGATAAAATTATCTATGACACAAAAAAAACTAAACGAAAATCAGTTCACCCGTTTGGGAGCTACATAGATACACAGACAGACACGTTAAACTTAGATCACCCCTCTCTTTGCGTCGGGGGTTAAAAATGGTCAACATTGCTAAGTAGTATTTCCTAATGTGAACCTCTTCTTAGACATAAAATCGCCTTTTGGTTGAAATTGTTGATGTTGTCTGCGTTTAATTTACAGTGTCAATTAGCGATTACACTTACAATGAAAGACAATTGTTTCTAGTAAGACGCAAAGAGAAGTGAATTCGGTCTAGAAAAAGTTTCCGTACCTATGTATCTGAGAGGTATGTCATCTTACAGATATGTGGTACCTCCACTTTACAGAAGACCACAGCCATAATTCATTGGAATTGGAATCTTCTACCGTGCGCGGTAGAGCCGCTTTTCGAATGGACTATTTCGATGCGATTCGGCCAACTCAAATAACCTCAAGTATAGATGTTGTTGTGTTAAAGTTGGTGAGTTGTTGAGAGTAAGGGATTCTAGTTGACGACAGATTCATCAAACAAAAAAGGTCAGCGCAAAAGCATACATAGGCTACGGTGTCTGTTTACCATCAGCCAGGCCGTATGCTTGTGTGCCACTGTCATGTTAGTATAATAGAAAAGAGTGCCAGCATGGGGCGCAACAAATTAGAATGCAAAACGTAAGTCTGAATGACCCCCCAGTTTCAACTCTACTCTGTACCACATTGTTTCCGGTATTCACAAACTATAAAAATACTTCCGGTCCCAACAAAAACCTTATATAGCCTGCGGGACCCTATTCCGGTGCAACATTGTCGCTTGGCCTTTTGACTGACTGTCATAAATGCTATCTCGTGCTAAAAACAACCCTACCCTATTAAAAACAAGGAATGTTTTTGTTTGCGTACACTACGAAAGTGATTTCGCAGTGTTCTATAGATAAAAACAAATGAACAAAGACTTTATTCGCAAAGCGTCAAGATTCCAAATTCGCTAGCTTTTGTTTCTGGTGTTGTTTTCCTCAACAAAAGTTAGAATAAAAACGTCATAAACGCCTTTCAGTGCTATTAGATTTTGAACTTTAAAGGTATTGATTTTGGGTTTAAATTAGAGTAAGTTAGAAAATAAGGGTGGGTATAGACAGTAGGACTAAAAGTGTCGATAAAATAGTACGGTAGGGGTTTATGCGCACTATGACTGAGAATGGATTCCAGTGAATGAGTTGGTTGGAAATTAAAATAGCGAGTGGGTGCAGGAAAAGTAGTAAAACTATAGCAGTTTCAGGAGTAGCAAACAAAGCGACGATGTAATTGATAGGATTTTGTGAGCTTTGCAGTTTTATTTGGCATCCTCTCAAAGGAATTTTGACTAAAGTAGTATACTTAGCTAAAATGTAACTATTCTAAGCTTTGGGAAGTAGTGCTAGGTTTATACTGAACATATATTTTACTAATCGTAGCGCGGCTTCACCCGCGTATAGCAATAAAGCGCAGGCAAACCCGCCTGATAAAATATCCATCCATACTAATATTATAAATGCGAAAGTGTCTCTGTCTGTCTGTCTGTCTGTTACCTCTTCACGCTTAAACCGCTGAACCGATTTGGATGACATTTGGTATAGAGATAGTTTGAGTCCTGGGGAAGGACATAGGATAGTTTTTATCCCAGAAATCATCCCCCAAGGGGATGAAGTGGGGGTGAAAGTTTGTATGGAGCTACGATATAAAAGAGTTCCACGAGGACGGAGTCGCGGCAGAAGCTAGTAGCCTATAAACATTCAGAAAGTCCATTCTCCACGTAGGTGAAAGAAGATTTGAAATCGGATAAGCGGTTCCAGAGATTACCTAAAACCTACAAACTTATAAACTTACATAACTATACAATTTCACAGACTTTTCTTCTTTATAATATTAGTATAGATATACATATAACATCAGTATTCTTTATAATCTATAGATGGAACATTTTGATAAAGCGTTTAATTAAAGTGGTTATTATACGCGTTAAATATATAGTATAGGTTTTCCTTCTGGGTCAGGTGGCAGAAGTAACTTTCGTAAAACTAGTGCCTGCACCAAAAATTGGGATTAGGTGCCAAAGCGGACCCCGGGCTCTTTTAGGGTACAATCAGGAATAACGCTAGGATAATGTTGATTACAAATAAAATATAAAAAACACAATTTTATAGATTTTGCTCGATTATTATTAAATACTTACGCATCGTCATACGTAACTCAAGGATTCAACACTTATTAAGATCAACTCCTTTTTTTTCAATCAATCAATCAATCAATCAATCAATCAAAATATTTATTTGCAAAAATACAGTGGAAGGATGGTACAATTGCATAAGTTCTGTGCATTTTGCTTGCAAGCAAGCGTGCAAATATTATCAGTAATATGAATTTAATTCACATGTCAACATCAAAATAAATAGGTAAAAATAATCATCAAAAATAAAATTAAAAACAAATAAATACAGAAATTTAACATATTAATCATAAAACATTGTCATTCAATAAATACTAACTTTTCAATTCGGGGTTTTAGGGTTTTTTCTTTTTTACCTTTTTTTATCCGCTGAGTCTAGAAAATACATTAATTCATGTTGCAATAAAGACAAATACTTATTAGATGTTTAATGTAATGGGCTACAAACGAACCCGGATCACATTGGTATGGTACTGTATGGAAAAAGAATCCTGTGATTCGCTAACAAACAAAACCTGCAAAACTAACAGACGAAACTAAATTACCTCTCTAAACGTACACAAAACTACCGCAAAACTATCTACAATTCTGATTTATAACCCACGCGTCTTTCAAAAACCACAATCCACCTACAACCAAATACATGGCCGTTTCAGTACGAAAATACTACTTAAGCCTCAAGGAAAAACAGCAATGGGTTGCCAAAATATTTTTTTACTGCTATCTTATTTCTCGGCTTTACTTACATGGTAACAGAAGTCGCCTTTTATAAATGTATTCACAAACTATAATCCAACACGGTCGAAATACAACTCTGTTATACTACGGAAGCGAAGCCAAAAGGCTAGTATGATAGAAGCAATGGATTGCGAAATGGAAATATAATCGCTTTTCTCCTCGCAGTTTTCGTTTCGTGGTAAGACGCTTGTTCGACAGAGGAAGTTTGAAAGTTTCAAATTTAGAATTCCGCCGGTTTAATGAATCGCGTTTTGAATTCCGAATTGATTGAGAGGCGGTTGTAATCGATTTAACGGCTGATCGGATCGCCCCGCCGTTCCAATCATTCGTACAAACTGTCCGACCCTTTACTTTGACGTTTTTAATATGTATTTAAATGCTTTGCAACTGGCTGATGATATTTTTTTTAAGTCCATTTTAAACGCCGAGCCATTGATTTTTGCATCGCTGTGGCAATGTGCCCATGTAATACTGTAATACATACTATTAAACGAGCAATATTTGAATATATACCTATATATTTGAAAGCACGTTCTTGAGAACGGCTATAACGTTTGCAATACGGGTTTACGGGAGCTAAACACCTTCTAGGTCTCATACCTATCTAGGAAAAAACATTTTCTACATAATTTTCACACCATCAGACCTCGGGTGCCCAGGTTCTATTGAATAAAAATAGTGCAGGCACCATAATACACACGCCGCATACGAGTTTACGGGATAACTCGCTAGATAACGGTGCCTGTAAGATAGATCGCGTTAACGTTTGTTCAGTCGCCATCAGATATATCGGAGCGGCCAAAGTGTTCACAAATAGCGCATCTGCTAATTTTCGAAGCATTAGAGACGTGTTCAGATATTTTTGACTTCAAAGAAGTGAACACACCAACCTTTTTATACAGTCTTTTTTATATTAAAAACCAGTAAAATAACATGTTTCTTGAACCGGCAGCAGGCTGAGCAGATGTAAGCTGAAATGTAGAAGTTTCAATGAAATCGCAGGAAAAGCTAAGTCCAAGCTAAATCCTACTGGTACCTATCGTACCTACAGTATAAAGCCTAACTCTTCCTTTATACTTACGCTACTTACATATTACGACATTGTATGTATATTTAGATAATAATCCCCATTTACTTTTGATTCAAGGATACCCAACGGACTTGAATAAAACAAATCTTCGAAATTCAAAGCCCGCTTTAGATATACCTATTAGAAAAATACAACGGTTATCTAATCAAGTTCTAGACTCCTAGTTTGTCCTCGAGGGCTTCAGGGCCCGGTCCTCAGCCCGCAGGGCCCTCTTGAGCCTTTATCAGAGCAGTTGCGATATCAGTGGTAATTTTATATTGTCAGAGGCTCTAAAGTCTATTTTTTTATTCCATAGACTAAAATGACATTTCATGTATTGCTAGTTTTTTACGTCGTATAAATAGCGATGTGCTACAACCGGTACTAACCGAAAATAAACGATTGGGAGGTACTTATATTTGTTGATGTCTGTAACACAATGAATGGATAATCCGTGACGTGCTAAAAGGGGACTCTAGTCTCTAGGAGTCAATGTCAGAAAATGTCACCACTTAATAATGCAACAAACGTAACAACAAAAGTCAACAAAAACGAGAGAACACGCACTGAAAACATCCGATCACTATTTACGGAGTAATTAAGTATTAATCTGTGATCACTATACGAGTAAAATAACGAATGCCAAATACGTAAACCAAAATGGCGTCGCGTCAGGTCGGCGATACATCAATATCATTTTAATTGTTTGAGTACATTAGTAGTGAGTAAATTTTATTAATTGATTATTTCGTATCATTTTGTGAGTAGATTTTATTTATTGCTTATTTTGAATCTAAAATTAATTTAGATTATATCGGTTATTCACAAACTGCTGGTCACATTATTTCTACGTTTGACATTTGTGGTTGTCAGTTTAGTCTACGGAATAAAAAAATAGACTTTAGTATAAGTTTTACCGAAACAAAACGTTACGACCGCGTTTGCGTTTAGCTGTCAAATCCCATACAAATTGAGGGTAAAACGCAAACGCGATCGTAAAGTTTTGTTTCGGTAAAACTTACACTAGAGCCTCTGATTTGAACGACTCAATTAACGAATATGAACTCAGTAAGACAATATTCGAAAAAAGAGTTTAGTAATATGTGCTCTACTTGTAATAGGTGGACTGATGACCTGGTAAAGGTCGCGGGAGTCCGCTGGATGCGGGCGCAGGGTCAGTCATTGTGGCACTGTTTGGGGGAGGCCTATGTCCAGCAGTGGACGTTTTTCGGCTGATATGATGATGAATGTATGGTATTCCTTCAAGGAACGTCTCAGTTCTTCTTATAATCCACGCATCTGTGTAAGGGACACGTTTATGTTTTCCGCTACCGCGCATAAAATAAATAAATACATAAACTAATAATAGGCGACAATCTTACAAAATCAAACTAATCCCATAGTAAGCTCAATAAGGCTTGTGTTATGGGTACTAGACGACGATATATTTATAAGATATACATACTCAAATACATAGAAATCATCCAAGACTGTGAAACAAATATTCATGCTCATCACACAAATATATATGCCTGGGATTCGAACCCAGGACCTTCAACTTCGTAAGCAGCGTCACTACCCACTAGGCTAACCGGTCGTCCAATGAATAAACAGTAAGAAAGTAGATGAAACAAAAATGGGCAGGCGTGAAAATCCGTGATCTCTGCCTATACCCTTTTGAGAAACAGGCGTGATTATTATATAATATGCATATACTATATAAAATACCAGTCAACGATTATCCTCACCATTATTTTTGGGAACAGCCTTTCAATTAGTACTTTCCTAAACTTTTTTCGCGAAAATAAAATATTCCCTTCGCTAATGTCCTCAACTCAATAATTCTGCCATTAACCTCAAAATGGCGTATCTTCATACGACTTTTGCATTTACTTACGACCTTTTGACTTTACGTACCCTGAAACGGGCCGCAAAAGCCATCAAGACAAGGGAGTTTAAATCTTGTGCCGTTATATTAATAGAGTCTTTAATGGATCAGATTAGTGGTAGGTGATTTGTGGCGAGCGGGCCGAGGGTGTGGAAAAAGCTCGAGGGTTTTCGAGGATACCAGTTCGTCCAAGTCTCAAATGTTGTCTATCGATTCATTGAAGAAAATCAGCGAAATAAGTCTGACATCGCGATATCTTCGTGAAGAATATACTGACTTAGAATGAAAATGTTCGTAGCGATGTTTGGCTCTATGCCTGCACGGCTAGCACGCGACGGCGCGCGAGCTCTCTCGATTTTTCTCGCACTATCCGTCTCTCACTTATTAGACCACTTAGAACAAGAGGTATAGTGCGATAAAAGTCGAGAGTATGTCGCGGGCCGCGAGTGTGTCGTGTGCTAGACGTGCTGAAACTGTTCGTAGTTGAGTTCGACAAATTCAAAACTGCTCAATGTTCTGTTACAGGTGAATCAGGGATGTCGCGGATCAAGATTTCGGGGTCAAACATTAAAAAACGTAAGTAACAACGTCCGTTTTATGATATCACGCGTTATCAAACACATTGAGACTGTTGAGACTCAATTACAATCGTAGCGAACAAATCAAAAACGCGTCTGCTCTCGGTCACAGAAACGAAATGAAAGTTTTTTTAGTAGTTTTGACTAATGGCGAAAATATCTAAAACGCGCGGTAAGCGCCGTGAATTGCACCGCATTCGCATCCGCAAGAACTCCACATCGATTTTGGTGTTGAAATGTATGTGGACCTTCCGCGTTTTGCGGATGTGAATGTCTATCAGCACGTTTACGAGTAGATCCATCCATTTGGCGCGGAGACAAAGGGCGCGGCACGGCCCCTAGGTGATAGGGATATAGGATAATTATATATATTCGAGATATGCAAATTGGTTCGAAAATACCCCGCTACGCTGCGAGGTATAAAAATAACCTGGCAATTAGTTACAACAAACCCTAAATTAAAACTGTATCACAAAAGCCCAAAAATAATGTCTGTTAAGATATATAACAAGCTTGCAGATACTTTGAAGAAGGAAATATCCGAATAATAAATTATGCGTATCCTCAAAGAATTTTTAGTAAAAAAGAGCCTTCAAGAGTTCTTTGAAGATACCCAAGAAAAATAAATAATAATAACAAAGCTCCAATTATGTACATTATTAAAAACATTTATAATATAAGGTATAGGTATAGGTTTATAAAATAAGGCATAGGTACATGTATAATAGTATACATGTATAGTTTAACTTTAGCCATAAGAAATTGCTACGCCCTCACAGGGTTCCCATGTCCTTAGCATTTAAGATTTCTACCACCTTTTGTAACCATGGTTTTACGATAAATATATATGAGCTTCACCCTATTTTTAACCAACTTCAAAAAAAAGAAGGAGGTTCTCAATTCGGTTGTATTTTTTTTTTATTTTTTTTATCATGCTTTTTTTTAATGTTTGTTACCTCAGTACTCCGTCATTGATGAGCCGATTCGTATTTTTTTTTTGTTGGTAAGTATATGCTTCCAGGTGGGTCCCATTTTTTTCAAAAAATCAGTTGGATGATGGGATCCATGAGGAATTGAGGGAACTCTTCAATTATATTAGGCACACGTGTAGTGTGTTTGGTGTTTTCTATTATAACTCGTGTATTTGCACCCGGAAATCATAAATTTGGTGGAGTGGAATTGATGATGAAGACCACAGATGACTTATGGAATTCCTCAATTATGTACTTAAAAGTACAAAAGTACGTCACAGATTCTGATAAGATTCCGTTGAAATACCAGCTAATGAAGTGCCAAAGGTGATCCTTGTGGAATCGACGGAAGTCCTCAAATATTATCGGGTCACATACAGCGATTGGGGTTTTCTCTCTAATAATCAACGCATTTGCGCTCGGAAATCAGTTCATGTGGTAAATTGGAAAATAAATGTGGAAATGTTCTCGTAGCTTGGCGGAGTACTAAATTGAAGTCGGTTAAAACTTTGTTTTTAAAGTAAATTATTCTAATGCATATCAAGGCAGTCCGAAAGGTCGACGCCCCATCACACGTCCAAGGTCCTCAAGTCTCTGTCTCACTCTCTTATTATGCAAATAGAAAGAGGAGAGTAGATTTTATTGACTCGCGTCGCGCTTGTCATGTCAGTTGTGTTAGGCAGGCAGCGACATTGTCCAGGCGGATCTGCGCGAGCGCCATAGATCCAGTGAGATTATTATTGGACCCATAGAAAACCAGCGCCGTTGGCACTGCGGTGTCAACTGCACTGGTGAGTGGAGACCATGTTGGTAGTATCCCTGTTTGTTAGTTCTTAAGGTGCATTATCTGAATGTATGTGTAATAATGTGTTATCCGAATAAATTCCTATTTTATTCTATTCTAACAATGGCGTAGTCTCGTGTCGCAGGCATTTATTTTGGGTCGCTGAGCCAACGGCGTGAGTATTAACACTTTATTTTTCTCCGGTTAATCGAGCACGGGTACATCTCTAGTGACTTATGGGTCCGGGCCGGTAATCGAGCTGACACTAGGTAATCTCGTGGCCTGAGTAAGCACATCGTAATGACCATTTAACACCTTCATTAAGCTTTTAGAAGCCCAATTTCTAAATTATGTGTCTTGTTGAAATTAGATTGAAATGCTATAAAAGGGTTTTTAATCAGTCGTATAAGTTATTCAAATGGACATAAGTTTTTAATTTTATTAAATTTATTGTACCTACAAGACTTATTTATCAGCCATTGAAGAGTTTCGCCTTCTAGCTCCATCATGGCATGAACTTGATGGTACCAAATCGTATTGTCTCCTGTATTATTATATACTGATATATACCTAGACTGCTCGTCCCAGAAACTGAATTACAGATGGCGTTGCTAGTCTGTGCTGGTATCATTGGCTGGTATATTTGGGGGAGCCCAAAGAGAACCTATAATATATTAAAGCGAATATTTTACTTTCAGGGACAAGCAGTCTGGGGCAGTTATACTAGTCAATGGTAGGTTTACAAGAAACGGTTAACAAATGAAGTTAAATTTGAAGAAACATTAATACAGATTCCGTTAAAAAGAGGCTTTCTAAGTATTTTCGAATTGGATGAGCAGTTTCGGAGATACTCTCTACATACAAACACAACTTCTATTCTTTATTATACACTATAGAAAAATACTCCGTCGATTAAAAATGGATAATCACGATTTCCAAAGAAAGTTTCCTTAAATTATACCAAGCAATCATTTCGGCTGCTGCTCGCGGACAAAGGTATTTTTCTGGGGAGATTCCCGGGGTATTTTTTTTGGGTAATTAGCCGGGGAATAATTAGTCTGTTTTCGAATGAAATTAAACGGAAAATGCAGAGGAACCGATTGGGCGCCATCATGGGGTGACTATCGAGGGAGAACATTTAGGATATGTCCTGAAAAATTACTGGATTTCATTGTGAACACGATGGTCAACTTTTTATAGAAGTAGCATTATTTAAATGATGAAGCAAATGTTTGGTTATATGACGACGATGATATTAATAATAAATATTGTAACTTACTGCCAGGAATAAAGTACTATCCAGATATTTTAGTAAAAAGGGCCATTACTAGGGAAAGCGACACAGCATAGCTATATGCTGACGGTTCTGTTTCGAGTCTATGAGTCAATAAAAGCAGTTGGAGACCACAATTTGACTTGGACAGTAGTTTTCAGAGGCCTTTTTTCTGCAGTAAAAGCCTTATAGATTTTCTATTAATCAATCAAAATAAACTCGTCCATTATGAATATTATGATCCAAGTCGGTCGTGAATAAAGAATTTTATTTATTTATTTATTAGTATTATTGTTCCTATTAGTGAGTCGTTTGATCTAAGCATGTATGATAGTTGTTTAGTACTGGACGAATTCTGCTCTGCTGCATCGAAGCTTAGTAAATCATAATGTGTCTCGTCACATAAAGTATCCTTTCACAATGATTAAATAAAATTTCCTGAATGTATAGTTTTTTCAGCATTTACATTTAGGCAAGTTTTTTTACCACCCTTAAGTTTTTGTTTTAAAACAATACTTATTCTTTAAAACCCAATGAATTTAAGTTAGGTTTGTTTTATAATTATCCTAGAAATCATGTGTTTGTATTTATTATTTTTTTATAGAAAACCAGTCTTTATTATAAAATATAATACGAACAAAAAAACTCTTGGCCAAAATCTTTTATTGATTCTGAAAGTTAACCTTTGTCGTTCCCAGTAGTCAAACTATCTTTATGTTTTACCTACCAAATATTATCACAATCCAATTAGGTTTTCTCCATCCCGGAATACAGATGTTTTACCGGCGTGACGTAATTTGACGACCACTTATATATACGACCACGCATAGTTGGTAGTTGGTAGTAACCCTGCCTACGCAGGCAGCTGGTGGTCCTGGGTTCGAATCCCTATAAGGGCAATTATTTGTATGATTAGCACGAATATTTGTTCCGTAGGCCTGAATGTTTTCTTTGTATATGTATTTATTTATCTATACCTATATAAGTATGTATATCGTCGCCGAGTGCCCATAGTACTCGTACTTACAAGGTTTTTGCTTAGGTTAAGGCTAGGTCGATTTGTGCAAGAGAGGACACCATATATTTATTTATTTGTACAAATTATTTAATTTCTAGGACCATCCCGTTGTTTACACAAATCATGGTGTCCCTACAGCAGAGGATCGACCGGACAAAGCCCGCGGCCGTCTCCCTCTCCTCTTCCTGTCTCGTTCGCACCCGCACAACTTTATTAGTTCAACGATAACCGAGTTAAGGCCGATTGATGGCGATTGCGGAATTATCGTTGCAATTACAGCCGCTCTGATAATTTAATTATTTGTATTGTTAAAATGAAATATAACGTGGGTTGCATATGCAGCGAATTAAAACATTAATTCACGCTTATAGGTATTACTATAATTCGATCATCGTCCTCCTAGCGTTATTCCCGGTTATGCCCTAAAGGCGCCCGAGGTCCGCTTTGACATATAATCCAAAGATTTGGCATAGGCACTAGTTTTACGAAAGCGACTGAATTTCCAACCCCTCGGGTCCCTCTGGAAAGCTGTGCGATGTTTTCCTTCACCGAAAATAAATTACTATAATTCGATCAGTGGAAAATTGAAAAATTATTCGCCACGAGCGGGATCTGAACCTGCGACCTCTGGAAACCGTCCATCGCTCTTATCCAACTTAGCTACCGTGGGCTCCGCTAGTGGCGACGAATCTTTCAATCCCTTCCACTCTTCTAACTACACCTTAGGGAGGCTCGTAGTCGAAGTTATTACTAAGTTTTACGCACAACTTTGTTGACGTGAGTCGCAGTAAGGATGTTACGTGCGTTGGCAATGGGTGACGACTAACGGGACGATGATCGTAGAATCAACATCCCACATGGCGGTAACCTCGTGAGCCAGGTCTAGGCGCTTTATCCTTCTCGGTCTTCAAGAGGTTCTCGTCATGGGGGATGGTGATGTCGACGAGCACTGCCTGGCGTTTCGATCGATCTGTCAGCACGATATCAGGCCTATTAGCAAGAATAGTCCTGTCTGTGATGAGAGATCGATCCCAATGGCACGACCATTTTCGAGAACTGGCGCAGGTGTGTACTTATAGTAAAGCACTTTGGAGACCACAAGACCGTATAGAAGAGCAAGTTGCTGGTGAATAATTCTGGCTACAAGGTTATGTCTGTGCAAGTACTCGCCATTAGCAAAATGACCACAACCGGAGATAATATGCCTGAGTGACTCCCGGGACGGCGGCATGCCCGACAAATGTCGACCGTACCGTCTTTCGGGATATACCTCCGGTAATTGTTCGTCATGATAACTTCGTCCGCAATTGCACAGACAAAACCTTCGGTTTCCCCGAAGAGATCCCCGAAACGTAGCCAGTTCACAGACGCGAGCAGATCTACATCGGGCCCTGTGAGGGCCTTGTAGAACCACCCGTGTAGCTCCTTGCTCCTCCACACCGACCTGAGGTCCTCGGCGCTCATTACTTTAAGTCTGCACCAGTTCTCGTTTGCCAAGGAGAGCGTGGTGAAATTTCCGTCTACTGCTACTACGTCGCGATGCATCCCACACTCGTTGTTGAGGAAATAATCCCTGAGACTGCATACCTCGCGGTTGTGTTATTATTATTATTATTTGTATGTTTTTCATATCTCAGGACCATGGGGTCCCGGACTTTTGGAAGGCATGCGTGGGGCCGAAGCCAAAAGCGCAGTAGAGCCCTTTAAAACAAATATAATATATAGCGAGGGATACACATGGCGGATACCATCTCCACCCGGTGATGGTCCCCGCCAGGTGCAAAGACTATTGCAGTGCAACACTGTGCACACTTTATTATTATTATTATTATAAAGGATTTTAGAAGCGTTTTAGTAGTTGACCATACTACCGACGAGCATAAATAAAGATACAGAAATGTTTGATTTAAAATATAAAATTATCACTTAAATAAATTAATGCGAATTGAATAAAATGATTATAATTAGAGCTACGGTAGCCCAGTGGTTCATGCAAGCGGTGGTCGTGGGTTCAAATCCCGGCTCGTACCAATGAGTCTTCCGGAACTTATGTACCTACGGAATATTTACCGTCTAGCTTTTCGGTGAAGGAAAACATCGTGAGGAAACCGGTCTAATCCCAATAAGGTCTAGTTTTCCCTATGGGTTGGAAGGTGAGATGGCAGTCGCTTTCGTAAAACTAGTGCCTTAGCCAAATCTTGGGGGTTAGGTGTCAAAGCGGACCCCGGGCTCCTTTCGGGGCACAACTGGGAATAACGCTAGGAGGATGATGAATAAAATGATTATAATTAACTACAATTACGTCCAAGAATTTATTCAAAATATAATTAATTTTATCACAGAATATGGAATATGGAAATGTCAATATGATTTAATTAAGTAAAAACGTCAAACACATTAAATTTAAACAATAGCGATTATATAAGTAAATAAAAAAATAAGAAGTTAACATTCAGGACAATAAAATACGTCCTAAAATGGTTTAGAAATAAAATTTATTATATCACAGAAATATGGAAAGTCTTTATAAGTTAATTACATAAAAATAACAAGCACATTAAATTAAAACAATAGAAAAAAAAAATATATATATACATTCAATTTTGGATGAAAAAAAGAAGATAATATTCAGACCGGAAATTCAAAGTTTCCCATTCCCCTTCAATTCCTAATGGCCCATCAAACGCAGAGTCCTTGGCGACATATTTCAGCGTAAGGCTGCGGTTGACGCGAGCGGAGCGAGGGTTTCTAGCGATATAGTGCAGGATAATGGTATAGATTTCATTAATGAGGGGAAATTCACATGCCTGTCTGAATTAAACCTCATATTATTATGTTTGAGATATTAAATAAATCAATCGACCAATATATGTTCCACTGCTAGGCACAAGCCTCCTCTCATGCATTAGATGAACATGCAGTCGTCCCCACGCTGGCCCAGTGCGGGCTGGGTACTTCACATGCACTTTTTCGCAGATGTATGCAGTTTACCTCACGATGTTGTATCTTCACCGAAAACCTAACGGTAAATATCGATCATATTCCGTAGGTACATAAGTTCCGAAGTAATTGGTACGAGCCAGGATTCGAACCCACGACCGCCGTTTGACAGCCGCATAACCTGAACCCTTAGGCTACCGTAGTTTAATACTTTTTTATTGAATTGGAATATTTTTTTTTTATAAATTATTTATTTAATATCTATTGCACAAAAATCAATCTAAACGTACAAAAGTGGAACTTAATGCCATGGGCTAGTCTCTACCATTTTTAAGTAGCGGTATTAATATAAATTACCATGAGAAGTCTGTGGTAAATAATGTTTTTTCTTTATAAATAAACAATCTTGTCTGAGAAACTTATGACATGTTAACCTAACTTTTACTTCACACTTTTATCAAATTCCAGACATATTAAAACACTAGCTTTTTCCCACGACTCCGTCCGCGAGAAACTCGTTTATATCGACAACTTTTACCCCCCATTTCACCCCTTTGGGGGATAACATCCGGAATAAAAACTATGCTATGTCCTTCCCCGGGACTCCAACTATCTTTATACCAAATTTCATCTCAATCTGTTCAGCTGTTTAAGGGTGCAGAGGTAACCGACAGACAGGCAGGCTTTCGCATTTATAATATAAGTGTGGATAACTCTATCCACGTGTTTTCTAAAACCCATCCATCTTGCCCTTCCGTCTTAGATAAATCCCTCCCTAACTTCCAATAAAATGATAAATCTGCCCCTAACCACCAAAATGATCCAACTTTACAAAAACATTCACGCCATTCTGACACTTACAGTTGACGGAATTAAGGTTATAATGGCACGTAGAAAAGCTGGTATTGGGTCGGTGTGGAATTGAAGTAGAAATCAAACTGCCCTTTGAAAGATGAAACAATTTTGATAAAACTGTAAGCTTTCGACGGAGAAGAAATATTGCTTTGACTTAGGTAATTCACAATGTGTCTTTACTCGCCTCAAGTGTTCCCATGTCAACTTGATCTGGGGATTCGTACATAACTTTGAGGCATTGTGGCATTAAGTCCGCCCTTTGTACTTGTTTTATTTGTGCAACAAAGTCCTCTTTGGAGGAGGCCAACGTCCAGCAGCGTTGACGTCATTCGGCTGATATAATGATCAGAGCCCGTAATTTTCATGCCGATGACATCAATTTGACGTCACGCTGTATATAGGATGATCCCAAATAGTTTTATTTTAATTATTAATCATTAGTCGTCAATCATTTTAATCATGTACAAATTACTTCAAAATATTCACACGTGGAACAATTAATAGGTACCTACTTGAAGGAATTCTGTTTTCTACGTAATTATCCTTTTTCCGCAAAATGCACCTTCACATAAAACGATTGTCATTTACTATGACGCTAGAGACTTGTGACGTCACGGGTCTCGAGCGTTTTCACTCCATCAAGCACTATTTAAAGGTTCATCATCATCATATCAGCCGAAAGACGTCCACTGCTGGACATAGGCCTCTCGCCGCGCCTTCCGGTACGTGGTCACCACTCGAGAACCTTTCCGCCCCAACGGCCATCGGTTCTACATGCTATGTGCCCCGCCCACTGCATCTTAAGTTTAGCGATTCGGAGGGCTATATCGGTAACCTTGGTTCTGCTGCGGATAGCCTCATTTCTGATGCGATCACGCAGAGAAACTCCCAACATAGCCCTCTCCATAGCCCTTTGGGTGACTTTGAGCCTTCTTATGAGGCCCATAGTAACTGACCATGTTTCAGTGCCATATGTCATCAATTCAAAGGTTGTATCTTCGTAATATATTGAGATATTTAAATGGGATTTTCGTCATTAGGCATTTTTTGCCTTCTTTCTTTTGGAGTTATTATAATATTAGAATCCCTAACCCGATTGGTTAGTCTGAGGCGAACATGTAAGCGTCGTGAACACTTTATCCGGCCGATCAGTTCTAAGTTTCGGTAGGGATGTTTGCTTAGAATAGTTGCAGTTTTGTGCGATTTTACCGCCTTAAAAGAGCAAACGTGTTTATATTCACACAGGTAATGGGGCATAAGTATGTGCACACGTTATTATTGCATCATTGTTGTGAACTAAGTTGGTGTAACTTTATATTTTAGGTAAGTACCTAAGTACATACAGTCAGGGGTATTTATATACTTACATAATTAAGGACATAAATATCTGTACAGGATCTATATTGAAAGTCATAAAGGCGTGTACATATATTTATGTACATATCAATACCCCTGACTCGAGTTTGAAGATATGTGAACGGACATAGTGATTATAAAAATGTGAACAAGACTTTATTATTATGAGTATAAGGTTGCTAAGATATTTTTGAACCTTTGGGAACGTCGATGTATTTTATATGTAGGTATTTTCGTTTTAATACAGGCAAAGTTATTAAGGAAATTATTTGCTATGTTTTTGTTGAGGCAATTTTATCTTAACAGTTTAAACAATGTTACTAAAAAAAAAGGGTAAATTACATAATAAAGAAATATATTCTTTGTGTACAGTCAGCATCACATAGTTAGTAGCACCCAAAGTAGCCATATATATCGTAACACTTCCTTACTCCTATAGTAATAAAGACGTGTTCCGATATATTTGGCTACTTTGGCTGCTACTAACTATATGATGCTGACTGTAACATGCTGTAGCATTACCGATGACAGCTACCTTTGCCTACAAAAAAATCAAATTTTCTTCCCAATGTTTGAATTTTTATCTGCCAATTACTAGAATTATAATTATTTATTAAAAAAAAAACAGCAATTTATTTTTAACCGTCGATGCAAAAAGAGTGGCGGCCGGTCTGGGCATCGTCGCTCCTAAACCAATGGACCGATTTTAATACGGTTTTAATTGTCCAAAAGCTGACATGATCGAAATGGTTCTAGCTACGTAGCTACGTTTCAACAAAATCGATTCCACCGGTTTAGAGATATTGAATTTTTAAATGAAAAGGTTTGGTGTTTCTACTTTTCTAAGTTGTTAATTATTATACTATTTTTTTAAGGTAGACTAAGTTAGAAGCTTGTTACAGCGTTTACAGCCTAATTGACACTTCACCGTCCCCCACTTGTTCGATTATCCGTCGGGTCCCGCAAAGTTGGCATTTCCACCAAATTAAATCCTTAACCTCGTATCTCATGCAGTATTATTCAGAAAGTGAACTCTATGCTATACGGATCAAGGTAGAATTTGAGGTAATCTATTTTCTTATATTAAGTTTGGTAAGTAAGACTGCGTTGTCTATCAGCTCGTTTAATTAGTGACTAGATTAGTACCAGTACAACCCATTAATTAAGGGGCTACCCGAGGTCTTCATCGATTTTTGACAAGTTTTGAATCGTATCTCCTACTTTTGCAATACAGATAGAATTATAATTCAAACGGCTATCGGTTCTTCAATCTTTTATCTCCATTTTCGTCTACCGGATTTTGAAAGAAATAAATACTTAATTTTGTATGTTTTTTTTTTTAATTGTCTAAAAAAACAATAATTTTGTATCTCTATTGACGTGAAAGATTTGACATATACGAAAACTACATATTTGGGTCACTCTTTAACGTCTCTGAAACGTGTGTACCGCATTATAAGCCCATTAATACGGACAAAGTATATGATGTCACTAAGAAATCATTCTAACTGAATAATCTCAAAGAAACATCCACACTCTTGGGTTCAATAGAGTGTCTTTGAAGTTTGATTAGATATCTTGTTAATAAGAATAGTTCTGCTTCGCTAGGCTTACTTGCTGATTATAGAGTTATCAACTCAAGTGACCCAGAGCTGATAATTTAAGTATCTAAGACTGTGTGTGAGTTTGATGTCAACTATCTTACCTTAATAATAGTGAGTCTCTCTGCCTGGCTGTCCATGCACCTTGTCGCCTCGGTGGAGTCGAATGCTCCTCCTAAGGGTTTTAATGTATTTATGAATCAACTGCTTTGACTCTCTAAGTATCCAACCATACTCTTTACACATAAGTAACACATCAACATATTTAGAACCTTTTGGTATGCTATTTAATGTCATCAACCTTTTGTCCCCTAAGGGCACTTTCATTTGTCGTACTCCACGAGTACGACCTTTCTCTTATCTGACGTACTCCGCGAGTACTTCCTTTATATACCTCGTTCCACAGAACCAGGTCTGTCCCAGCTGGGCCCCTTTGTTCCAAGACCCGAGGTCCGGATCTAAAACCCGCGAACCCTGTCTCAGAGAACGAGGACTGTCCCTGCTGGGCCCTTTTATACACCTTGCTAATAGAATTGGCCAAGACTACACGCACCGGTTGTTCATTTAATATAAATGGATGTTTGGCTCGCAAGCCTTGAGACCAGTAAATAGCATAGCATTATAATTCGCGTATAAGCGTATCAGATCAGCGAGATGGAAACAGATTGCCCTGATCAGCTCATGGAGTTTCGCCGAGCAATCCATCTTCCAATCTCTCTCTTTTAAACATAAAGAAATTGTTGATATTATTATTGATACTTATTCTAGATACTTAGCTTTTGACTGGTGGCAGGACAAGCCGAAAGATATTCACAATAAAATTAACACAATAAATGCATCTACAAATGCAGCTTCAGGTTCCCGTAAGCAGATTTGAAGACAAAAGAACGTTAGAAGAAAAATGCAAGCTCACCATAGATAAAATTGTGTTTCTCTACATCCGGTATAATGTTGCCGTGTAATTGTTATAGGGCTAGTTCTCGCGACCCTATTCGCGACACACCCGCCTCGCGGATGTTAGTTGATATTGGTCATCAAATCGCGAGTCCATTCATGGATTTTTTCCAGAGCTCGGACTGCAGCGGCTCGATGTTGTTTTTCGTTAATGGATGGACTGCGCAATTCTTCATTGCTTGGTACATCATTTTCGGAATCATACAGATCGTTTATTATGCTTGTATTGTCTAGCTTCTCTCTCGTGTCTTGCGTTAAGTCGTATTTTTCATTCACATTATTATCGTCTTCATTTATTTGACTATGATTTGGCTCTAACGAATTGTTTGTTCCTAAATCCATAACTTCTATGGATGGTGTTTGATCCAAACTACTATCCTTTAAGTACGTGTCCTCGACTTCATTTCGACAGAACGTCTCTTCATTTAAATTTTTGGTTTCCACCTCCAACGGGTAGAGGTGTGAAATGGAACGTGTAAATATATTGTCACCAACCTTTACTTTGGCTACTCTACATAAGTTGTCACGTCCCATTATTAGTTCTACTATTTTTCCTACCTTCCAACCCTCACGGTTCTTTGTCTCTCCTTTTATTTGTACTACATCACCGATTTCAGGAACTTCATGAATTCTCACCCTAGCTTGCTTAGGTGAGTTTCTATACCTTTCTCTTAGACTGAGCAGGTACTGGTTAATGAACATCTCTTTATATTCATTCATAATACGGTTTCCTTTCTTCCATCCTTTAATAAGTTGCTCCTTAATCGTTGAACCAGAAATTGGTAGGT
Organism: Epinotia ramella; assembly: GCA_947578815.1. NCBI lineage: Eukaryota > Metazoa > Arthropoda > Insecta > Lepidoptera > Tortricidae > Epinotia > Epinotia ramella. The sequence continues at coordinate 16,066,377 of OX388224.1, read as the reverse complement.
AGTCCATGAGTACTTGGACGTTCAAGCATCTTCCTGGTGTCAAAAAATCGGCTGGTTTCAGTACGTGGTCTATCTCCACTCCCACATATGTGAGTGGACGAGTGTTAACTACAGCCTCGACTTCCTTGATGATGGTTGAAAGCTGATTCTCACCTAACATGTGTTTTTGAAGTGTTCTTTTTAAACAGTGTTTCACGACGGCAACAAGTCGTTCATACACACCCCCATGCCAGGGTGCTAATTGAGGTATAAACTTCCACTTTATCTTCTCTGTCAACGCTCCTTCTTCTGATGTCACTTCAGCCAGTAGTCTAAACTGAGGTGCATTGTCAGTGAGTACAAGTGATGGAGTTCCTCTAGTGGCAATGAAGCGTCTAAACGCCATGAGGCATTCGTCCGTGGTCAGATCTTTGACTACCTCCAGATGTATAGCTCGTACTACAAGGCATGTGAAAAGACAAATCCATCTCTTTTTCAACCCGTTTTCAGTTCTTATTGTCATTGGACCGAAGTAATCTGCCCCTACGTACGTAAAAGCTGCAGTATACCTTACTCTCTCTACCGGGAGAGCAGGAGTCTTGGGTAGTTCGTATGGACCTCCTCCATGTTTCACACATCTTGCACATTTGCTCAGGATTCTCTGTATTTGTGCTCTTCCTTGAGGAATCCAAAACTTCTGTCGCACGAGACTTAAAGTGTGAGGTACTCCTACGTGAAGATTTTTCTCATGTATTTCTTTGACGATCTTCTCAGTCAGTTCACTGTTCCTGGGTAAGAGTATAGGATATATGGCGTCGTACGGTAGATCTGAATTTTTAAGTCTTCCTTCACATCTTAACATTCCATTTGTATCAAGAAATAAGCTTAAGTTCTTAGATAAATGCGTTATCTTTCCTTTGTATTCCTCTGGAAATGATATTTTCTGTAGTTCTTTTATTTCCAGTGATTGTGAATCTGGTGGTGTTACTGTTGATAATTCTGTGTTTGACACACCCTCCCCCGTCAGAAGAGAAACAACTCTTGATGGACCCTTAGGCCAATGTTTCGGATCTTGCCTTAAGAAATCGGGTCCAGTCAACCACCTATTTCTCTCCTCGTCTGAGGTAGTCGGACGTGTGGCTACATCTGCAGGATTAAGACCAGACGGCACGTGTCTCACAACCAGATTCTTGTTCCGTTTTATCTCTTCCAGTCTTTTGGATACAAATGGTTCAAGCAATTTCTCAGAATGATACCAATCAATTACTATTTGACTGTCCGTCCACAGTATCATTGATGTTACATCCAGTTGTAAATATTTGAGTACGTATTTAATAAGACGACTTCCAATCAGCACTCCTAATAACTCCAAACGCGGTATCTTTAGGTTCTCTTGATCCTTAATAGGAACCAAACGCGATTTACCCATTAAGAAGTTGACTGAGTCTCTCTGTACCAGGTAAACCACAGCTGAGTAAGAAACTGTCGACGAATCGGTGAAACAATGTATTTGTATTTCCTTTTCATTGGGTACAGTAATGTTTCTTGGCAAACATATGGTCTCTACTAGTCTTAGTTCTTTTAGGATAGTCTGCCACCTTTGAAGTAAATGTTCAGGTAACACAGTGTCCCATTTGAGTTGTTCTTTCCATAGTTGTTGTAGTAACAATTTTGCTGGTAGTACGATAGGTGCGCTAAATCCACAAGGATCGTATATCGCTGCTATGGTTCTTAGAACTCCTCTCTTAGTATTAGCATTGTTCTCGTTAATTTTACTTCTAAGCTGTAAGACATCAGTTTGTACATTCCAATTTAGCCCAAGTGTTTTCACAATTGGTTCTTTAACCCTGTCAGGTACTTGTTCTATAAACTCTTTAGAGTTAGAGCTCCATTCTCTTAGGTTCATTGAAATTTCAGCGAAAACATTTTTTCCTTCTCTATATAGATTTAAGGCTTCTTGAGCAGATTCTACTCCTGTGAGAACGTTATCTACGTATATGTCATTAGCTAGTTGTTTAGCATAGATTCCATTTGACTTTTGCAGGTGGTGTCTAACCGTAGCATTCAAAAGAAACGGACTGCATATTATACCGAACGGAACACGTGTAAATCTATATTGCAACAGATTATCATCGGTTATAGGTTTACTTGTATCTTTTAACCAAATAAATCTTGTAACGTCTCTGTCGTTTTCATTCAGAGCAATCTGTAAAAATGCCTTTTCCACGTCCGCTGTTATTCCTATGGCATGACATCTGAATTTTATGAGTAATCCTGTCAAATCTTCCAACATCATTGGACCACAGTATAAACATTCATTTAAGCTTTTGGTATCTTTTGTACATGCTGATGCATCATAAACAATTCTGAGAGATTTGCCTGGTGTTATGACTGGATGATGAGCAAGGAAATGTATAGGATGATCCTTCTTGATACCTTCAGGTACCACTTCAATGACCCCCTTTTGAAGTTGATCCTTCAGTGTCTGGTCATAGGTTGACAAAGTTTCCAAATTTAATCTCTTCATCAGTCCAACTAAACGTCCGTACGCTAAACCATAGTTGGTAGGTAAATCGGGTGGATACTCCCTCCAAGGCCAACTAACATGATATCGCCCTTCCTTGAATGAGGTGTTTTCATTAAAGTGGGTAACGGCTTCTTCTTCTCTTTTGGTATTCGGAGAGTCCGTAATTCCAATGGATTCTAGATCCCATAGGATTTTCATAGAAGATTTATCTAACGGCAAGTCAGGTTCATTCAATTTGGTCTCATATGACGCTTGAAAGTAAGTGAGTGCTGACAATTTCTCTATATAGTCATTCTTAGTCCTGCCAGAAAGAATCCATCCTAAGTCGGAATTTACCAGATATAAATTCTCTCTTATCTCCACCTTTTCTTCTACCATAATTGAATGGTAGTAATCGTTGCCAATCAGAATATCTACTCGGTCCGAAAGAGATCCATCATCAGCCAATAAATAGTCTTGCCGAGATTCCCACTCATCAAGTTCCCTATTGTGAGACGGAATTCCGTTTGTTATGGTAGGTACAACGTTTGCATATATGACCTTTTGCTTATTGAGCCTCGACCGAATGTGGAGCTTCACTATCGAACTATCTATCTCTTGAGGCTTTTCAGATCCAAACGTGAATACCGTGAGATGACTGTTTTCTTCTGTCTCCAATTCAAGGTGTTTGGCAACCTCTTGTGTAACATAGCTTCTCATGCTACCGGAATCTAACAGTACACGACATTTCATTGTAGTGTTATTAAATCCTCTGACATTGACAACAGCCGTTTGTAGTATCGTAGATTCTTTCCCGTGAGCGTGTAAGGTGCTGGTAGACTCCTTCTTGGGAGCGTGTGGAGTATAGGGCACCCTTTTAGGACAAAGTGCACTGTCATGCAAACCCCTTGCACCACAATGGTAACATGCTTTTCCTTTATACTTACAGACATTCACTGTGTGACCTATCTGAAGGCAATTAAAACAACGGTTCCACAATTTTGCCTTCCTTTGCGCCACAGTTTTGCTATCTGTGCACTTGTCGTTGAAATGATTGCCTTGGCAAAATATACAGCAGATTCTTCTTCTTTTCTGGCTAGGTCCTAGTCCGTTCTGTTCTTCCCTGAAGTTATGAAATCTCTTAGTACTTTGAGTATTGTTGAAGGCGGTTACATTTGGTTTGAATCGTTTATTGGGTGTCTTCGTAGTATTCATAGTTCTTGGATTTTGAGTTCTCAGTCTCCTTTTAGTTCGTTCTTCCTTTACGTGAAGTGTCTCAGTAGTGTAACTAGGGTCTTCCTTAATCGACTTATCAAAAGTTCTTTTTGCATCTTCCCTAGCTGACAGTACGACATGAAGTTGTTTTCTGATTTCATCAACTGTTTCATTGCTCATTTTTAATTTCAACTCATATATGATTTCCTCTGGGAATTTTTCCATGATTACGAATCTAAGGTGATTATTTTCAATATTTTCTCCAAGTGAACTTAATACACGAAGATGTCTTTCAATTTCGTCTAATGTTTTCCTACACTCTTCTTGCCTTTCTGCTCTTTTAAGTTTAAAAAGCGTCGAGTAATGCGCATCGATTATCTGCATCCGTTTACCATATCGATCTGTCAGAGTGGTTACGGCAATTTTATAATTGTTGTTGGTGGTCTCAAGACCTTCCAGGATCGTTATAGCCTCTCCTCTCAAAGAAGCCTTTAAATATTGTAATTTATCAACATCTCTTAATTCTCTTTGATCAATGATGGAACAAAATTGATCCCAAAATTGCGTCCATTGAAGCACATTTCCGGAGAAGGTAGGTAGAACTAAGTCAGGTAACTTTCCTCTATTCAATAATCGGCCAGAGCCTGAAGAAGAAGAAGGAACCGCTTTATCCTGGTTTAGCTGTATGCGAGCGTTCAATTCAGCTAACATCTCATCTCCTTCTAGCTGCTCTGTTGTCATATCGGAGATCTCATCCGCATTAGGATTATCGGAAATGTTGAAATATTGATACAACTCGTTACTGAATCGATTAAGTATCGCTTGAAGTTTTGAAGCCAAAATCTTCGCTTGTCCTTCATCTTCAGAAGACCACAACTTTGAAGCGCAAAGAACACGAGAGCTGCTTGACAAGCTTTTAATATTTGCTATAAACTTAGCGAGTCTATCCAAATATATATCTTCCATTGTAGGGTATGTATAGGTATAAACCTGAAATTGGTATAAGTACTCTGTAGTTCCGCTTTTATCATTCATTTTCATCATAGTAAGTACTATTTAAGTTCACTCTGGATGAATCACGTTCACTTCCAGAATACACTCAAACAATATCCTTACTACTTTACAGTAAACATTGTGACACATTTCGGACAATACTAGTCTGTCTTGTTATAAAGCATTAAATTTATCATCAAGTGATCTCTTGTTCCAACAAATCATACGATAAACAACTTAAATAAGTCTTGTACATTGCCCAAACGGACTAGTCATCATGACTCTCATTTACTGGACGTGGCCATAGCACTGCTATGCACATTTCTCATTTACTTGGCTTGGCCATGGCACTGCCATGCACCTTTCTCATTTACTTGACTTGGCCATGGCACTGCCATGCACCCTTTCCATTTACTTGACTTGGCCATGGCACTGCCATGCACCCTTTTCATTTTATTTACTTGTATAGAACCACAAGAAAGATTACTTGATTTATCACTCTTAATGTCACACAGTAGGTAGGTATGTACTATCGAAAAGTTGATTAAATCAAAACATATCTGATGTCAATATTTGTTACTAAATATAGTGGTGGTATGACTTGCCCTTAATGACCGTCGGCTTCACCTTAATATGGTATGCAAATGTGGAATACTTCCTTATTATATTGCCTTGCATGTATGTAAAATATGTAAAATATTATTCCTTCCGTAAGGAAATATGAAAATCAAAGTTACTGCCCCTTAACTATTCCTCCTTTCGCATTAATATACAAAGAAAGAATGTTATGCCCTTTGTAAATTATATTGTTAAACTAATACTTTGAAGCCAATGTAAATAATCTATTTCCAGTATAAATTTCAGTTAAACCGCGATGAACAAACATAAATTTATAAACAAATCAATTGTAAGTGATATCACTACTTGAAAATGTGATTAATTTTATGCGGTTAATAGCATTCTGATGCATTGTGAATGCATTAAAAGAATAACACTTCAATAAGATTTTGCTTCCCTATATATCATGGCATAAATGGATAATTACATTGCTACATACCCCTTAAGTAATTTCTGGTACTGGCATTCACTGAATACCACTTTCCTTGTTTATTTGTTGATGATTCTATTAATAAATAATGGTTATGGTTAATTTTCCAATTGGAAATAGTAATGTATGTCTAAGTGATACTTGTCACTTTATAATTACGGTTTTTACAGAAAATTACGTGTAATGTTACTCAAAATCATTAAAGTTATCGTATTACGTATACTACTCCAATAGTATGACTAATTCAACACAGTATTTACACATTATTTCGTAAAAATGCGAGTCTTATTTTGCCGGTAAAATAATTTGTCGTTATCGTTGAATTTCATGCAATTACGTTCTAAACACAGCATAAATAACATGAACACTCTCTCACCTGGTGATCTAAATTAAATTTCCTTATTTCAATTCGTCCTTTAATACTTTATGGAATTTCTTGCAGAAACTTTTATCGTAGGTATTACACCGATGTCATTGAATGTCAACAGACGCCATCTTAGTTGCTCTAATTTTCTTTCGTCATGTCGTGCTTGACTGTAGAAATAACGCAAATTGTATTCGGAATGCTTGAACGTTGAATTTTAAGTAAAAATATCTAAATTAGTTCATAAAATGAATTTTCCGACTAGCAACCAAATCATACAAAGGTGAAAACCTAATAGGTAACAAACAAGCACTGAATTGGTTTCCGATTGTGACAATCGGTAATCAATTCCAATCATTTATGTTTTCTTCATTTCAATAAGAAGAAAGGAAATATTATTTTGTCATTCACTATAATTCTCAAAGTGTATAATTAACGAATAAAAATTCTTTGTTAAAACAAATATTGTTCCCGATAGGTACGCTAACGCCATCTATGATCGAACGGTTAAACTTATCTCTGCTACATTTTGTATTGAGTAGCTGAACTATTTGAAGGTTGATAATTTTACTCTTAGTCTAGTGAAATTGCATTCCACACACAAACCAGTGCTCATTTTAACAACACCTTTACCATTTCTTATATTTAAGGGTTACACAAATAAGTGAACATTACCTTATTTTATTATGAATTATTTTCTTATGAGCATGTTTATTTTTACTGCGCAGTTTCCCTATTCAACCACAGATGTCGTCAACATATAAATTATAAGATAGTTGACACACACAAAACACACTCTCATTATGCTCTTGTTGGTCAATATTAAATCCCAGCATCTCCACCAAATTTGTACCGCATTATAAGCCCATTAATACGGACAAAGTATATGATGTCACTAAGAAATCATTCTAACTGAATAATCTCAAAGAAACATCCACACTCTTGGGTTCAATAGAGTGTCTTTGAAGTTTGATTAGATATCTTGTTAATAAGAATAGTTCTGCTTCGCTAGGCTTACTTGCTGATTATAGAGTTATCAACTCAAGTGACCCAGAGCTGATAATTTAAGTATCTAAGACTGTGTGTGAGTTTGATGTCAACTATCTTACCTTAATAATAGTGAGTCTCTCTGCCTGGCTGTCCATGCACCTTGTCGCCTCGGTGGAGTCGAATGCTCCTCCTAAGGGTTTTAATGTATTTATGAATCAACTGCTTTGACTCTCTAAGTATCCAACCATACTCTTTACACATAAGTAACACATCAACATATTTAGAACCTTTTGGTATGCTATTTAATGTCATCAACCTTTTGTCCCCTAAGGGCACTTTCATTTGTCGTACTCCACGAGTACGACCTTTCTCTTATCTGACGTACTCCGCGAGTACTTCCTTTATATACCTCGTTCCACAGAACCAGGTCTGTCCCAGCTGGGCCCTTTTGTTCCAAGACCCGAGGTCCGGATCTAAAACCCGCGAACCCTGTCTCAGAGAACGAGGACTGTCCCTGCTGGGCCCTTTTATACACCTTGCTAATAGAATTGGCCAAGACTACACGCACCGGTTGTTCATTTAATATAAATGGATGTTTGGCTCGCAAGCCTTGAGACCAGTAAATAGCATAGCATTATAATTCGCGTATAAGCGTATCAGATCAGCGAGATGGAAACAGATTGCCCTGATCAGCTCATGGAGTTTCGCCGAGCAATCCATCTTCCAATCTCTCTCTTTTAAACATAAAGAAATTGTTGATATTATTATTGATACTTATTCTAGATACTTAGCTTTTGACTGGTGGCAGGACAAGCCGAAAGATATTCACAATAAAATTAACACAATAAATGCATCTACAAATGCAGCTTCAGGTTCCCGTAAGCAGATTTGAAGACAAAAGAACGTTAGAAGAAAAATGCAAGCTCACCATAGATAAAATTGTGTTTCTCTACATCCGGTATAATGTTGCCGTGTAATTGTTATAGGGCTAGTTCTCGCGACCCTATTCGCGACAACGTGTCTAGGGTTTTCATCTTAAACTAATTAACACAAAAGTTTTTGGCCTAAAATCGTTCAACGTTGATGCCAAATATCTCGAAAACAGTGAACTTTGAAGTAAATTTTACGAGTATCGGTTAACAAAATTTGTCAAGAGCAGGCATTTCGTTAATGATATAGTTTTTTTATGCAACTTGTAGATGAGAACAGCGGGACAGATACCGGACGCCGGCCGGACAGACAAACGATGTTCGGCCCAAGCTGAAGCATAGAACTTCGTTCGCTTAGCTCGCTCGTTTGATTATTTCTACTATAAGTATATGGATAACTTTGAATACTACGTCGGAACAAGCAGCCGACCTGCCTTCAAATTGCCGTAATAATGTTGTCAGGAGATATTCCGGCTTCATACTTTACTAGGCACTGTGTATTTCTCATTATAAATATCAGACTTGCCCTTGCCCGTGTGGTGCCGGCGTAGAATAACACCACCCCCTATCCTCCAGTGGGTGTCTTAAGAGGCGACTAATGGATCTGACGTGATATACCATAATGCACACGTTCACCTGGGCGTTGGCAAGTCACTGCATTCCCTGTCTCTGCCAGTCGTATCGGTTACACGATCCACGGTTACACGGTCCTCTGGTGCCAGGAGCCTGGGAACGAGAGAGTGGGCTTCCGGGGCGCAACTATTTGCCCACTATAATCTAGTCACGCGCAGATGACCCTGGCAAAGTTCTCAATGGACATCGAGACAAAGTCCTCCGGCGATGGAATGTCAGGAAGAGTTTGCTTCACAGCGGCCAGAATGGCGTTCTCGTGTTAAGATGAGCGTAAAGAAGTTTGAAGGCGCTCGTCTCATTGGCCTTGATGCGAAACGTCAGATACGTAAATCCCAGCCGAAACCCTCCTTTACTTATACTTATGATAGTTCTGGACATCTTTACTGCCCTGCCTGCGATAGAGTTTTTAAAAGAAAGTTCAGCTTTGCAAGCCATATTAGAGCTCACGCTCGTAATTAGCTAGGGTCGCCGTTGCCGATTACGGCATGGAAAGCTATATATATATCAGACTAACTATCCAGAAAGACCATTTTATACGCAAGTGAAAGAATTTTCCAAATCGGTTTAGCGGTTCCAGAGATTAGCCATTAGATACAAAACAAACTTCAATCGTAAACTTTAATCTTCAAGCTACAATATCACAGATTTTCCTCTTTATAATATTAGTATAGATTAAGACTTATGACCTTTGGCTGCCACCCTGTATTAATATTTAGACCTCGGCGCAGAAAAAGGAGTAGGTAGCCTACATTATTTGACAAAAAAGAATTGATAATACCAAAGCGGCCTAGGTTCTGAAACATGTGTTTCGCATGCTATTTGATTTGAATGTGTTTCGCATCCTTTCACGCGTTATCGAACGTACTAAACACATAAAAATATAACCCTCCTCTCCTTTGTCAGTCGACTAAAAAACCATGTTAAAATGCGAAATTTAATCTCACATTTGATTTGGACAAAAGTTATTTGGTATTTTACGTTATTGTGTAGGTACCATCATCATCATCATATCAGCCGAAAAACGTCCACTGCTGGACATAGGCCTCCCCCAAAGAGTGCCACAATGATCAGTCCTCATCCAGCGGACTCCCGCGACCTTTGCCAGGTCATCAGTCCACCTTGCGTGTCTGTGGAGTAATTATTACATAGTTATATCCTCATCGGTTATTATTATAAAGGGACAAAAGGGAATTCAGTCGAATTTATCGCGTCACAGCAAATATAGTATAAAGCAGCACGGCTATCATAGGACGGCCCGCGAGCCATGTCGCGGCAACAAAGACTGTATCTTTCTAAGCGTACTAATTAGATAGAGACGGGTAGGCTATCTCGCCGCGGGTCGTCTTGCACGTCTATCATGAGACGGCCGCGACATACTCTCGATTTTTCTCGCACTATACCGCTGTTCTAAGTGTTCTAATAAGAGAGACGGATAGCGCGAGAAAAATAGAGAGAGAGAGCGCGCCGTCCCGTGATAGCCGTGCTGAGCTAGTCGTGCAGGAAAACAAATACAATCGTCCGATTAGACGCACTCACAGACGCGTCGCTCCAATACACTTAAGCGGACTTCGGCGTGCTCAGCGGTGCATTAAATGTCTGCTAGACGGTTGCCTACAAGCCCCTCCGACCAAGCGACCGTGGTCCGGACCGACCGTGTAGACAGTTGTTTGCAGCAAAATTTCATTCGTACACGGTCGTTCCGAACCAAGGTCGCTCGGTCGGAGGGGCGCTTTGGAGACCGTCTAGCAGACGTTTTAGTAATGTGTGCCGCGTGGAACTGACGCTGCTGTCGATGGTCAATTGTAGATTGCGTCGTTAGGTATGTACGTCAGTACGTCAGGTAGATCTTGAATGTACTTTATTATATTAGTTTGGTTGTGCTAAGGTGCTGATTATTGTCAGCCTGTAGGGCCACAGGTAATGGGAGGAGGTGGTGATCAGGGAAACAGGAAAACAGCGGAGACCAGGGCAGTATGTAGTTTATATTTGAAATCTAAGGCACCTGTAACAAACACAGGCAATGCTTAGCCTACGATTTGATAAACACATTTTGATTAGGTAACTACTTAAAAACACTGTAACTTACAATAGGTTGCTATTGTGCCTTTGTAGGGGTGATCTGAAGAGCTGGATAACACTTTTATGGTAAACTTTTAGCACGTACAGTATTCAAAAACCACAGTAATACTAAATATTAAGAAACTGAACTAAAACTGTACATTATTATCTTATTTTAGTTACACGCATCGTTACAATTATACTTGAACATTTACTTGGAGTGAGAGTTCTTGCGAATGTTACATTTTACAGGTAAGACATTAACAGGAGCGATTTAGCAAGAATTCTAGACAGCGTTCTAGTGAACATTTATTGATTTAATATTTATTGCACAAAAGAACAACTTATCGTACAAAAGCGAACTTATTGCCGTAAGCATTCTCTACCAGTCAACCTTTAGACAAAGCAGATAAATTGTGGGCGGTGCAATGCAACGACAGATATAAACACACAGTGGGCTATACAGACCTACTTAATAAATAAAAACAATAGACAAATAAATAAAAATACATAAATAAAATACTTACAAATATATAATCCTACATATACAACGTGTTAATAAAATAACGCAAAACCTGAAAACAGTTTGTTCAGAATCGAGCATAGAATGCGAAAAAAATAAAAAATAAATTTTATGACAAGATTTATTTTTTACATTTGTATGGAGTAGGTCGCCCCAGTCGGCCAACACTCCATACAAATGTAAAAAATAAATCTTGTCAAAAAATTTTTTTTTTATTTTTTTTGCATTCTATGCTCGATTCTGAACAAACTGTTTTCAGGTTTTGCGTTATTTTATTAACACGTTGTAAACAGACGAAAATAGGTAACAAAAACACTAACGGCCGTATTCATAAACTTCCTACAAGCCTGTCTTAACTAGAATGGCGTTAAAATTCGTATGTCCTTATCTGTCACTTTGACATTTGTGTTCGTAAGAAAGGGACAAAGCACATTTTATTTAGCAGAGGCATTGTAAGTTTTATGAATAAGGGGGTAAGAATCTACTGCTCTTTATCAGCTCCTTAACACTAGCTAGAAAAGTTCAAAAGTACCTCTAGTTTAAAAAATGAGTGCAGGTCGAAAAATAACTTAAGAGACTGGTTAAGCCTAGTGCGACCCCTGGTAATTTTTCTGTAACTTTTCTCTGAGTAATAAACGAAATTTTATTATTTTATTTTGGTAAGGTAGGGCACAGCAAAATGTCATCCCGCTCGAATTTGCAGCAGCCCAACTGGGGAAGACCACAGCCATAATAACACTACTACTTGCTCTGTAGGGGAACTGTGTATAAGATGGGGACGCTAAGGTAAAACAGTAAAAATATAGAGTAATCAAAGTCACATGTTAATCATATATTAATTGCACATACATTATTCAATCAACTTTTATTTGGCATGAGTAATAGGTAATCGTAAAATTTATAAAAAAAACAATTAATAAAAATGGGAAAATACACCGTCTTACCCCACATATAGGACAAGACGGGGACGCAAAAAGTGAGGCAAGATGGGGTTATGAGGCAAGATGGTGTTTACCCCCTCACATGCAAGGCATATCAAAACCTCTTGTGCGTTATCGTCATCTACACCTGCACATACAGTGTGGGCCCAGCGATCACATAGTTGGCATCGCACCCAATTTTCGGAGGATTTTAAGTAAGAATTAATTTGACAAGGTCATACGGGGCAAGATGGAGCAATACCCCGTCATGCCTCAAGTATTTTGCCCTGTCTTGCCTCAAGCACCAAACTCGCAAACAAAATATTATTAAAAAAAACACGTCAATATTTAAGTGCCTTCACATACACCACACCATGCCCAATATGATACAAAACCGGTACACAAAATAACAATAAAGAGACACAATTAATTACGATTTTAGGTCAATATATTTAGGCTTCAAAAGTTAGATCGCGACACCTCTGAAACACGTTTCGACCTCAACTACAAACACGCGTGCGGTTTCACTTGCTCTCGCCAGCGGACTAATGGCGGCTCGGGAATGGCGTCGAGTCGGCCTAGCTGTTGCGTTAATGTAGCGTGTAGTTTTGTCTGTGTGTGGGTGGCCCCATCTTACCCCGCGTCCCCGTCTTATACATAGTTCCCCTAGTAGTGTTGTGTTCCTGGAGGTGAGCAAGGTCGCCAGAGCTCCCGAGGATGCGTTGTGTTGAGAGCGAGGCATTTGTTCCTTCCGCTGTCAACACGGCGAATCGTCAAACATATCAAGGGTCGGCAACGCCCAAAGTTACTCCTTGCATGCGTCTCTAGGCTGCGGTGTCCGCTTACCATCAGGCGGGCCATACGCTTGTTTGCCACCGTCGTTGTATAAAAAAAATATTGGTTGGGATACTGCTTTAGCTAATATTTACTGTGACCGCGTGTTCCCGCGGGCCCGCCCGGGGTGCTCGTAAATATGTAAATGTACGTTTTATTATTGGACCGGGTTCGGGCCGAATCAAACATAGTTGTTTGATCTATCTATTGTTCCGTTGTTTATTTTATTAGAGGTGCGTGAGGAGAGATTAGAGGGCGGAGGTCAATTCCCGGGCCGTTCGAGACCACGTCTCATAGAGATATCTGGAAAAAAATGTCGGATGTCGAACGAAAACCAATTTGCGTATTCTCAAAATCTCACACTCGCGATGTCTACTCCCCGATGTTCGAGATGCAACGAGTGTTCGAACGAGGTAGCAATCCAGATAGTATCACTGATTTTCTTTACCATTAGATATATATGTCAGTGGCGTTATGGCGTTAATGGCGGTAAATATTGACAGTACTGACAATAGTATCTAGCTCAAAACAGTCAAGTTAGAAAAGTTTGTATGGTCGTAGTTTGTAGATTTTGGTGATTTTTTTCAATAGACATCACGTCAATTGAGATCAGATCTATTAGACATCATACTGTCTCAAATCCGGTGTTAGGATGAAATCCACCAGAAATGTTCAAATATGTGTTTTCATCTTTTTGAGACCGTGCAAGCTTGACACATGGTTTTGAAAAAAAAAAGTGACCCTACGTTAAAAAGCGCCTAGACCTTTTTCAATAGCAAAAAGCCTTGCATAGTCTTTTTTTTTTTTTTTTCAATAACAAAATTGCTTGGCATGGTAAAAAGCTCGAAGCGAATTTACTGTCGATTCGCTAAAATGCATGTTTTTACCTGTAATGTAACATTCGCTAGAATTACAGGAGAATGCTCACGTCAATCAGCACCTTTAACCACCCCATTCATAAACTAAATAAGTTTCTGTCAAAAAAATAATTTTTGGTACAAGCTTTTATTGCCGACTGTGCTTTTCTGTATACCATCATCAACTACTCTTTGAGACGATTCTAACGAACCCAAACTCAACGGGGTTACGTCGGTTAAGTACTGAATTGCCATGGCCACCTTCTGTCTCCATCATCAGATCAGCTCGATGGTACCATAATTGTTTTAAAGAATTGCACTCCTGGAGTTGTACCGCTTATATGGACGGTGACAGCTTACATTCAAGCGGCACATACCCTTGTTTGCCACCGTACTGTAATAAAAACGATTCCCAAAAGGGAGCTTTTCAATTTTTACATCCAACTGCGGCAAGTCGGAGAGGTTTGAAGCGCCATCAAAACAATGAAAAGCGATAACTCATCGCTCCTCTCCTGACAGTTGTCATGGGCAGGCACGCGGGGACTTCCCTATGTTTCTATATAAAGCATACCTATTCATATTGTACGGTAATGTTTGAGAGCTCGCGCATGGACGTTTTTTGGCCGGTTTTCGGCGGTTCCATAAAAAAATAAAATTTCACAGTTAGACTGAATTTCCACTAGAGATGCACAAGTTTCTTTGTGTTTGCAGGATTTTTTGGTACCTTAATTGTTTTTATTACAATCGTTTGTTTAACTTGCCCTGTTAGTATGGGACAAATCTTGCAAGTTAAATTTGACCCACTTCCCGGTGACCGATTCAGCTGAAATTTTGGGTACTTATAAGTAAAGTTTGGATGACAATTCAATATAATGGTACCATCGAGCTGATCTGATGATGGAGACAGAAGTTGGCCATGGGAATTCAGTACTTAACCGACGTAACCCCGTTGAGTTTGGGTTTGTTAGAATCGTCTTAATTAGTAGTTGATGATGGTAAACAAAAAAGTACAGTCGGCAATAAAAGCTTGTACCAAAAATGAATTTTTTGACAGTAATTTATTTTTATGTATATTCCCCGATTACTCAAAGACGCGTGGACCGATTACAATTTTTTTTTTTTGAAAGGGTATCCTTCGCAGGTAGTCCCATGGTCATCAGGTGAGGACCTGGAGTTCTCTTCAAATACGGTGAAGTAATGATTTGAAGTTGGTTAACTTTGTTTTAAAAGTAAATTAAGTATTATATTAATAAACAACATTTATATGCGTGCACAAGAATGCAGTAACGCCACTTATGAAGCCTTGTTGTGAACGACTAGCATAATGCCACATAATAATACATAATGATTCATTAGATAACCTGACTTTATTTATCTCGCTCATAACTTGTTTGATAGCCGTGGCCCGTAGAACTCGGGAGACCGTTTTTATCAAAAACATTTATTTAATTTCCTAAACTTGAATCGATAAAAAATCTATTTATAATTATTGAACCTACTCAGAACATTTTCACGAGAATTGGTTGAGAAAACGGCTGGAGAGACGCCGGACATATGAAACAGTTGTCGCTCATGCTGAAACGGAAACTTCGTTAGTTTCGCTCGCTCGTTTTTAGAGTTCCGTAGTCAACAAGGAACCCTTATAGTTTCGCCATGTCCGTCTGTCCGTCCGTCTGTCCATCCGTCTTCGGCTTAACTTAAAACTGTGATTCGGCATGGGTATATAAGTCAATCACGCCGACAAAACAGTACAATAAAATCATGAAAAAAATGTTTAAGGTCGATTTTCGTACAAATTCGGCCGATGCAACCGCACCGCACGTCGATGTAACTAAGACAAACAGGCAACTACGGAACCCTACACTGCGCGTGGCCGACACGCACTTGGCCGGTTTTTATGATTTATTTCAAAACCTGCCTTATTTATCTCACTCATAACTTGTCTAATAGGTAAAAAAATGACATTACAGCAAACAAGCATTTGGCCTGATAGACATTTGCGCCTCCAGAGAAGCCACAAGCGCGTTGCCATCAACTCTACTTTGATTTGAAGATTTAAAAAAGGTCCCTCATTCTTAACACAGGGAACATTATTAAACACATTCATTGTACAAGCGAGCGAAGCGAACGAAATTCTCCGTTTCAGCTTGAGGAGTTAAAATGAATAAAAAAAAACTTTGTATGGGGAACGTGCTATTATTAACTTAGAAACTTGAAACTTTAAAATGATTTTGTATTTAAAAAAAAGAAAAGTGATTTCAAGAATCTTCTAAAATCCCCTAAGAGCGTCACTACCCACTCGACTAACCGGTCGTCTATTATAGGGGATGGTGCCTGTCTGTTTCGGGAACTCGCTTGCCTGTTGTACGACACTCAGGCTGTAATGGTTAGAGAGATCCGAGAAGAAATTGTAGAGCACGTCGTGCGAAATTAGGACGAATCTTTTTATGCTATGACGGTGGTAAGAAACTTTTACGCCACACTTAGACATAATCTGGCAATTAACGCCCGCTACGCGGAAATTGAAATATCTCACTTCCTGACCAGGGGGAGACGTAAAGTTTTGTACTCACCAACGGCAGTAATAAAGAAAGCCTCATATCGCATACTTATTGTCCTTGCCGCGTCGGCTTCGAAGTCAAATAAGTTTACCGCCCTGAGTGCGTGATGTACGTTAGTGTACCTACTATTAAACAGCACAACGATAAGAAATATTCCTGTTCTACTAACCCTTATAAATCAAATAAATTCGCCGTATTTAATCCATATCCAATAAATTGGTATAAGTATTCTACCTAATTTCATTGATGAAAACTAGATCCCGATTCAAGTTTCAAAACGTCAACATATCACTGTGACATACCCTCTTTTATGTCTGTCTCTCAAATTCAGAATGACACAAAAAGCGATATGACAGGGATATCCCCTCCCACGGAATCGCGGCCCAGGTCACATGCCCGTAACAGTCACAATGACGCACGTATCGGCAAGAATGTGTGAGTCACGTTTGTATGGGTGACTCATACATAGCCCGTTCACTTCCGTTTAGAAGCGTTGCACAATTTATTGCATCGATTTTGATGCACACTTGTTTAGTGACCGATCGGAAATGAAGCATTCGTACCTCTCACTCTTTACGTACTTGGTAGTAAGGGACGGACGCTTAAGGGTCTCGCCAGGACGCTCGACTCTTATGCCGGCTGTACGAACGCATGAGAACGATATAAAGCCCTCTTCCTCTAACGCATAGCTGCATCTGCTCACGCGACAACGTTGGCCCAATGTGTACAGCCGGCTTTACAAACGTAGTTTTGGTTCTCATTTTAAAACAAAATGGTAGAATAACATGAAACGTTGTATACGAGTATACAGGGTGTATCAAAAATGGGGCGTGAACCGATTGGGCATGTTCGGTAGCGTATTGCGATTCAGAAAATGCAGTTGTTTATTTAATTTTTATTGTTTATTTGTTTTTGTTCACATTGAAATGTTTGTTATTGTTTACATCACAATCTTTGTTTTTGTTGACATTGCTTCAGTAATAATCATGATCAAATTATGGATGAAGTCAGGGAGCTACAAAAATAAAAGGTAACATTTTATAAAACATATTTATTAAGTCTAGGTTAATTAATCACGCTTTGAATTTCAATTTTATCCGAAGGTGGTGTATTTTGCTGTTTTGATATCATTGCAACTACAAAACGGACCATATTATGTTCGTTTAGTCCAACTTTTATAAGAAAACAAACTGTGATTGACCCTAGTATGAACTAACTTATGTACTCATGTCTTTGATTTATACGTTGTGTACCTACCCTTGAATATTTCGTAAAACTAGTGCCTATGCGAAATCTTGGGATTAGGTGGCAAAGCGGACCTCGGGCCGGGAATAACGCTAGGAAGATGATGATGGACCCTTAAATATTTATGACAATGCTTTCAAACCTTTATCTTAACATTCTTAACCATTAAGATCAATAATTTAATAATAAAGTCTGGTCTTTTCTCTCGTTTTCTGGCGCTAATGCCCTTATCAGCTAACAGAACGTGAGATAAGTTGTATGAGATCACGACATTTTATTTATCTGAGCTGCAATCACGATAGTCATTTCGTATCTCAATTTATATTAGATAATTAAGTAATTTAGTAATTAGGTATTTATTAATTGTACATAATTATCTGGTAGAAACGAGAAAACAAAAAAATAGGCACATGTAAAATGAAAAGTAATTATGGCTACTTTTAAGTGTGACATTTAAGAATGAAAATCTCTATGTAGGGACAAATGTCGTACGTGTGCAATGTACGTGTTTTGACGACCGCTTTAGCCTAGTTGGTAGTGCCCCTGCCTACGAAGCAAGAGGTCCCGGGTTCGAATCCCGGTAAGGGCATTTATTTGTGTGATTAGCACGAATATTTGTTTCTAAGTCATGGATGTTTTCTAAGTATTTAAGTATTTATTTATCTACATAAGTATGTTTATCGTCGTCTATTACTCATAGTACAAGCTTTGCTTAGTTTGCGACTAGATCGATTTGTGTAACATTGTCCCCTAATATTTATTTATTTATTTAAATGAAGGGTAACTGACCAGGGTAACGCAAATCTTCATTTTCACACTTGTTCAGAAAAGAGTCAAGTAAGTTAACCCTTAACTACCTACGTCCTATTTCTATAACATGCACACCTAGGAGAGGTCATAGAGACCACTAATTAAAATGGATCAAAACTTCATAAAAAAACATATGTTATAGTTATATTTAAATAATATTCACCATTTTAAAGGATTTAGGCATTTATTAAAAAATATTGATACAACATTAATTAACAACATGTTGTTTAAATTTAAAACATAACATTCACTTATGATTTTTAACAAAAACATAACTATAAATCTTTTGGGGCAAGATATCAAAAAATATTCTGATATTATATACTTTTTTATTAATAAATCTTAAAGAACAATAATCAGTCAAGCTAATCAGCTATAGTTTTTATATAAAAACTTGCAATTGTTATAAAATTGCAAGCTATCATTATAGCCATGTTTTTTCATTATAGCCACGATTCGTTCGAACATTGAATGCAGATTGGTATCTTGCATTCAATACAGATGTATTGCGTCTTGCGTTGCTTTTTGGGGTCACAAGTTGAGCAAAATTTCTGAACTTGCAATCGTTCTTCAGCATTGCTGGGACCCGGCATTGCTGGTAAGTTGGTATCTTTGTTGAGAATATTGTTGATACCCTACGAATAAAAATAACATGGAAGCCGCATTTCAGTACTTCGCTGTTAAATTTATCGGGACAGTTAGCACACAAACACAAATACACTTACATTTAAATAAGACGTTACGTATACAGAGCCTTTCTCCGAACATGACAAACAAAATAATAGTCATCTCTTTTACTCTATTGTGAACACTTACGTGTAAGTGAAATAGATAGATTGTCAATAACTACCAATCAGTAACATTATCCGCCAATGAGCTTCTTGCTGCACGCACTAGCAGCAGCCCGCCCAGCCAACGCCCGTTCACCGTTCGTCAGTTATGGATAGGTTTATACCATACATTAAAGAGCCATTCAAATAATTAATGTATTATTTGTGCAGTTTTGAAGATACCAAATATGTAGGTTAGAATATTGTAATAAAATAAAACAGACTCAAGTTGGCATAGGTAATTGTTATCATACAGTATAATGTTAAGTTACTACACCATTTATAGTCGGCCATTAGTCGGCGACTAGTCGGCAAAAAGTATTCGACACTTAATTGCCTACAGGAAAATATAAGACATAGGAAGAAATGTATCTTATAATTTTATTAGCACACAAAAAGACATACAATCATTAAAATAGTACCTACAAAAAAAGGAAGAAATGAAACCATATTAAGCAAGTACCTCCTGGGGCCCAGACTACGATTTTGTGTCATTGAATTAGGAACTTTTTGACATTCAGTAAAAGTTCAAAGTTGATTTTGAAATTTGTACAAAATTTTGTACGCGGGGTCTTAGGAGGTTAAACTTTTAATGTATTTTTTATTGTTTTTCAAGTCACGTAACACGCCAGCGAAATAATAATGTAAACAAAACTGGTCAAAACATGAACGGCAAAAATGACGCGGGAGACGAAGCAACACGAACGTTTCCGATTGTGCTCGAAGTTAACTAAAAACCTACGATCGGCACTGCCAACCAGTCGGCCGATTAATCGGCAATTCAAAAACCCACGAGTCGGCCGACTGGCCTGTCGGCAAAATCCGTAGTCATTTAATTTCATTTCATTTATTTCATTGTTAAGTCATGTACATACATTACCTATAATTAAGGTGTTAAAATTCAGTAAGTCGGCCCATCTCCAATTAAAATCCAATAAGTTACCTAATAAAATAATCTACTTACTTCATTTGGCATAATATCATCCCTATAGAGAAAAAGTGATCATATATTTTAAAGGTTTTACTGAAGTTATCGGTTTACTTACGCGTGAAAAGTGATGCCATTTTCCTTCGAATGGTCGGAATGGTTTTTGCACCACTTAACAACACATGAGGGCATCTTAAATTAGAATAAATCTTGTATTTTGTTAGTAATCGCGTTCTTGTCCGTCATGTCCGTCACTCACTGACATCCCAGTCAAACTGAAGTCGTATGCGGCACAGTTTGTAAGGCCCGCCCACAGCGGCACAGTTTTCGTTGCGCTAGAATTGAGGGGACAGAATGCTTCCATGTTATTTTTGTTCGTAGTTGATACCTATTAGTAGGTCCCGCGTCACTCCCGCGTAAGATGAAAGTTTTTGGATCGACGTTCGAGATGTGGTTTTACCAATTGTTCAGCCAGTTACTTCATAAACCGGACATGCATTTTGGGGAATTGCACCCGCATTTTCTTTTTCCAAATCTAACTCTTTGTTACCCTCGACTGCTGAATTCGATTTGCAGCTTTCTTCTTGTAAATTTGGTGGTGCTAAATAAATAAAAATAAAAAATAAGGTTCTAAATCACTGCCTTCATCATCCGGCAAGTCATCTTCATCGGACGACATTTCTCGTAACCATCTTTCGATGGTTGCGTCACTAGGAAGCATTATGAACTTAAAAAAACATAAAATGCGTTAAAGCAATACAAATTACAAGCCAATAAAAATAAACGCAACCACCTAGGCAAGGTCTCGGAGACCAGCAAGCTATAATACGTAGCCACCTAAGCAAGGTCGCTGAGACCTCTGACGACAGTTTGATGCTCACCAAATTGACAGAGACACGCGTCCGAATGCGTCGATCGCATGTCCGGCACTGAGAAGGCAGGGGCAAAAGGTACAAGGCCACAGAAGTCCGTACAATGACCTCGCGTCGAGTTATTGACTATTTTGTATTTGCAAAGGTCTGAGAGACCTTGCGTAGGTGGTTAAGGGTTAAATACTTTTCTTCTCTGAACCTACTATTCAGAAAAGAGTCATAGAGATTTAAACTTTCCTCATAGAAGATGTGAAAGGAGCAGGTAGGTATGTGCCACTCGATATCATAATTATTTCCCACTTGGGCGTAAACGCCTGAATCCCTCGTTTCGCTCAACATGCTACTTTAGAATCCCTCGCTCGACTCAGGACTATACGGCCCCTATTCTAGAATCTTACCCTTTACTCAGGATTAAATTTATCTAGTTTCTTCAGGTAACAACTTAACAAGGCCCATATTTACAAAGACCTTACATACTAACATACATAATTATGAATGAATATACAAAACTTAAAATAAGAATAAGAATAAGAAATATTTATTTCACAAAAACACGTTACACGGAATACAATTGTCAATGGGTCCTGAGCTAGGACTCCCTGTGTTCCAGGCCCCAGTAGAGTGCAAGCTTACAATACTAGTTAACATGTCTTCGTGCAGGGCTAACAAACGCCCAAAAAATATATAATAATAAAAAAATACCCCAACCCAAAAAATACGCCCAAAAAATATATAATATAACACAATAGAGCCCAAATAAAGGTGTTATACTGCCCTCGCCTTAAATATTAATTTTGCTCCCTTGAGCCACAATCTATTATTTCTCTTAATAATAATAGGGGCATCCCACTTGAATAAATGAAATGATGTTAATTATAGGTCAGCTTGATTGGACATTTCGACAGTATTACCCCAAGTCCAGGTATTATTAAATCACGTACCTATTTCCCGGCCGGCTGGCTCCGAAGTTCAGAACCTGCACAATGGCGCTTCCGTTCCCAGACCGAACGATTCCGACTTAGATGTCATGACCTGCCTTCGAAGAACAACTGACAAAGTTGCGAAAATGTGACCGTTATAACCTTGTGTGGTGTGGAGCACAAATCTGATTTAACTAGAGTCGATTAGGCTTTTTTATGTGTAAGAAGGTGTAAAAACATTCGGAAGCCAAACCTACTGTGTCAGAATCAGAATGCGTGCAACAATTCCGAAGTCTTATTAATTGCACTCATCATCCTCTTAGCGTTATTCCCGGTTGTATCCCTAAAGGAGCCCGGGGTTCGCTTTGACACCTAATCCCAAGATTTGGCAAAGGCTCTAGTTTTACGAAAGCGACTGCCATCTGGCCTTCCAACCCGGAGGGAAAACGAGACCTCAACTTATTAATTGCACTATCAGACAAAATGTTCATGCTCATTTTGAGGATGGGGTTGGTCGCAATAGAAAGTATCCACTTATTCCAGTGAGTTTGTGAAGTACCAATATTTTTATGAAAGAACCGCAAAAATAGCATTTGTTGTTTCTTTTTCTTTAGTCTTTGTTCTGGACATAGTATTCAATGTTCTGCAAGAAAATCGATGACATTAATAACCTTGGCGTTCTAAAAACGAACACGTTGCGTACCTACTCCCTCAAGAGTGGAAATAATAATATTTCGACTGTAATTATATGACTTATTAGGTTCCTTCTCAAATTAGAAAATATGTCCAGTTAATTTAAAAATGTTTTGCATTTCATTCGCACCACCGTCTTTCAGCATAACCTAATCTACTGAAGCCACTAGATTAACTTAATTACGTAGCTATATACAATTCCTCTCTCACATGCTATAGATACCTACTATAGATAGAGATAGTCGTTGGCAAAGTTCCAAGAGGTCTTTATACCTGAAAGTTTTAAAAGAATTTGGTATGACATTACGTCGTCCTGCGTGCCAAACCTTACATAGAATGGGTGCGCAACAATTGTCATGTAGGTATACCAATCTGTACTAATATTATAAATAAGAGTGCGGCTGTCTGTCTGTTACCTCATTACGCTTAAACCGATTAAGATTAAATGTGGTATGGAAATAGTTTGAATTCCGGGGAACATAGGATAGTTTTTATCCAGTTACTTTATATGGACCGGTGATATATTTAAACGAGTTCCACGCGGACGGAGTCACGGGTAGAAGCTATCAATACGTCAAGTCTAATAGACCTCCAGAATCTTTGTGTTTTGTTTTATCCTCGTTCTGCTCATGGTATCTATCTGTATAGAGAACAGACGAGATACATTTATGAGATTAGAAAGAAGAGATATCATAACAGTATATAGAAGCTGAAATTGCATAGTCCGGCCGGACAATTTGGGTTTGAATTTAAACTTCGAAAAATAATAATAAAAAAGGCAACTGAAGATAACAGTAGGTACTCATGCACACTATATAAATGTGTTTCTATTATTTTTATACACATAATCGGATAAGTATTAATGTTGCTAACAGTACATTTACTTACATAACAGAGTAACGCTACTATAAACTATAAGATATTTATCAGACTTTTTGTCTTTTTTTAGTACTTATCGCAATGTATATGTGTGACTTTGAGATGCTAAATACGTTTTTCTTTCTTACTTTATTTCAGCACCAATTAATGTCTCCAGTTACCCGTAAGTATTATATTATATTAAAATATCGTCCAATTACAAAAACAAATTTAAAATTCGGGCCATAAATAACAGAATTGATATAAAAACGTAAAAATACAGTTGAGTTGAGAACCTCCAACTTATATCGAAACTCGGTTGAAAAAACAAATATATTCGATAAGCAATTAAAAATATTCCTCACCCAAAAATGTTATTACTCGTATAGCCTAAACGATTATTTTGAAGATGTACCTATTTGTAGCTAAAGTAGTATTTTTTAGATAAGATAAGAATAATTATATTTGTAGTTTGTAGTTTGTTAAAGTTGAATATTCTAAATTGTTTATCTGGGGGCACGGCAGTGCCCCCGCCAAGTCGAGCGCGAAGCAAACACTGCCGTACCATCCTTTACTGGAACCATTTCGCCGCATTTTCAGGCCCCTATTTGAGAACCTCTGGATAAGACCAGAACGCAGAAACTTTCGTCATCCAGTAAGCTATAATCACGTATTTAAAATCCAAAATTTCAAGTCTGTAGGTCATTTAGTTCCGAAGTTAAGCGAAAGCAAAGTTTCGCATTTATGACACTCACTCACTCACTCACTCACGATCATCAAAATAGAACTAGTACTTCCCATAAACTCAGAGAGCTGAAATTTGGTACAGAGTTAGGGTTTAATGGCAACATAAAGGGAAAACTATAAAAAAATGCAATTTCAACCCATTTTTCTAGATACACCAACACATTAACCTACAAAAAGAAGTGAGATCCCATAAAAAACATTCCATGCAAAAAAGAGGCCAAGTCTCAGGCATTCTTATTAATCTTCATTTGCTTGCTAAATAAAATTTTGTGACTTGGCAATCACACAATACTACATAATTTTATGTAAGTATGCAAAAATCCATAATTAAGTAAGCCAAACTCTACGAAATATCTCACAACTTTTTACGGTGGAAGAGTTTCGAAACTTGGCCTCTTTTTTACATGGAATGTTTTTTATGGGATATATTATGTTAAGAAATAAGTACATAGTGATGGCTGTGTAATATTGCTGCGCCCTCTTAGGGCGTCACATGTATACCTATCTTGTTGTTCCGCCTTGTAACCTGTAATGTGATGCAATGCAATGAAATAAATGAAATGAAATAGAATAAAAACATGCAAGCGACGATACATGGAAAATAACAGAAACAGCACTATCATTCTCGTTCACTATTCATTCTGCAAAACGAAATCCATAAAAAGTTCGTTAACATTTGAATGAGAAATCAAAATGGTGGCAGTTCAATAAACATTACTCTTGCGTTTTATTCGTTTCACAAAACTATTCTGACTACATCCGAGGCGAATTGGAATGTTCTTCCATCCTTTTCATACTTGTTGAGGAGCCAATTGGCGGAAAAGGGGCAAATGGTCAAATTTGGATTGTGAGTAAATTCGAATTAATCGTAAGTACTGAAATTGCTTTGTCAGTGATGTAAGGGTTGTCACACACTGTTGCACGTGTCGTGGAAATGAATGTGATGTTTGCGCCAATATTTTTTTCCTGCTAGTTGTCATGGAAGTTATACTGTGTCGTAAGTAATTTTAAAAACGTTGATTATGAGTTTAACGTACAAATGTAAGGTTTTTAAACGAGCGACCGAAGCGAACGAAGTTCTGCGTATCAGCTTGTGTCAAATTTTGTGAGCAGGTTCAATAATTAAATAAAAAAAGGGTCCGGGAGTACCGGCAGAAGTGAAAACTCAATGACATTGTAACAGTTTTTCGATCAGGTCACGTATCCGTCTTACGAATTTTCAATCTGTCGAATCTTACGGTCGCGTGACATCTTACGGTCACGTGACATCTTACGGTCACGTGGCATCTTACGGTCACGTGACCTGTGGCGAGTTTAACAATTTTTCCCCATCACAAAAAGTGCACAGCGCCGCTAAATAAGTTTTCACTTCAAAAATATGACAAGATGTTTTACCGTTTGTCTTCTTGTATCTTTGTTTATTACTCGTATTTGTATTCTACATTAAAAAAAAATTACAGACTTGTCTTAAAAGCCTATCGGGTGTATTTTCTCAAATGTATCCCAACCCTTACTTCCGCTATCACAAGTGTGCTAGCTAACTATGCACCCGTGCTGGACGCGCGCCCTAACTAGGTATAGCTGTGGGCAGTCACCCTAACGAGCTGCGAGGGACAGCTGGGACGGTGAAGCGGCGCGTGAACCAGTTAAAATGCTGCTGGTTATATTTTAACCGTGTATTATTGTGAAAAAGCTACGGTAGCGGTTGCACCTGTCAAGCGGCGGTCGTCGGTTCGATTCCCGGCTCGTACCAATGAGTTTTTCGGAACTTATGTACGGAATATTTACCGTTAGCTTTTCGGTGAAGGGAAACATCGTGAGGAAACCGGTCAAATCCCAATGAGGTTTAGTTTTCGCTCTGGGTTGAAAGGTCAGATGGCAGTCGCTTTCGTAAAACTAGTGCCCGTTCCAAATCTTGGGATTAGGTGTCAAAGCGTACCCCGGGCTCCTTTAGGGCACAACCGGGAATAACGCTAGGAGGACGATGATGATGATTATTGTAACAAATATGAATATAGGTTGTTCCAAGTGTTCCAACCCACATGGCACAAGATTTTGATTACAGAGAATACAAGACTATTTTATATGCAAGTTTCTGAATTGAGTGAAAACATTACTGAATTTAAACTTTTTATAAAACCTTATTTTACCTTGGACTGTACGGTCAGCAATATCAGCATCAAAAGTAGCTACGCAATCGAAGACGTCAAAAGTCTTTATTAAAAGGCAATAAGAGTATTTGACATCTTCGATTGCGTAGTTACTTTTGATGCTGATATTGCTGACCGTACAGTCCAAGGTAAAATAAGGTTTTATAAAAAGTTTAAATTCAGTAATGTTTTCACTCAATTCAGAAACTTGCATATAAAATAGTCTTGTATTCTCTGTAATCAAAATCTTGTGCCATGTGGGTTGGAACACTTGGAACAACCTATATTCATATTTGTTACAATAATCATCATCATCGTCCTCCTAGCGTTATTCCCGGTTGTGCCCTAAAGGACCCCGGATACCGCTTTGACACGTAATCTCAAGATTTGGCATAGGCACTACTTTTACGAAAACGACTGCCATCTGACCTTCCAACCCAGAGGGAAAAATAGACCTTATTGAGATTAAACCGGTTTCCTGACGATGTTTTCCTTCACCGAAAAGCTAACGGTAAATATTCCGTAGATAAGTTCCGAAAAACTCATTGGTACGAGCCGGGATTCGAACCCACGACCGCCGCTTGACAGCTGCATGCCTGAACAGCTAGGCTACCGTAGCTCTTAACTATTACTTACCATGTGAAATTAATAAAAGGTTCATAAAAGCAACGGAATCTCCCACAGCGCCATTTTACGGCCACCGAAGGACTATCCGAAAATTGGAAAACTGTGAATTTATGCTTTTAATATTCTTTTCCAGCCAGCAATTATGTCGGCTCAATAGTTATGCGTCGTCCGATTTATGCGCAGCGTAGCCGAATAAGTGATAGTGCAGAATTGACTGCCATTTTTATTACTGAACAGTTTGCTTTTAACCATTTGGCCATAAACTACTAAAGGTGTTGCAAGTTGTCGTGGTTTCAAAATTGAAGGAAAAAAGATATGTTTCTGTCAAAAATTTCATTTTTGGTACAAGCTTTTATTGCCGACTGTACTTTTCTGTATACCATCATCAAATACTCATTGAGACGATTCTAACGAACCCAAACTCAACGGGGTATTATCAGTTAAGTACTGAATTCCCATGGCCAGCTTCTGTCTCCATCATCAGATCAGCTCGATGGTACCATAATATTGAATTGACGTCCAAACTATACTTATACCCAAAATTTCAGCTCAATCGGTCACCGGGAAGTGGGTCAAATTTAACTTGCAAGATTTGTCCCATACATACTAACAGGGCAAGTTAATATAAAGCTTCTCCATGATCAGATCAGCTAGATGGTACCATAATATTGAATTGTCATCCAAACTATACTTATACCCAAAATTTCAGCTCAATTGGTCACCGGGAAGTGGATCAAATTTAGCTTGCAAGATTTGTCCCATACTAACCCTCCGTTCGCAGTGTTCCCACTATGTCGTCTGTCGGAACTATTTGTTATCGTGTGTCGTCGCCTCATACAAATTGGTGTCCGACAAGTGGGAACAGCTTCATATAAAATGTTCTGCCACTCAACACACGATAAAAAATCGTCCCGACAGACGACATAGTGGGAACCAGGGCTAACAGGGCAAGTCAATATAGCCATAGCTTGTAAAACGTTTGTAAAAACGACCACAGGCCTGTCACTTCACTACTAACCAATTGAGATATCAGAACGATCCGGTCCGGTCACCAAATCATTCAATCTATTCCCTCATACAACGCCAGAGGGAAAACTAGACCTTATTGGGATTAGACAGGTTTCCTCGCGATGTTTTCCGGTTGCCTCATGATGATTCCCTGGAGGAAGTACTATAATCAATCTGAGATGATCTCAATGGATGTCAAACCCCTTGCGAATTTATTGTCAACATTCTGATATTTCCTGTGATGCAAAGTTCTATCTATGAATGGAGGGAAGTGATACTACAGACTGCTCGACGCATAATTATTCTACAGTTCATTGATAATTGAATATGAGTAGTGATTGTATAAGTAAAGAAATCATCATCATCATTTTCAGCCCGTAATTTATTTATTTATTTAAACTTTATTGCACAAATATAAAAATAGAAGTACAATTGGCGGACTTAATGCCTTAAGGCATTCTCTACCAGTCAACCATTGGGCTAAACAGAAACTTTAGTGGTCCAGGATCCTAAGTACAGAGACTCGAATGGAAACACAAATCAATTAATTTAATTAATATACATACATATATAATGCATACATTATAAACTTACTTATACTTACATAAATACATACAATTAAATGTACCCGAACAAAGATATCATGAGGATCATCAATGTGTAATGGTTAATAAGAGATGCTTACGCAACTTGCATTTAAAGGTGAACTTGCTCTGAGCTTGCCTGACGGTAAGAGGGAGATCATTCCACAGACGAATAGCCTGAACAGCGAAGGAATTTGAGAGGAAACCAGTACGGTGAAATAGGACAGAGAGTTTAAGACTCCTGGATGTACGTAGCTCGCAACCAGGACGGTGTGTAACAAATAGAAAAATAGATTTAAGATATTCCGGTGCAGCTGGGTCAAATAAGATGGTATAAAGTGTGCACAGAATCCTGAAAGATCTGCGCTCGCGAATGGGAAGCCAGTTCAGTTGACGGTGGAAGGCAGAGATATGGTCATATTTACGGAGGCCGAAAACAAAACGAATGCAGTTATTTAGAAGCCGGTCCAGTCTACTTAAGAGCTCCTGGGTGATGTTGGAGTAACACACATCAGCATAATCAATAACAGGTAATACTAACGCTTGAATTAGCAGAGTTTTCGTGCTGACTGGAAGGAAGTGCTTAAACCTATAAAACGATCTCAGCATATTGGTGACCTTGCGACTAACGTCAGACACCTGAGGTGCCCATGTGAAACCACTATCCATAGTCAGGCCCAGATTTCTCACCTCCGCTGCGAAAGGAACTGCGATATCTTCGTACATTACTAAAGGTAATTGTTGTGTGTCAACTAGTGTCAGTAACCGAGGGCTTCCAATTAAAATGGCCTGACACTTGGTAGGATTGACATTAATGCCAAAGCTACGAGACCAGTTGGAGATACAGTCCAGATCGTTATTAATTTGACCTATAGCTAAATTAAGACTATCGGGACTAGCTTGCGTGTAAATTTGAAGATCATCAGCATATAGATGGTGAGAGCATGTAATTCTAGGAGTAATGAGATTAATAAAAACAGAAAAAGGAAGAGGGGAGAGAATGCCGCCCTGCGGAACGCCAGAGGTGAGTTCACACCAATCGGATATAGCATTATTAGCGCGGACCGCCTGTTGGCGATCCTGAAGGTGTGAGGAGAACCACGCAGCCACTGTTGCTGAGATATTTAGGTGTTTTAGAATCGCAAGTAAAAGGTCATGGTTGACAGCGTTAAATGCATTGGAGAAGTCTATAAACACTGTCAATTGAGAAGACTGCATGCCTTGCCTTACATCCTCAACGACTTTTAATAACGCAGTGGTCGTACGGTGTCCACAACGAAAACCTGATTGAAAAGGGGACAGGAGTTGATTAGTGGAAATATGACGAGACAGTTGTTTGTGGACAACGGCTTCAAGGATCTTTGAAAGGAAAGGGAGTATGGAGATTGGGCGAAAATCTTTGAGAAAACTAGGATTTGCAACCTTAGGGAGAGGAATTAAGTAGGCATTACGCCACACTGACGGAAACACACCTGAAGCCATTGAACTGTTTACGATATGCATGATGACTGGGACCATACATTCCATAATGCGGACTATCATTAACCTAGTCACCTTGTCATGGCCAACTGCGTTCGATTTGATTGACAGTAAAACCTTGCGAATCTCATCAACAGTGACAGGGGTGAAAGAAAAAACAGTTTTAGAGGGATAGGGCAGGGCATTGACATATGATATGCTTTGAGTTTTAATGCCAGGATCCAAACTACAAGAAGTTGCAAAATGGGAGTTAAGGTCATTTAATGAAAATGAGGAGAAAGAGTTTAATGAACTGACAGGTTTACTGACACCAAGGGTTTTCAAAAATTTCCAGATGTCAGCCGGGGATGACGTAGCAATATTTTCATAAATATATTTTCGCTTAGCCGCTCTCACCATCTGATTGCACCTGTTACGCGCAGTCTTAAACAATGCCCAGGTTTCCTCACATCGATCGCGTTTAAATTTGCGAAACGCCCGATCCCTTCTATAATGTATTTATATTAAAGCTTCGTAATCGCCCACTGCTGAGCATAGGTCTCTCTTCGAGTACGTCACCCGTCCCTATCCTGAGCTATACTTATCGAGAAGTGACCCGCGATCTTCCTGATATCGTCTACCCATCGTGCTGGTGGACGACCGAGCGACGCTCCTTTTACCTAGAAGTGGCCACCAATCTGACACCATGACAGAGTAAAGGAATGCTATATGTTTTTACATGTAACATATAATCACGCTTGTTTTCCGGGGGGGATAGACAGACATCATGGATCTCCACTTGCTACATCACTCTTACAACATTCTTCGTACATGGTCGTCGGTATAGGGTAAAATATGTGCCCTTACTAGGATCCGAACACAGAACCTATAGCATGGTGGTTCGACGACCATACAAAGCGTCTTCTGACATTTGCAGGATAGACTAGAATTATTTGAGAATAATCGTTTTCCCAAAGTAACACGTGACAAACTAATTTCTCAAGTTATTCTAGTTTATACAAGTTTATTCTAGGAAAGGGGGAATTTCGCGCAAATGGGAAGCCAATTTATAAAAGTATGTTATATAAGTTTCTTAAATATTAGCCTGCGAAAGTCAAAAAACTTTTTGTATGGTCGTCGAACCACCAAGGTCATCAGGTTACAGCTGAGTGAATGATGGCAGCTTCAGGACATCTGTATGTTCGGTGCACCGAAAAACAAAATGGCCGACGCGGCACCGGGCGGTAGGTGTTGCACGTCGTGGCAAATAAAATGTGTACAAGGTTCATGACTTTAACTTTGAATCGTATTTCAGTTATGCAACACGCGAATACGATACGAATTATGAAGTCATAACTAACACCTGCCTGGCGTTTTAACCGGTATCCTAAAGAAGCCTGAAGTTCGCTATGGTACCGAATTTCAAGATTTGGTGGAGATACTAGATAGTTTTACGAAAGCGATTGCCATCAGAGCTTCGAACTCAGAGAAAACTAGACCTAGTTGGAACTAGACCACGACGTTTTGCTCTCCAAAGCAGACTGAGGCTGTCTTCAGCCTGCTTTGGAGAGCAAAACGTCGTTTAGTGGCATAGTGCGTCAATGTGGGGAGACCATTTTCAAAGAAATTAATAGATTTTTCGCCTGACTCCACAGGAATAAGTACAGAGCTAACGTCCCCCTTCCTTTTTTAAACTGCAATTTCACTTGGGATTTGGTTGGACTTAAGGCAGAAATAAAATACGAGAACCTACTAACGTTTCAACATTAGATCATATCCTATATTATTAAACGAGCAATATTTTTATGTATATTTGAAATCACGTTCTCGAAAACGGCTCTAACGATTTCAATTAAATTTGGAATAAAGGGTTTTTCGGGCGCGAAAAATCGATTTAGCTGGGTCTCATGTCTTGG
This sequence comes from Epinotia ramella, assembly GCA_947578815.1. Classification (NCBI taxonomy): domain Eukaryota; kingdom Metazoa; phylum Arthropoda; class Insecta; order Lepidoptera; family Tortricidae; genus Epinotia; species Epinotia ramella. The sequence continues at coordinate 16,034,321 of OX388224.1, read as the reverse complement.
AAAATTCGTTTTCTCCGTATTTTCTCTATTTTTACCCGAGCAGAGCTTGGTCGCCCAGGGACTTACCACAATGTATTAGATTAATGTTTGCATTACAAGTTCAGCAATGTAATAATTTTATGGTTATCGTGGTTAGGTATAAGTATAAATCCACCAAATGTTAGGTTTTATTGTCACGTTCAAAACCTTTTGTATGAACCATGCTACCATTTAGTAAAAAAAAAATCAAGAGACTCATGTTGTAAAGTCTTCTTGTCGGAATTAATGACTTGTTATTCTTGTGAGTCTTATACCAGAAAAAGTTGCCTGACCCATATACAGTACATGTATATGGGTCAGGCAATTTTTACATCATGTTACAATACTCCGTGTTTTTTGATCATGACCACTAGTATTTCTATCAAGTCTAGAAGGTTAGCCTTAAATCTGAGTTGAGTTAAAGTGTATTACTCATATGCGGCTGAGAGCGACGCTCGGGTTATTAAAGTCACATTGAGGGTGACTCAGACAGTGTTTGAGCAAATCATATGAACACCTGCGTCTTGAGTACTATCTAATGACTATACTATATAGCTGTAGAGAATTGATTTGAACACAGTATTTAGTGTCCTGTTAGAAATCAGGGAAGCACCTCCACTTATAAAAGACTGCAGTAATAAAACTACTAGCTCTGCAGGTATTTTGTGTCGTGTTCCTAGTGATGAGGAGCACCCAAGAGTGGCTGTGTTGACATCCATTTTGCTCTAGCTATCAACGCAACGATTCCTCAAATCAATAAAGGGTTGGCAACACGCTCAAAGGCTATGGCTGCTTGCCTTCATAATCACAAGCTTATTTGCCAACGTCGTAGAATAAGAAATAATAATACTCACGTTCAGATTAATGAGGGAATTCCTACTATTCCTACTTTCCTAATAATATTATAAATGCGAAAGTTTGGATGTTTAGATGTTTGGATGTTTGTTACTCAACCACGCCCACGAGATAAAAACTATCCTATATTGTAATCCGGACTATAAACTATCTTCGTGCACAATTTCATCCAAATGGGTTGAGCCGTTTGGGCGTGATTGAGTAACAAACATCCTAACTTTCGTATTTCTAATATTAGTAGGATAGCGGGACGTAATAAGACACATTTAACATTTTGCATATTATCTACTCATCTTAAGAAGCCAACATTTGTAAGACGTAGATATGTCTGAACTGTCTGAAGGTGACTCAACTGAACCAATATTTGAACAAGCGTTGGGCCGAGTGTGCGATAATTAATAAGCCACCGGATGTCTTGTGGACATTACACATTTATATATGTATTTGACAATGTGTCTTGAGAGTTGAGACCAATTCGCCATTTGTTGTTTATCTCAGCCAAGTATCTCGCTCCGAGTTGTAGCAATAATAAATAAATAAATATTAGGGGACAATCTTACACAAATCGACCTAGTCCCAAACTAAGCAAAGCTTGTACTATGGGTACTACTAGACGACGATAAACATACTTATATAGATAAATAAATACTGAAATACATAGAAAACATCCGTGACTCAGGAACAAATATTCGTGCTCATCACACAAATAAATGCCCTTACCGGGATTCGAACCCGGGACCTCTTGCTTCGTAGGCAGGGTCACTACCTACTAGGCTAAAGCGGTCGTCATATCCCAGGATGATATAGTTTACAGGATCACCCAGCGAACGAAAAACCCATAGACGTCTAAGTAGCGCCGCAAAATGGCCTCACAGCATGGGTGCCATTCCCATTATGCGGGCATGGGGGCGGGGTCTCAAAACGATGCCAGGCAGCCGTTTAGTTCGAACATGCGCATACCGGGTTGGGAAATGGGTAAGGAGCTCGAATTCTTATAATAATAATAATATCCAGCTTTCTTCAGCCAAAGGCAGGATAAAGAAATTGAAAGACGAATCCGGAACGCCTGGAGAAGCTATTGGTCTATAAAAGAGCTTCTGAAGGGAGATCTTCCTTTGACCCTGAAGCGAAGACTCGTCGATATGTGTATTCTGCCCGTCCTAACCTACGGTGCCAAAACATGGTCACTCACTGAGGCACAAAAGACCAAATTGAAGGTTTGCCAACGGGCTATGGAGCGTAGCATACTGGGAGTGAAACGGATCGACCGTGTCCGAAACTACGCTGCGCTCAAAAACCCGCATTGCCGACGTTGGGGTTAAGACCGCCAAGCTGAAATGGGAATGGGCTGGCCACGTCTGCCGCATGCATCCACAGTGGTGGGCGAAAATAGCCACGGAGTGGGTGCCACACGATGGGCGGCGGCGACGTGGCAGGCCGAGACGGAGATGGCGGGACGACCTGGACGCATTTTGTAGCGATTGGCCAGAGATTGCTCAAATCCGGAAAGAGTGGAAGTCGAGAGGGGAGGCCTTTGCCCAGCAGTGGGACACTCTATAGGCTTCGATAATAATAATAATAATAATATGGTTGTAGTTACTTTTGCTTTTATGTACCGAAATCTTTACGCTAATAAATTATTTTCTTTATTTCTTTCTTTCTTAATTCTATGGTTTTTTCGTTCGCAGGGATCACCTAATAATACCAATTAGATTAGGTAATTCGGTGATAGATGACACATAGGTCGTTGTAATTTTTCGCAAAGAAAATTTGACGCGACTGTCACAGGATACCAGACATAAAAATACATATATTACATGTATATATTATATACATTGGTATCCTTATAAAGTTTGTAGTCGTGGTTCTTCGTATGTTTTTGGATAATCTTCTGTAATCATATTTTTTTTGTATGTTAAAATAATCACAATTTTGTTTCGATCACTTCTAAACAAATGTGCATGTTGTAGTGCAAAAAAATACCAAAAAAAAAAAAGTAATTTAAAGTCGCATAGTTGCCTGTGTTCGATTTGTGTAAGATTACCCTATATTTATTGTAATAAGCCTATACTTTTTTAATGTCCCCACGTGTAGCTCGCTCGAACGCAGCGCAGAAATGGCAGATATATCTGATTTACTGCTCTGACTAAATTCACTCTGCATTCTACTTGCGGATATATCTAGGCAAATTATTCAAGCTGCGACTGGTTAAGACAGTTTCAGCTATATTTCAGAAACTGAAAACTATTGAAAGAATTGAGCCATTTAGGATATTAGGAAAACGTATGGCCGTACGAAATGAAGGGGAACAACTTTTAATATTGATGATAGCATATTAAAATTGAATGGAATATCTTTATTTTCAGGGCATAGACATAGACAATGATTACTTATGATATTTTACCTCTATGTAGCTACTAAAAAAATGCTACATTTAAAGATAAAAAATGGGTTGCCTTTTTTAAAAATAAAGATCCAAACTAAAAAGAAATACGATGTCCACTGCTGGACAAGGATCTCGCACAAAGAGTATCACAAGGACTTTTACCAGGTCATTAGTCCACCTTGCGTGTCTACCCTCACTGGGCCTGCTGGTACGGTCGCCACTCTAGAACCTTTCCACCCCAAAGGCCATCGGTTTTAAGGTAAGGTAAGGTAAGTTTAGTGATTCGGGGGGCTATTTCGGTGACCTTGTTTCTGATGCGATCACGCAAAAAAAGTAAAAAAACTTCAAGAATAGCCTCTCCGTTGCCCTTTGGGTGACTTTGATCGTTCTAATAATGTTGTTTTGTATGTTATTCCATTACCGTCTTGACGCGTTCGAGACGTGATTCTTCGAAGTCTATAAAGCCAACGTATAACGTAGTACGATAACAAAAAATATTTCATTAAATGTTTAAAAAAAATTACAGTTCACCATACATATACCATACCATACATTGACCGAGTATGTAGGTGAACCTCCACACACTTGCCATGCAAGATTAGGCAGTATGGACCCACGGTTACGGACTAAACTTGCATAAAACTTCTTAACTTTAAACACAAAATGTCGCAACTCAAATAATCACTACGATCGAATTTCAAACGTTTAACGATCGAAATGCGGTTCGAATGGTTTTGTCTGATGTGAAATCAAGTACTGTCGAAACGTGATATACGGTTTTATCTAAAGTGATTAGAGTATTGGCATCATTATAAATAACCTGAACAGGTTTTAAGCACACAAGTTGCTATGGTGCCGAGCTTATAGAGTTTTGAACAAACATGACATCATCGTTATGGAATATGGAATCATGTTTGTTAATGAATAGTTTTGGGTATAAAATAAAACAAAACGATTTCGAACTAACTAAACGGCTGCTTTCTACCAGCGCACCGCTCGCCGTCGGCAGGGCATTCATCCTCACACCCTGGAACCTAAATGGTCGCGCACCGTAAGGTTCACAGATGTACAAAATACTTTAAAAAAAGTATTTAAATACAAAACACAAATACTTTTCTAATTTAGTATTTCAAATGCAAAATACAAAATACTTTTGCTTTTTGTATTTAAATACTAAATACAAAATAGGTATTTTCAAAACACTTTATTCAAATAAAATACTTTCAAAAAGTAATCGAAACAAAATCGAAGTCAATCTCGGTAAAAAGCGAATCGTAATGTCATGTTTCATAGATAATAACGCTCATTTTGTTTTAACTGTCATTTTGCACATTGACTTTCAAAGTTGCAGCGCCTCTAGTGGCCATTTGCCGATTCGCTGACCCATTCACTTGAAAATTTGAGTGGTAAAGGTAATACTTTTGAAACTTTATATTAGACAAAATATGAAATACATTTCGAAAAGTATTTCGAATAAAATACAAAATACTTTCAAAAAAAAGTATTTAAGTACAAAATATAAAATACGTATTTTGTATTTGCATTTTAAATACAAGTATTTCAAATAAGTCACAACTCTGGTAAGGTTTCAGAGAAATTTCCTCCTTCGGACGCTCCGGTTAAACTAACTAAACGGCTGCTTTCTACCACCGCACCGCTCGCCATCGGCAGGGCATTCATCCTCACACCCTGGAACCTAAATGGTCGCGTACCGTACGGTTTCAGAGTTTCCTCCCTCGGACGCTTCGGTTGTGGAATGAGCTGGGATGCCGAGGGTTTCCCGGGGGACTACAGTATGGGGTTCCTCAAATAACAAGTGTATACATTGTTAAAGGGTCGGCAACGCGCATTTAACATCCCTCGAGTTGCGAGCGTCCATAGGCTACGATAGCCACACCATCCGGTGGGCCGTAAGCGTGTTATAGTTGTCGGCAAACTTTTTAGACAAGGAGCCAGATCCCAAAAAAATTGTGATTTTTCGGAATTTTAGGGAAAATAATAATTTCGGGTGAGTCTGCAAAGTGGATATGCTGTGTTTGGGTTTGACAAAAATAATTATATTTGCCTCGCGCTTTTTACGTATTTTTGGGACGTATTTAAATAAATAAATAAATATTAGGGGACAATCTTACACAAATCGACCTAGTCCCATTGTAAGCTGATTATAACTTGTGTTATGGGTACTAAACGACGATATATATAATAGTACTCTACTCTATAATAGACTCAGAAACAAATATTCATGCTCATCACACAAATATTTTCCCTTAACGGGATTCGAACCCAGGACCTTCAGCTTCGTAGGCAGCGTCACTACCCACTAGGCATTTATTACATGACTGCCTAGCTGTCAGCGCACTTCCATCCGCAATTACACAGAACGCAGTCAACGAGGGATAAAATATAGCCTTTGTCCATGTCCTATAACAAAGGTATATTCTATAACGATTTTAGGAAATCGGATGTTTAATATTGTGGACGCGGGGAAGGAAAAAGGGATGAAGGACCGTGCAGTAGAAGACCGTAGGCCGAAGGTACGGAACTGGACTGTGGAATGAAATGAGCTTAATGGAAGCCTGCCGTACCTGATGTTCCTTGTCGAGGTTTCGGGCGGCCGCCATTTGCTTTTCTTTATAATCGAAGGTATGCTGATTGCTTTTCTTCTTCTGCACAATTTAAGGGTTTATCGCGTACTTATTTTATTGAATACGTATTATTTTATTTCCTATTGTTATAAATCTTTTACACGAACTGACAGATATCTTTCTACTGTCAGAATTTAAATTTGGCAGACAGCATAGAGCGGATGATGTGCGAAATGAGGTTTCAACTTTCAAGTGAAAGTATTGATGATGTTCATGGTGCATGACCAATGGCGGGTGAAAGAGAGGGCGATAACAAATATAGTTAATCGTTTCTGAGCTTACACCCTCGTAAATAGAAAGAACAATCAATAAGAACTAAATCAAACATTTCGAAATCTATTTTACGATCTTTTGCCTGACAGTATTCTTCCAACGCCTTTTGTCCTGTAACGACTGTGACGATATTGTCAAACAGTATAAGCTCAACTCAACTGCGGCCGCCAAAGGATCCACACAATATCCGGGAAGCGCTAACACTAGCAATCATTTACTTTTTACCACAATCACTAAGGACACAGTAGAGCTAGGTACTGTAGCCGAGTGGTAAGGCAGGTTCTTCAAAGTACGACACATCATTTAATACTTAACAGTCGCTTACTACTCCTAAATCTTTATAAGAATACTAGCATAATCCATATCCATACTAATAATATACATTCGAAAGTGTGTCTGTTTGTAACCTCTTCACGATAAACCGCTGAACAGTTTGAGATTAAATTTGGTGTTGTAGAGGATCTTTGTTTTAGCGGGCTGGCCATACAAAAATAATGGCTTCTATGTTTACATTTAAATAGCTTATTGAGAAAGCAGGCAGATAAACAATTTCTAGATGAATTCTGCTGCAATTCTTGCATGGTTGCAGTCGCTGTATTATATGTATTATACTTAATCATAATATAGAAAAACTCAGAGTATCATTGAAGAAGTTACCAACCCTTAGACTTAATCTACACACACTACACACTACTACACTGCCCCCTCAAGGAGAAAAACCATAAGTGAGAAAAAGTAAGTTTGGAGATAAATCCAAAAAACTTTACACTTCCGTTCAAATGGTTTTATTTCAAAGTACAAAGCTGAAGCTTGTATTTATAAATCAAGATAAATTGTAGAATTTTAATGCAGCTTAATTTTGTGAATAATATTTTTATTTGAATTAGACATTAAGAAAAAAAAGGTTCTGCTTCTTTAAAAAAACAAGAAAAAATCTTTTCAAAAAAAGAACAACACAAGTGCGCACTTATGTTGTTTGTGTTAACTTTGCACTATAGCATCTAAGAAAAAACAACACAAGTAATCACATATGCTTCTATTACTATGTGATCTAGGAACTTGAAAAAGCACAAATGTACTTGTGGTTTATTTAATTGCTCAAAGTTTTAATATTGCTAAAAATCACGAACTCACAAGATGTAGCATGTTTCATTTTAAGTATTTTTAACTTAGTAATTTGAAAAGAGGGTTTTTCTTCTTATGATAAAATATATAGGCACACATCCAAGACAAAGATTAAAAAACATAGGCGATTACTTAGTACTCTTTTGCCTACGAGTATGAACACGAAGTTATGACCTTTCCACTTCGAACAAGAAGTAAACTTGACAAAATGACATGAACTTATGCTTGTCTAAATCCTGGTTTATTTATTAGAGATATCCAAACCCGTGTGAGATAGAAATACTATATACTGTTAAAAACTCAATTTGACAAAGATTGACACTTATGGTTTTTCTCCTTGAGGGGGCAGTACACTACATCCCCATATAAGGACATAGGATAGATTTTATCCCGGAAATCATCACCTAAAGGGGTCAAATAGGGGGTGAAAGTATGAAGCTACGATATAAACACGTTCCATTCAGACGGAGTCGTGGGCAGAAGCTAGTACACAATAAAATCACGCTTGTATCTATTACTCGTTGTACTTAGTTGACAATACGGGTTTAGACTCGAAAATTATTATTACTCCAAAATAAAGAAGCCAAAAAAAAAGCCTCGTGACGAAAATCCCATTCAGATATCTCAATGAATTACGAAGCTACAACCGTTGTAATAGGGTCATTCTTGAGAATTGCATTATTCATCTCATTCCCTCGGCGTTTTTTATTTTAAGCAATTTCTACTAAGTTACAATAAAATAAAATTAAGTATTTAATAATAAACATATTTATCGAATAGGCATCACTTTGGGTCAATTAGGTACGGAAATATACCAATTCAAAGTTTAGCTGTCGAGGGAATGAGAAAAAATGACGAGGGAATGATAAAAGTACGAGGGAATGAGAAAAATTACGGGGGAATGATAAAAACTACGAGGGAATGATAAAATTGACGAGGGAATGTTAATCTTTGGTATTAGATCAGATGTTTTATTAAATAATACAAAATATCAGTTTGAATAAAGAAAAAAATCACAGTTTTTTCTTAATAATCTTATAGACTAAGTACTATAAATTGAGACTTCAGTCTTAACCATTAATTGACATTAATTCTTCGCATTACTTTCAAAAATCATCATTATCCTAGCGTTTTTCCCGGTAGTGCCCTACACGAGCCCGGGGTCCGCTTTGCAAAAATACTTCTACAAATATATATTTTTCTTTTGCTTGTCACAATCTAACAGGGAAGTAATTTTAATAAAATCTAACTCACTTAAATTCACAAACTTCTGAAAATGATTATCATTAATACGCTTCGTATCAAAGACTAAAATAGGTACTTTCTGTTTTTTTCTCAAATACATGATTTAATTTTTGAGATCCCATAAAATTGCATGCATGATTAGAAACAAGTGAAACAACACACAATAATAGGTCCAGTTCAACAAAAATAAAACAAAAATCGTTTTGTTTAACTGGACATTTGTTTTAAAGCAATTATATTTTTATAAGTTACATTTGTTGATAAAATCAGACTTTTAACTAGTTACCTAAGTATTAACATCTTTGTGGTTTGATTCCTAAATAAACTAAAATTCGCAACTTTACTTATAGCATTAATATAATATTTTTGTATTACTGGAATAATACCGTTTTTACTATAGTCGTTATAGATTTCTTCTTTTCTTCCATTTTTAAATTTGATGATGTCATATCAGTCGTGTGTGGTGGTAAAGCAGGCCTGAAATATTTATATTCATAAGCAATCGGAAATCAAAGACACAAAAGTTTTACTTGCAACGTGTCATGGAAGAGCCTAAATATTCGATTATTATGTATAATAAAGTTCTGTCCTACGCCAAGGAGAATCGATATAAGTATTTACGTATTCTAGAAACCCACACAAGGTACATGTACAGTCTCACCACTGTACATTTTTCCGTTTACGTTGCGACCTACTTTAGGCCTCGCTACAATATGACTTTATGAAGTAAATTATATTAGTGCAAACATAACTCGTATACGACAATCATCAACTGAAAGGAACGGCCAATAAATCGAACTATTTTGTATCTTAAAAGTAATAAATCAGTTTAACAACTATAACTTAACTTCACCGTTCTCTCAACGTACTCCAACACAACATCAAGTGTATGGGCTAACTGGCTCATACAGTACACTCGAGAGCAAAAGTTTCGGGTCACTACCATAAATCGTAATAATTCGAACACAAATTCACCTAGCTAAAATAAATAAATTAAACCTTATAGACAATTTAATAATCCTTCACTACACGTATAAAAACTAATTGGTTGACGTGAAGTAATGGCATTAAAAAAGTTATTATCATAATGATCGCTTTTTTCTCAAATTATAGCTTCTAATTTTCGCAACTGTCTTTGCTTTTGTTCTGTCATAAAATGTATTTATAAGAAGTCTCCCAAGTAACCACTAGTCATTATTAAAGTAGTAATTATGTCACTCACACCCGATGAATGTACGAGAATCCTCACGATACTAGAAAATGGGAGAAGTCAGCGACAAACAGCAAGAATAGTCGGTGTATAATGTCTACACTTCAGCGTGTTCGAACCTACGCAGACCAATAACAGGCCCAGGTGTACGACGGCACGAGAAGATCGATATCTACGCTGCGAAGTCGGTTTCTTACGCGAACTAGTCGGTGTATCGTTGTCTACACTTCAGCGTGTTCGAACCTACGCAGACCAATAACAGGCCCAGGTGTGCCCAGATCGATATCTACGCTGCGAAGTCGGTTTCTTACGGGAACAGCACTAACTCATCTTTTTTTAAGGCTTGGTGGAACCAACCCTAGTGCTTGGACTGTAATGTAAGACTATGACTTGCTCAAGGCAATTTGAAATCATTTAGATCCGCAATTGGTCCGAAACTCGAGAAGCACCATCGTATAGCAACACGAATTCATGCACGCGAGCACTCGGATTGGACGATTTGGAAATTGGACAAACGTCGTGTTCTCGGACGAATCAAAATGTATGCTGTATAAACACAACGGGAGGGCAAAGGTGTACCGAAGACCAAGAGAAAGATTTATGCAAGCCTGTATTGAAGAAAAGGTGGCATACGGTGGTCATTCGGTACTCGTGCGGCCAGCACATAGCCCCAACCTCAACCCGATCGAGCGCGCCTGCTCGGACGACTTGTAAGACAACGAGATCCTCCTTTAATTACGCTTCGTGACTTGAAACATGCATTGGTAGGGGAATGGGAGAACATTCCGCAATAGTGTTTCAGAAACTTAGTGTACAGCATGCCGAATCGCATTGCAGCAGTCCAGACAGCACGTGGGGGTAATACCAAGTACTTAACTGTGTTAAAACTACACGTAAATATAAAAAGTTCAATATTTGCAACCAAATTGACGCCATTTTTAATTTGTCGTTTAAACAAAATAAAATTAACGATCAGTAATAAATAAGTGTAATGCATTTTATTTTAGTGACATTAAATTTTCCATAAGGTTCAATTTATTTCAATACGATAGCTTTATTCGTTTTCAAGACATTGAAGTAAATGCAAGTGACCCGAAACTATTAGTCTCGAGTGTAATTTAAATAAAAATAAGTACAAAACCAGTAACGTTTATTCCAGAAAACATTAGATAGACTAGAATTCAGAGCAAGAGTTATATGTACTTATATCAAGTTAAAGCTTTGTGTTAAATGTTATATTCGTGGAAATGAAGAAAAATATTCAAGACCTTCTATTTAACACAAAATGTAATGTTGCGTTCATTATATTATAAATAAATTGTTGAATAGATGAGTCGACCATAATATGTTATAAGTACGGTATAAGGGTTTGGCCTGTAATAGGAGCAATAAATGAAACGGTGAATTACTAACCCAATCAGCAATCAGTTCTAAGTGGTTTAACAAAAAACAAACAAGAAAACACTCTTAATCACTATGACATATATATTCTATGGAGTCATCCTTTAAATTTATTGTTCCTATTACAGGCACCCGGTACATATGATAAAATATAATAATTTGCAGGAAACTTCAGAAATCTATCATTACCCCGTTCAGAAAACCGGGGGAATGAGAGTCGAGGGAATGAGAACTCGAGGGAATGAGAGTCGAGGGAATGAGAAATCGAGGGAATGAGAGTCGAGGGAATGAGAAACCGAGGGAATGAGAGTCGGGGGAATAAGAAAAAGTATGTTTCTTGTCGATTATTCCGAAACTGTTATTAATATAAGAGTAACTATTAAATCAACACATGCAATCATTCATGATTTATTCTCTACACTAAATATTGTATGCCAATTGCAGGAAATAGATTTTATACGTAAATATAGGGTAATGATAATCATAGTGAACCAAAGTTAGGGGATGATATATCTACCTTCATTGCTCCGAGCTCCAGCGACGAGACGCGTCCTCTCTCCGCGGCGTCGGTAGCCCTACAGACGAGGATGAGACACGGCCGAGATTACGCGTCACAAGATGTTGCAGTAGGGATGTACGCGTTGTTTAGTCAGGCATTAGGGAAATTATAGGTTAGCTCTGGACAAACCTTTGATATAGATTCCTATAAAAACTATGATAAATAGGGGAACCATATTTTTATTTTTAAATCATTAACTTATATTCTAACGATTTAACTCGATACTATATTTGATTTTGATCCATAACTAGTTGTTTTCAGAGTAGATTGTTCACAAAATGGCGGATGGACGCACCGGGGGAATGATAATTTAGGTGTTTGACATTTTTTTATGGCTAATTCTACTTACCTTTAACAAAAAGTAAATCCTGCCCCAGTTAGATTAAGTGTTGAACTACTGTACAAAAATGTGTAAGGTCAATTATTTTATTTTTTCGGGTACTTTTTCCCTCTGGACGCTGAAAATTGACCCTCTCAAGAATCACCCAATATTGCTTGTTAGAAAGAGAAAACACAAACGGTGTGTGACGTCACATTACAGGATCCTGCCGGGGGCTGCGTCGACGGGGCGGCGCCGAACAGGATGCGGCGCGGCACGTTGCCTTCTTCTGGGACGTCACATTCTTCCAGCGTCATCGTTTCATATGAAGTTGCGTTTTGCGAAAAAGGGACAGATAATACCCTTTCTTAAAACTTTGGACACTTATAACTTCGTGATTATTTAACCTTTTGCGTTGTTTTTTTCTCCATTTGACTACATTTTGTACCCTTTTCAGAGAAAATATGACATTATTGATTATTTTATTTAGTGTCTACGCCCTATTGTTTGTTATTACAATTCCTGGGGTCCGTCTAGAGAAAGCCCCTTATAAATATAATACTTCAATACCTACAACAGTTCTCATTATTTCTACTTTTCTTTCCACATTAGGAACTTTCGCAGCACCAAACGACAATTTCCTCGTAAAAATCTAATCGAAACTTCTGCCATTCTCCACACTGCTTCAGTGGTGGAATTTAATATCGAAGCACGCAATCAGGCGGTAAAAATAAAGGGCAAACTGTCCAGTCAAGAGGAATTCACAATATTGTAGTTGACGACGAGATGGGATATTCCGAGTAAGTACAGTAGAACTCGTTTAATACGATTTCCGTAATATACGCCTGTTTACGCCGGTCACTGCAACTTGACGCATGCTTTCATACATTTTATTTCGGTTTTTAATAAGACTCATGGGAACGCTCAGTACGCCATCTGTAACCCAACCCTTTTTGCATCTTCGTACAATTTTACCGGGTTAATGTATGCCGACGAAGAACAGCTCTTACTAAGTTGTGTTCAAATCGTTTGTGTGATACTCACCTAGTTCCCTCATAAAGCAGATGATTGTATATAGCAACTCGTTTGTCAATATAAACGTAAAAGCGTTAGGCAAAGTAAATAACGATACATTTTCGAAATAGTAACGAACTCACACCGATACGGCAAACACAGTTGACATCCACTGGCGAGACATACAATTTGCTATAATACACATCCTTATCACCTTTATATTAAGCTTCAAAATCGAATAACGGAGCTACAAACACAACTTTGGCATTTTCCGATTGACAAGCTTGAGCAAGGCTCCCGTGTAAGTTTTAAACAGTTATGTTAAGGTTGAATTTGGCTTGTGTCACAGTTTGGTTTGGTGTGTGTTGAGTTGTAGTCATGCATCCGACAGATGTCACTGTCGCACATAACGAGGTGTCAGCAGATTGGCGCGGAACCGTATTTATAGAGGAAATGTTTGTGAACAAATGACTGCGCGGTGATTTGAAAGAGTTTGATAGGTTCTTGCGAAATTGGTCGTAGTATTTAACTTAGTTGATTGGGCGATGGCTCGTACAGAAGGGCTGAGGTGTAGACTACTTCAGACGTCTTGAAATATCTTCTGCAACTTAAGGGGCTACCCGAGGTTTTCATCGATTTTTGACAAGTTTTGAATCGTATCTACTACTTTTGCACTACAGATAGAATCATAAATCAAACGGCTATCGGTTCTTCAATCTTTTATCTCCATTTTGACAGACCGGATTTTGAAACAAATTAATACTTAATTTTGTATGATTTTATTAAACATTGTCTAAAAAAACACTTATTTCGCATCTCTATTGACGTGAAAGATCTAACATATACGAAATCTACAAATTTGGGTTCGTCTATGACGTCTCTAAAAACTGGCAGAGGGTTTTAATTATAAACCAATTAACACAAAAGTTATGGCCAGAAAACCAGTTTTTTGGCCTAAAATTGTTCAACTTTGATGCCAAATATCTCGAAAACAATGAAGTTTGAAGTAAATATGGGATACTATATTGCTTAAAGCCGTTGTTGTTAATATAATAAGCTACAAAAAACATTAGAAAACTAAGGGATTCAGATCGAAGGTCATTGGCGTATGGGAGCCAATAATGTACAGCCTGATAATCCGCGTCCACTTTTCGTGGATTATTGGGTCGTGCATTATCAGGGCGGACAAAAATGGCTTGTCATAAGCGAACTCTTAGGGGGCTACCCACGCTGTGTGTTCCGGTACGTGGTCGCCACTCGAGAACCTTTCCGCCCCAACGGCCATCTGTTCTACGTGCAATGTGCTACGTCTAAACAAAATTTAATAGCAAATATGCTATTATACTTCTCCTTCTCTCTCACATAGCAACTTCCGGGGAGTGCACTTAAAGGGCGATTAAGGGGTTTTCAGCCCTTTGAGGGATGACTTCCGGGTTAAAAACTATCTTATGTTCTTCTCAGGGCATTAAACCATCTCCATACCAATTTTAATCGGTTCAGCAGTTTAAAGGTCTCTGCCCATTACACCGTATCATACCATGACCGTGCTATGAACGTGTCAGGCAAAAAAATATTCTTTGTATTAAAAAGTATGAGACTATGCCCATTAGCCCGTTCCGTCACCGACCAGCACCGTCGCGTGCCATGCACGGACCGTCAAAAATTTTTGGCGAAGATATTTTGCCGGTGCCGAAACGCTCCGCGCACGGCACGCAACGTTGCCGGAACGGTGCGTGCAGGCGGCGAAACGGTGAGCATACGGGTTATAACCGCGTATGGTGACCGTTCTAAGCCCGTTAGAAACGCGTTGCCATATCTCTTGCTCGCTCTTGCCAGTCTGATACCGTCAGTTTTAGAAGACGCACGTTAATTGGAAAATTAAAATGGATGACGAAAGATTAATTGAGACTGTCCGGAAATACGAATTTATATACAATTTAAAGCATCCTAAATATATGGATAGTGCCAAAAAAGACCTTGCGTGGATTCAAATTGGGGAGGAAGTAGGTCAAATTGGGGAGGAAACAGTCCGGTAGGCACTTTATTTTACTGCTACTTTTTCTCTTGATGACAAGGGTTTAACTTAAAAGGGGAAAACGAACACAAAATGTAAAACACCTTGTTGAAAATAAATATTTTTTTTGAATTTTTGAATTTTGATAATATGTTGAATCTTTTTTAATAATTCAGTAAATTGGAATTGCGTCATACGCTCTATTGGGATCGATACGTCATCACGGACAGGACTATTCTAGCCAATAGGCCTGATATCGTGCTGACAGATCGATCGAAACGCCAGGCAGTGCTCGTCGACATCACCATCCCCCATGACGAGAACCTCTTGAAGGCTCAAGGACAAAGCCAGCAAGTACCTGGCTCACGAGGTAACCGCCATGTGGGATGTTGATTCGACGATCATCGTCCCGATAGTCGTTTCGGCGAACGGTTTAATAGCGAAGAGTCTCGACCATCACCTCAAGAGACTCTCGCTAGATGGCTGGACCAAGGGTCAGATACAGAAGGCGGTACTCCTGGATACTGCGCGGATACTCAGGAGGTTCCTGTCTCTGTCGCCCTGATCGCCGGTAGCTTAGAGCGAGCCCCGCCTCGCTGCCGGCTGCACCCTAGGTTAGGTTTTCATAATGATTTTATGTTTCGTATTTATAGTTTTATTTTTTACTTTTTATATAATTATTGTAAAAACCTAGCCTAAGACGAAATATAAAATAAGAAGAGAATAATAATAAAATATAAATAAAAAAATTCTCCGTCATCCACTAGGTGCCTACATAATTTCCAATATTCTCCCTCCACTTTTCTTTTTCTCAAAGCGGCGTGAACCCATTAACGTCGTGATCCTCTGTTGTTTTCTTTTTCTTCCAAGTTTAAAATAATGGCTATCATTGCCAATTCTCACATGGACAATTTTCTAATACTCGTAGGCATCGTAAAGGTACAGAAATTATTTTCTTCTCAAAAGTATTCGCTTGCTCTTCCTGATAGTCTGGCTCACGCGAAAACAGATGTAACTGTTATACAAATACATAGAACGGCAACGCCCGGTATGAACGCTGATGCTACGGGGATTTGTAGGCGGATGCTACGGGGACGATACGCGGATACTACGGACACTAAACCCGTTATGCACGGATATGAAACGATGTGGACACGGTGTAGTGGGCATAGTAGTCCGTGTCGCGTTACATTCCGTGCCTGATACGGTCATAGCACGGTCATGGTATGATACGGTGTAATGGGTAGAGACCTTAAGCGTGAAAAGTTAACAGACAGACAGTTTACCACACAGACAAACTGATTTCGCATTTATTATAATGCTTTTTTTTTCAAGCCTAGTGTCCCACTGCTGGGCAGAGGCCTCCCCTCTCGATTTCCACTCGTCCCGATACTGACATATCTCTGACCAATTGTCGCGAAATACGTCCAGATCGTCCCGCCGTCTCCGTGACGGCCTGCCACGCCGTCACCTTCCATCATCGTGCGGCACCCACATTGTCAGTTTAGCCCATCTCTGGGAATGCATGCGGCAAACGTGGCCAGCCCATTCCCATTTTAGCTTGGCGGTCTTGGCTCCAACGTCCGCAAATAAAGTTTTTGAGCACAGCGCGACGGTCCCTAATAAAAGAGTCGGATCTGCAAAACAGCAATTTTTTTAGGAGAAGCTGTCAAAGTTTTTGGAAAAAATAATTGTATGGGGGAAATTGTTAATTAATGGAATATCGCTATCAACCTTCGAATGTTTGCTTATTAGTAGGTTGTTTATTACTAGCCGTTGAGCATACATGTACTTTATCAGCCATTTTTCCAAAAAAATACTCGTCGAAAATACTTGTCGAAAGTGCCACATACGACATTTTTGTCTGGGAATTGTTTACATAATTATGGCGGATGTACCACATCCGACAAAAAAGGTACTCCAAAAAATGTCGTAACTGGCAGAACTGACATTGTTGCGCGGAAACTCTTACTTAACAGGCTGTAAATTACATAAAATACACAAAAAAAAATATGCTACACTTTTCTATGTAAAATAGTAGAATGTGTTATATCCGACACTTTGTACTCACTGTGTGTCCCGTAAAAATCTCGGAACTTTCACAACCGACGTTTTTAAATGTCATCTGTTCTTAGATCCGACATTTTTATCGTGGTTTTTACGAAAAGTATTCAGAAAAACTGAAATCTGTGAATGTGGTTTTAAAATGTAGAGTTTTTTACGACCTAAGCCGCAGAAAAGCAAAAGTCTCAATTTTTGCAGATCCGACTCCTTTAATTGGGACCGTCGAGCGTAGAGTAGTAGTATATAAGTAGGTTTATCCAGAGGTCAATCTACGGAAGCCTGGTCATAAAGAATAGCGCTGTACACGTCACAGACCACAATAGGTAACGTGTGTAGGTGTGGGCACCGTGGACCGACCGGTTGGCAATTACATTGTTAAGCGTTCTCGTCATTATGCACTTCAACGGAGCCATTTAGTGTCACGGCAGAACCACGTTTTATTTATTTTATTCCCAAAAGGGGTAGGCAGAGCACATAAAACTTATATACCAGTGCCACTTTAAGCATACAATTTATGTGAATGAACACATTTAATGTGGATATAAAAGATCGACAAAATGTGATCTCGCAGTGATAATACTAGCCCATCGCCCAGAACACACTTAATTTATTTTATCAGTTGTATTTTTTTATTTGCATTAGGCAACCAGGCTCATAGCTCAAATATCTGAACGGCTAACACGGGACGGCCCGCGAGCTGTTTCGCGGCGACATAGACTATCTGTCTCTTACTTAGCGTTCTAATTAGAAAGAGACGGGTAGTATATCTCGTGCTGGTAAAGAATACATATCGATGTCATCATCATCATATATTTAGCTGAGTTTTTGTCGGTGGATCAATTTCTATTGCTCTCTATTCTCAGTTTTCTTCACGTCCTGATCATCATATATTTAAGTAGGTACGAGTTAAGCTCTTGTCGGTCGAGCAATTTCCTTTTCTTTCTACTCTCAGCTTTCTTCTTGCCATCGCAGAAAAATTGTGTCGTAGGACACGCTGTTTATTTTTTCTTTGATTTGGTCCGTAAAAAGTCTTCTGTTCTCTGTGGTTTTTAACAACGTCCTTTTTTCTTTCACCTTTTTAACCACTTCCGCGTTCGTCATTTTATTTCCAACTATAATACTCTCCAACCGCCGACATATCGATGTACAAAACTTTTAACTAGCACAATAATACGTTTAGACGGCGAAACACGCCCCATATTCTGGCTGTTGAAATAGGCGATCATCGAAACCGCAGGTACCTATAGCACACCATTTGGCCAGTCCTCCTCCTCTCCTCTCTCCTCTTGATAAAAGCAGGTAATAACTCAAAAGATCAATCCCTTATACACCTGTTCAGATTGTTTAATTCACGAAGAAGCTAAGGATTTGATGTAGGATACATCGGAATTACAACTCTCTTATTTGGAGCAGCCGATCGGGAAAATTACCTCCAGTTTACAGAAGCCTGCAGCCATCACGGGCGTAGCCAAGGGGTTTTCATTTTCTTGAACCCCAAGAAACCCCCTCCGACATCAAAACTTGGCTACGTTCGTGGCAGCCATAGTAACATCACTACGTACTTTGTATGCAGTGGTGTGTTCCTAGTGAGTAGTGTCGCCATTGTTCCTGGTGAGAAGATATGCTGTGTTGAGAGTGAGGGTCTTGTTTATGATCGGATTTGTTTCCAGCTCTCAACACAACGAAACATCAAACCAACCAACCAACCAACTTGCTATTCCTCTGGAGTCAAGAGCTACCATAAGCTACAGTGTATTAAAAAGAAGGTGTGACAAGCGCCTGTCAGTCTGATAATTTGGCATCTTTGTTGGCACTAGGTAAAAGCTAGCAAACACGTAAATTACAAAGTGCTTAATGGAATAGCGAAGGATGAAATGAGCCATAAAACTCTACGCCTCACATTGTAGACTTAACGTAGAAAATAACTCCGGATTTTATACCGTTTCAATCCGAATGGAATCAAATAAATCCACTTTCCACAATACAGACCGAATAAGAAAGATTTTATATCCCCAGACAAACAATTGGATAGGTACGTCAGCAGTTTTAAGCATGATTGCTCCGTTGTTAAATAAATCGACGCCATTTTGCCCGTCCGCCATTTTATTTTATGGCGGCCATTTTGTGACGCGCGTAATCCGCGCCACGGTTTTATGTCATTTTACACGGATTGTTATGAGATCGCGCTGTTTAAGTGATATTTTATGACACTTTTTAACGTATACTCGTTTATTTTGTACCTACTTTGGCAATCTGAGATTGGAGAAAGAGTTTCCATAAGCAGCCATTATATATTATAAGTAAAAGCAGTCTATTGACTGCGAGTACCTAAAATGGGCCTACTTTGCTCCCCGCTGGGTAATTTAGCCGCGTAGAACCGATAGCCGTTGGGACGGAAATGAGAAGAAGCCTAGTGGACGAAGTTGCACTAATGTATGGCTATAGGCACTTTATGTCAATGCAATATGGGCTAAAGTCGAACTTAAGAGGATTTCTCTTCATTCGAATTCAAGCCATGTCGCTTTGACATAAAGTGCCATTAATGTAATATTTGACCATAATAATCGCAAAAATTGCAAGCTAATGACTAGTTGTGATTTTTTTATTATGTTGTTAGGACCACTACCAGTACCGTATAATCACAACTAGCCGTTGGCTTGCGATTTTAATTCAATTCAATTCAAATTATTTATTTCAGACTCATGTTCATATCATGTTAGTAACACTAAAAACTTATACAACTACGTTAGTTACATTAAATTATACACCGGACCTCTTGAGCCCATGTGTAAGGTGTTCTAGTGTCTCCACACTGCGCAAGCAGGATTGTCCCAAATCAGCTGAAGAAGGCTGTTGGAACTATCACGCACTCGACGCATGAGGGACGCGGTTCTGTTTCTCATAATAATACTGAAACCATCGACCCGTGCCTCTGCGAACATCCCAGATGCGCTGCAGTACCGTGTCAGTCCCATCAACCCTCTGAAGCCGTCGTTATACTGGACACGCAGGGCATTGAGTGATTTTTTAATGTTCGATATGACTGGCTTAGATACATGTCATACACTAGAGCAACATCGAGGACTCGAACGTCCAAGTTTACCTTTCTATTTTATTTTGGTTTTTGATAAATGAGTAATTTTAATTTATATCTGGGAAGTATGCAGGGAAAAACATACACATTATGATGACTCATACAATTTAAATGTCTAATCTAAGCATGAGAAACCCGACGTATCTTGGCGCTGGCTCGATGGTTTGCAACGCTATTTTTCCTGTTTTGATATTTTCCGGTTTGCAGAGTTACTTGATACGTCTTTGAGATATAGAAGATTGTCACAATATATATTGATAGTAATAATATAATTTCCCATGTGGTGTTGGGTTATAATAGCACCACCCCCTTTCTTCCTGTGGTTGAAGTGTGTTGTGGGCGATGGGTTAGCAACCTGTCACTGCGATATTTCATGTTGTCGATCTTTTATTCCCACATTTATGCTAAAAGTGGTAAGTACTGCAACACAAGTTGCATGTGCCTTGCCTACCCCTTTTAGGGATAAAGAGGTGAATATATGTAATAAATAATATAATAATAAATCAGGCCGAGATGCAACGGGCAGTAGTCCCCGCGCTTGCCCAGTGCGGGTTGGGGTCTTCACATACACCTTTGAATTTCATCGTGGATGTATGCAGGTTTCCTCACCATGTTTTCCTTCAGCTTCACCGAAAAGCTAATATTTAAATATAAATTAAAATTTAAAAATATTTTTAGTATAAGGGTGCCAGTTATTGGTGATTTACCCTACTTCCCAAGTTACGAATGTGATGCTTATAAGCTTCCACACTAACGCTGTTTTGAGAATTCTTACTACCATATTTTAAAATACCAAAGATAATGCCCGAAGGCAAAGATTGTGGAATACTACAATGTGTATGTACAGTAGTATTTTTAACGATGGGCTAAGTTGGGCATGAAGCCAACTAAAAGTACAAAAGAGTGTCTTTTTCCATTTAAAATAAAAAATATATTATAAACGTTTTTAGCAGAGAAAATATGTAGAATATTCCTGTAGACTACACGCACGGCTCTGCACCTGAAACATAAAATAAACCATTAAATTAGTTATATATAAATAAATATTAATAGTAAATGCATACGTACTTACCTTGATTGCTCTGCCGCTGCTTGTATACCTGTGTGTGTAAAATAAAGAAACTTACGCATATACGACGCGTTTACATGTGTGCGTGACCCCACCAGTCAGTTAGCCTTTGACCGTCAATCGATACACGCATGTCAACGCTCGTGTTAGCACCTATCACATATCGGAGTTTTATTAAACAAAGTACTTACCTGTCCTGCGCCTGCTTGTGTTCAGTACAATTCCGTTTTTAAGCTGTGAAACCTTACTAACATAAGATTTTATTTATTTAATACTCATGTAGGGTGTCCCGTAAAATGAGGATAACCAGTGGACAGCTAATGGGGCTTCTAAACGGGCAACATTTTTACGGCAAGGGGCCATCCATAAATTATGTCACACGTTAAGGGGGAGGGAGGGGGTCGACGAAGTGTGACATTGTGTGACAAGGGGGTGGGAGTCAAGAGGAGGAAAATCGTTTTTTTGTTTTGTTAATTGTTTGATTTGATGTTCATTTCATTAAAAAAATATTTAAACGGAAATAAAACTGAGTTCGGAACCGCTGTTTTCATTCAATAATTTCTATATGTAAATTTGCAAAATATGTGACGTCACACTAGAGGGGGGGATTCTCACAAATGTGACCAGCTGTGACAAGGACGGGGGGAGAGGCATATAATCATGAAATTCGTGTGTCGTAATTTATGGATGATCTCCAATGTGTGGCCGGCAAGTATGTGCATCTTGCTCTAGCGTACATATTCAGCGTGGGACAGCAATAGTTGCTGGCCAGAAAATGCGGCCGTTTAGAAGCCCCATAATAGGGCTGCTAAATACCTCTCAGAATATTGAATTTTAGGTTTTGTAAAAATGCCTTTGTTTTCGAGATATTGGCATTTTTGTAATTCGAACAAACGATACGAATTAACGACCATTTTTGAAAAGATGGCGTTCTTGCATTTCTGCAGGCTGTAAACAGTTTGAGCATTTAATTTAATTGTTTTGGTCAATAAACACCACTTAGTTCAAGTTTTATTTTAATTTATAAGTCTTGCTAGAATACTGCTTACATTTTGAGGTCCTTTCACAGTTGAATAGCAAAAATCTTATAAATCATTGGGCAATTTAGTAAGTCATGTACCAATTTAGTAAGTCATGTACCAATTTAGTAAGTCATGTACCAATTTAGTAAATGACGTACCAATTTAGTAAGTCAAGTACCAATTTAGTAAGTCATGTACCAATTTAGTAAGTCATGGACCAATTTAGTAAGTCATGTACCATTTTAAAAACTTCCTTCGATGGGCGTACGTGTGCTCCGTAATGCAAAAACTTTTACGGCAAAAGGCTATTCAGGAGATGTCAATGAAAAATAATCTAATAACCTCTTAATCTTAAGCATTAAAAAAACAAAATACCGTGTGAAAGCAGCCAAAAACCTGACCAAAGGGAGAAAATATTTTTTTTTTTTACAAAAATCCTAATATCTTGTAAACTGAAGCATTTTTACTAAACCAAAATTTAAATATTGTGACAGGTATTTAGCAGCCAGTCCTCGGATTATTCTCGGTTTTCGGAACACCCTGTATAATACGTTTCACACTAAAGATTGATATTAGCCAACAGATTGCGGTCAAACAATTTTGTAGGCTTTTATTAACGGTTCGAACAATTTACCTAACCGTAACACTTTAAGTCAAATAAAACCGTTTTTCTACACAATTTTCCAAATAACAACCAAACACTTCTATTGTGCTTTAATTCCAAATCACACAACACACAATTCACACGACAATATAAAGACACACGTTATGTCCCACGGTGTACTCCGTTTCCCAAACCCAATATATACAAAAACATCTCATGTGTATTGAATACTGTACGGCACTTAGGTCGTTTTAATATTGATGTGTGTCAATTGTTTCGGTTTATTGACCTTGCGAAAAACTACTTAATTATGCCATTTTATGCTATATGCTGGTCATTATGTCATTATGTGACACACGCGATGACAAAAGCCTTCGGCTTTACGCGGAAGGTAGGTTTTACTTGTTGTCTTGTAAAATAATATCATTCAGATCCATTTGAGGGAGCTGTTACCGACAAATATTTCACTGAATATGTTTCGCCGAATTTTCATTTTATCGATTTTTTTTCTGTAACAGTATTTTTTTCAGGATTGTTATAAAACAAACCTAACCTAAACTAATAGGTTCTACACAGTCAAGTACCTTTTAGCTATATCTACCTAAAAAGTAAACGGATTCTGAGAGAAAAATATCATCAATCAACAATTATACACCGTTAGGATTCGTACCCACGGTTTTCAGGAGAGAACCCTCCGGGCCGTTCATAACCTTACGAATTCTCTGAACTTTAGAATTTATGCTCATTTGGAAGCAAAAAAAATAAATGACTCATACTTCTTTTCTTTAAGTATGTGGTGTTGTGTTCCTGGTGAGTAAGGTAGCCAGAGCTCCCAAGACTACGCTGTGTTGACACTGACAGTGATGAACCTGTATTTCTCTTGACACGACGCATCCTTTAATCCACGAAGAGTCGGTAACGCGCTTGTAATTTTGGAGTATCAAGCGTTTATAGGACACAATCTTACCATCTAGCAAGCTGTGCTTGTTTGCCATCGTCTTAGTATTAAAAAAACACATTACAAATCCTTGGAACTGTACATATTGTAGCATTATGATAATATGACCTCATAAGTCAACCATCAGTATAAACAGCATGTTGCCGATCCCCCACATTACGATGCCGTATCGGCGTGCGTTACATAATAAGTGTGGTTACGTGAGGAGGTTGACACTTGGGATCTAACCAACTTTCCTGAGAGAAACCTCGTAGCAATGGAGGCACGAGCGAGTCGTTTTGTAACGAATATAACACTAAGCATTAGAGACACACACAACATTCAACGTACGGAGATTCTATATGAGTGTTATTCTGTGGTAAACTAGTTTAGGGAACTATAGACAAAAACGAATAAAAAAATAAAAACTAGTGGCTTTGTGAGCTGTAGAACTCGCAAGACTGTATTAAAAAAAAAAACAAATACGAAAACTTCATGTTTTAATGTTCATTTGGACACAAACGGTACAATAGTTCTTGAAATTAAATATTAGTTACTAAAAATATCACACACCAACAAAGTGACCACAACTAAATAAGTATGTAATTATTATTATCTAATATACTAGAGTTCATTTTTCCTCGATAGAAATTCGTCTACGCTATAACATGCAAAATCGACAAAAAAAAATTTACAACCTAACTATCAAACTTTTATTGAAAATTTCACGGTCCGAACGAATTTTTGCCCAAGCTGAGGCATAGAACTTCGTTCGCTTCGTTCGCTCGTTAAATAACAAACATAACCTGTTTCAGAATTTGAGCTCGATTCATTAATATTCGTTCTTTCGAGAAACGATTTGCAAAGCTCTAGGCGGTTACGAGAGACCGGTTCTTTGGAAGAAAAACTTCCTATAGTTTAAATTAACGTTTCTATTGCTATAGCATAGTTCGAAATCTTGACCGTGCAATTTATGGTATTCCAAAAAAACCTGGCCTTCTGGCAAGGATTTCTTGTTATGCATTCGAGTAGGTATGTCGCGGGAGTCCGCTGGATGCGGGTAGCGCAGGACCAGTCATTACGGCACTCTTTGGGGGAGGCCATGTCCAGCAGTGGAAGTATTTCAGCTGATATGATGATGATGATGATTCGACTATGATCATGTTTGCTGACTGATTTAGAATATGCCTGAAACCATATCTCAACTTCTCAACCAATCACATGACATCATCAGGGCGGTACCTACTTCTCATAGATGTTTTAATTTTTCTCAGTTGGCAAGAGCAGTGCACGGAAAACGAAGGTCGTGGGTTCAAATTGTATATTTTCTTAATTTTCACTTATAATATAAGAATGTTCGTACGTAATGTGAAAACTAAAACTAGTGCCTATGCCAAATCTTAGGATTAGGTGTCAAAGCGAACCCCGGGCTCCTTTAGGGCACAACTGGGAATAAAGCTAGGAGGATGGATTGTATATAACAAAGTGATTATTTTTTATTTATAATAGTTTTTAGCCCAGTTTAGTATTAATATAATTTTCTATTTTAACCCACTTTCACCTAAATGCACTTTTTGGAACATGGGTTTTGCGATATCTGAGATCGCACCAGGCAATAGAGTAAATTAGGTATTAAAAAAAAAATGAGCAGTGTTATAATTATAACACCTGGTCGGGCTATCTGAGTTAAGTTCTATTGTTCTTGTTTT
Organism: Epinotia ramella; assembly: GCA_947578815.1. Lineage (NCBI taxonomy): Eukaryota > Metazoa > Arthropoda > Insecta > Lepidoptera > Tortricidae > Epinotia > Epinotia ramella. Next base: position 16,008,758 of record OX388224.1, on the reverse strand, counting down.
GACATAATCGTATTATCTATATATAAATTTATATTACATTAGAATTTGTTTATTTTCAAATCGGACTGGCATTTCGAGATAGGTGTTACCGATTCAAACTGAATAGTTACTAGATTTTACAAACATAAAATATCCTATAGCTTAGGTACCGGAATCCAGCCACCTGTAGCTCCACCTTAACTGGCTACACCATTCTTTATCACAGTACAAACGCTATTTATTTCTGTCTAAATAGCACTGTGTGAAAAAGACAAAAGCACCAGCTACCAGTTAAGCTAGGTCTACACCGGCGCTACATCGCTGTCCTTCGTATTTGCTATTCATAAATATAACTGCATTTAGTTAATAAAAAATGGCTTATATCACTATATACTCAAAAATATAAAAATGGGTACTCTTTGTATTAAAATTCAGTTCAAATGGACTAGCTTTTGTTGCTCTTGAGTGTATTTAAAGGCGGTTAGGACGTTTTTGTTGAATGTGTATAGCTACGGCACCTGAGTTGCCGTCATTCAATTCACTTACAAATGACCTCGGTTGCCCACTTTGCGTCAATAGGAGTACAAGTATTATACACAGTATCTTAACTGCTTTCATCGAAAGAACGAGGAGGGATATGCATTAAATAAAATAAATACATAAATATTACGGGCCCATTTAACAATCGAATTAGGCCCTTAATAAGGTCAATATAGCTTGTGTTATGGGTACTAGAGGATGATATATTTCATAGATATGATTATCGTGGCACTAAGTCTGTAGATATACCTAAATAAAGAACAGCCGAGACTAAATATACCCTGGAAAATTATACAACATTGTTCAAAAGTAGCTGTTTATCAACATTTAGCAGACATTCGTGTTCTTTCATGTGGACACATTCGGCCTAATTTTGGCGCTCGATTGATACAGGTATGTAAAACTCCTTTGCGGCTTATGACTTCTATGACCGGGACATAATGCATATGCCTTATGTATTTATTCTATTGTCTACAGGACTGAAGCCCACTGTTTGTTTGAGACAAATTTCTCAGTTCACTTTTGCACTCACTTTTGGACGCACGTTAGGACAATTCAACTGTCCATTTCCCATACTAAAAAATACATTTAGATCTACCTAAAGTACGTACAATGCGTTACGTGATCGACTACGTGACCACTGACCTAACTCCAAACTTGCCTACCGACTTGCGCCTCAAGTCAATGAACTGCGACCTCCCATTACCCTGGGTACATTCTTGCACAGTGCTAACTAAATGTGCCGGCTCGCAACAGTAGGTGTATCGGCTACTGCCCATGAGATAATATCATACTCCAGACTTATGCTGGGTACAATATTACATTATCGTCGAGGCATGGAAGTAGGCAATTTCAGGCTGGATATTCGTTTTAAAAGGAAGCTTGCGAGTAAAATTTCATCTATGTGGAAAATGTGTAGGATTCTTAAATAAAGTATCTTCGAATAACCTTTTAAAATTATTTAAACAAAAAACACCCTTCAATGTTCTACAAAACCGTATTAACTTTCGTATTAGCCCGTAGTAAAGTCAATAAGTAATATCTATCTATATTATAAAGTGTTGTTTTGTTTGCTATAAAAGCTGTTGGTTCTCCATGTATATACATAAATAAGCATAAGTTCTTAAATACATAGATTATCCATGACTCTGAAACAAATATGCTCTTCACTTAAACATTCGTCCTTACCGGGATTTGAACCCAGGACCGCCAGCATCACTACCTAGCCGGTCGTAGACAAAACTCTGTTTTTTGACTTCTTGACACTAAACTGGTCTAAAGCACTGTTAATATTGGACAATGTGGCATTCAAATGGTCTAAAACCACATTTTCTGCTAAACAGTTACGTAATCAAGATAACGACTTCTATTTACGACACTTGCGTTGCGATACGGTGGGTGTGTTAGACAAACAAGTTTAGTGGCCAGTTCCTTAGCGGCTGCAAGTGGGTTAGATTAGATTCCTCAAATTGTGGAAAGGAAAAGTAAAGCTGCCGTAGCGCTGGTCCGTCGTAATCTTGTATACCAATATGATAAAGAGAAAAAGTCCGTGAGATTGTTAGTTTGTACTTATGTTCGGTTCGTATGTTGGGGTAATTAATCCCTTCTAGGTAAAAGGACCATCAGCCGGCTACCAGCACGACGGGAAGACGATATTAGGAAGACCGCAGGCCGCTTCTGGATAAGATTAGCTCAAGATAGGGACGGGTGACGTACTCGAAGAGAGGCCTATACTCAGCAGTGGGCGATTACGGGTTAAAATAATGATGATAATGATTAACCTTCATCTGATCTCGGAATCGTTCGAGGCAATCTTGAGAAACCAATGAACAAAATTAAATAAGTATAAACATTTTGCTTGTTTATTAAACGGATATATAAGATAAGGGATACATAAGATACGGGGATACTGGATTGGATTATAAGAAAAATCTGTAAATTTGACGACCTCTGTAGCCTAGTTGGTAGTGACCCTGCCTACGAAGCTGGAGGTCCCGGGTTCGAATCCCGGTAAGGGCATTTATTTGTGTGATGACCATGAATATTTGTTCCTGAGTCATGGATGTGTTCTATGTATTTAATTAAGTATTTATTTAACTATATAAGTATGTATATCGACTTCTAGTACCCATAGTACAAGCTTTGCTTAGTTTGGGACTAGGTCGATTTGTGTAAGATTGTCCCCAAATATTTATTATTTATTATTTTTATTAATACCATGGTTGCAGCGAATTTCAAAAATGAATATGATTATGAATATGACTATGATGTATTTCAAATATGTATTAGGTAGGTACATACATACCTACATAATTAAATTAGTATAGTGTACAAGCTTTTATTGAACTTCAGTTGTATGTCGGTGTACCCTTTAGAATTCACTAAAAATTTTAATATATTAACATTGTGTTCTTACATATATGTATCTGGGGGCACGGGAGTGCCCCCGCCAAGACGAGCCAAGCGAAGCGCAAGGGCACTATTCTTATTTTTCTCTTTTTCTTTCTTTTCCAGTTTTTTTCTTAATTAGTATATATCTATGTAAAGCACATTACTTCATATATCGTACTAAATCAACCGCTCTACATTTCCTGAGGTTACAACTTGTGTTAACAGAGTTACATTCATTTCAAAAAAAATAACCACATGTGTTTTACAGGCATTGAGAGTACACTAAATCTATTGCAAAATTCTAATCATTAAGAAATACTTTGCGCAACATGACAACTTCCCAAAACATTTGTTCAACAGGTATAACTGTGTCAGTTAGTAGACCTACTTACTTGCCAACTAAACTAACCAATACAAGGACATAACGCACGATACATGGTAATAACCATTAGTTCACACACACACACAATATTTATATAAATGTGAACAAATAATCTGTTTCGGTAATTTTTAATAAGTTTTTCACCAGTGTTAAAGAAAGTTTTCTTTAGTTTACAACGGTGGCAAACTAGTTAGCGGCCAGCGATGGTGAGTTGGCGGATGGTGATGGTGACTTTGAGAAAGAGGTCAATCGTCGAATCCGACTCGGCTGGGCAGCATTCGGGAGGCTACGGCACATATTTTCGTCCAATATCCCGCAGTGTCTCAGGAAAAGAGTCTTTGACCAGTGTGTGTTGCCAGTGATGACGTATGGCACGGAAACGTGGTCGCTTACTATGGGCCTCATAAGAAGGCTCAAAGTCGCCCAAAGGGCAATGGAGAGGGCTATGTTGGGAATTTCTCTGCGCGATCGCATCAGAAATGAGGCTATCCGCAGTAGAACCAAGGTAACCGATATAGCCCTCTGAATCGCTAAACTTAAGTGGGCGGGGCATATTGCACGTATAACCGTTGGCCGTTGGGGCGGAAAGGTTCTTGAGTGGCGACCACGTACCGGAAGGCGCAGCGTGGGTAGGCCCCCACAAGGAGGACTGATGACCTGGTAAAGGTCGCGGGAGTCCGCTGGATGCGGATGCCGCAGGACCGGTCATTGTGGCACTCTTTGGGGGAGGTCTATGGCCAGCAGTGGACGTCTTTCGGCTGATATGATGATGATGATGATGATGATGGTGAGTAGCCACGTGACCCTAAACGCGTTGTCAACCCTTTATTGATTTGAGGATTCGATGTGTTAATAGCTAGAGACGAACGCAGGTTAGTAACTGTCAACACAACGCGGGGGCTCTGACGACTTTACTCACCACTAAGCACACATCACCTCTGATCACCAACTGGCTATTTTGTACATTTCACGTCTAAACGCCTTCATAGATTTTGAAGGGTACCATAACACCGTAGATTTTAGATCTTTGAATCACAAACGCGTTGCCGACTCTTTATTGATTTGAGAGTTTGTTGTGTTGATAGTTGGAGACGAACGCAGGTTACATGCAGGTACTATCAAGTCAACACAGCGCATCCTCGGGAGCTCTGGGGTACATACTCACCACCAGAAACACAACACCACCTACAGAGCAAGTGGTGGCGTTATTATGGCTGGGGTCTTCTGCCAGACCAGACCCCGTATCATGGTCGGCCTTACCACGCGATAAGTGACAAGATAGGAGCGTCGTCTCGTTCTATCGAACGGTGTCAGCCAGTGACGGACGCTCTATCCTGTCACTTATCGTGTGATAAGGCCGACCATGATACGGGGTCAGGGGGTACTTCTCCAGTTGGGCTGTTCCAAGCATGAGGGAGATGAGACCACATGTTCAGTCAGCATCTTATAGTTAGTTTAGTACTTAGCCAATATACCCAAATATATCGTAACATATCCTTACTCCTATAGTAATAAAGACCGTTCCGATATATTTGGCTACTTTGGCTGTTACTTACTATATGATGCTTGTACACATGGAACGCAATAAAACATTTGAGTTTGAGACATTCCGCTGAGACCTACCTCTCTCAGGATTAAAGTATATGATGAGTGTTACTTTTATCCAATACATTGAATAGTGCTAGAAAGCACGTACTCAAGTATTTTACATTACCTATTGAAGTATACATCTTTTAGCAGGTATGACTGTTCCCGGGCCTGCGCGCTGGCACGTAGCCGCGGTGAAATCCCTGCGCGTGAGTCCGCGGTCGCGTGTGTTTATGTGTTTTTTATGGCCGCGGTTTCCGAATTAAATATTTATCGAACTAAATGCCGCGGGCATGGTCCTTGGCTCATCATGAGACTCAACTGGGGAAGTACCTACATCATATCTGCCCCCTCAAGGAGAAAAACCATAAGTGACAAAAAGTTAGTTTGGAGATAAATCCAAAAAACTTTACACTTCGTTCGTTGTTAATTGGTTTTATTCCTACAAAGCAGAAACTTGTGTTTATAAATCAAGATAAATTGTAGAATTTTAATGCAACTTAATTTTGTTAATAATCTTTTTATTTCAATTAGATATTAAGAAAAAAAAGGTTCTGCTTCTTAAAAAAAACATGAGAAAAAATCGTTTCAAAGAAAGAGCACCACAAAGTGCGCACTTATGTTGTTTTTGTTAACTTTGCACCACAGCATCTAAGAAAACACAACACAAGTAGGAACTCGCATAATATGCTTCTATTACTATGTGGTCTAGGAACTTGAAAAACCACAAACGGGTACTACTTGTTATTTATTTAATTGCTCAAAGTTTTAATATTGATAAAGCGAAACATCACGAACTAACATCTTAGTTCGTGATGTTTCATTTTAAGTATTTTAAACTTAGTAATTTGAAACTAAATTAAAGTATGGTTTTTCTTCTTACTTATGATAATGATAAAACACATAGGCACACATCCAAGACAAAGATTAAAAAACATAGGCGATTACTTAGTACTTTTTTGCCTATTTATTTAATCGTATGGCATAGATTATTTTGGCCTTTAAATATTGACATTTTTTAGTACCACCCCGGGGACACGTGCAGGGTTGTGGTAGGTAGCTCCTGCGGACGCGAGTAACAGGTTGTCCCCCCTTTGTCAAGTGAGTGGGCAACTCGACTGTTAGAAGTTCTTAAGCCGCCCAAAGGCCTCTAACTCGGCTTAACGGCTACTGTCATAGACATCAGCCGGGATCAACTGTTTAACGTGCCTTTCAAAGCACGGAAGCGCTCATTTATATTAACCACTCAAACATTAGACGGTCACCCATCCAAAGACTGACCGCTGCCATATTTGCTTAACCTGCGTTATCGTTTCCGACTCGCAGGCGTAGGCGCCGCTAGGCTATGAGCCTTTTTTGCCTATATAACTTTTCTACTTCGAACAAGAAGTAAACTTAATAAAATTACATGAACTTAGGCTTGTGTAAATCCTGGTTAATTACAGATATCTAAACCCGTGTGAGATAGAATAATCACATTTTCCCCGAGTCCGAGAACAACTCACACAAAACAACTGTTTGTTAAAAACTCAATTGAACAAAAATGTACACTTATGTTTTTTCTCCTTGAGGGGGCAGATATAGACAAGGCCAACTTTGATACGAGTTTATGATAGGTTGTGGGTTACGAAGACTTTGGTTTTGACAGTGATATATACGAGTACTCGCCATAACGTGACTGTCACATCGACAGGCTCATTAACCAGTTAGTGTGCTATCGATATGACAGGCTTATGACACTGTTAGATCTTGCAAAGTACCCAGACCGTCGACCCATCATAACTTTTTCAAGTTATAAGATCTACGCGCTGCACAAAGCTACAGCTTCGCAAAGTACGCTACCTCGCGAGAAGAACCGTTCGCGAAAAACTCAACAGTTTGTCTTAAAAAACAATGAATGAACAAAATGGATTTCGCTGATAGGTTGGTGGCCCCAATCTGTAAATACGTTGTACTTAAACATGACTACTATAATGACTACGAGACATGTGCTGCAGATCACGTATAGTTGTAGTCTCTTGAATGCTTGCACATGATTCGATTTGCGGCTGACCGCGACTTAAGTCAAATACCTGACTAAAGTCTGGTGGCCTATCTAACTCCACCTATTCACATTGTAAACAGAGGACATGGGTTATTTACACCACGATGGTGGCAAACAAGCTTACAGCCTGATGATAAGCAGATACTGTATTATATGGACGCTGAAGAGTCCAGTAATCACAAGAGGAAACACAAAGGCCGTTTTTCCATACAAACGTAGCCCCCTGTTTTCTCCCTGGATAATGGCAGTAGAACAATTTTTTTTCCATAACTCTATGGCTACTATTGAAATGTTCCTATGTTTTCCTTTTTTTCATAAATTTATTCTTAAAAGAGATATAACCTTCAAAAACCTAAAAAAAGTGCCAGATTTTCCGCTGTGTTAAAACATCCAGAAAACAATTTTGACTAGATCATTAAAAAAAAGGAAAACACAGGAACACGGCCAAAGCCTTTTTTTAATTATTAATAAAAAAATAGGTCAAGTTTTGGAGAAGAAATCAGGGGACTACGAAACGTTGATTTCATTTACTTTTAATAGGTATTTTCGGTCCAAGCTGCAGTTGTCTCTATCGCGCTCGCGCAAGCTTGATCAGGCACTGCGCGACAGCAATACATTTTGCAAATACCTATTTCTCAATACCACACACACACTAAGTAAACACACACAGACGATGTGTAGACACTAAATAAAATAATCAATAATGTCATATTTAGCTCGAAAAAGGATTAAAAATGTAGTCAAATGGAGAAAAAAAATCAACGCAAAAGGTTAAATAATCACGAAGTTATAAGTATCCAAAGTTTTAAGAAGGGGTATGTTCTGTCCCTTTTTCGCAACGCAATTTCATATGAAACGATGACGCTGGAAGAATGTGACGTCACAGAAGACGGCAACGTGCCGCGCCGCATCGCGGTCGGCGGGGCCGTCGACGCTGCCCTCCGGCAGCATCCTGTAATGTGACATCACACACCGTTTGCCTTTTCTCTCTCTAACAAGCAATATTAAAACGGTTGTAGCTTCGTAATGCTCTAAGATATCTGAATGGGATTTTCGTCACCAGGCATATTTTTTTGCCTTCTTTCTTTTGGAGTACCTAATAATAAGTTGTTGTGTGTGAGTGTGTTGACAGCTGTCAAACAAACTAGTTGCATAAATAATCGCTGCTAATATTATAATATTATTCCTAGACAAACCTTAGTATCAGCCACCAAATAGGCAGATATCGTGAAGAACATAACCTCAATATTGTGCACCAGCATTTTCTCCACCATAAGCCGTAAGTTTTTCAGATTACAATGAAAACTATTTTCGCATAACACAATCTTGGAGTGACGCACACATACGCAATTAAAAATAACGATCAGAAATTTTGAAATCAATTGCTAACTACCGCAGTACCGCATCAACAGCCGGCAACAATAACAACAGCGGAAATTTGACGTTTGACACTTGTGACAGCTAAAGTGCGTTTCGTTTCACGCTAAAATGTCTCCCATCGAGTCGACCAAATCGACAAAATCGAATACTTGCCATAAATGCAAAAAAGCTATAAAGGCGTCTAACTTTTTAAAATGTTGTATATGCATGAATGTTTACGATTTATTATGTGTAAAAATGACCTCGAAAGGGTTTAATACAATGAGTAACGATAGCAAAGAAAAATGGAAATGCAAAAATTGTACAGATTCGGATAAAAAACTGTCAATAACACCAATACTGGGCACCAGCGAAATTCAAAACAGTTATTCTATCCGAGACAATATAACGCAAAGAAAACGTGTCTTACAAAAAAGTCCATCTTGTGAAAGTTTATCTAACACTATAAGTATTACAGATATCATGAGCTCCACATTAATTGATGACAGTTTATCACGTAGAAGCCTGCCGAATGTGTCACATTCGGAAAGTACGCAAATAGTTGAACTGAGATCCGAAGTGAATGCACTAAATACCAAATTATCTAGTGCGCATGCAGAAGTTGATAAATTAAACACTGAAAATTCGGGCTTAAGGAAGCAGATAGAGGAACTACAAAAGAAAATAAACATATACGCAACATTATTAAATGATGATACGACTAAAAGAATTACGCCAGCTAAGACCTACGCTTTGAGTTCGCCTTCACTTAAGGCAGATATGGAAAATAAACTGCCAGAGACATTAAAGAAAATAAAAACTCTGGAGGATGAAATTGCAAAGTTGGTAAAAAATAATAAGCAATTGCAAGCTAAACTCAGTACTGTCCTCAAAGCGAATACACAAATTAAACGTCAGTCGGCAACTCTGGAAAATAAAAATATAACACTAACACGTATACAACAGTCAACTAAAATATTACAAAACACGGCATACAGGTTAAAAAAACTTAGCAAAAATGTATCTACAGAAAATTGCGATTCGGCTAAATCCATAAATATGTCTCTACCACATGAACCAGAAAAAACTGCAAATAACATAGCAGAAAATGTTATTAATAGAAGAGAACATAAGCCCAAATTACTGCTACTATCCGATTTTCATGGTGCTGATTTGCTGTTACCACTCTCAAGAATACGGAAAAACGACTACGATTTCACAGCGGACATCATAAAGTACGGATCAACGGAACGAGTGCTACAGGGCTTTAAAGAAAAAATCGGTACATTTACAAAATGTGATAGTGTAGTTGTAATGTGTGGTGGCAGTGACTTTAACATAAACCCCATAAATAAAGTACTCAGTATTTTTGAAGACATAGCTAAGGATGCCACCCACACCAATGTAATATTTTGCGATATACCATATAGTATTCAAATGGATGCTGATAATTATAATAATTATGTTGAAAAAATTAATTACGCTCTGCATAAGAAATTTAAGAATAATTGCTCTCACGTCTGGCTTCAGCCAAACAGTATTTACTTAGGGACAATGGAATATAGAATAAATGGTTTCGAACTTAATTCAAGGGGCAAATATAAGCTCGCACAATGTATAAATAATGTGTTGAAAAATGTAAATGAAGCATTTTATAACAAAGGTGCTTTTTTATAGATACGAGTAGAGCACCCTGCCAACCTAATTTGCATTTGAATTCAACCACTTTAGACGAATTAATTTTCTATAATAATTTATTTGTTATACATCAAAATATAAATGGATTAATCAATAAGGCTGACGCATTAACTGTTCATTTACAAAACCTAATAAATTCTGGAAAGCCAATTGATGTTATTTGTATCACAGAACACAACATGAAGTCAGATGATGAGATTCAGTTGTTGATAGTTAACTATAATCTAGCCACTCATTTCTCTAGAAAGAGTAGAGATGGCGGAGCATGCATACTGGTTCGGAACATCCATAAATATAATGTCCTGCCAGAGATCGGGAAACGATCTATACCCAATATTATCGAATGCTGTGCGATCGAATTGAAAGATCACAAAATTATAATTGTTACTGTTTATAGAGTACCTAAAAATGACAAAGAAAGCATAAGAACCTTCTTTAACAGATTCAGCGAGATATTAAATAAAATATGTTATACAAATAAGAAAGTCATCATCTGCGGTGACTTTAATATCGACCTGCTCAAAAGAACTCCAGTTGCAGTAGAGTTTAAGAATATAGTATATAGTTATAACTTAAGATTCGGAATATTAGAGCCGACTAGATTAGGTAGCAAAACTTGCATTGACAATGTAATACATAATGTAAGAGGCAGTCAAGCTGAAGTAATCGAGTTAGCGCTCTCTGACCACACCGCTCAAGTTTTAAAATGTCCAGTGAAAAAAACAAATATTCTGACACACTGGTACGTAAGGAAGAGAGACTTAGGCCAGGGAAATATTGATAAATTCACCGAGTGCCTGCAAAGGTTAAACTTTAATAAAGTATATCTGTACGATGACCCGAATGAAGCTTATAATTACTTCTTTGAATTATTTGAGCTCTTTTATAATCTGTGCTTCCCATTTCGAAGTATAAAAATATCCTCCACAAAGAAACCCGCATGGATTTCAAAGGGAATAAGAAAGTGCTGTAGGCGCAAGAGATATCTACTCTGGAAATGTCGTTTTTCTCCTGAACCGGGTGATAAAGATTATTTCAAAAACTACTCAAAACGGCTGAAAAAGATTATCCTTTTGACTCAGAAATCTAAAAATAATCACTTCATTACTAATGCTACGAATAAGTCAAAAGCTACATGGAACATAATTAGCAACTCAAAACTGAATCAACCAAGACAGTATATTTCTCAAATATCTGTCAATAATATTATTTTAAGGAACCCTATTGACATTGCTCAGAAATTTAACAATTACTTTATTGATCAAATTGAACCAATTAATATAGTTAAGGATAATCTAATACCCACCAACCCTAATAATTATTATTTGACATTTAATTCGCTTAACTCTATATTTATAAAGCCGGCCACTACGTCAGACATTACGGAAATAATACACGGTCTTAAGAACTCGAATAGTACTGGGTACGATGGAATTAGTACATTCATAATAAAGAAAGTTTCCCATATTATTTCACCTCTTCTAGGATACATTGTAAACTTGTGCACTGTACGTGGAATCTTCCCAGATAAATTAAAAATGACTATCATAAAACCTCTTCATAAGAAAGATAGCAAGGATGATATGAATAATTACAGACCAGTAGCGCTCATCCCTATTTTCTCTAAAATTATAGAAAAATATATTTATAAATGTGTATCTAATTACTTCGAACATAATAAGTTGTTTGCAAATGAGCAAAAAGGTTTTCGCAAAAATAAGACTATAGATATGGCTATATATGATCTAGTTCAACTTGCACTAAAAAACATGGATAAAAGAATTCCCGTCTCCGCGCTATATATGGACATGACAAAGGCATTCGATTATGTTGATCATCGAGTGCTTCTTGACAAACTACATCGCTACGGAATCCGAGGTAATGTCCATGACCTATTTAAATCTTATTTAAACGGGAGGAAACAAATTACTCAAATAAGTAGATTATGTTCGAAGTCAAAGACGGAACAAGTGTTTTCATCTGAGGTAAGGGACATTCGCTGCGGTGTACCGCAGGGGAGCGTCCTGGGGCCTTTGCTTTTTCTCATTTATATAAATGACATGCCTAACTCTATTGATTATCCAATGGTTCTGTTTGCTGATGACAGCACCGTAATATTCTCTGGAGAAAATTTGGAATCATATGAAGCTGACATTAATAGGACATTAAATAGTATTATAAAATGGTTAACAGCAAACAGACTAAAAATAAATTTGACTAAAACAAAACACATGACATTTCAGCAACGAACTAACTATACGCCCAATATTTCTGTAGCTTATAAAGGACATAAAATTGATAGTATTGACATTACAAAGTTTTTAGGACTGAACATAGATGATAAGTTGACATGGAAATATCAAATTGACTCTATATGTAAGAAATTAAACAAATTCTCTTATGCACTATATAACTTAAGGAAAAGAGCAAATCAATCGGCAGTTCTCACGGCCTACCATGCGTTTGTGACATCAACATTACGTTATGGCATTATATTTTGGGGGAACTCCACAGATAGAGAAATTGTATTCAGGGCGCAGAAGAAATGTCTTAGATCAGTGTTCGGTATTAGCTCTTTGGAGTCCTGTAAGCCATATTTTCAAAAACTTAAGATTTTAACTCTGCCTAGTTTATATATTTACGAAATATGTGCTTTTGTTAAGCTGAACCCTCACTTATTTGTAAGCTTCAAAAGCAAACGCTTGCGTAGCAAAATACAGAACCTAATGATTCCCAAAACGATGTTGTATCAAAAAAATGTAGTTGGGATGGCCCCAAAAATATACAACAAATTACCTAAATGTATCGCAGATATTGACCATGTATATAAGTTCAAAAAAACTTTAAAAGATTTTCTAAGTCGTAAATGTTACTACTCAATTAAGGATTTTTTAGATGATAAGGAAATATGTACAGTTTGACATGCATGCTCACACTATTTGTATGCCGTAAGGCGCCACATAGCGAAACTGTATTTTTTTTTATAACATCTCTATGTAACCTATGATGGACAAATAAATAATTTTATCTTTTTATCTTTTATCTTTTATAATTTTCAAGTCTACACCCGTATTATCTTGGCCTTTGTGTTTCCTCTTTATTCATGGATTCATTACGTTGACCTACAGACAAATGGGCAGTTTTAATTTGGCTACCTTACCACCATTAACTGTTGTAATTGAAACAAGTTGAACGATACTTGGAACGTTCACACCGGGAACGACGCTCCTTATTTTAATATAAGTTATTTGGTGCCTGCTTTACTTTTTTCTCCATCTGACAATATTTTTAATCCTTTTTCGGAAAAATTCAACATTATTGGTTATATATTCTTAACGAAACGAATTATTTATTTAAATATTTTTATTCGTGTTAATTTTAACGAGGAAGCACTCTATAGAGTGATCGCAGGTTCGAGTCCTGTCGGGGGCTACAGATGAACATGATTTATTTTTCCATTATGTCCGTATCATATCGTTTATTATTATTACACCCCTATTGCTTTACCTGTATGGAGTGTTAAATGATTTTTTTCCTTTTTTAAATGTTCGGTTATTAAATTTAAGAGTGGTGAGCGCGTGTGCCAATCGACTGGCTGAGTCGCCGCTAGCGGCGCGCAAAGTGTAGGTACAATTCTACGTTCCCATGGTGCAGCTAGGTAGCACTGTCCATGCGGCGCTTACCGCGCGCGTTTTAGTCGCCATTAGTAAAAAACAATTCTTGTCGTTTCTGTGACCAAGAGCAGGCGCGTTTTTGATTTGTTCGCTATGATTGTAATTTAGTACCTATCAACGTCTTTTTTGATTGCGTGATATCAGAAAATGGACGTTGTTTTTTTAATGTTTGACCCTAAAATCCGCAGCTGCCTCCGCATCCGCGTATGTCAAAAAAATACTTTCAGACCTTATCTTGATTTAGGGACGATTTCCACATTGATTTAGTGACCAGTCAGTCCATGCATTTGCAAATGCGAGTAGCTTTTGTATGGACTCGCACTTATCACTAGTCAACGTGTAAACCGGCCCTTAGATTAAACATATAATCCTAAAACTCGCTTACCTACCGCTTACTCACTACCTTCAATCCCAATTTGTCTTCTCATTCATCACTCAATTTCAAAGGTTAACTGGAAGAGATCCATTAAAGAGGTCACCTTATGCGTCTAGTTCGTATATTACGTTGTTTATTTCGACTAGTTTGTAGATTCGTTATACTTACTGCTATATCAATTTCGATTGCAGTCATAAAATTTAGAAGATGGCCTGACTCGGAGTTCACTTATTATTATTAGGGTTCCTTAGCCACAATTGCAAGCGCCCGCGTAGTGGTTCAGGCAGACAGGCATGCGGCTGTTAAGCGGCGGTCGTGGGTACGAATGCCGGCTCGTACCAATGAATTTTTGTATGGCAAATTTTCAATTCTCTCCTTGCGCGCGCTTGGTGGAAGTAGTAAGTGCCATAAAAATTTACGGAACAAGCAATTAACGGGTTTAAATTGAAATGTAGACTTCATTTGTTAAATATTCAATTAGGGAAGCTAAATATTTTTTTTTACATATGTATAAATATACATCTAATACGCTCTCACTTTCAATGTTTTAGGACTGGCATTAAATTCTTACCTGTTGATCAATATTCGATACCTACATGTAATTTCCTTTTCCTTTGTACTTTTTTGATTCTTTTCTTCCCGTGTAATTGGTTGGGTAGCGGTCGGAAACTAGCAACATGACGGTACGTTTGAAAAGTTTGGTTGATCGTTTAGTTGATTCGTCATTCGTTTAGTTTTAGTTTTAATTATATTATAGTAGTTTTTTAGCTAGGGCCCCACTGAAAATCAGTGCCACGGCTTGTCGTGGCAAAATGCTGTGATATGTTTTATGTAACCGTTTATTATGGCGTTAATAAAGAATTATCTTATTTATCTTATCTTAAATTTCAATTCTGGCCTCGCCTCGTCTCGTCTCGCCCCTCCGGTGGAAAATCAGCTTAACGCTAGGAGGATGATGAGCCACAATGGCAAGAAAAGTCTGTCTGTCCGTCTCTCCGCTTACCGTATATATATATTTTTTTTAATTAAACTCTCCGGGGTAATATTATTATTATTATAATCAACATATTCAGCCCGTAATCGCCCACTGCTGAGTATATACGAGCGACGCATAGCACGACACGTGACGCGTGAATTAAAACGCTCGCCACAACTGTTTTTTTCTACCATAATATTACCACTATTTTTACGTCAAACCCAGGTGTGACCAGGCAATTGTCACCAAAAAATTCCTCTCCCTGACCAGGAGACGTAAAGGAACGCATAAAGTCATTAGTACTATTATTGTTACGCATAATTGCTTATCGCCGAAATAGTGATGTGCATCATTGTCATTACGCATAATTATATACGCATAACATTAAAAAGCATAAATACTGAAAGTATAATCTTCATGAAGACTAATGTCAAAAAGCATAAGCACAAATAGGCATAATCAATTGGCATCATATCAAAATGCTTAACAGTAATGTCCTAAAAAAAAGTTATCTTAACCAAACCTAACCGCCAGCCTGCTCTAAGAGACACAAGCAGACCCTAACCTAACCTACTAATGATACCATTGTTACGATTAATTGTTTTTTTTTACTGCGTCCCCCGAGTCCTTCCAGAGCCAATAGCAACGTGGTTTAGCAACTATCATTCATCTAAGAAAATAAGTCAATATTATAATAAATGTTTTCACAATAATAATAAATGCATTGTAACAACGAAACTGAGTTTTATTCATTTAGAAAACTGAAAATGGATAATGAGTATAATGACATTAATGACAGATATACCAAATAATTATTAGCCCAAACAATAGTATGCGTAATGTGTATTCGGCCAATACAGATTAGTTCAACTGATATTATGCTATTAGCGTTGTATGCCAAAAAAGTAGTAGGCCAAAGTATTACTATGCTAAAGTACTACTATGCCAAAACAAATGATGCCACACCAATTATGCGAAACAATAATAGCCTAAATAAAATTATGCGATCCAAGGGGATTCCAAAATATTATACTCTCCATGTGCGGTAGTAAAGAATACCTTAGATCGCGTATTTGCCGCTCTTGCCTTTGTCTAGGGCGACAAATACCCGCGATCTGAGACTCGTTTTTTTACCGCTCTAGGTAAGTAATGTACTATCATGTTAGCGTGTATTGCTGCGCCACGCAACGCCCTTATCCCTTAAGAAACCATGTAACAAAGTTAGGTAAAACGTGTTAACATACAACCAAACATACATGTTGCAACGCTAGCCGCACGAACCTTGACCCGCCCTTAAGTACCCATTGTCGACGACACACAGATTGTGAGACTTTAAATTGAAAGTGATGGGAGCGCAGGGTGCGAGCGGAGCGATGAGCGATGGCGATTTTTCATTACACGATTGCATTGGCATAAGAGCGACATGGTTGATGACCCTTAAAATTAAAAGAAAAAAAAAAACAGTTTTATTATTAAACCCTTGATACAGTGACTCCAATGGCTAAAAGGAATCTAATCACACTTAAATGTTATCATGAAGCTGTAAGGTGCAGGACTGCAGTGTCAAATAAATTAAATACATAACATGCACTCTACAAACATAACCCTCCTTCTGCCGTCGTCGGGTTCCAGCAGCGTTAAGATTTCTACGCTACTCAGGTCTTTAGTGAATGTGAATTATCGTGTTCTATATACTTTAGAAAATAAAAGTATTGAATGCATGGTCACCCTAAATGAAACACAACCAAAATTAAAAAAAGACAGGGTCGCAAGATGTACAGCTGACAGCCACTAGTTATACTTAACTTCATATATATAGTGGCTTCTTCAACCGCGTTAACGCTATGATGAGGAAGGTATATAGAGCCGGCCATCGGTATGTACACTCGCCGTTGTGAAGGTATAGCCTGTCTGCAGCTATAATCGCGCCTCTCATCACCATGCCCCACCACACATTATGAGGAGTAATTGAGTAACGGCGGT
Source organism: Epinotia ramella (assembly GCA_947578815.1). Taxonomy (NCBI): domain Eukaryota; kingdom Metazoa; phylum Arthropoda; class Insecta; order Lepidoptera; family Tortricidae; genus Epinotia; species Epinotia ramella. Next base: position 15,991,769 of record OX388224.1, on the reverse strand, counting down.
GTTAACAGCCGGCCAATTATCCGGAGAGTCCAGTCGGCAGAGCTTCCTACTTAGCAGAAAGCACGAGGCAAATCTAATTACACTTGAGAGGTGACTCGATTTGCAATGGATATTTATGAGACCAAATGATAGTCACCCAAAGGGCAGGAGAGGGCCATGTTGGGAGTTTCTCTGCGTGATCGCATCAGAAATGAGCCTATCCGCAGCAGAACCAAGGTAACCGATATAGCCCTCCGAAACGCTAAACTTAAGTGGCAGTGGGCAGGGCACGTAGCACGTGGAACCGATGGCCGTTGGGGCGGAAAGGTTCTCGAGTGGCGACCACGTACCGGAAGGCGCGTCGTGGGTAGGCCCCCCACAATGTGGACTGATGACCTGGTAAATGTTGCGGGAGTCCGCTGGATGCGGGTGGCGCGGTACCAGTCACTTTGGCACTCTTTGGGGAGGCCTATATCCAGCAGTGGACGTCTTTCGGCTGATATGATGATGATGATGATGAAATGATAAAGAGTCAAAGTTATTTATTCTTCGTTCTAAATAACATTAACTTACCGCAAGTCGATCGGGTGAAATATCATGGCTTGACGATGGATTCAGGCTTAACATGGTCCCCCCACATAGACGCAGTTTGCGACAAGTTAGCGTCTGCCTGCTTTGCTTTATCTGGATAAAGCAAAGCAGGCAAGAGTGGGTGCAAGTCTGGACTTGCACCCACCCTGACACCTGACAACCTCAGAACCGCCTATTTTGGTTACTTCCACTCAATCTTAACCCAAGGTGTTGAGCTATGGGGTACGTCAGCAGACTGGGACAGATCGTTTAAACTCCAGAAGCGAGCCCTTAGAATTATATCTGGTAAGCCCTACGATCATCCAGCCCGAGCACTATTTAAGCAGCATAAAATACTCACTCTGCCTTGTATCTTCATACTGATGGCTTGCCAACATGTAAGACCTAATCTGGACCAATACACAACGCGCCGTCAGTGTCATGGTAGAAATACCCGGGGTGCACACCTGCTACTCATCCCGCACCGCAGACTCGCTAAAGCTCGAAAGTCACTCGCTGTCCTAGGTGTCAAGATTTATAATACCCTACCTAGTGACATAATTACCTCGGCGAACATTTGTTTTTAGAGAAATGTGAATAAGCCCTAACCTAAGCCTAAAATACTAGATAATAATAATTACCTGTTAACAAATTGACTTGTAAAATGTACCTGTACTTTTACCAATAAATGATCTGTGTCTGTAAATGGCTGGCAATAATTAGAATGTTGGTAGGGGGAGTAGAGAGGGTGGACTGCAGCCCAGAGGGGTTTAATGGCAGTCCACACTCAGAGACACTCTGAAGCACCGTCTATACAATAGTTATTTATTCATTAATTAACACAGTATATATAAATGGGAACAAATATAATGACCACCAGAAAATACTTTGATACCCTCAAGCTTTCTTACCAAAAAAATGTACTGAACACCAAAAAAAGAATTCTACCATTACAATGGTACTACCTGTTTTAGTAACGACTGCACAATTAAATTGTATTCAAAGATCAAATTTAGTAAATGATTACCAAATTTAGTAACTGAGCACCTAATCTTAGCAAACAAATTAATACAATATTTCTACCTAAATAACCTACTATGATTGCTATAAAATGTATTTAAAGACCAAATTTAGTAAATGATTACCAAATTTAGTAACTGAGCACCTAATCTTGGCGAATAAATTATTACAATATGTCTACCTAAATAAGCCACTATGATTGCCATAAAATGTATGCATATTACCAAATAAAGTAGTACTTGCCGCTTAACTCCGTCGCCCCGCCCGCGCCGCGAATTTAGGGAATATGAAGAGGTATCAGGTTAGTAAACATTTTCTAGTAACTTAAATGATTCCTTGTTTATAGCGATCGAAAGGTAAAAATAGCTACCAAAACCCGAATCAGCGTACCCCACTTCCACGTGGTCTTGTCTGCCTTACCCCTAGAGTGTATATAAAAGCCCGCGGAGACAGAAGCTTGCGAAGGAGGTCCTGAGCTGAGCGGGTGTACGAGGCCGAAGCGAAGCGAGTGGGGGGAGGTGGCGAGCGAAGCGAGCCGGCGACCTCCCGAGCGGAGCGTAGGTCGAGTGCGCACGTGAAACGAAGGGCCGACGAAGCAAGTTTCTGGCGGGAGCCCGGGCGGAGGGCGGGAGACTGAGTTAGTTTTGGGTTAGCAATGATTAGTTGGGACACATTTTCTTTAATAGGATAGTAAGATGTTATAATTTGGTTTTCATTTAACATAAAAATGGTGGTTAAATTTTGGCTCTCATTAACTATTTTTGGGTTAACAATGATTAGTTTGGAGACAGTTTCTTTAATAGGATGGTAAGATGTTATAATTTGGGTAATTATTTCACATTAAAATGGTGGTAACATTTTGGTGATCATTTACTATTTATGTGTTAGCAATGATTAATTAGGAGACATTTTCTTTAAATAGGATAGTAAGATGTTATTATTTAGGTTATCATTTCACATTAAAATGGTGAAAAAAATTAGGTGCTCAATTACTATTTTTGGTCGTCAAAAGTATTTTTTTTGTGTTCATATTTTACTATATCTGGTGGTCCGTTAAACATATGCCTATATAAATAGCTACATGCACAATCATTCATACTCTTGCACGTATTTCATTTATCGCTAATCTTAAAAATACGTTTTATTTAATATCTAATCTCTATTAGAGAATGTGCCTAGTCGGCACAGACCTATTTCAATCCATGCTAATATTATAAATGCGAAAGCGTGTCTTTCTGTCTGTCTGTTACCTCTTCACGCTTAAACCGCTGAACCGATTAAGATGAAATTTGGTATAGCTTGAATCCCGGAGAACGACAAAGACTAGTTTTTGTCCCGGAAATCATCAAGGTGCATGATATGATATATGTAGGTATAAACGAGTTCCACGCGGACGGAGTTGCGGGCTGAAGCTAGTTTAGAATATGATTAACTTATGAGTCGGCGTTTCCTACTTAGCAGAAACCACGAGGCAAATATAATTACACTTGAGAGGTGACTCGATTCGCAATGGATATTTATGAGACCAAATGAATAATAAAGACTGTCAGTCAATGTCGAAGATGCGTCACACCGAGTCATATGAACAAAAGTCGCTGTCCTACGGTCAAAAGTTAAGTGGTTATCGTCATCATCATCATATCAGCCGAAAGACGTCCACTGCGGAACATAGACCTCCCCCAAAGAGTGCCACAATGACCGGTCCTGCGCCATCCGCAACCAGCGGACTCCCGCGACCTTTACCAGGTCATCAGTCTACCTCTGCAGCTGCGTCGTCCGCTACGTGTTCACTCGAGAACCTTTCCGCCCCAACGGTCATCGGCTCTGCGCGCAATTTACCCCGCCCACTGCCGCTTCATTTAAAAAAATGATTTTATCGCATAAACGTAAGATGACATGCTGTTTAGGTGCTACAATGCCACCTACAGACTATTAAAAAACGTATAACACCAGGTGGTTTAAAATTGTGAGCAGGAACCATAAATAATGGAAATAACTATATCAAGTAATTTTTGATTTTCTTGATTAATTTTTTTTTTCTAAAGTATATACAAGATGATAACTAACATTTACTAAATACGGGTGTAGACTCGAAAATTATTATTACTCCAAAAGAAAGAAGGCAAAAAAATATGCCTAGTGACGAAAATCCCATTCGGATATCTCAAAGAATTACGAAGCTACAACCGTTTTAATATTGCTTGTTAGAGAGAGAAAACGCAAACGGTGTGTGACGTCACATTACAGGATGCTGCCGGGGGACCGCGTCGACGGGCGGCGCCGACCACGATGCGGCGCGGCACGTTGCCGTCTTCTGTGACGTCATATTATTCCAGCGTCATCGTTTCATGTGAAGTTGCGTTTTGCGAAAAAGGGACAGAACATACCCCTTCTTAAAACTTTGGACACTTACTTCGTGATTTTTTAACCTCTTGCGTTGATTTTTTCTCCATTTGACTACATTTTTTATCCTGTTTCGAGAAAATATTATATTATTGATTATTTTATTTAGTGTCTACGCCCCTATTAAATCAAAACTAAGTTAAACTTAAAAAAGGCCCTCGAGGCATTGTATCGAGGATGCTGGCGACCTTTTCTCGCTGAATTGCAATGCTGATGCGTTGCGCGAGAAAGCTGCCAGCTCATCGGTCACCAGCTACGTCAACCAGACATTTCGTGATTTCCGGAAATAACTTTTGCGCACTAGGAATCCACGGACCGGGTCTGCCGAGGCCTCTATATTTAATGCGTTTCAGATTTTTGGCATTTTCCGCCGCTGCACCCGCTTTAAGTAGTCCGTTGGACCTCCAACTCCAACCTTCCTGGGACGGTGCCAGTGTGTCTACACAGGTATCGTCCCACACAAGCATCCGTTTCAAACTCTACGAAACCATAGACACTCTATCAGGTCTTTTGCCATCATCTCTGACAATGCTAGGTGGCTCAAGAACAGCAGGCACAATGATGGTGGCAAGGCAAGAGACCGGTGGATTATGTCATTAAGGGTCGCATGTCTTGAAAAGCGACCTGCACTTTTTTGACATCATAGTCGGTGGTGACCCATGTCAGTCCAAGTCCGTGCCACAATGGCATATGTGTGGAGTGCATACTGTGACCCTAATTTGATTCGTACGTTAAATCGCAATAAATACCGTCCCAGCTCATTTGAGATTTTGGGTTGTCTGGAAAATCTTTACCCGGCAAGCTATTTCAAAAGCATCCTCCAAGCCCTCAGTCTCATAGTTTGTGGGCAAAGTCCTTAGGATATTACCTATGAGACGTGACGTGGACGACAAAAAGGCTGGGGAAGCAACATCCGAGATTTTGCGGATTCCTAAGCCGCCAAACCGAATAGGGAGGGATGCTTGTGACCAAGATGGATCATTGAGCTGAATATTTAAAATCATTTTTTAACTAATTTTGGCTAAAGCGTCTATTGGTGAAAGCAAATTTTGATGTTTCCGAAAAGGGCAGCAGCGGAGCACACAAGTGAATTTAGGGATAAAAAGGCAAAACTTTAAAATTACAATGACTGATTTCGAGCAAACAATTTGCGTGACTTTGGAATTTAGAAATAGTCTTATTTAGTAAAATTGATAACGCCGTCAGAGCAAAATACCTTTTGGCCTCCTTTCTTAAAAGCTGCTGAGACTGCGTACACCGCCTTCATACGTCAGAAGAAAAAAAGTAGTTTCAGTCTGTCAAATCTTTTCCTTACGCATGTCACCGAAAACTATTCTCACCGCTGCAAATAAATTGCGAACAAAATAGTGTTTTGTGCTTGTTCCTGACCGAATTATCGTTTGCTCGAACTCCTCGCCCGCCCACTCCAAGCTGCACACCAAAAAACCTAAAGGTAAGCAGTTTCAGCTCTTTGAAATTAACATATTTTGTTTGTCTTTTAAATTTATTGTACGGTGTAACCTTGCCTTCAGCTCCGCACCGCTCATTACCGCACAGTTCAAATTGCCTATTTACACGGCCTAATCAAATATAATCAGGAAAAGATATTTTAAAGATGGGAGAACCCATCAGGAAAAGTGACTTTCTGTCTACTATTTTGATGCTGGGTGTCAGATAGTTGAATTTGAATTTTAAATCATCCAAACCGTAAGAAGTTTTTTGAGTAAAGAGTTCACATTTGCTAAAATTTTATTCGAAACCAATATATTTTTTTAAATATCTTATTTAACTCAGATAATACAGTGTCGCCATCGCTTCCCACAGGGTTCCGTCATCCAAATACCAAACGTTACAGTTTGATTTTAAATTTTGAATAACGGGATTTACAGCCAATATCATTGGATTTTTCGTGTTTTCTTTGAATAAGTATCATCAAATAAAAGTCATTAGGTTAGGTTTTGAAATAAGTGCTTTCTCCTGGCTACGTGCCCCTTCAAAGCACCAGTCACAGAAATTTGTAAAGAAAAGAAGAACGACGATAAAGGTCAGTTATGTTGACTTATGTAGCTAAAACCCTGGAAGGCTTTCACTTAAGTCAAAACAATAGAGGTGAACAATAGATGACAACTACTGGGCCTTAAGGTGTCGAGTATTGGGGCATTAACCTTACCTATTTTTATACTATGTTTTATAAAGGATTAAATGAAATGAAATGAATTTAGAATCATATGTATTAGGTTCATGTTATCAAAAACGCCTCTAAAGATTTCGATGATATTGGCAGTATGGGGGTTTATAGGGTCGATCTAGCTAGATCTCCTATCTGGGAAAAATAATTTTCCCCCTATTTTTACCCGAGCAGAGTTCGGTCGGCTAGGCACTATTAAATAAATTGGGTTACAATGGTGTTCGCAGCCGGACAAATTAACCAGTGAGTCCCCACTTCCTCCTTAGCTGAAAGCACGCGGCAAATTTAATTAGTCAAGTGAGATGACTCGATATGACTGGAGATTATTTGAGTTCGCCGATTTGCATCAGAGTTGTCCATTCAAAAATCAACTCTGCCGCTCATGGTAGAAGATTCCAATTCCAATGACATTTTATAAAAAAGTCGGACACATGCAATCTCAACCATACTTTCACAACGCTGGGTTAGCTATGCTGATATGTGACCGTTGCTCCTATTTGGTTGCTGTTATTCACTCAGTTCCTTAAAGGTTAACTTGGAGAATACCATTGACAGGGTTACATTAAAAGAGGAAGAGCGCATCGGAATGTCATCTCGCTCATATTTGAAGCAGCTCAACCAAGGGAGTACTCGCCTTGGAATCGAGAGTGAGAGACTCGCATTTTTCTCTAGCTATCAACTCGATGAGTCCTCAAATCAATAAAGGGTCGGCAACGCCCTTTTGGGTTTTATGGATATGGTCTATATGGGCAGACCGTATGCTTGTTAGACACCGTCGTAGAAATAAACAAGTTCGCCTTTGTACCCGTATAAACATCTGTATTTTTATCTTTGTCTTGCACAAAGGATTTAGTCCAGGCAATGAACTGACAACTTGTATGGAAAAAATGTCAAAATTGGAAATAATTTATAATAGCTTATTTTTTATGTATAACGGATATATTATCAATTAAATAGTTACCCAGCGACAAAATCTGGCAAAATTTCAGACATCGAAAAAATGATAAGTTAACTGGCTTCTAAAGTCAGTAAAAATATTAATAAATGTTTTTGTCTTTATTTTGGTTCATTTTCATATAATATTCAAGATAAATCGTACAAAAAATGATAATGCATGCTTCATTTAAATCTACATAATTACTTCCGGGTGGAAAGTTTCTCGGATTCTTCACTAAATCATCTTAGAATAACATTTTCAAATGAAATCAACAAAAAAAACGCTATTATAAATTAATGTTTTTCAAAACCGTATTTTGTCTGGAGTAATTGTCATATATACCATTGCTTATCTCAGAAAAATCTGCCTTAACACACCATTTGTAACAGTTCTCAACTTTCCCTGACCATTTCTAAACAGAACAATACATCGCTACCAAAAGATTTCTTACGCAACCAGGGCTGTTATTCAAAACGTGCTAATGCGTCTCACCTCACCCGACACACCAAAAGAAACTAGACCTCTACGAGCTTTGTTGCTACGAATCGCGGCGTCAAGATTATTTTATTATATTCTTTTTTTTCATGGGATTGCGTTTGACCTGCGTCTAACCTGATGGAAAGTTAAGACAATGCCTAAGATGGATCACGCTCACCCAGAAAATGCCTGTTCACTTCCTTGAAGTTATCAAGATTGTATGATTCCGGAAATACGGACGCTGAGTTCCAAATTGAGGCAGTGCGAATCAACAAGGATTTTTTTCGGTGTCTAGTGGTTCGATAAAGAAAAGTCGAAGAAGGGACCAGGTTCCGGAGATATATTTCTCAAACAAGCAATGAAATATTGACGTTGTATTCTTCATAATGGGCTTCGAAGTGTCACGTTTCGGGCGGAGCGAGACGAGAGACCCGTAATGGCATTTCATACACAATTGTAGGCCTAGGCCTGCAAGATGGTCTTTTTGAATTTCCATTCCACAATTTGTGGCACAGGATCACGGCGTTCAGCGTGAAGCGCTCATAGCCTAGCGGCGCCTGCGAGTCGGAAACGACAACGCAGGTTAAATTTAAATTAAATTAAATATTCATTTATTTCGAAACCTTCCGTCCATATCATATTACATTACAATTATTACAAATATTACAAACATTAGATACTTAAATTATAAAAAAGAATAAAATTAAAATAACAAATAGACCTTAAAATCTTAAAATAATATTGGATTTTTAGCCATATGCATGGCGTTCCAACGTCCCACCATCGGACAATCCAGTCAAAGATGGCAGCGGTCAGTCTTTGGATGGGTGACCGCCTGATGTTTGAGTAGTTAATATAAATGAGCGCTTCCGTGCTTTGGAAGGCACGCTAAGCAGTTGATCCCGGCTGCTGTCTAGTAGTCGTTAAGCCGAGTTAGAGGCCTTCGGGCGGCTTAAGAACTTCTAACAGTCGAGTTGCCCATTCACTTGACAAAGGGGGGACAACTGTCACTCGCGTCCGCAGGAGCTACCTACCACAACCCTGCACGTGTCCCCTAGGCCACTAAGACCACCTTACTTAAGAGTGATAAACTTTAAAGGCCAAAATAAATATGCCATACGATTAAATAAACGGCGTTCAGTCATGAAAATTAAAGTTTGATTTCTTGGAGTTTTTTTATTTATTTCATTGCATGTTTGAGAAACGCACTATACATACCTCGGCGTGAAAAGCGGTTGCCAGCCTCATAACTATCCGACCTCGCTAAGCTCGGCCGTCTATATGTACTCGGCCGGCAACTCCTTACTTCCCGGCCTCTGTAGTAATATACTATTGTGGGTGAGCGATGAGGTGAACTTAAAACAAGTTACAGAATAGCAGGGCAGGGCAGAACAAAGACGGAAATACATCGCTACCAAAATCATTGCTTACGCAACTAGTGGAACTACGCAGGCCCTTTACAACTGTTAGGCAACCTCCGTTTTGGGACCCCGGCAAATATCGTTTCAACTTTGAAGTCGTGCGTTGCCATAATGTTGCTTTGGCCTACTTTTCATTTACGATTTGGCATTCGTTATGATGGATATAAAATGTGTTATGCAATATTTTAGGTCATTAATTGAAGTAATTAATTATATTTTATGTTTTGAAGTCATAAGCTTACAGATATATCTCAATCTATTCAAATTACAAACATGTACTGATTAGTGTCGTTAATCGGATAAGACACTAGTCTTAGACTAATCTTAGACCAAATTATGATCACTATACATACAGTATCCGATATTATCCTACTAATATTATAAGTGCGAAAGTTTGTATGTTTAGATGTCTGGATGTTTGTTACTCAATCACGCTTAAACGGCTCAACCGATTTAGATGAAATTTTGCAAGAAGATAGTTTATAGCCTGGATTAATATATAAAATAGTTTTTATCCCGGGTCCACGCAGACGGAAGTCGCGGGCGGAAGGTAGTTCTATATAATTAACGCCATAAGACCTAATGGATCATTATAAAACCGAGCCTTAATTGTATCCAAATTGTAACCGTTAAAGCTTGATTAAAGTCAAAAGGTTGTGACGTTTCACCTTGGGTCTCTAAGGATATACTCGTATAAATAAAACAACCATTGGATGCTATTAGCTCAGGCGCACAGACGTGACCTCGCTCACGGACAGCTAGCCGGCGACTGCCCGGTGCTGTCGGTTCGCCGCAACACAGCACAGCTGCTACCCTCGCATATATATTTGTGGTGGCTATACGCCACAGTTAGTAAAGAAGTTAGTGCCTACAGTCAGCATCGTATAGTTAGTGGCAGCCAAAGTAGCCAAATATACCGTTACTCATCCTTACTCTTACAGTTTTAAACACGTGTACCGAAATAGGCTAACTGTACAAAATTATACTACATCGTAAAGAAAGTAATTCATTCGTTTAAAACATTGAACACACAAGGCACTTACTAAAAACACTTTCTGTTTCTTCTTTGAAAAACTATTTCTCAACGTAACACGTGAATACTATTTTATTTGTTATTGTTACCCCCATTTCCACCAATTATCGGTACCAACTGATCAAACAAACGAGCTAAGTACATACTTAACAAACACCTGTAATACTTCGATGCTGTAATAAGTAATACTCTTTCTTTAAACCGGCTATACAGATAAAGAAAGACGTATATATGTCACCGAAAAATATACATATTTCGTTGCGAAAAAAACCTTGGTTTGGTACTAGCCGGAATTCGAATCCACGACCGCCGTTTGGCAGCTGCATGCCTGAGCCACTAGCCTCTTCAACAAAAAGCTAACGGTAAATATCAAATGGTATTCCGTACCTTGGTTTGTGCTGCTGGATCAAGCTTTCCCAGAAAAATGCATAGAGGGTAGACTCCTCCGTATCTCAAAGAGCGTTTTAATCACCTCTCTTCCATCAAATCTTCTCGCTCCACCGCCTTCATCCACCAAGTTCTATAACAAATCATTCACCTTTCAGGCTGTCCGGCTGTGGAATGCTCTGTCGTTGCATATAAGATGTGCAAAATCTCTTCAACATTTTAAAAATCTGTTGAAACAATATTACTTGTCGCTGCCTTAAGTTGCCTTGTTGTCCTGTAATAAAAATAGACATTTCTGTAAATGGACAATTAAAGCTGTGATCATTTTATAAAGTAGTTATTTCCAGAAATGAATGTTTTACAACGTGGGCAATATTAGAAGTAGGTATTACTTGAAGTGAGCATTTTACTATGTGGGCATTATAAACAATAATGCTCATTATAAAAGTGGTAATTTTTATTTGTGTCCCTAAACCGCCGAAATGTGTATTTGAGTGTGTAGTTAAGCTTTACTTGATTTATTCCTGCACTACCTGTTTATTATTCTTGAAAATTTCCTGCTACCCAAAGGTTGTCTGGAAGAGATCGCTCTAAAGCGATAAGACCGCCTGTTCTTACCTTTATTTATTGATTATACTTTTGTTACATGTTTTTCTTATGTTGTGTTGTGGTGCAATAAAGAATATTATTATTATTCATATTCATATTCATATTCATATTCATTTATTCATTGTTATGTCATGCATACATAATAAGGTGGTACATTTTTAGTTAAGTCAATTCATGACACCCTGTAAGGGCACACAATAAATTACAATATTAATTCTAAACTAAAACTTAACCTACTTATTTATTCACATTTAGGGTATATGTCAAATAAATTAAGTATATTTATGTCAAAAGCTTTAGTTAGTGATCGCATTTTATTGCAATAATTTCATGTCTGAGATCTAAAACTACCTAAAATCATATGTCCTATTTTTATTGTAGTTTATATAATACTAAATTTTTGTCGTCAAGGCATTCGTCTACCGAGTAATAACAATTTTCTATTAATAGATTCTTAAGTTGAGTCTTAAAGACCTCGTCACTAGGTTGCGATTTGATCGCATCTGGGATATTGTTAAAGATTAGTATGCATTTATACTGCGGTCCTTTTTTATACATAGCTAAGTTACATTTAGGCAATAATAATTTATTTCTATATTGCTTCCTAGTTTTAAAGGTGTCAGGTTTTTCGGGAAATAGTTCTGGATATTTACGAACAAACGTCGCAACTTCTAGTATATATATTGAGGGTAGTGTCAAGAGTTTATTTTTTATGAAGTGGGGGCGGCAGCTGTTAGGTATGCGTACATTCGCTAGAATTCGAATGCACTTTTTTTGCATTATGAAGAGTTTGTGGGCGTCTGCGCTGGCTCCCCACAGGAGCACGCCATATCGGAGACTCGAATCTATGTAAGCGAAATATGCTGACAAGGCGGACTCCAAATTTGTGTTTGACTTTAATATGTTCAGTGCGTAAACAAATCTGGCTATTTTGGTCTTTGTATTTTGTACGTGTTCCTTCCAGTTTAGTGCAGTGTCTATTGTTATGCCGAGCAGTTTAAAGTTATTCACCTCTTGTATTTTATTTTCATTAATTTGCAGATTTAATTCTAGCGGTTTTCTCTGAGCAGGTTTAAATTGAATTATTTTTGTTTTGTTTAAATTAATATCTAAATTATGATCATCGAGCCATATTTTGACGGTGTGCAAAAGGTGGGATAACTGGAAATTGCATTCGACGCTATTTGTAGTGTTTAATAGGAGGGAGACATCGTCTGCAAACATAACACATTTCGTGTCGGTGTCCATAACTTTAGGTAAGTCGTTAATGTACGATAAAAACAGGGTACAAGCCAGTACACTTCCCTGTGGTAGTGAGCAGGTGGTATGTCGCAGAGGAGAGTTGACGACTGATATTTGTCTAGATTTGTTATCGTGATGGTCTACTTGTACATATTGTTTCCGGTTTTGCAGGTACGATTGGAACCATTTCTGGGCTATGCCTCGTACTCCCATACCGGATAGTTACTTATATTATAATTATTACTCTTCAAAGCCTTCTTGTGTACCAAAATGGTTGATATATGTTTTTTTAGTCTAGCTAGTTGAACGCTTGGGACAAAATTATTTCGTATGTCCGTTTGTGCTGCTGTCCTTTTTTCAACAGATTTTCGTGAAATTTTGTGAGCAGTTCGATAATTATATATGATTTTTTTTGTTCATTCAGTTTATCAAAAAAAAATAATTATGATAGTTTCGCCAGTTCTACAGCTCACAGAGGTACTTGTATCTAATTTGGTTAACTATTCTCCTATTTAGCATAATTATTGTCCGACGGTGTGGTAGAGCCTATTTAAAAATAAGGTTAGTGTTGCCATTTGTAAATAATTTCGTTGGAGCTATAAAGTTTAGATTAAAAAAAATCCCCTCCGCCCAAAAAGTGAATAAACAATTAAAACCATACATGCTTTCCACTTGCTTTCATTGTGGCACTCTTTAGGGGAGGTAGTCCAGCAGTGGACGTTTTTCGGCTGATATGATGACGAAGATGATGATGCTTTCCACTCATTGCATCTCTTTCCCCCGCCATGGGAAAAGTGAATACAAAACCGTAGCATCGAATACCAACGCCCGTTTGCCTTGAATACACAATAGCACCCACGCCTAGTTACGTCACTGTTGCTCAATAACTGGGCCCTTTTACTTTTTAAAGTACCTTTCTGGTTTGGCAACTAAATGTTAGAACGAGTATGAAAGCGCGGCGTAGATTGGTGGGAAAACCCGCGCAGCGGTCACGGCGATTTGGGTCATACGTAGTTTAAACAAGTCTTTCCTGTGGCCAATAGGGGTTTACGTGAATACCACCACGCGCGCCCAGCACTTGCTTGGTGCCGGTGCGGAGGCTAGAAAAGGCTCGAAAATCACTTGATGTAATAGGAATTAAACTTTATAACTCTCTTCCGACTGAATGGAAAAACTCATCGACTGACGCCATTTTCAGAGGCAAACTAAAAAAGATTTTATTGGACATGTCGTGTTACGCCATTAACGAATTTAATGATAAGGTATTATTGACCCACGCATAACTTAGTTAATAAACCTTAATTAGACTGACATCTGCAATGTCAATGAATATTTTTTTAGAAATATTGTATATCTATTTATAATTAAAACTACCTTGACATGTATAAAACGTAGATATGTACCTACCTACTCTATTTGACATGTAAAGTAATGTGTTTTTCAAACCACATGCTCGACAATGCCGAATTATAGGTCATGTAAACCCTACCGAAAGCAAGACATTAAATCCCTTGGTATTAGCCGGGTTATAATGTTGTACTGAATTTCATTATAACCCGCTGGTTAATAATATGATTTCACTTTTCATAATTCTTATTACTATATGCATAAAAATTAATTTTGCTAATCACAATTTGTCCTAGGCCATGGCCTACTTGAATTGACAAAATAAATGAAGTTTGCCTCCGTGTGAACCCCGGTCCGGAGGAGCGCGGTGTTCGAAATTCGAATTTCGAATCTAGGACCACGGCTTGTGCTTTCGAATTTGGAACGTCGCGCGCCTTCATTTGTTCACGCGTGACGAACAAATCGAGTTCTTGTAGGTGCCTATAGAAGATTTAATTTCAAAAATAATATTGAAAATGTCGAGTGATGAAAGTGTTTTGACTCCTGAGTTTATCAAATTAGATGCCATAGGCATTGTCAACAATCTGCTGCCAGAGAAGTCAAAGGAAAAATACCTAAAAGCCTACAACGATTTTGACAAATGGAAAGCTGTAAAAGGCGTAAAGTCTGTGTCTGAATCAGTGCTTCTGGTCTATTTTGAATATTTATCTACTGAGCCTGTTTTTTTGTCTCGCATAAGGTGTGAAAAGTAGAGTATACACCTCGGGGATAAGACTGTTTTAGTCTTGGGCGGTTGAACCCCTCACTGCACTCAGGACTCAGTCTTAATTCCCTCGCTTCGCTCAGGAATTAACTTATAACTCCCTCGCTACGCTCAGGAGTTAAATTATGAGTCCTTCGTTACGTTCGGGATTCAATTCGCTCCCGTGACATAAAACAGTGCTTTATCCCCTTAGTGTATAATCTACTATTATGAATAAAATCTGAATCTATACTTTACTGTACAAAACAAAACGTATCGTACAAAAGACGGACTTAATACCACATGGCATAAATCATACTATCCTACTAATATTATAAATGCGAAAGTTTGGATGTTTGCATGTTTGAATATTTGGATATATGGGTATTTCGATAATTATATGTTTGTTACTCAATCACGCTTAAACGGCTCAACCGATTTGGATGAAATTTTGCAAAATAATAGTTTATAATCTGAATTAAAATATAGGATAGTTTTCATCCCGGGTCCACGCAGACAAAATCGCCGTTTATGCGGATGAAATGCCTAACCATAGATTAGGCTTCATAGCACTTAATTTTGGCAATATCCTCGCGAACCTAAGGGTGAGCGTTAAAATCGCAATAATATGTATGGAAGGTTTGACAAGTTTCTGTGCAATGACAGCTGTCAGCGCCATATTTAACGTTGATCGATCTGTAATCTTAAGTTGATGCAACCCGTCCAAATCTCGCTCGATTTTTAACCCCCGACGCAAAGAGAGGGGGTATTATAACTATAAGTTTAACGTGTCTGTGTATCTGTGTATCTGTCTGTGGTAACGTAGCTCCCAAACGGATGAACCGATTTTCGTTGAGTTTTTTTGGGTCATAGATAATTTTATCCCGAGTGTTCTTAGCCATGTTTCATGAAAATATGTTCAGCCGTTCTTGAGATATTGGACTTTGAAATGAAAATGTTTTTAGAAAATTCCACCCCTAAGGGCGTTAAATAGGGGTGCAATGTTTGTATGGGGAAACATTATTTTTTGAACTAGAGAGACTTGAAACTTTGTAGAAAGATTAATTATTAGAATACAAAAAAGTATTTTCTGCGTTTTATAAAATTCCACCCCTAAAAGGGTTAAATAGGGGTGCAAAGTTTGTATAGGGGAAACATTTTTTTTTTAACTAGAGACTTGAAACTTTGTAGATAGATTACTTATTATAATACAAGAAAAGTACTTTCAGCGTTTTAGAAAATTCCACCTCTAAAGGGGTTCAATAGGGGTGCAATCTTTTCTGTTCCTAGCTAGAGAGGGTTGGGCACAGCAGAATCTTCTCGCTTACATTTGGAGCAGCCTGACTGGAGAAATTCCTTCACCTTCCAGAAGACCGCAGCCATAATAACACCATTACTTGGTCCGTGGGTATGTGGTGTTGTGTTCCTGGTGCGAGGTCGCCAGGAACCCGAACGTGCGCTAGAGTGAGCGACCTACATCTGTCAGCTGTTGAGACAACGAATCAAATAAATAAAGGGGCGAGTTGTTTCTGACAGCACGTCTATCATGAGACGGCCGCGACATACTCTCGATTATTCTCGCACTATACCTCTCGTTCTAAGTGTTCTAATAAGAGCGAGACGGATCATCATCATCATTATCATATCAGTCTTTCACGTCCACTGCTGGACATAGGCCTCCCCCAAAGAGTGCCAAAGTGACCGGTCCTGCGCCACCCGCATCCAGCAGACTCCAGCAACCTTTACCAGGTCATCAGTCCACCTTGTGGGGGGCCTACCCACGCCGCGCCTTCCGGTAAGTGGTCGCCACACGAGAACCTTTCCGCCCCAACGGCCATCGGTTCTACGTGCTACCTACTGCTACTGTGCCCGGCTTACTGCCACTTTAGTTTAGCGATTCGGAGGGCTATATCGGTTACCTTGGTTCTGCTGCGGAGAGACGGATAACGCGAGAAAAATCGAGAGTATGTCGCGGGCGTCTTATGATAGACGTGCTGAAGTCGCAAGCGTCTCCAAACTACGGTGTCAGGTTACTTTACCACCATCGTGTTATTAAATGTTAACAATAACTTATTGACTAACTACAAAGCGGTACTTTTTGCTTAAGAACTGCACTATAGCGTATTATATTAATGACTTTGAGGAACTGAATTATAGTCATTGGAAGTAAATTGATATTGCATGAAAGGTACTATCATTACAAAACGTACTTCTATACTAATAAGAACAATGAAGAGGAAGTATGTGAGATTGTAGCCTTATAAGTTTGTATGTATTTTTTTTTTTTTTTTTTTTTTTTTCCAAATACAAGTTACATGATAAATTACAAATATACACTCGCCAAACTATTAAGTTTGATGGCGAGACGCGCTCATTTACTACAACTATTGTAACTTAACCTAATTTGCTTTTATTACTAACCTAATCTCTTCTCTAAACTTTTTACAGATTTAGGTAGAATGGCAATTAAAAATATTAGTAATAATAAAATACCGTATTATGGCTCGACCTCCGGCGACAGTGGACGACAACAGCTTACCTAACTAGTTACTATGTAGGCACAGGTATCCTATCCACAGAGTAAATAAGTAGGACTACCTTCTTATTTACTCTGTGGATGTCCATCTGTTGACATCGACTTGTCGTTAAGGAGCAAGTCCTTTAATCTTGATTTTAAAATAGATTTACTTAATTTAGGAGTTTGTCTTAATATACTATTTGTATGGGGTAATCTCCAGAACCACTTATCTATGCTATTTCAAAATTTCTTTCAAGAATAACTTTTTGAATACGTTATATTTTACCTCGCAGGTTTGTTGCATTCTTAGAAATATGCAAGCGAAGCCGCGCGGTTAGCTAGTTGTTAACTTGATCGGGTCTAGCGAATAACGAAATCTGTGCCAATAACTACAAATCTAATGTTACGAAATGAAGGTCATTCGCCAATTTCTAATGTTATGTTATGACAAACATACACTCTCCAAAGTCTAGACGATTGCATAATCAAGGTTAAGTATAAAAATTTGATTTTATCGATTCTAAATTATACTACACGAAGAAATTCACAGGTGTATGTGAAATCCCCAACCCGCACTGGGCCAGCGTGGGGACTACTGCCCGTTCGCTCTCAGCCATGAGAGGAGGCCTGTGCCCAGCAGTGGGACGTATATAGATTGATTTATTATATTTTATTTTTACAAATTAAACTAGTATAAGACTCAAAAATCGGCCAAGTGCGTGTCGGACCACGCGCAGTGTAGGGTGCCGTAGTTGCTTGTCTGTATTTGTTACATCGACACGCGCCAAGTAAATGGTGCGGGTTGCGTCGGCCGAATTTGTACGAAAGTTGGCCTTTTAAGTTGGTCGACTATTACTCGATAACTAGCTATGCCTACTTAGCCGTGATAGTTTTCCTTTTAAATTCATTATATTATGTACTAATGCCGCGATTTTTTTCACGTCCCCAGTAGTAGCCATTTAGCCGGCGGGGGGGTGGGGCGACACATGACTCGAACAGAAATTAGGGCTTTAAAGCCCAATATCTCGCAAACGAATCACTGAGTTGAAAAATGGTTTAAAAAACCCTATTATATTTTTGAACAAGCTATCCAACGATACCCCACACGGGTTTATCGAGAAAAAAAGGTTACATGTCCACTTTTAAAGTGACATGTAATTTTTTTCTACTGTTTTGTCCCATGCCAAATTACAGTTTTCTAGTTGTAAGGGTTACTGCACAAAGCCGAAGACGGTCGGACGGACAGACGGACGGACATGGCGAAACTATAAGGGAGCCTTGTTGACTACGGAACCCTAATAAAAAGTAAAGTCGCCAGAGCTCCTGATGGGATGTGTTGAGAGTGAGTGAGCAGCATGACTGTTGTGACTGTTCCGAGGCCACACGCGTCCATAGGCTACGGTTTTAGCTTACCACCAGGCAGGTTATATACAAGGAAAACATCGTGAGGAAACTGGTCTAATTCCAATAAGGTCTAGTTTTCCCGCTGTATTGGAAGGTCAGATGGCAGTCGCTTTCTTAAAACTACTGCCTATGCCAAAAGGGGATTAGATACCAAAGCGGACCCCGGGCTTCTTTAGGGCACAACCGGGAATAACGCTAGGAATATGAGAGAAGAGATTTTAGATATTTAATAAAACCGAAAAACTGAATGAAAAATCTCTAGACAGTCAACTCTTTACCTAAAGTCATTGACTGCAAACGATGACAGCACTTAATTAACAATTAATGACGTGGCGACTCTTAACCGGTAACTTCCGCAACGTCGCATCCGGTCATCGAAGAACAAGTTACAATGGTTTTAAACTTCGTCGTGATCAAGAGAACTCTTCACATTATGGTTTGCAAAGAAATCGGATCCCTATATTATACGGTGTCCGATAATCTGCGTCCACGTATCCTACTCCCTTAGGATGAGTCTTCACCAGAACTGTGTTAGGGTGCCCTTCCACCAGAGATGTGCTACATTTGAAACGTAGCTCCAGCTACAGCTACGTTTTAAATGTATGAAAACATAGCATAGCAAGCATAGCACATCTCTGGTGGAAAGGCACTCTTAGAAAGCGGAGCGGTAAACGAGGAAAAAATCCACCATAAGGAAGAGATGCGTGAGCCAGGATATCAATGTATTTTTTTAGTTTATTTAGAAGTCAAACAGTCATAAGCATATAAATATACAGGGTGGATGTTTTCCATGAACCTTAAAGAAAATATATTGTCATATGAGGGCAGTATTACACAACAAAAAAAAAATTTTAATAACAAAATACATTTAAATGATAGCGCCTATCTAATTCACCTTTGTAACTGTTAATGTTTACCATGACAGACTTGCTTCTCGATAATTTGTCAACTGCACTGTTACTTATTCAGGGTTCCAGCAAATATCGACTTTCCGGTGACAGCAATTCCCGTCATTCCTTAAAATATTGTTTACCAGTGATGGCATGGACCTTATTCTCCGTTAGAGTTGCAATATGCAGATTTTTGCACAAAAGTTTGATGAACTCTAACTTGGAAACGGTCAGAAATATTAACATAGTTTATTCGGAAAATTGTTAGCACTAACGCTAAACTATCCTCCTCTTGCGGGAAAGTCCATCGTTCTGTTCCACGCTGTATATGTAGTACACATATGTAGCGTACCAACAGACATAAAGCTTTCATTATTTATACCTATGTTACAAAACACAACATAAAAAATAAAAAACTGCAAAGAAAAATATTCGTACCGGTTCTCGACGCAGTATCGTATCTGTTGACACAAGCAGTCTAAATTAAATGTTTTGGGTTAATTAACTGCAATTCCTATTAAATAAATAAATTAACAGAGAATATGAACGCTGATTATTTGGATTTATATTATATGGATCCAAAAATCGTAGGCGCTGGAAACACATTGAAATCCAATTTGAATGGCAATTTGCATGATTCAGATCGCCCTCCATAAAACTTTCGTATATATGATTATTAGTATGGGCATGACATAGTGTAGTGACTTGATTCATACTACGTCGATTAGTCATACAAAACGCTACTCGCTCGCTCGGGCGCTCGGTCGCCAAAATATGACCTTATTCCCTTGCAATAAGGTTCACAATCAGTTAACTGCATTGTCGATGTTCAATCAACATATATTCTTAAAAACCTTATTTGCATACAAAGAACATCAGGACAATAAAATCGTAAATCGAGTTCTCTCACAATCAAATTTGAATCTTATACTAAACAATATAAATTCTAAATTCCTTTCAAAACATCAATGCGCTTTTCAAATGTCATGAATATACTTGACTAGTTGCATACTTGAGATTATTTGAATTGGCCGAATTACATCAAAATATTCCATTCATAAAGCAAATCTGCCATCTAAGCTAGAAGATTCAAATTCCAACGACAGTGTTATATAAAAGTCGGCATAAAATAATCTCAACCATACCATCGCAGACCTCAAAGAATACTTGTAGTCCTTATTTCAATGGTGTAAGGTTTAGAATGGTTATTGTTTTGTGGATGACATAACAGCAACGGATAGGTTTCGTAACGTGTTTTTCCGAAATGCGCGATAGGTTATGGTAAGGTGATGGTTCTTGAACGTATTCAAAGGGCTTTTTTTGGCTAAGCATAGTATTTAGCTAGCAGTAAAACAAATCCATACAAGGGGCGGGTCACTCCGTGATTTGGTCGTGCCCGCTACTAGAAAATACCGCTACCAGCATTAATATCTGCCATAACAAAGTGGGCAATTATATTTGACATTAAATATTATTTTTGAGTTATCACATAAATAATTATTGTTGATACATGTTTACATACATTTAATTCAATTTAAGAGTATCCTACTATACAACGTGTTAATAAAATAACGCAATACCTGAAAACAGTTTGTTCAGAATCGAGCATAGAATGCGAAAAAAATAAAAAATAAAATTTTTGACAAGATTTATTTTTTACATTTGTATGGAGTGTTGGCCGACGGGGGCGACCTGCTCCATACAAATGTAAAAAATAAATCTTGTCAAAAAAATTTTTTTTTATTTTTTTCGCATTCTACTCTCGATTCTAAAGAAACTGTTCTCAGGTTTTGCGTTATTTTATTAACACGTTGTATATACCTAATCCTAACTTAGACTTATCTGATGCGTTCTAATGGCCCTAGAAGTAGAGTCGTGTCAGATATTTATGCGCGCTTTGATGTCGCAGATATTCATACTGCCCGTCTATCATGGGACGGCCGCGACATGGTCTCGATTTTTCTCGCACTATACCTTTTGTTTCGAGTGTTCTAATAAGAGAGAGACCGATAGTGCGAGAAAAATCGAGAGAGCTCGCGCGCTGTCGCGTGATAACCGTGCTGGTGTGTACATGCCGGCCTGCCTGCGCCAAGGGATATGTTGCTGCTAACGGCAAGCGTTCTATCACAGCGCGCTGCATGCGATAGAAAGAGATGGCCACGTTTAGGCTCGTTTGGCAAACCTAAACAGGGGTTTTGTTAACAGAGAACCTTCTGTACGTGGTTCTTTTATTTATAATGTGTCCGTCCGTACCAAACGTCTAATTGGACGCACTCACACAGACGCGTCGCTACAATTAACTTAAGCGCACTTCGGAAGACTCGGGGCATCAGACACGTGTGTCGGGCATATGCCGCGTAGAACGGTAGTGATTAATAGACCGCAGATCTAAAAAGGTCTCGAGTGAATGTAGTTGAGATACTGCTTTTGCTCTTATAATTTACTGTTTTTGGTAAGACACGGTTTTCAAATAAGAGTCGTGGATTCGAATCCTAAGGGACAGTCAGAGACAATTTTATATCAGAATGATTGCACCAGACATTACAATCTAATTGGTAATCGATATTGGTATACAAATCGGTACGCGAAACAGATTGAAATGCGATAAGGTTAGGAAGCGTCGAACAAACACAGACCTCCTGTATTTATGTCTGGTGACCCCGCTGAGAATATAGACGTTATACTATAATTAGAAACTCTACGGTTTCTAATTGCTGACTCCTCGAACAACAATGGGACAAAAACCTAGGAAAATGCTGCCTCTGCAATAATACTTCACTTATACAAAAACATATTATATCTTCGTGGAGTAAAATTTAAAATTGAATGACAAAAGGTTGCGTCAAGAGGCAAACTTGAATGCTATCACCATACGTGGATTTGCAAAAAGCACGTACTATGATGTCGTGTTGATAACTATTGTGCGCATATACACAACTACTATATACCAACTTAAGTATATAATATATAAATACCTATAGTATCTATGTATGGGGTTTGCAGGTTTAATTCTGGGCTAGTATTCACATTGTCAAGACCGTATTCTCACATACTTTGGACACCTCTCACCACCGTCTTCGGATTAGAGGATTATTATGACGGGCAAAATTTAGGGCCAGAGGTCTCGGGGCAGACCACCCGCTAGCTAGACGAAGCACACACATCACTGCACCCTTGCAATTACATCTGCACGAGGCCATGTAATAAAGCGACCACCCGCTTTAAAAGGCCTATGGAGAAGTCTGGTTATCAAGAATAGGACTTGATGTCACGGTCCTCAGCATTCAGGGAACGATTGATCAGCATTCACATTTACCGAAAACTCACCTCAGACAAATCATTCAATGTCTGACCACCAATTACGCATTGGCCCCGTTACACTGTGATTACTATCACACTATGCACGCAATATTGAAGCAGAACGTTATATTGAAGAAGAACGCTATAAAAGTAGGCTGTATATATATATTTCTGGGAAAACCATCGCAAGAGTCACACAGCGATTAAAATTCAGCTTGTTCTTTTCTGTTCCAAGAGAGGCACAGTGTATACAGCTGAACGTACCTACCCTCGCTCCTATTACAATGACCCAAACTGGGAACCTCACCTTACAGAGGACTCCAGCCAAGATAACACTGCCAGTTGCTTTAAAGATGTGTGGTTCCTGGTAAGTAAGGTCACCAAAGCCCCCAAGGGTGCACTGCGTTGAGAGTGAGTTATCTGCATCTGTCTCTAGTTGTCGACACAACTCATCAGATCATATAAATATTTTCGCTGGGCGGGAAGGATATGTATCTACACTAAAATGGATACAATCGATATCCATAATTTCATTTACCATAAAGCTAGTGTTTGCCCTAAAAGTGTTTTTCTCTCAAAACCGTTACATTTTCAGGACTTATTTTATAAATTTTGTATAGAACTCTGTAGGTTAGGCTAGGTTTGTTTTATAAAAATTCCGAAAAGTTAGCAGTTTCTGTGAAAAACTACATATATAAGTAACTGAAGATTATGGTAATCGTCTGTCACTTTTATGAGAAATAAAATTAAGATTTTATTTGTAACCCATACTAAAATGCGAAGAAGGAGTTCATTTCACGGTTATATATGACGTATATGGGTATGTCTCAAACCTTCTTAACAATGCTGGCGTGATGTCACCCTGTAACGAATTCGACTGCATTGTCATGATGCCTTCAACGCAAGTTATGCCTTTGCTTTATGTTAAAGTAGATAAGTAAGGGCACGTTTATGCACAGGTGATGCGGATTCTACACCTAAACATAATATATGGGTGTTGCTTAGAAGTGCTTACCTAAGAAGATGATATGTTTGAGAGTGAGGGACGCAAGTTCCTCTCTAATTATTAGAACGACTCCTCAAATTATAAAGGGTCTTGTGATTCTCCTGCATTCACAAGCGTCTATAGGCGGTGTTTGCTTACCACCAAGCAAACTGTATGCTTGTTTGCCACAGCCATTATATAATTAGTATATACTTACACAAGATCAGACGCGCAGGTCTCAGTATTCATAGTTAAAGGTATATGCTACGCGGATTTGCCATTGGCTAATTCGTCATTAGGTTTTATTGGCTAAGACGGGTCATAGCTCAAATAATATCCTGAATATACTTGGAGAATAATTGCCATTGGACTATGACCCATGATTCGGAGGCGACAATAAGATGACTCATCTGTCACTATTATCAATCAGGCGGCTACACCGCGTGCTCGTATTCCAGGTACTTATATATTTATAAACAGGAAAATTGGTTTAGGGAACGCATGGAGTCTGTTCCTTCGGAATTTTTGTTTGTTTCATTTTTATTTTGCAGTAAACAATTTTTGGCAACCGGGAAAGATGCTTAATAATATCCATATTAATATTAGAAATGCGTAAGTAACTCTGTATGTATGTCTGTTACCTTTTAATTAATAAATGTTTGTATACAGACAAAATGAGACCCCAAAAAGGAGAAATGATCGTTTCTATTTCGGAAATTGTCCCTAAATTTGGAAAAAAGGACTGGACGTTTCTATGGGAGTGTGATAGTTGAGGCTGCCTCTCTTGGAAATCCAATAGCATTTATTGTTATTCTATTTTGCATAGGCGTATTATAAATCCCCTAAAACATATACGATTTACGAGTATTAGTGGACGAAGTCGCTGGTATAAGCTAGTACCTAATAATAATCAACTTATGTAATCACTACGGTTGCCCGTTTGTTCGCCATAATAGGACATCAAATTTGTTTATAACATTCTGCCATGCTTACTTCAAGTAACTTGGCTTCGTATAACGTCCAAGTACTTATTCACGGCGAGCCATTACAGGTTAAGTAATCTTAAAGTACTTTGCGTACAATGCGAAGTATTTCGCTTTTCACAGTCAAGAGATCTTAAGAGAATAGAACTTGAAACTGACCGTTTGCCATTTGGCCTTTAGAACGCTCAACGGATAATACAAACTGTGCGTATGCCATTTGGTCTTAACAACGCACCACGCGTAAGTCTGACCTTAGGATGACCTACTTCGTGCTAAGCTCGGTTTTAGCTGATGTGTAGGTTAGTGACCTGTGACCAACGAAGCGTGTAATTTGGCCATAGGGAGTGTTATGGGCTTGGTTCTTCGACAATGAGACTGACGTAGAAACACGTCCGTGTTCTATTAATGGCATCAAGCTTGTTTTGTCACTGCTTATCATAAAGGTCTGTGAGCATTTGTGTAAGCTTGGCTAAACTTTTTTCTGACAAAGCCAAAATAACTAAATAAGGTACTTTCTTTACTCGTTTCTATACTTTGACGAGCTGCCCGCGCGGCTCCGCCCACGTTTTACAAAGAACGAAGACTAACGGTCCATATTGATGTATTTATTCTTAATTGCACAAAAAAACCTCTTGTACAAAAGGCGGACTGGATGCCGTAAGCGTTCTGTGCTAGTCAACCGTTGGGCAAAGCAGACACATTTAAGGTATACTTTGCACGTTATAGTGTAAGTAGATCAAAACTCACTCACTTTTTACCATTTTCTGCCAGGAACCCGCCCAGCTCGCACTCTGTACGTAGGCAATTTCGTCTACTTAGCGGGAAAACGGCGTCGGCTATTATAGCAGTACGAAATTTTTGTCAGTGAATGTGTTAATTCAAATCGCTTTAAACATATTATTGTGTACATTATCAAACGTTACAGCAAACTCAACATTTTTGCACCCAACAGCAACGTCGCCCAAAACTAGCACAGTGTCATCACGAGCCCTTAAATCAAAATGGAGGCCATTATTATGACATTATGTTAGCATCTTCCGCTGCCCTTTAAGTCGACTACATGTAACCTTACAGCAGGCCTTGCTTTTTGTCGTTTGTCACTTTGTGAAGCCATTGACGGTAAATGGGCTGTGACGAGGAGAAACATTTTGGCATGATGTTACGTAATGTTTACATTCAAAATGACTGTACATACTTGTATTGCTGGTCTGTTCTAATATTATAATAAATGCGGAAATGTGTCTGTCTGTTTGTCTGTTACCTCTTCACGCTTAAACCGCTAAACCGCATCATGAGATGAAATTTGGTAAAGAGATTTAATCCCGGGGAACGACATACGATAGTTTTTATCCCAGAAATCATCCCTTAAAGGGGCGAAAAAAGTTTGTATTGGGCTACGATATAAACGCGGACGAAGTCGCGGACAGAAGCTAGTTTATTATAATTTGAGCGTGAGAAAGAGTCTAGATTCGCCGCAGACCACAACTTGTTTGATTATTGCTACAACTTAAGGTGTCTATGGTAAAAAATCATTAAATTGTTTTGTGCCTAATATTTAGCTAAATATGTAAACATTTAGTTAAATGTAAAACTCTTTTATTTAGGGTCGTTGGTTGCAAACAGGTATACGGATTGCCGGGTGGTGAACAGACACCAGAGCCTGTGGACGTTGCGAAACATTTATTGGTTTGAGGATTAGTATATAGTATCGACAAAATTGATATCTGGCGGTCCCGTACTCTCAAGTCTTGGAGCATTTTGCTTGCACGGAGCTCTGACGACCCTACTCACCGCCAGAAACAACACATAAATATTTTTTTGCAATGTCATCATATCAGCCGAAAGATGTCCACTGCTGGACATAGGCCTCCCCCAAAGAGTGCCAAAGTGACCGGTCCTGCGCCACCCGCATCCGCAATTTAGTTTATATTTATTGCCTTGAATATAACCGTTCATTAAGTTGGCATCTAGCTAAATATTTTTCACCACCGCTTTTCCAGATTGTATAATTAATGTGAAATAAATAAATGTATGTTAGGATTTTTTAAGAATCATAATTCCCTGCTTGGAGAATTTACGCTCTTGACGTTTAAATAATCTAATCTGGATAAATTCAATTTACTTGTAATTAACATCTTTTGCTGAGGAAATTGAAAAGACGTGACACGAAATTGTCAGTCGACAGGTCGACTGAAAATTTAATTTTGTTAAAAGCTATTAAGAAGGAGGATTACTACGTACTCGTCCATACAAAAAGAGAAAATGCTTTTCGACGTCTATTTTTTTTCCAATCTCAATGATCTTTTAGTACGTTATTGACACAATAAAAGACTAAGTTTACTTATAGGTTTCCCTTTTTCAAAATTTGCAATAAATTCAAAGTTATAGGAATCTCAAAACGCTTTTTTAAAAGCGATGCCTATGAACCCAGAATATATTATGCTGAAGCGATCAACATCAAAGTGATTTGTTAAGATTTAGTTAGTGGAAACTGTTATCTCCCGAAGTAGAAATTTCATCAAAAAAGTATCTACTCATTTTGTCAGTCGCGAGCTGCTATAGTCCATTTTTTTTAGGATTAGAAATACGGTAAAAAAAGAAGCAGTCGTCGTCAACCTTTTCTGCTTGGGACAAATATTAGATGTTACGAAGTCCTTAACAGAACGAGAACTTAACAGGCCTATACTAGTTATTTTGTATTTTTCCTATGTAATAAATAAAAAGTGCCGTTTTCTTTCACTAAATTTATACCTTACCCGGAAATTCATCCTTGCTGCAAAGTTCATACACAAACTTGTAAATATTGACCACCATACGTTTCTCATTTGTTAATGGACTCTGTTTCTGTATCTTTGCTTTTGGTGTCAGTCCGCACGCCACCACACACAGCGAAAAATAAAATCTTAATATAAATTAACAAATACAACATAACAATCTTGTAATCTGAATTTATTTGTTGATTACCAAGAAAACGAACGTGATACGATTGACAATTTTGACAATGTCGACAGCGAAAAAACGAACCGTTCGTTTCAAACCTCTTCTTCTTTAGGTTTTTTATCATGCAACCTTTCCAGAACGGAATAACGAAATTTAAAATGACAAACTCAAAAACTTAATACTTTCAAAATAAATATATTGTTGTAAGTATTATTTAGATATGAATAATGAAAACACTTCTATAATTTTAGGGTTGACAACAATAATGTAAGTCTTTTTTAATGGCTGTTTGAGATACTTGACAGTTGTGTGGCATAAAGTGTCTTATATAAAAGATCTCGTGCTTCGTGCTTTATCCTTCTTTCTAATGCTAAAAAAAACGCACTATAGCTGCTGCAATGCTTTTATGCCGTCTTAAGAAGGGTCTTATTTATTGAATAAGATCATATGTCGTTCAGATACTCGTGACGGAGGGATTCAATGTTTATTAAAAAATAAATAACTTGTACGAATGAGAACTGGGGCTTTTCCTTGTGGGTTGAACGGTCATCAATATACTACCGTCATCAATTATAAGCAATATTAGTAAATAGTAAATAGATGAAGCGCGGTAAGAGTCCTGTTAGAATTTTTATTGTTTCGTGTGTTTAACATAGTATTTTAAGGCAATTATTCGATTATTACTAACAAAATATGGCACCAGTTTTTACTTGTTTTTTAAGTGTCTTTGTACGATTTCGATTGCTTAAATTACCCTTTCAAGCTTGCTAGCGGCTTCCTGCCTTCGTCCTGCGTGAAGTAAACTTTCACACAATTTCACTGTGTGACCAACATACATCTATAAGCACTTATTAATACGGTATATGACTGATATTCAAATGGTGTTTGTATTCATTCAAACTTGTAAATAGTCAAATACAGACTAGTGACGTAACGGCATTCAGTGGTCAAACTTTTTTGCTCATTGTGTATTTAAAAATCTCAAAAATAGTATAAACTAGTAGTTCTGTGCACAGGGATGTAGGCGAGTACTACATATTTTTACAAAAAAACTTTATCCATATATATATACCAATATATACTTATACTATATATATACTAATATTTTTTTCTATTGGAAAATCCACTGTATTCTATAAGTGAATTTTTTGACATAACCGCATAATTTTTATTTATTGTTTTTTGATATAATACAATCATTGTGTTATTATGAACTAACGATCCTTTTAGGTGAACTTTGATAACTATGACATAAATTTAAATTAAGTGGACATAGTTATATTTCATGTTAGTTATTAATTATTATTCTTCAAATTACTTTTATTGAATGTTATCGTATGTTGTTGACGATCACAATAGGGATTCTTTTAAATTGACATGGAATGTAATTTATAATGTAATCTTATATTGTGAGTAAATGAATCTGAATCTGAATCTATTATAGATGCGAAAGTGTATGCGTGTTTGTTTGTTTGTTTGTCCGTCTTTCACGGCAAAACGGAGCGACGAATCGACGTGATTTTTTAAGTGGAGATAGTTGAAGGGATGGAGAGTAACATAGGATAGTTTTTATCCCCGTAATCATCCCCTAAGAGGGTGAAATGGGGGGGTAAAAGTTTGTATGGAGCTGCGATATAAACGAGTTCCACGCGGACGGAGTCGCGGGCAGAAGCTAGTTTTATATAACTCTGAAAAAGAGACATGACAAGAAAAAAGTATAGGTACTTATTATTAATGAACCGGCTCACAAAATTCACGAGAATCGAAATATGTTCGGAATGTTTTCGTAAGTATTGTTATTACTGTCGCAAAAATTGTTCATTTATACTGATTTCAAATACCTTATAGTACCTCGGTGGGAAACAGGCGCTATCACCAGGCCATCTGTGCAATGCTCTACCGCTCTCACGTTCCATGCAATATTTACCACGTTCGCACGTGCATCGGAACAAAAGCATAGCTCCACGCCTCTATCTGACTCAGAACTAGGCTCTTGCCAATAATATGGAAGGCATGTAGGAAACTGCTCGCAGGATTTTTCTGCGGCAATAAGTTGCGTCATCATAATTAAATAATATAAAACCGGATAGTTGGATTGAATAGTTAGACGGTCGATCGCTTAAGGGTGAAATCACATCTATCAGCATCGAATCGCATTTTGTAATACAGAACGTAATTTTGTATGAAGATGCGTCCGCACGCGGAAGGGTGAATTGATTGCGGACGCATCTTCATACAGAGTTGCGTTTTTGTGTTGCGGAATGCGATTCGATGCTGATAGATGTTCACCCTAACGCATTATACGCGCGTCAGGTATAAATGTATTTTTTTGTATGGTAAAATGACAGTTGAAATAAAGTTGAATTATCCCAGCGCTCGTTCGAAACGTTACGTGTTTACCCCTCTGACTATCAAAAGGGATAGGTACCAATTCAACGGAATTGTGTAATATAGGTACAGTCAGCGTCACATAGTTAGTAGCAGCCAGAGTAGCCAAATATTTCGTAACACACCCTTATTCTTACAGTAATAAAGACGTGTACCGAAATATTTGGCTACCTTGGATGCTACTAACTATATGACGCTGACTGTACCTGGTCTAGATTTATTCTGTTTTTTTGAAGTGAAAACTTCTTTAGCGGCGCTGAGCACTTTTTGGGATGGGGAAAAGCGTGCCGCGCTGGCCCCAAGCGGTGCCCTCCGTCAGTTTTCACTTCTACCGGCACTCCCGGAGTGCAACGCGGTCTTTTTTTTTATAATTTTGTAAACTTTTAACTAAATTATCTGCGTCCAAATTTGTCAAAGCGGACCCCGGGCTCTTTTAGGGCACAACCGGGAATAACGCTAGGAGGATGATGATGGTTTGCGTTCCATCGTAACTATAGCAGAAACTGCAGTTTGGGTATTTGAAAATTCACCCTGTTGAAAATGGTGTTTTGGTGTCGGAATAGTGATACTTTCGGACAGAAGTGGTTAGGCAATATCTACACTTCTACACTAATATTATAAAGAGAAATGATTTGATTGTTTGTGTGTTTGTATTGAATAGGCTCCGAAACTACTGTACCGATTTGAAAAATTCTCATACCATTACAAGCCGACATTATCCCTGATGAACATAGGCTACTTTTTACCGCGGGAAAATGCTTCATTCCTACGGGAAAACGGGTAATCCGTGCGAAGCCGGGCCGGGCAGCTAGTATATTATAAAGAGGAAAGATTTGATTGTTTGTTTGTATTGAATAGGCTCCGAAACTACTATACCGATTTGAAAAACTCTTTTACCATTAGAAGCCGACATTATCCCTGACATAGGCTACTTTTTACCGCGGGAAAAACCGTGCGAAGCCGGGTCGGGCAGCTAGTACTTTATATAAACACAAAATACTCGTCTCGTCCAATTAGATCGGAAGTGAACTTTCTTCCGACTGTCTCTGTTGCATTTACGATTTTATTGCCGATCCGATAGTCTGAAGGCACTGCATACTTTAGCAGAGATATGAAATGCACGTTCGATTTTATCTTCCTACTTTGTCAATACAGTCATACGCGCGCGGTCCACATATATAGAAATTATAGCGAATTCGGAAAAAGTCTGATGCAAGAATCCGATGTGAATTGAGAGTTTTAAGAAAAAAATTGAAGCATCTGACTATCGGTAGTAAAATTTCATGTGCATTTCCGCTCTTTGGGTTTCCTTCTCGTGTTATATGAAACATTGTGTCATCATTGAACGAGCGAGCGTAGCGACCGAAGTTCTTTGAAGCTTGGCCCGAAATATAATATAGTCCTCTACAGGTCGCTATTATCAACCGATTCTCATGATTTTTTGTGAGCAGGTTTCTTTCCATAATTATATTTTATAGATTATTTTTGTCGATTCAGTTTTACGAAATTCAAAGAATATATATAGCAAGTTCTTCAGCTCCTAGAGACACTTTATTTATGATAATATATTACGATACAACGTAAAAAGACTGAGTCATGGACTCATGGTAGTTAGAAAGTAGGCTAATTTAGTTATTAGATGATTCAACTAAGTCGACTTCCGATAATGTTGCATAAGCAGAACTATTGTGACTAAACCAGGCGCGGATATTAATATTAACTAATGTCACAGACACACAGACACACAAATGTCAAGGTACCACCTTATTGACGACCACTTTGGCCTAGTTGGTAGTGACCCTACTTACGAAAGGGTAAGCTAAGGGTTTAATTTGTGTGATGAGCACGAACATTTTGTTCCTAAGTCATGGATGATTTCTATGTATTTAGGTATTTATTTCTTTATATAAGTATGTAGTCACACCAGATAAAAGCTGCAGTAGATGCATCACTATACGCAAGCATAAGGAAGGCGACTGTCACAGAGGAACTGGCGGCGTGTTGTAAAGATTGCTACCAACACCTGAAATGATGACCACGTCCACTCTGTCAAGAGTGAAACGACGAAGAAGAAGAATGCGCCCACCCTCCCGCACGCGCAAACATGCAAATGATTTCTCGAAAAAGGATAAAAAAAATATTCAAATGGAGAAAAAATGTGACAAGATAGGAAGCGTCGTCTCGTTCTATCGAACGGTGTCAGCCAGTGACGAAGTGACACGGAGATGTGGCTTGCGCGACGTCCTCTAAGCAAAAAATATTAAAGTTTGTAAACAACTTCTGTGTCAATTGAAGCAACAAAATAAATATTATCGCACATCCCAATGCACAGGCATCTTACAGACTAACAATCGATTCATACAAACAACTATTTGTTTATGTTCAAGGCTTGATCTTAGTTCCATTCAGGTATAGGTATTGAGTCATCACATCAGAATTCACATAATATACGGATATATAGAAACAAACGAAGGTACATATACATAAGTAGTCCTTATTCCGTTGTAATAAGATTCAAGACTAGTCAGTACGCGTGCTATAGGTACTGTTACAACTTTAAATGCTGCACTGAGTCAGAATGCAAGAAATCGTGAGTGTTTTTACAATGGTGTATTATTTGACCTCAATCTCACTTTGCCGTAAGGCTGATCATGTTCATAGCAAATGCAATGCTTCAACGAATTTAAACTTTTTTTCTTATTATTTATTGCTCACATAAAATAAAAACTTCGTCATAAAACAAAAAATTCGCCAAACTGCGGAGCAGTTTGTTGGCGAATGGGTTGATAATACTATTCGTCTTTGATGCTAACTTCATTTGGGTTAGAAGTTTATTCACGGTGATTAACTTCGCAATTCGCAAATGTATATATTACCTCATTAATAGACCCCTATTAATAAGGCAATGATACATTTGCGAAGTTAATCACCATGAATAAGTAGACTTTAAATTTCGTATTACTTCAAAATAATAAAATATGCCTAATGACGAAAATCCTATTCAAATATCTCAAAAAATTACGAAGGTACAACCGTTTTAATGTTGCTTGTTAGAGAGAAAACTCTAGCACATCATGACGTCACGATCATATATAACGTACGATAGCGTCATAGTAAATGGCAATCGTGTCATATAAAGGTGCGTTTTGCGGAAAAATGGACAGAACTTTTAAAACTTTGGTCTCGTATAACTTTGTGATTATTTAACCTCTTGCGTTATTGTTTTTTTCTCTATTTGACCACATTCTTAATCCTTTTTCAGGAAAATACATCGAATAAAAAATAATATCGAAAATAATATTCTCGAGTTGGGCAGGTTATCATCGTCCTCCTAGCATTATTCCTGGTTGTGCCCTAAAGGTTCCCGAGGTCCGCTTCGAAATCTAATCCCAAGATTTGGCATAGTTAACGAAAGCGATTGCCATCTGACCTTAAAACCCAGAGGGAAAACTAGACCTTATATATATAAGACCGGTTTCCACACGATGTTTGTACAATGTCGGAAATAATTTAGGAAAATCTATTTGATCTACCTAGAGTCCCAGTGCTCGACAACAGCCCTTTACTTGGCACCTTCAACCTTAATTCATAGCTATAATATTAATGAGCAACAGGGTCGTTTACCTTACAAATCATTTCCACCTCCTTCGAAACCTCTGACTTTGATTGATAGACAACGCACGATCTGTATTTTAGCCTTTAAAGTAACATATTCAATATGTGCAAATCGATTAGAGGAAACACTAAAGGCGAGATAATTGAGAAATAGGTATTTGTAAAATGTATTGCTGTCGCGCCAACCTCAAGCCTCCCCCCGCAGAGCGCGATAGAGACAACTGCAGCTTGGACCGAAAATACCTATTAAAAGTACATAAAATCAACGTTTCGTAGTCCCCTGATTTCTTCTCCACAACTTGACCTATTTCATATAACTTGACCTAATCAAAGGAACGCTTTGGCTGTGTTCCTATGTTTTTCTTTTTTTAAACAATCTAGTCAAAATTGTTTTCTGGATGTTTGAACACAGCGCATTTTTCTTAGGTTTTTGAAGGTTAATATCGTCATTTGTATGGAAAAACGGCCCTTATGTTTCCTCTTAAATGTAAACATACTTACTGCTATGTCTTTTCAATTTATCTGCTATGCCGTAAGAATCGCTAGTAGAGAATTCTATCTAGTTTTATCCACAACGAAGTTATAGGGGGGTCGAAAATGGCCTGAACTGCTTCGAGAAAAGGATGGTACGGCCCGGCCGCTGTTTTGCTCGACAGGCTGTTTTCACCTTATTTAAGCTAATCTTTTCCGCAACCAAGATGAAATAAATAGTATGCAATTGTATACATGTAGCAAATGTAGCAATGATAAATATGATGATGCAGCAGAATAAATGTCAAACATGAACAATGACAAGACCTCCTTTGAAGCTTAAAGTTGACCTCAATATTCGAGGGCACTGACTTCGTACGCAACGTCTGTCAAATCCAAAAGGCCACAAATACCATTAGATATCTGTTATATTTAACTATACGCTTTAGCGACGAAGTGCAGTGAGGCCCACACTCGTGGGTGGACAAGTGGAGGGCGCCCCCCCTTCCTTTGAAAATAATGCGTGCTAAGATTTCTCTTGTCACTGCATGGAAGTGTATGAGTATAAAATGTTATACAGGCATTATAGTTAGTTAAAGACTTTCTATAATTGTAGGTTTCTAGCAATGCAATCAAATAACAAGATTATATTCACCCATTTACGTTAGTTGTATCGGTTTGAGACTTTGCAAATATGTATACTTAATATGACAATAGGTACATTAATTCGGTACTTACCATCAAGTTGATGTGATGCCAGAGCAGCTTGTTCGCCAATTACGTTCGTTGGTGTATTTCCATCTCTATCGCACTCACATAATCGAGAGATATGCGATTTCGATGTCTATGGTAGCGCCGCAGGCCTTCAATGGCATATAACATAGTAATCTATTGCGGAAATCCTCATATGCGCACAGATTTATATTAAGTTAACGTATAAGTACTCGAGATTATTTGAGTAGGCTGAATTGCATTAAAGTATTTTATTCGAACAGCAACTCTACCTCCAAGGTAGAAGATTCCTATTCCAATGGGAGTTGTATAAAAAGTCGGCATCATTAAATAATCGCAACCATACCTACAGATAGCCTCTTCGTAAACCAACGTTAGCACCTAATAAAAACATTGATCTTTGTAATAAAAACTTCATCTGTGTCTATGTCATTTAATTTGGCATAGAACAAGGCAAACGTCAACAAACAATTTCGAGTGAATAATTCACACTGGCGCGGCCTGGCCGCGGCGGACAATAGTAAACTTGGCATTAGCTGTCAAACTTACTATTGTCCGCCACCGCAGGCAGCGCCAGTGTTTTGCAGGCCTTACGAATTTAGGTGTCAAACATTGACGTTCACCTAGTCTAACTAAATTAAAGCAGTTTGTAGAAAACTTGACAAAAACTTAGTCTAAACTAAACTATGGAGAAGGACATTTGATTCTCACGCCGTTCTCAAGGCAAGCTTTGAATAGTACTTTGTGCAAACTGGGTTGCCTTGGCGATACTAAATGTACGCTGATTCAACATTCTTGTATAATTTAGCGCTAATTTTGTTGTTGCAATGCAAATTTACTATTATCTCAATTTGTCTTTATTATAAGTCTAATAAGGGTGGTATTAGAATGTCATAAGACGTTTTTGAGACGGATTTATGTTGTTCATTAGAATGCGGGTTTTTATGGGAAGTCTACAAATGCATTCTTGTTAACACTAATTTAGCACTAATTTTATTATTGCAATGCAAATTAAAAAAAAATCTCAATTAAAATTTTCTAATAATTAGCGCTAATTTTATTGATGCAATGCAAATTTACTATTATCTCAATTAATCTTTAATATAATGCTAATACGGTTGTTATTAGAATGCCAAAAATACTCTTAGACGCTTGTGAGACAAATGCATTAGTATGTTGTCTCAAGTCAAAGAATGCGTCTTTTTATGGAATGTCTACAAGAAGTATTATTAGGTACATTTCACAAAAAAAAGATCATTTTTCAAGATTTTTCTACAACTTTTATGTTATTTCTGCTCAGAATAACGAGCTCTTTACATCCCAGTGGCATTTTTTTTAAACGTTCACAAATGCATTCATGTCTTAACTTTGATATAGTAATTAACACGTTCTTATCTGATTTCTATGCACGTTACTCGTAAAGCTAATTATTACTGCATTTGTGTGTGACTAATCTTGGTTTTTTTATCTTTATAGGTAAATCAGTTAGTATAGTAAAACCACGTGATTAGTAAGATGTCATTTATTACACAATTCTGACACTCGACAACAAAAAGGTAACTTAGAGACTAGTCCTTCGGGATATGCCTTAGAAAACTCTGCAGATATCTCTAAAACATACCCACTCCGTATCAAAATCTAAATAAGTATATACATTTCAATATTGTGATTTATAAACTTACAAACTAGTTTTATACTAACACGTGAATAGTTTTTGCATGCAAAAAATATTTCTTTAACACATAAATTATATGATTTGATATATATTTGTACCTATATGTTTCTTTGGCATGCGAAAATATGTCTACAGAAGGTGGTACATGTTATGTCTAAAGTCCGTATGAGCAGATACAAAAAAAACTTAGTCTAGTCCGAAATATACAACAGTTAAGGACGGAAAGTGAATACAGATCCAAAAATACATATCTAATTATAAAGATGCGTAATCTATTGCATAAATCGCAACCAAAGAGGTTACGTTGGCACTTTAACATTTAAAAAACACGCTCAATCGGAGCCATCTAATAAATTATCACTCAGAAGAACACAAGTTGCGCAATCTACATATACTGCCGTTAGCAATCAGCTCTCAAACACACAACTCGACCACGATCCTAATAACATGACACAACACCAAGACTTAAAAACAAAAAGGCCCTATCTAACTTTCAAACATATACAGAGATACGACTTTTAAGATCTAAGCTCGGTATGAGGTTAAACATTTTCTCATAAACGGCCTTCGAGCAAGTACATAAACCGGCCGTCCATGGCTCGCCCGCTTTCATGCCAACTTTAGAGCGTCTCTTGCGAAATCCGCGTTGGACGAGGTATATACTCGAATGGTTTTATAATTCGTCACGTATTTAGTTGCTTGGTGGGGCGCGAGGTTGCATAGCTCAAGTTAAGGCTTATGTTTGAGAAAACTACTTCTAAATTCAACCTTAATTGAAAGCGAGCAAGGCACAGTTTTGAAGAACGTCTAAATGAGCTTAAGTCACTAAATTGCTTTAACAGGTAGAGATTGAGTTAAAGAGGATACTGATTAATACCACTCAAGGAGATGGCATTTTGACCTCAGCCTGGCGTGGTCGAGCTACACTATGGCAAAAAAAGACCTACCATAAGTTATCTTAATAACTAAGACACGAAAGGAATGCGGAGATCTTAAACATTTAAATAATAATTACTATTGTGAATTGATTCAAGTTGCCTGATTTTCCTTGACCAAGGAGACATGGGAACTTGATCTAAGTTTAATCGTGCAACTAATTATGCATATCGGTACATTCCATAGCTACGCCAAAGGCAATTTGAACCTTACCTAAATATATTCTAAGTCGAAAGCTGTATGTTTACAATGGTAAACAACAGATATGCATTTAGCTGCACAATCAGACTTTTCGGATTCGTGTCGAATCGGATAACCTAATCATTCGGCGGTAATAATACTGGATAAACCAATCAACTAATACTAGCACTCGGTCTCACCCTCTTTCTTCTCCGGGATATAGTGTTCCACTTCCCGGAACAGATGGAACAGCCTCCAAGCGACAGCCACTCCAGCAATTTCCAGTATCATCATCAGTAACGACGCAGCGGCAACGGAAGAGCTGATGATTTTAGTGTAGACGCTTGCTACCTTAGCACAGCCTACTCGTTCGTTGGCTTCCTTGTCAGTGAAGTCACATAAAGCATTGTAAAGGCTGTCATGGCAGCAGGACAGAGGCAGGTCGTTTCGGAAGGCTCTGTAGTCTCTCGCGTCGTTGGCGCCGCAGCACTTCAGCTTCCGTTCAATCCATTCGTACTGCCGCGCGTGGTCCTTGTTATTCTGGATGTTGTAGAAACCATCGTACACTGTGTCCTTTATGAACCGATCCGTATCTTCACCATCTACGTACACAAACACAAGCACAGCTGATAGCACTTGGAACAGGATGAGGAAGCTCATGAAGCCTCCGTAGATCCCGAGAAGTCCTCTGCTTTCCCGAGTAGCACCGCACCAGCCACAAAACGAAATGATGATAATCATGACGCCGAAGACGATGAAGAGCCATGGTGCTACTTGAGGCCAGTATACCCGCCAGTCAAGGAGGTAGTGGTTCATGTTCCGAAGCCGTACGAACTCCATCAGCTGCACGAAGAACCATATTCCCGTGATAGCTGTAGCGAGGCCGAACACCGCGTAGATAATGTTGACAACGTAAAGCACGTTCTTCAAAAAGTCTTCTTTAGCCATGGCGACCGCCGCGTGAGATCGTTGTCGATGTAATGAGGCGGCCGCGGCTGCGCCGGCGCTTTTATTAACGCGCGAAGGCCAGAGAGCGAAACCAGTCGTGACATACATAAGATGATGTTTGATCGAGGTGAAAAATATTTTGATTACGTCATCTTAGGAGAGGAATTTGGATTAGAAAGCTCACGTACCCTATTCTAATTAGTCTAGATGATTTGATCAGAAATGTGTCAGTATTGATGACGCATACACCTTTATAAGACCTGAGAGCCGAAATGACGTAAGTACAACAACATTTACGCTATTTTAGTCTTTAAAGTTATAGCGATTAGGAGTCTAATCGCGACTACAGAAAATGCACTTCGGTCATTTTGGCTTTCTACTGACTTAGCGTTGTGCTAATGATAAATGCCATTACACTAAACTAATGATTCAAATAAATAGTGTCAAACGATAAAGCTAGTCACAAGTCTTGCAACACTTAATTACGTCATTCTCTCCTTTACAGAAAATGTTACATACTCTCGCGTTCGTGAGAATAAGAACAAACAAAACACAATCTTATGTTAACGATATTAAAGTCTTTAAAGAAGCACTTTCTTTGTTTCCAGTTCTCTCATTTCCATTTGTGGTCTCCTGTGTTTGATCTTCTTGGACAATGAGTAGGCAACGGAAAATGTTAAAATTCCTATTATAGCTGTGAAGATGGATAGGCCGGATAAGGCTTTGATACCAATTCGCGCGTACTGAGAAGCTACCTCTGAACAGCCGTGTCTCTCATTCGCCAGCTTATTGGTGGTGCTGCAGTCGATGGGGTAGTTGTCTAAGAAACCGTACCTGACTACGTCACAGCAAGAAGTCGGGAACTCATTCCTCCAGCTCACGTAGTCTCTCGGGCTATCAGCGCCACAGCAGTATAGACGCTTCTCAACGTTCCCAAAGTACTTCTCTAGCTCAGGATAATCCCTCATCCGCGAATACCCATCCCAGATCGTGTCTCTGATGAAATTATCAGTTCTATACCCATCTGCGCACACTAGCGCCAAAATCGCCATGACAAGCAGCAGGAACGTGGCCACTGACACGCAAATCGCGTAAGTAGTGACGAGGGACTTACTGTTGTTCTTGGCACCTTTAAATCCACAGCAAGAAGTGAAGATCGCGAACAGCGATGCGCCGAAGAACATCCACGGGACCGCTTGCGGCCAATACACATTATAATCCAGTAAATAATGATTGCTGTTGCGCAGACTCGTGAACATTTGTATGTAGACGAAATAACCGATGGATCCACCGGCTAATATCAGTGCGAGGATAGTAAACACAACGTTGAGCACGTGTAGAGCGACTTTTTGCGCCATTTTTGCGGTTTCACTGCACTGTTTTTAAGTATAACTTGATACGGGACCGGCGCGCGCGCTTGGCTCGAGGGCTGACAATTGAATGGCGGTAGTGTGACGTTAACAGATCTTATAGCGAGTATAGTAAGTATTCTCGATCAAGGTTGTAAGGATTCTTCGTATGTTGGTGAGTCACCGTTTTAGCGTGTGCGTCATTGTTTTGGCCAAAAGTGGAAAAATTCTATGGTGTTCGGTTAGCATACAAATTAAAAAGGGATTTTTGGAATGGAAATAACTTACCATGTTTTAGTTCTGGGTTTGGTTTTTTAATTATTCCTGTAATTAAATAACAGTGTTTAATATAAGTTTATAATGTTTAAATGTACTTTCATATCGAATAATGTTAACTTAGAAGACTAGTTGAAGTGTTTTATATTGTGATTGACGACGTACCTATACCTAATCTTTCCATTATAATAATTATTGTAATTTAGACAGCAATAAAATCAATTTTCAATTAATATTTCAACCTTGTACGATTTATTTTTAGGCTATAGTCATAAGATGCGTGCATTCGTCTCTAGGCTGTCGACACAGCGCATCTTCAAATAGATAAAGGATCGGCAACGCGCCTGTGACTCTTCTGGAGTCACCAGCGTCCATAGGCTACGGTGTCTGCCACAATCAGGCAGGTTGTACGCTTGTTACCACCATAGCGGTATTAACAATTTAATAAAAATACTAGTAAAAGAAGACGCCCTGGATCGTGCAAAGTGGAGGAAAGCGAGTAGGAAAGCGGACCCTGGCAAAGGCCGGGATAACGCTAGGTAGAAGAAGAATAAAAATACTAGTAAAAAAGTAATTTAAAAGACTCGTAGATTTAAAACATTCTGTACATTGTGTTATATCATCTACAAGTTATGTCAACACTTGAATTCACACTTCGTCACATTCACAAACTTACGAAGCTGCCAGTTTCACAGATTTTGACGTATGAAGATTTTCAACCGAACATTCCAGTCACTGCAAAAACTCGCAAAGTAACTGAGAGACCCTCGTCGTCATCATCAGCATATCAGCCGACAGACGTCCACTGCTGAACATTGGCCTCCCCCAAAGAGTGCCACAATGACCGGTCCTGCCCCACCAACATCCAGCAGACTCTCGCGACCTTTACCAGGTCATCAGTCCACCTTTCCGCCCCAACGGCCATCGGTTGTACGTGCAATGTGAGACCTTAGCTATTTCTGTCTAAAGTTACCCTAAAGAAAGGAATTAATGTTTTATATTTTATTTATTTAGTGCTCCGAGGAATTGTTCGGATTAATCCCTGCCGCTTCTTTTCGCCATCGTCCAACGCGACAACATTACCATCCTCACCACTTAGATGGTTGGCAGTCCTCAACTGTGCGCTTCTCCAGAAACTTCCTGCCTCGCACAGCTAAACTGTGGAATGGATTGTCGCCTGCGGTATTTCCGGACCGATACGACCTTCAAACCTTCAAGAAAAGAGCGTACTCCCATCTTAAAGGCCGGCAACGCACTCACAACACCTCTGGTGTTGCAAGTGTCCATGGGCGGCGGTAATCGCTTACCATCAGGTGATCCGTCTGCTCGTTTGCCTCCTATATCATTAAAAAAAAAAAAAAAAAAAAAAAAACTAAAACTGCAGTCTGCCCCGAACTGCCACATGGGTATGTCAGTCAGTTCTCGTTCTTTCCCCTGAGACGTACTTAATAGTTTTAAAATAAAAAAATATATTCCTAGGGCAGTAGTTTAGTTATGAAAATGTAACTGACATACATAATTATTTGCGCATCGTAATGAATGATCCGTATAGTCTGTTCCAGTTTGTTTAGATAACGAAAAGTATTTAAAACTAATCATTACCGACATCTATTGTTTATTTGTTATCTGACGACCGCTTTAGTCTAGTTGGTAGTGACCCTGCCTACGAAGCAAGAGGTCCCGGCTTCGAATCCCGGTAAGGGCATTTATTTGTGTGATGAGCACGAATATTTGTTCCTGAGTCATGGATGTTTTCTATGTAAATATGTAAGTATTTATTTATCTATTTAAGTATGTTTATCGTCCTCTAGTACCTGCTTTGCTTAGTTTGGGACTAGGTCGATTTGTGTAAGATTGTCCCCTAATATTTATTTATTTATTTTATTTATTTATCTTCAAGTAGGGTTGTAAAATAATTACGCACGAACTCACGGCTATCACAAGACGGCGCGCGAACCCTCTCGATTTTTCTTATTTTTATTTTTAGTCTTTCTCTTATTATAAAACTTAGAAAGGGAGGTATAGTGGTAGAGGTATAACAAACAGTAGCCAGTCTAGTATATCTCTTTGTTATCTTTCCTTTCATTAACAAAAGAAATTGTAAAATCCCAAGCTAAGTACTTTTCGTGATCTAAACTGGAACAAACTATACAACATGACGCACTTCCATTCCTCTTGAATTTCATTCGTAATTCACAAAAATGTTATATTGACTAATGCCTTTATATGTCAAACATCTTATTTGATCTGTGAATCAGTGTAAACCCCATAGTTCTCTAATGGTATATTATTAGTGGCACGTGATTCTCAGATGCGTCATATTAATCGTACATGGTGGGACAGGTGATGTTATCATACCCCGGTTTGATGTCTTTGTCATGCTGTGAGTACTTCCTCAGGTCATGTGTAATGCGGAAGTTTGGAGGCACGGCACAGCAATGTCGTTTCGCTTCAGTTATGTCTGTTCAACTGGGGAACTACTAGATTTACTACTGTTTGGCATAA
Organism: Epinotia ramella; assembly: GCA_947578815.1. Classification (NCBI taxonomy): domain Eukaryota; kingdom Metazoa; phylum Arthropoda; class Insecta; order Lepidoptera; family Tortricidae; genus Epinotia; species Epinotia ramella. The sequence continues at coordinate 15,949,319 of OX388224.1, read as the reverse complement.
CATATTGACGATGATGATGATATTGACACTTATATCAGAATGTGTTTTTTCCCACAATAAACCACGGTAAATTAATGACATTGACCACAGTGAAAGTAACCGCACAATTGGTTAAAGTTAAAAATAATAAGGATAACTATATTTGTCAATTTAAGGAAGTATTACGTTAATCTATACTAATATTAGATTAGATTAGATTAGATTTATTTATTTCGAGATAAAAATTACAATATAGATTCGCATACAATGTCAAAATTATAAGAATCCTTATCACGATCGTCAATAATAAGAAATAAAAATTAAATAATATTCAAAATGTCAATACAGAAAGTGGAAATAGTATCTCCGATTACGGATTGTCATTTAACAACTAGTGGATAATTAATTTTAAACAAAAATAAACAATGTCAATTTACGTATTACGATTTACAGTAGAAATACAATATAAATATAGCACAAGAAATAGTATCAGATTAGGTTTCAATAAATCAAATAATTATACCTAAAACATTATTTCCATGAACTCGTGAACAGAGTACAGAGGGTTATCCAACAAAAGATTTCTCAGTCTACGCCCAAATGTTTCGTCACAAGGTTCGTTTCTTATATCGGCGGGTAGGTGCTCGAAATAAGTAGGCCCAATAACCCGGGGATTTTTCTTTGAAAGCGCCATGCGACGAGGAACTGTCATTAGGCGCCCAGTTGAACGAAGCAAAAAAAGAGGAAAGTCTGTGAGGTTGTAAGTTTGTATGAAAGAGGTAATCTCCGGAACTACTCACCGATTGGTTAAGCAAGCCCTGCTAGCGAAGATAATGATTTCGAAAAGGTAAGGTAAAGGAAAAACAAAATACTCAAAAATAAATATTCATGAATGCTAATCGCTAAAAATATTTTTCTACCCGGGCATCGAACCCAGGACCATCAGTTTCGCAGACATGCAAGGATATTTGTGTTAACCATGCACTTTCAGAGCTTCTCCTACACCTTTATGCTCCATACATATTTTTATTAAATTAATTTTCTAGCATAATCATGACTACCTAATGCGATTTCAAGAATGAAAGTGAATATTTTCGACTTCGGTTTATATTTCTATGAAAGCCGATTTTCAGCCCACAGTGAGACAGGGCCACTACCAACTACGCAAAACTGCTATCTAATCGTACTTATTATTATAAATGCGAAAGTTTGGATGTTTGGTCGTGATTTTTAGATGTTTCTTACTCAATCACGCTTAAACGGCTCAACCGATTTGGATGAAATTTTGCACGAAGGTAGTTTATAGCCTGGATTAAAAGATAGAATAACTTTTATCCCGGGTCCACGCCGACTCGCGGGCGGAAGCTAGTATTAAAATGCGAAAGTTTGGATGTTTGGTTATTTAGATGTTTGTTACTCAATCACGCTTAAACGGCTCAACCGATTTGGATGAAATTTTGCACGAAATGAAATGAAATTAGATGAAATATTTTATTTGCGGAATACGGGTCACAATATGTTGCTACAAATGAACGTTACAGTCCGCCGTAGGTACTCTACTTAAATAAGCATGCAAAATAATAAATAGCCTTTATTTGCTGTCGGTTAAGAACAGACAAAGTAGGGGGATCACTTATTACTAGTTTTTATGTTTAGAAATTCAATAACAGAGTAGACACAATTAATTCGGATAGCCATATAAACAGTTTCTTCTTGAATTGTTTCAGGGGTAGGTCTTTTATGTCTCTAGGAAGCTTGTTGAATATTTTGATGCACATAAAATACGGGGTACACACAGCAACACACCTAACTAACCATACCGTGAAAACCTAGAACCTTATTACAATGCACTTAAGGTCAGATTAGATTTCCGATGGTCACTTAGCTGTGTTGTCGACTGTACGACTGGTTTGTTTCAGACGAGCCTTTGGTACGTAAAGTAGATTTTTTTGCCTTGACATTTGGTTATTTATTATATGTTAAGACAGAAGCTAGTTTATAGCCTGGATTGAAATATAGGATAACTTTTATCCCGGGTCCACGCCGACGAAGTCGCGGGCGGAAGCTAGTATTAAAATGCGAAAGTTTGGATGTTTGGTTATTATATTTAGATGTTTGTTACTCAATCACGCTTAAACGTCTAAACCGATTTGGATGAAATTTTCCACGAAGATAGTTTATAGCCTGGGATTAAAATATAGGATAGCTTAACCCGAATCCACGCAGACGAAATCGCAGGCGGAAGCTAGTGTGTATAATTATAAACCTTAAAACCGAGCTTCATCGCTTGCTTGTGACTTTTGTAGAATCGCAGGCGTCCATACGCTACGGTGCCTGCTCATCAGGTAGGGTAGGCCATATTCTTGTTTGCCATCATCATCATCATATCAGCCGAAAGACGTCCACTGCTGGACATAGGCCTCTCCCAAAGAGTGCCAGTGACCGGTCCTGCGCCACCCGCATCCAGCGGTCTGCCGCCACCTTTACCAGGTGATCAGCAGTCCACCTTGCGGGGGGCCTACCCACGCCGCGCCTTCCGGTACGTAGTCGCCACTCGAGAACCTTTCCGCCCCAACGGCCATCGGTTCTACGTGCTATGTGCCCCGCCCACTGCCACTTAAGTTCAGCGATTCGGTGGGCTACTTATATCGGTTACCTTGGTTCTGCTGCGGATAGCCTCATTTCTGATGTGATCACGCAGAGAAACTCCCAACATGGCCCTCTCCATTGCCCTTTGGGTGACTTTGAGCCCTCTTATGTTTGCCATAGTCGTATAAAAATAGAGTAATTAATGACCTTAAAAGCCTTCATATTGCCGTCACCTAATACAGAAATTCCTTGACTATTAGAGCAGGGTTCGAGTTCTATACCTATTACAAGTGCAATAGTTTTGTCATCGGTGCATGACAACGTTGACATTGACCAGACTGCCAGATGCGGTCATAAGGGCGTGACTGGCTTGCAATAAAACAGAGTATTTGGTCCGTCGGCGCTCGACCGTGGCGAGTTTAGTAGAGTAACTCGCTTGTTGGGCTGGGAGTACCTATTCATGTTCACGTGATGTTATTTGCGTTTATATTACTTATTCATTTTAATTAATAGTACATTTTTGTAAAGGCTAGAAAGTAGGCAGTAGATGGACGAGTGGGTTCGAGGTCCGAGCCATAGGTGAGGACCTCGAAGGAGACGAGTCCATCTATTGCACTTTTTGGCCGAGACATTACATAGTGCTTTTCACGCCTACTGCGAGGAAATTTCAAATAATTATAAGTCAAAATTAAGTAGCTAATCACAATCACAATAAGCGCGGCCCGTGTCGGGGAGCACCCTGAGATTGAACTCATAGTTGGCTTGTTCGTGCGATGTCCAGCCCCAGCTTTGAAGCCTGAATTCTGACCATCTTTTGCCACATTTCCGAGCAGTGGCGTGAAAAATATATTCCTCGAAACAAAATAATGTACTAATGGCGGAATTAATGTTCTCTACCAGTCAACCATAGGGTCAGACAGAGACACTTAAAATTGGTTCAGAGTAAATGCTCAACGTTTATCAGCTTGGGCAAGAATAATTTCGTATGTCCGGCTATCCGGATGTTCTCCTCTACAGGTCGCATCTCTCAACCGATTCTTGATAATTATATAGAACTACTTTTATCCAGGCTATAAACTATCTTCGTGAAAAATTTCATCCAAATCGGTTGAGCTGTTTAAGCGTGATTGAGTGACAAACATCTAAACATCCAAAAATCTAAACTTTCTCATTTATTCTATTAGTAGGATGTTCTGTCAATGCAGTCTTTAAATAGATATATGTTTTTATTGTTTATGATTATTATCTGTTGGTAATCCTTAAAAATCAAACATGTTCTTATGCGTAAACTCATATTATGTATTTTTATTTTTTTATTTTTATTTTTTTATTTATTAAGTACAACCACATCATATATATTACATTTCACTTAAAGCTAGTATATTAGGAGGTATTTATTTCTGATATATACAACAATTACGGAAGTACATAACATTGGCTACGCATGTTGCAGTGAGATCAACAAAAGTTATAGCTATATACAATACAAAATATGACCTAAACAGCTAAACTAATAATAACAATAATAAATCTAAGACGAAATTAAAATAAAGACAATAATAATAATAACAGAATTTATATGTAAATATCTATGGAATTAATAACAGTGACAGAAGTATATTACTTTTGGCAATAATGTCGTTTTAAACTTGGGTAGGCGGTCGTGGAAGATGTCGATGAATTTATTTTGGCTAACAAAGTCGTTAAAACTCGAGCAAATTCTTACCATGGGAGACTGCAAACCAAGGTTTGTCCTGGTGATCGGTGTAGCGAAAGGTTTTGGTATAGGGCGCCGAGGGTAATTGCGAGGAACTGTTAACGAGACGCTTTCTAACAGATTGCTACATTTTATTTGCCCATTAACTACCTTGTGCAGGAAACAAAAATCCAACATTCGCCGCCGATCTCGCAAGCTGTCCATGTTAAACTTAGCAAGACGACTGTTGTAGGTATTTCTGTGTGAAAAGCCAGGAGTACCAAATGCAAGGTATCTTGTGAACGCCCTTTGTATGCTCTCAACCCGCTGCGAGTGAACCTGGTAGAAAGGACTCCAAACAATCGAGGCGGTTTCGAGATGGCTGCGTACCAGAGTGTTATATAGGATAATTTTAGTTTTCTGCTGTTTAAATTCCCTGGAGTTTCTTCTCAGGAAACCGAGCATCTGTGCGGCCTTTTTTACTATTGAGTCTACGTGAGCATAAAATTTAAGTTGACTATCAAGTATTACACCTAGATCTCTGATTTCAGTCACTTCTGATAGCTCAACACCGCCTATCTCGTATTTTGTCACAAGTGGTTTTTTCTTACGGCTGTATTTTATGAAAAAGCACTTATTCGGGTTGAGAGTCATATTATTAATATAGCACCAGGACACTATATTGTTTAAATCGTTCTGGATCATTCTTGCATCTGATTCACAGGCCACAGACTTGTAAATTTTTAAGTCATCTGCATAGAGCGAATACTTTGAATGCTTAATGTGGTTCGTAATGTCATCAATAAACATTAAGAAGAGCACTGGGCCCAAGTGCGATCCTTGTGGAACCCCAGATTCAGCGTAGTATGTTTCCGATTTGTAGCCATGAACAACGACGTTTTGAGGTCTTTTGGTGAGATACGATGCGAACCAACTCAGCCAATTACCACCCACGCCAAAATGGCTAAGCTTCTTTAATAGAATCACGTGATCGACTTTGTCGAAGGCGCTGCTAAAGTCAGTGTAGATAGTATCCACCTCTGATCCTTTATCAACTAGCTCACATATATCAGAAACAAAAGGCACTAGGTTCGACATTACTGAACGACCAGGTCTAAAGCCATGTTGATGGTCTGATATGCAGGTTTCAGCTATTCTTAACAGCACAGGTTGTATAAGAGACTCAAATAGTTTTGAGAAGCAGGACAGGATGGAGATCGGACGAAAATTCCGGACGCAAGCTTCGTCACCTTTCTTATAAACTGGTACGATCCGAGCCTCTTTCCACACGTCAGGGAAGCATCCTTCGGTAAGTGACCGATTAAATAGTAGTGACAGTGGCAAAGACAATGCCGAACCACATCGCTTTACAAATACTGGAGGTATGCCATCCGGGCCAGCACCCTTCGAGCTATCAAGTTTTCCAATAGCACCTGTTATCTCAGCTTCAGTCATCTGTATATTACTTATGTAATCAACAGGTATATTGGCAGTACCGTCAACAAGATTGTTGTTGGAGATTTGCGAGCTACTAGTATAATATATACTGATGAAAAGTTCTTAGCAAATAGATTGGCAATGTCTGTTCCGGTCTCCGCTGTATCGTTATTTAAATACATTTTAGTGGGGAGAGTAGAGCGACCACCTCTTTTGTTTTTGATATAGCTCCAAAATGCCTTCGGGTTGTTTGAGATATTTGATTCAATGGTTTGCTTGTATTTATTATGACATTCATCATATAATTTACAACAGCGACTACGAAGTAACTTGAACTCAATTTCATCGCGAGGGTTTTGATATTTACGGTATTTTAAGCGAATTTTATTTTTCTCACCCAAGAGTTTTATTAATGCATGGGCATTTATTATGTAATATTATAAAGAGGAGAAGTCTGTGAGATTGTAGCTTTTTTGTAAGTTTATGTAATGGGTAATCTCCGGAAGATATTATCCAATAAAATAAAAACTTCACCTGCTTTTAGAATGGGTTTTAAAATTAGAGTTACATTTATTGTGGATACAATATTGTTGGTCGCAAGGAAGTCCTTACACATTCATTGTATAACAAGTAAAATGCAGTATTTCACGACCAAAACAGCAATTTACGTAAATTGCCATTCAACGGTTAGTACGAAGATAATGATGTGACGTCATAATACTGTGTCAATTTGTATGAGCCGTTTCGCCTGTCGCCAGCGAGGGTCTGCCTTGGACCCTCTTTTTTGTCTTTCTATGTGCTCTAAATTGTAGTTAAGTATTCCCATACAAACCTTAGATCCACTCAGAAGACTGGTTCCAATGGCACCGTAAAAAAATTGGTAAACAGTGGGCCTTCTCTACGTAATTACTATTATTTATTCTGCGGTTCAATAACTACAATCAATACCTTCATACCTTCATAATACCGCGGTAGTAACACAAATACGCTAAATACCATAAGTACTATAGTAGGTTAATTATACCACTTACCGCCGAACAAGGGCACAGACCCAGAAACAAACAGACATCATAACATTCTACACTCATTAGGAGACAAAAGACTGACTGATGAGCCAATTTACCAAACGTACTACCGTCCCTTTCCAACCAGTCTATTGGAAAGAGATGAGTTATTGCAGTTCTAACGTCTTCAGAAGAATATCAACCTACAACGTGATAAAAATCAAGCTATTTTCCACCTTAATGCTTACGGATGCGGTTGAGATTATAATGAGAAGGCTTAGATGTGTGAAAGGACATGGGTTTTGTTCTTGAAGAAGCAAGGTCAATGTCCTGCTAGATTATACATGTAGTTGTTTGTCACTTAAGTGTAAATTGGGACAGTATTCGGAACTATTTTTGACGCATTGTGACATGGCCGATTTGGTAAAATTTCCATGATATCGCGAAAAATTTTGTGATATCATGGAAGTTTTTAGTTGATGTATTTTGATTTGAAAGACCATTATATTGACGCTATGGTCGCCATAATTATCTTTACGTTTCTAATTAATTTTATCGTATGGCATATAATATTATTTTGGCCTATGGCATAAGGCGCCGTAGGTTCATGGTCTTCTCTCCCTCTCACTGAGCATAAGCGTGAGCGAGATGGAAGTGCGTGCTCGGAAGCGCGGATATCATGTTTTTTAATTTTCTTTTTTTTGCCGTTTAAATAAATAAAAATGTAAACACTGATTTCCCTCAAACATGATATTGCCGATTTTTAGAAGCAACTTTAATATTTATGGCTTTTGTGCATCATTTGTTACGAATATTTTAAGTGTATTTTTGTGTGTTTTAGACCTATGTTCGTGATTTTTTTCTATAGAGCGAAATTTACTTAATCATGTTTCGAAGCACTGATTTCCCTGCAGATAAGCCTCAAGATTACTATTCGTATTTTTTTGAAACCATATTATTATAAACAGACGCATTATATTGTTTCAAAAACTCTGTTCGCTTAACTTCGCTGAACCTACGGCGCCTTAATGAATAATGATACACGGTGTTACAAGGTCACATGGGCTGATATATATTACTCGTCTTGCATATACAGAAATACGGCAGTCAGTTCATAACAATAAAAATAAACATTCGTACATTTCATACATCAATTTTAAACTTTTGTAAGACATGTTTAAAATAATCCAAATAATTACACGGTTAAAGTGTCATGTAATACGCGAGTAATTACGGTGACATCCTTCAAAAATCAAACGTCTGAGGTATTTTGTTATCACGACTGGCTAGGTACCTAGAACATTTTTTTTATACTCGTCAACTATAATCTTTAAATTAGAACCTCGCAGAGCATAACGCAATTGAATACTTTCATTCTGATGCAAAAGTTTATTATTTATTTATTTATTGAAAAACAGGTTACATAACATTACAGTTTACACCAATGCGTCATGAACCGAACAATATTTATTTTGACGGCGAAACGGCGTGGCCCCGTTGTTCCGACATCTCGGGTGTTGGATTTGGTAGGTTGCCCCGGAACCGACGAAACACGACACCTCTATGGACACCTCTATGGACACCTCTATGGACAATCGAAATAGGCTACAAAACCAAAAGAACGATGACGGCCGCTAATATTTAATAGAAAGGAATGATATTGTGTGTACCAGGATACCAGTATAGATTTTTTGAGAAAAATGGACGAGTTGATAAGAGGTAACGACTTTACATCGAAGAACCATCCGTCATTATCGTCGACAATGCAAGCTACCACTCAGTGCAACTCGAAAAAATAACGAACACACATTCCAAGAAGGCCGAGATTCACGAATGGCTTCGAAAAAAAAAACATTCCGTTTGGTAAGACAGACATTGTAGAGGAATTGATTCGGAAAGTCAAAGCCAGTAATCCAGCGAAATGATATGCATTGGACCAGTTAGCAAACGAATTAGGACATGAAGTGATACGTTTTCCTCCTTATCACTGTCAATACAACCCCATTGAGCTCATCTGGGTCCAAATTAAAGCAGAGGTCGCAGCAAAAAACAACACTTTTAATTTAGCAGATGTAGAGATTTTGTTCCATCAACACGTCGACAATGTTACCCGAGATATTAAACGATGTCTGCTCTATCCTACTAATATTATAGTCCGGTACGCGAACACTGTAATATGTCGTCAAACTAACATAACTCCCAAGTTTGATTTTTTTTTGTTATCAGCGAGAGTACCTTAAATACTAACAGCGAAAAATAATTTCTAACAGTTTTTGATATTGGTTTACGAATAATTAACTTTTTTGTAAGGAACACTTGTAAAACTTTGCAAAGATTATACAAGTTATTGTTTTTTCCTATAATGCATCGCATTTGATTATTCAAACCTTACTTATCGTTTTCTAATAGTTTTGTCAAGAGATTACGTCAGCAAAAAAGGAAACCATTAAAAAAATTATAAATCTCCTGAAAGAATATTCAAGTGACTAGTGGCTACTATAGTGTATTCAAAACTACTAAAATATATTGCAGCACAAATTTCTAACAGATTTATCAATAGTTTTTTTTTTATTAGGAATTATATCTTGAAACCATTCTCCTTACCATAAAAGAAATCTCATAAATTCTCAAGTCGGCGTAATTCATTTCAGTTCTATCGAAGAATATATAAACACAAATTCTAACCGATTCATCAATAGCTCTTAATTGCATTAGCTTATCAGTTATTATCCGCAATTTAAATCTTTCGCGCGCGACTCGCGCGGTTCGTCTGCAGCGTGCTAGCAGCCGAGTACCTCTCCAAGGCCGTGCCGTGCGTACGCTCAAACTTGTAGGTACAAACTTTTAGTACTTGATTTTACTTTATATTTAGTTACTAGTTGTTTTTCGGTTGCAATTATCTATTTTATTTTACCAATAAAGAAAGTTATATAGGGTTATTTAGTATTAAACTTAAATTAGCTTCAGTTTTATTTGTAGGTACTTATTTACTAGTCGCGATTCGCGATGTCATATCTGGTGTTACTAATATGAAGTAGATACAGAAAGTATATATATACAGGGTTATTTATTAGTATTAGTTATCTCTCTAAGTAGTAGTAGGTAGTAAAATTAGGGTGTAGGTAGGAGGTAAACTCCGAAAGTTAGGTACTCAAGAATCTTTCAAATTCCGATTCGAGCCTAACACTAAATGATCGAATTACCAAAAAAAATTGTTGTTCATCGGAGCGGAAGAGGACTTTTTTAATTAATTAATACTAAAAATCCGGAGTTATTGAAATTACAGAATGTCGATCCATATTTCTTACTAGGGAATGCATACCGGTTAACCGGTCAATTTTCTGAGTATAAGGCCGGTATAAAACCGGTAAATTTAAATCAAAACCGGTAATTTACCTAAACATGAATTATTAGTAAAATAATATTTTTTTACAATTATTAATACTTGATCGTCACGATTATATCTCAATCAATACCCTCCTTTTGTCATGTCAAATGTCAATTGATTAACTGGTTAGCGTTATAGTACCAAATTAATACAATATCGTTTGCAGAAGCTTCTTAAAATACAAACACGGTTCCGTTCTATAAAATATGAATAATGATCTGCGTGGATAAGTACGACAGAGAGCGCCTTATTTAACAGTTTGTAGGTAGTAGGTATACTAATAATTTCATTTTCAAAACAAGGAAACACCTCTCTTTGTCTTAGTGAAAGAATGAACGGCAAAGGCATCAAACAGAGGTGTGCTGGTGCTTTTCTTTAAAAATGGTGACAACACCCTGCTTAAGAAACACCGACCCATCTCACTTCTGAGCCGTGTGTAAAAGCTGTTTTCGAGAGTAATTACAAATCGTCTCGTGCGCAGGTTAGATGACTTCCAGCCTCCCGAACAAGCCAGTTTCCGCAGAGGCTTTAGCACTATAGATAACCAACTAGCTTGGATACCAGGGCACGAGGGCTTTATCGGCAACGAAAAAGCAGATGTGCCTTAAGCAAGAAGGGGGTCTACAAATTACTTTTCTCGAACATGAAATTATATATTGACGTTGTGTTATTCATAATGGGCTTCGAAGTATCACATTCCACAATTTGTGGCACAGCATCACGGCATTCAGCCATGAAAATTAAAGTTTGCTTTCTTGGAGGTTAATTTATTTATTTCATTGCATGTTTGAGAAAAGCACTATACATACCTCGGCGTAAAAAGGGGTTGTGTAGTGTCAAGGGTGAACAATCAGAGTTTTTCCGTGTAAGCTGTGGCGTGAAGCAGGGATGTGTACTTGCGCCCACTCTGTTTGCCTTGTACTTCGCAGTAGTAGTTCGGGAGGCACTTCAAACTCTACCTGAAGGCATCCGCATTCGCTACCGGACCGATGGTGGCATATTCAATTTATCACGGCTCAAAGCGCGCACCAAAGTAGCACACGTTACCATTACCGAGTTGATGTATGCGGACGATTTGTGTTTTGTGACGGAATCTCCAGGCGCTCTGCAACAGCTTATGTCGAGCCTTGACCAGTCGTGTCAAAGATTTGGCCTAAAAATTAATGTCAAAAAGACCGAAATCATGGGTCTAGAGACATCAGCCAGTCTGCAGATTGACATGAAACTTGGCGAGGACTCACTTAAGCAAGTAGAGCAATTTAAATACCTGGGCAGCACAATTACAGCCAAGTGCCACCTTGACAACGAAGTCAACTGCAGAATAGGTGCCGCTGCAGCTGCCTTCGGCAAGCTTCGTTCCAGGGTGTTCCGGTCGCACGACATAAAACTGTCTACAAAGGTAGCTGTATACATGGCGATTGTCCTGCCAAGTCTTCTGTATGCATCAGAAACGTGGTGCCTCTACCGCAAGCATATTCGCTCATTAGATAGTTTCCATCTGAGATGCCTCCGCGACATCATGGGCATTCACTGGTCCGACCGTGTCAGGAACACGGTAGTTCTCAGGCGGGCTAAGGTTGCTGGTATAGAGGCCTATCTTATGAGACGACAGCTGCGTTGGTGCGGGCATGTCGCCCGTATGTCTGATGACAGAGTGGCGAAGCGCATCTTTTACTGCGAACTGCAGAATGGCAAGAGGAAGCAGGGCGGCCAGTTTTTGCGGTATAAGGATGTGCTGAAACGTCACATGAAGAGGACTAATATGCAGCCGTCCGAATGGGAGGCATTAGCTAAGGGCCGATCACAGTGGAGGCAAATGGTGTTCACACAGGTGAACGATTTCGAAGTCAGACGGCGCGCGATGCTCGACACAAAGCGCGATGAGGTAAAGGCCAGACCACCTGCGGTCATACATTATAATTATGTCGGAGGGGTGCTGATGTGTGGCGAATGTGGTCGCACTTTCGTCGCAAAAATTGGCTATGTCAGTCACCTGAGGGCTCATCAGCGACGCTCTCAGCAGTGATTAGCAGTCGCTGAGGCCGAATACGGCTAGGAGAAGATGATGATGATGACTTCCCGGCCTCTGTAGTAATGTACTATTGTAGGTCCAGAACAATTTGTGGTACTCTCGTAGGGAACCATGATAACGGCCTTTGAAGCCTACGCCAAAACCAAACACCAACATGAGTGGAGGAATGAGGCTGGCTTAAGGCAATCTAAGCCAGCTTATAGGAGTGGACTCGGGCTTGACCAAAAGCTCTGGAAATCCAGCAGAAAGCAACTCAGAATTATATTTGGGGTGTTGACAGGTCACTTCGGGGTCAAGAATCTCTTGGCGAAGATGGACTATCGGATAGTTTAGACTATAGAATGTGTGGTGAGGAGGATGATACTATGGAACACTTACTGTGTGAATGTCATGCCCTTGCCAGAAAAATAATTAATTACTTTGATAACGGCTATCCGCAACCAAAGGATTTCAAGGTTCTTCCGCTGAGCTGCATCATCCAGTTTGTAGAAATGATGGAGCAATTTGGGAGTAGTTATAAATGAGACGGCAAATGCACAAAAGATCCCACTGGGTCGAAGTGTATCCGAAAGGGCCCTCACCTAGATAAGATAAAATAAGACCACCCGTCAAGTTATATAGAAGGCTGCGGAGTATAATCTGCCCTTTTGCTTAGCGTTTCTGGACTACGATTCAATCGAAACCTCGGCTGTACTATAGTTTCTCCAGCGTTGCCAAGTATTTTACATTTCAATTTTGTAATTTAAGGTCCTGGCATGGCTCGCCATTTCTCAGCCACGACACATGGCTTCTTTAAAATGTACTTTTTGCATGCTTTCTTTAGATATGTATATTATTATTATTTTCTTTTACCTTTATTGTTTAAATGTCGTATTTTATCAATGCCATGTATCATGTTGTGGGAATGAATAAAGTTTTAATCAATCAATCAAACGAGAATGCCACTTCACTATGTAAACCCGACTCCAGAATTGGAATGCGAAACCTATTCCGCTGAAGCGAATCGATCAAGGAGATGTTATTTCTCCAAAACTGTTCACCGCTGCACTGGTGGATGCTTTAAAGACTGGACTGGAGAAGGCGAGTATATCACTCACCTTCGGATACCATGGAGGACTTGAATACTATAAAGCCTCTGAGCGGGTTAGTCTAAGAATTAACATGGATAAGACGAAGATCATCTGATGCCCATGTATTACCGACTCTCATTACAATCGGACGCTTTACGCTCGAAGTTGTAGACGATTATATATACGTAGGACAAACTGTCTCCGGTCGACTCAGCTGGGCAGCGTTCGTTCGGGAAGCTACGACACATCTTTTCGTCTAGTATTCCGATTCAAGACGAGAGTCTTTGGCCCATGTGTGGTGCCAGTGATGACATATGACACTGAAATGTGTTCGCGCACTATCGGCCTCATTAGAAGGCTCAAACGGCTATGGAGAGGGCTATGCTGGGAGTTTGTCTGCGTGATCGCATTAGACGTTAGGTTATCCGCAGGAGAGCTAGGATACAGAAAGTATACATACAGACCTAGCCCCCCCAAATCGCTAAACCGATGCCACAATTTGGAACCCCATGAGCAACAGTAAACGCTTTTCCTAGATAAAGTTAATAAACCATTTGTCCGAACGCTCTTTAGTAAAATGTTCGGTTACTATTAGTACCGTTTTCTCTATCTTTTCGCTCCTGGTATGGTTGGTTACGTCTTTTGAACATTCCTTAGAAACAGCTATTTGGTAAAATACTTTTTTTTACTACTACGTGGGCTTGTAGTCAACTAGTCAGTTTGTGTTGTATTATTTTGATTGTTTTTTTCTTCAGTAAATTATTGTTTTTTAGGATTGTAAATCCGGAGGGTTGCGTATCTGTCGATTTAGGAGTCAAAACAATGACCGAGGGCACTGTGTGACCCGCCGACGCCAATGATGGGTGAAGGGGAACAGGCAATGCACCATAATACTAATATTCACGTTAACCTTCGTCACTCCATATTCACTATCACTACTGGTACTGTTTTGTATTATACTGATACTACTGATGTAATGTACTGTAATGGTAATCTGTAGAACTGGGACCAATTCCTATTCCTACCTACCTGTTAATCCCCAAGGAACGTTTTCAGTTGTGTTTTAGCCCTCCTACCACGGAGCAAGTGAAAAATATTAAAGAAAATGATTATTACGACATTTACGGAACATGAAACCACCTTTTACTCTTTATACTACCTTTTAGCTTATTTTTACGATAAATAAACATCCAATAACGCTACTTATAAACCAAATTAAAATTACCGGTACTTAATTTACCGGTTAATAGGTTTTGTCCTACTCAAGTCGGTAATTTACCGGTTTTGAATTTTGCCCGGTAATTGCATATTGCATTCCCTATTTCTTACATACGTTACGTAAACGCTTGCTTTTAGTTTTGTATGTTAAGTTAACATACACATTGTGTCATATTAAGGCGAAACCAAATATAGCAACGAAACCAAATGGCTATACTATGATTACATACATACGCTGGACAAAGAAAACCACTTATTTGGCTGGGCATAATTCATAATTATTTCAACTTATGTAATGCCGTCTTCTCCCTAAGGCGTTGTAAGAATGAACTGATTGAAAAAAAAGGTGACCGAGGTGGATTGTTCCTATAGCTCAGTTGGTTGAGAGTAGGGAATGCCGACTGTAAGAAATCCGGCCGCGGCTGGGTCGGCTAGAGATCTGAGGGGTAATCACAAAACGTTTCAAACGCGCGTTAGGACAATTCAACTGTCGTTTTTCGATATAAAAAAATACATTTAGATCTACCTACCGGTGACTCATACGTTGTTTCAGTGAATCAACTTAGCTTGTTAAAGCTACACAATAAGTTGATTATTGAATAAGTAATTGCATAAGTACGTTGATAGTTACTCTTTAGGTTGATGAAGCTTATGAGTGTATAATTAATAGACGGTAAAGTCATCATTACAAAGATTTATTTATAAATTCATTCATCATTACAAAGATTTATTTATAAATTCGACACTTAATATAAATGAACACAATCGTAAAATCAACATTCTTTCATTTTGCAAATGAGCTGATCAACAGAGGGGAGGCTACCGCGTCGGAAACAAGCAACGACGGCGTGCTGTGATTGGTCATGACGCTCTCGCCGTCGGCGCACTAGACTCGCGCGCAGATCGTCGTGCGTTCAAATTTAAAAAATAATTGATAAATGAATACAATGTGGAGCTATTGATGAATTACTTAGATTTTATATCAATAGATGACTATGATAAAGCTGGATTATATGTGTCGACTCGAAATTTTTTGAGATTTATTTTAAAATAATTAGAAGGCTTTCAACATTAAACTGTTCATACAAATTTAACCTATTGATAAATATGTTATTAATTCAAACTTAGGTTATCTTTGATAGTTTTTAATAGTATTCAGTAATCAAAACCCACTTGTATAATCTTTTAGAGGAAATATTTTTTTTTTATTCGTTTCGGATTATACTGACGTAAGCACTTGACGAAAGTTTTAGCAAATTAAAGTGGAGATTATAATACTAAAATGCGATACTCTATTGAAGAAAAATACCACTTGTATAATCTATCCCTGGATTTACAAGGGTCGCTAAGAAAACGCTGTGTAATACCTAAAGCAACGTCAAATTTCCCTATCTTTTTTTACTACTAGTAGTACTCATCATATTCTACATATTAACAAAAAAATCGCGACCTTGGGAATTATCGAAGGTGCATTCATTTTACGTACCGTACTATTATAAATGTGCAAGTTAGCAGCACACAATCACGCTTAAACGGCTTAACCGATTTGAATGAAATTTTGCACGAAGATATTTTATAGCCTGGATTAAATTAAAGGATAGTTTTTATCCCGGGAATATTTAAATATTATAAATGCAATATATATTATATATTGTTTTACAAATAGTTCATTACACAAATTATTTACTTAAAAAGTATTATATTATAAATCATTATTTTACAAATTACTTATTTATTATTTATTAATTGGCAAAGGAACGTATGGTAAAATAACGTTTAATAAAATGCATTGTTTGGTAAATAGTAAATACCTTATTTAATAAATCATTTGTCGTGTTGATAAAGCTTTGAAGCGAGCGTGCCGCGGTAGCGGCCGGTGAAGCGCCAGAACCATTTTTTATAATACTATACCTTTTTTGTAATACCATACCTTTTTCTGAATTTACTACACGAATAATTCTTGGCTATTCCGTTAGATATCGTGATATGACAGATATTTATTTTTATGGAACACTCGTATAAAAGACGTTTTGTAAAATGACTTATTTTATAAACGATTTATTTGGCAAACGATCATTTTTAAAATTACTATTTAACAATCAATCGTTTTAGAATCGGCATTAAGTGAGGATTAATACTAAGCAAAAAAAATGGTAACTAAATCTGCGTTTTTTTTAGAAAATTGTGTTTTTCTTTTAAAATTCGTAATTTTTGAAGGCATTTTTCAAAGACAATATTTTTTTTTGCGGATTTTCTCTTCTATTTGGTTTTTTATTGTTATTAAGAATTATTAACCTGTCCCTTGGTAATACTCTGCATTTTTTATTTTCATTTTAGGACCATTGGATCAAAAGTTATACCGTCTGAATTAGGCGTATTACCCGAGTTTTTACAAAAAATTTCAAAATTCTGTAAAAAAAAAACTAATGACTAGAAAAAAAAAAAAAACACCGTTTCACCGATGAAATTGGCTGAAATTTTTCTCCTTTTATTATGTACAGTTTATGAAATTCCACCCTGTATTTTGGTCACAATTGTTGAATTAATATTTTTCAAAAAAATATTTATAGTAGGTAGTATGAGCATTTTGTGGAATGACAGCTTTGTGAAATGAATAGTTTGTGAATCGTTGTTTATGAAATGATCATTTATGAAATGTTGTTTATGAAAATGATGATAAACCGTCTGAGGCACGCAAGATACTGGTTGAATGCAAACTTACTTGTCTGTTAATCTGTCTGAATGACTTTTTATGCCAACTACGCATATATTTATGCCATAAATATGCCCTTTGTACGAGTAATACCTACTTTCCGCCATTTTCCCACGCAGTCAGCATAATAGGACGAAAACAATAGCCTTAGTAATGTGCAGATTATTACATCTGTGTATGGTTGATATTAGTTAATATAGCCGACTTTTTATAAAACTGCCATTGTAATTAGAATCTTGTACCATGGCGCTAGAGGTGCTTTTTGAATGGACTACTTCGATGCAGTTCGGCCAACTCAACTAATGTCAGGTATACAACCAGCAGCATAAACAGTAACACACCAAAAGCATCCTTATTCTCTTGACGATGAGTCCGAGAATATTTGAGCAAGTTTATGTAACATTTTGTTGATTCCTGTACTTGCAAATTGGGTCTTAAGCTGTTTTAAGTCTTGTGTCTTTTTAATAAGGATTAAAATCATCAAGTAATTGTTATTAGTATATTATACGCGCTTTTTATTGTAGAGGATTGAATGAAGAGGAAAACTGAAGTCATAAATCCTTTCGGAAATGCTAAGAATAATTGATTTCATTCGATCGTGCCGTAGTGTCCTAATAATTAGTACCTACTTATATACAAACACGCCTATGTTACCAGAAAGGATAGGCAGTGCACATTAAATTTAAAGTGCCGAGTCTAGCCATTGAGGGTTTGAAGACTTTGAAGACGAAGAAATGTGATATTGCAGTAATAACCTGAATGTGACTTGTTTGCGTGGAGATGGGCGACTGTGCGCCGTGAATGTCTAAGGTTTTGTGAGTCGATGGATGATAGGCTGTCCAGTACTTGTGTTTAATGTCACCTAGATGTTGCCCATAATGAATTATGTTTTTGTACGAGTCTACTGTTATTTTGTAATGTTCAATTTCTCGGTGTATTGGCTTGTCTGTAATGCCGTGTAAATATATTGTTAATAATAAATAAATAAATTAAGTAAAATAACTTGTTAGCTTATCGCCCACAACCCACAACACACTTAAACTTATCCCGTTGTCGCTTTTTCCGACACCACCGGGAAGAAAGGTGGATAGTGCTATAACACCACACGGGGATAGAATTTTCCTTCTTCTTTCTTGTCGTATTCTCAAGGCTTAGATCACTCTCCAAGTTGTTCGATCCTGGGCTACGTGTATGCTGGCCTGAAGTGTGGCTCTAGCCACAGATGTTACTGTGTCTACCCAGCGCAAAGGCACCCGTCCTCTGCTCCTTGCACCCGTTCCCTATTGAATCGTATGGCATGGCATACATTATTTTCTGCCTTTTAAAGTGTGACACTCTTTAGTACCACCCAGGGGACACGTGCAGGGTTGTGGTAGGTAGCTCCTGCGGACGCGAGTGACAGTTGGGACAAGTGAGTGGGCAACTCGACTGTCAGAAGTTCTTAAGCCGCCCGAAGGCCTCTAACTCGGCTTAACGACAGCAGCCGGTAACAAATGCTTAGCGTGCCTTCCAAAGCACGGAAGCGCTCATTTATATTAACCACTTAAACATCAGGCGGTCCCAGACTGACCGCTGCCATCTTTGCTTAACCTGCGTTATCGTTGCCGACTCGCAGGTGCCGCTTAGGCTATAAACCCGTTCCCTGCCTTTTGGGGATAGAATAAGTTCATTAAAATTTCGACTTTTAATAGTTGGCGTCTATCATCCATAGTGCAGTCTCGCATCCTTACGTTTTTCGGGCACTCATGTCGTCGAGCAGACGTAGCTGTCGAGCGACTTGTGGTCTAGGGAAACGTCCGGGGCACCAGACCACGAGGCAGGTCACCGATGAGATGGACAGACCAGATTTAAAGGTGTAATATAAATGGCGGCGTGTGGGAAGCTTGTTACCATACCTTAAATCATGACCACGAACACTCTGTGAAGAGTGAAAACGACGAAGAGGAACATTAGATTGGCCTCTGATTGTATCATGTCACCTAGTCCATCACCTTCACCCGCTAGCCTAGTTCTAGTTCAATCTCACAGAAGTCCCTTTCACCCTGGATGCTGTCTCTGTCTGCGTGGATACATTCGTTCGGTGTAATAAATAAATCAGCCAATATACGTCCCACTGCTGGGCACA
Organism: Epinotia ramella; assembly: GCA_947578815.1. Taxonomy (NCBI): domain Eukaryota; kingdom Metazoa; phylum Arthropoda; class Insecta; order Lepidoptera; family Tortricidae; genus Epinotia; species Epinotia ramella. Next base: position 15,930,068 of record OX388224.1, on the reverse strand, counting down.
GGCCTCCTCTTATGGATGAGAGGGAACGGGCTATAGTCCCCACGCTGGTCCAGTGCGGGTTGGGGACTTCACATACATATTTGCATTTCTTCGCAGATGTATTCAGGTTTAGGTTTTACGATGTTTTTCCTTTAACGGTAATCAAATATTCTGTACATAAGTTCCGAAAACTCATTGGTACAAACGCCAACACAGTTAGCTGACCATTCTGTATTTATATAGAACCTTATTACAATGCTCATAGAGTGCACGGATGGTCAGGTAGCTGTGTTGTCGATAGTACGAGCCAGGATAACCCACGTCCGCCCTTTGACAGCCGCATGCCTGTACCAAAAAGATCAATTGTAGCTTTTATCGCTCGGTGTATTCCTGAAATATCAGTAAACTAGCTTTTGCCCATGACTCCGTCTTCGTAAACTAGTTAATCGCCTCAAACGGGCTACCGAGACGACTGGAGTCATAAGTGTCGTTGGCAACATTCCTATTCCCAGGAATTCTGCCACTGGCAATATTGCCTATGCTGCCGGCAATGTCACTGGGATTATACCAGCACAGCTCAACAAATATAGATGATCATTTTACTACTTTGTCGCACTTAATTTAACAATACATTTGGGACGCATCAAAGTAGTGAAAGTGACAAGGTACCTACTAAAATGACATCTACTTTTGCTGTTGACGATACAAGAAGATGGAATAACATATTTTCTTTGATTTTAAGTGCAAATTACTGTAAAGATAAAGTTGGTCAGCGCCGTCAACTCGCTGCAACGCAAAAGCAACACTAAGCTCACTATATACAACATCCTTCCGACCGAAATAATAAATTCATCAAGTGATGCAGTATTTACGAAAAAGACTAAAAAACTTACTAGCTAGGTACCTGACCTAGCATATTATAGCGTAAATAAGAACTAAAGGAGCGTTAAGAACTTTAGATCCTACTAATAATATTATAAATGCGAAAGTTTGGATGTTAAATGTTTGGATGTTTAGATGTTTGGATGGTTGTTACTCAATCACGCTTCAACGGCTCAACCGATTTGGATACAATTTTGCACGAAAATAGTTTATAGGCTGGATTTAAAATAAAGGATAGTTTTTATCCCGGGTCCACGCAGACGAAGTCGCGGGCGGAAGCTAGTATTATAAACAGACCTCGGACAGAGTGAGCCATTTTTACGTCATTAATGTCAAGTGTAGATGTTAATATAGATATGCCTCAAGATGAAATATTAAAAAGAATTCATGAATAATAATTAAACAAAAATGACAGTGCATTACAAAACGAGTAAGTATTATTTATTTATTCAAATTTTTCTTTGTTATTGGTTATTGTAATAAAGAACTATAATTTTTTCTACATTTTCAATTTTCAACGCACTTCTTCTTGAGTTTAATATCCACTTATAGATGGAAAAAGACCTTTCTACTTCCACTGAAGTGAGCGGAGTGAAGTTGTACATTAAAATACCGTCCACATCTGTTCCTTCCGAAATTTTTTCAGCATAGTCCCTAAACAGATCTAAGTCTGGGTTTCTAGCTATGACTATGCTTATCATTTAAAGAGGCTTGCTATACAATTAATTTGTTTTGCTAGTTATGTAAAGATCTAAATAGAATAATTTAATTCGTTATTCAATAACATCACATCTGCCATTGAATGACTATGTAGGTATGTCCATATTATGCAAACTCTTAAAACAGCTCACCCTGTCCGAGGTCTGATTATAAATGTGAAAGTTTGGATGTTGGGATGGTTGTTACTCAATCACGCTTACACGGCTCAACCGATTTGGTTGAAATTTTGCACAAATATAGTTTTTTAGCCTGGATTAAAATATATGATATGAAACGATATGATACAGAGAAAGAATATAATGGAAAAATAAACATCTTCGTCTAAGTGATAAGGGTATATGATAGTTTGTATCCTGGGTCTACGCAGATGAAGTCACGGGAAGCAGCTAGTTAATAATAATAATCTTAGTATAATAAAGAAATAATAAATAATAAAATAAATATTAGGGGACAATCTTACACAAATCGACCTAGTCCCATAGTAAGCTCAATAAGGCTTGTGTTATGGGTACTAGACGACGATATATACAGGGTGGAATCTTGAACGTGATCCAAAATAGCAAAATGTGAATCTATCCATGATTCTGAGCAACTTTTATTATGGGACCAACTTTGTGTTATGCCAAAAAAATCCAACTATTTCATTAACTCTGCTCATTTTAGACTGACAAGAATGTATGAACAGGTGTGTATAGAAATACTTAAATACATAGAAAACATCCATGACTCAGAAACAAATATTCATGCTCATCACACAAATATTTGCCCTTACCGGGATTCGAACCCAGGACCTTCAGCTTCGTAGGCAGCATCACTACCCACTTGGCTAACCGGTCGTCAAAAGTCAGTATACATACTTATTTAATAAATGTAAACAATTAGACGTGTAAAATGTACCTGTACTTATACCAATATAATTATCTGAATCTGAACGTTCACCCGAACGATTCATACCTACTGCAAAAAATCTGCCTGCCGAAAAAAAATGCAGCGACAGGCAGTCCTTAGGTCTTTCTTAATTTTTAGCCGATTTTTCTCGCATATTCTTGTAACGACACACGTCTTAATATCAATTTGATCAAGGCTTATCAATTGGTAAATTGCGTTCAATTAAATTGAAGGTTAAGTCTGATCACTTTGTACTAGTGACCTGAACTACTTACGTACGTAAACTAAACGTTTCTTACTTATTGAACAAACGAGCGAAGTGAACGAAGTTTTCAAAATCTTTTGTGTGTCTGGCTCTCCAGCTGTTCTCCTCTACAGGTTGTATGTTCCAACCGTTCTCGTGAATTTTTGTGAGCAGGCTCGACAATCGTATACTTAGTTTTTTTTTACCGAATCAATATACTACAGGCTACTACAAGGCCAGGAAAACGTGTGTGTACGCCTGCTTTCTAGATTTGAGCAAAGCTTTTGACAGAGTAGACCACCAGCTCCTTTGGGAAAAGCTGAGAGCTCGCAAAACACCCTATTGTCAAGGTTCTGGAGAAGTGGTATTCCCAACAGAGAAACGTGGTGAGGTGGAAAGATAAACTCTCCAGGGCTACCTTTTTGAATTGTGGGGTCAGGCAAGGAGGCAGCATGTCACCGGCGCTCTTCAACGTGTACATGGATGGACTGTCACAGGCATTGACACAAACAGGTGTTGGCTGCTCCATCAATGGCACGATGGTAAACCACTTATCATATGCTGATGACATGGTTCTACTTGCCCCATCGGTAACGGCTATGCGGGAACTTCTGGCAGAGTGTGAAAAGTACGCGGATGAGCACAATATGGCATACAACCCAGACAAGTCGGAATTCATGCTCATGGAAGCTGCGCACATGCCGACACACATACCTCCGATGTTACTGAACGGTGTATAACTGCGTCAAGTGCACGAAGTTAAATATCTAGGCCACATTCTGCTGTCTAGTTTGAAAGATCATGACGACATACAGAGACAGAGACGAGCCATTGCGGTACGAGCAAATATGCTGGCTAGAAGGTTCGCCAAATGCAGCAAAGAGGTGAAGAGGCAGCTGTTCCTAAGTTTCTGTACCAGCGTCTACACAGCAGAATTGTGGTCTAATTTCACGTGTGTAGCCGCTCAGGACATGCGCGTGCAGTATAACAACGCGTGGCGAGTTTTATTTCGCCTTCCGCGATGGTGCAGTGCGTGTACGATGTTCGCAGAGGGCCGCGCGCCGTGCTGGCCCGCACTACTACGAGCTAGGACAGCTAACGCCAGAAAGGCAATCTATGGCTCCTCCAATACACTGCTTGCGGCGATGAGAGAGTGGGATGCCAGCCCGCGCATCAGCGATGGCGGGAGTACCACAAGCGTTACACTGCGGCCTTGGAGTAGCTGTATGTAAGGCAACTAGTCTATTCTATTTATTATCTCTTTATTTATGTTTCATCTTAAGTTAGGTTTGTACAATAATTATTTATAAAAAGTAAAATATAAAACTATACATACAAAACATAAAATCATTATAAAAACCTAACCTACGAGCTAGACCTAGAGAGACCATACGAGCGTGGGTGTAGCATGCGATGCGTCTAGGGCATCCAGCTCAGTCTGGATCCACCTTAGTACGCCAAAGGAGTAAGTAAGCAAGGGCATCACCCAGGCGTTGAAGGCGCGCACCTTGTTGCCGCCCGACAAAAGACTATTAAGTACTTTTGTCAGGCGACAAAAGAAGCGCTCCTTCACCGCCCGCTTTACGCCCTCACCCTCAATACAATGACTGTGACATACCAAGATACTTATAGGTTTCTGCTTCGGAGATAGATTTGAGGGACATTGTCTCAGAAAGTTGCAAATTTGTTGAATTTACAACTTTCCCCCGCTGTACATGAATGACCGCGCACTTATCGACACCAAATTCCATTTTGATGGCACTACTGAAGACTTCTGCTGTTTTCAGTAGTTCCAAAAGGTCATGTGCATTCATTCATTGTTACCTACTATCCGTAACTATCCATTTAAGGGAATTGTTCCCAATTCTGTAGGTTTCCATTACAGATTCCCTTCTCTACAGATTCCCAATTCTACAGATTCTCGATTCTACAGATTCTCATGTTTACAGATTCCCAATTGTACAGATTCTCAAGTTTACAGATTCCCAATTCTAAGGCAGGTCCGTGTAGGTACGACGACGAGCGAATCGAGGAGTGTTAGGTGTACTTTTTTTTTTTTTTTATGATATAGGTGGCAAACGAGCAGACGGATCACCTGATGGTAAGCGATTACCGCCGCCCATGGACACTTGCAACACCAGAGGTGTTGTGAGTGCGTTGCCGGCCTTTAAGATGGGAGTACGCTCTTTTCTTGAAGGTTTGAAGGTCGTATCGGTCCGGAAATACCGCAGGCGACAATCCATTTCACAGTTTAGCTGTGCGAGGCAGGAAGTTTCTGGAGAAGCGCACAGTTGAGGACTGCCAACCATCTAAGTGGTGAAGATGGTAATGTTGTCGCGTTGGACGATGGCGAAAAGAAGCGGCAGGGATTAATCCGAACAATTCCTCGGAGCACTCCCCGTTATACATGCGATAGAAAATGCAGAGAGAGGCCACATCTCTACGCAGCGCCAAGGGGTCAAGCCGGTCCGAAATATGCTCGCTGTCGACAATTCGAGTTGCTCGTCGTTGGATGCGATCCAGAGGGAGAAGCTGGTATTGGGGTGCCCCTGCCCATAGATGAGAACAGTATTCCATGTGTGGGCGGACCTGCGACTTATAAAGCTGCAGGCGGTGGGCCGGTGTGAAATACTGTCTCGATCTATTGAGCACACCGAGCTTTTTTGAGGCTAATTTGGCCTTACCCTCTAAATGGCCGCGGAACTGGACTTCACTCGAAATGTCGACGCTAAGGATTCCGATACTGGCTGCGGCAGTCAGGGGAGTGCTCTCAAAACAAGGTGACACGTCGAACTGTAACTTTTTTGCGGTAAACGCGCAAACCTGTGTCTTGGTAGGGTTAAAACGGACTAAGTTAAGTCGACCCCATTCAGAGATTTCACTTAGGGAAGTCTCAATTTCAGACACAAGTTTGGTACGGCCGGTGTAAGAGGCATCACCTGTACTATCATCAGCATAACAATGAATTCCGCTGATTTGCAGCATGTCATTGATATGCATAAGGAATAGCGTGGGCGATAGCACACAACCTTGGGGGACACCAGCATTCACAGACATGGAGTCGGAGCATTCCCTGTCAACTACGACCTTAATGCTTCTGTCTGCTAGAAAGCTACTTACCCATACACATAATCTCTCGGGAAGCCCATGCCCATGTACTTCTGCGACCCTAGATCGCCAGAACCTATTTTTTTCCGTAGTCAACAAGGAACCCCTTATAGTTACGCCATGTCCGTCCGTCTGTCCGTAGGGATTTATGAGTAGGTACTTAAGTTGAAATTACTATCTGAAGTGCACGTAACCAGTAGAATGCGGAATCTGTAGAATTGGAAATCTGTAGAATTCAGAATCTGTCGAATTGGAAATCTGCAGAATTCGGAATCTGTAGAATTGGGAATCTGAAGAATTGGGAATCTGTAGAGAAGGGAATCTGTAATGGAAACCTATAGAATTGGGAACAATTCCCTTAAATGGATAGTTACGGATAGTAGCTAACAAAAACGACAGTTAATGTTAATCTAATACGTTCAATAATAAAGCCGACAGGTTAGGCGTGACTTAACTTTAGCCTTAATCTGTCATGTTTTAAACTCTCCCGCTAGGCTATGGTATTATGACTCATACATTAATTTACGTTATACCTGGTCATGAAGTAGCAATTACCGCGTAGCGAGCGGGATATCCCACTTCCTGGCCAGGGAGTGACATAAAATGTTGTACTTACCACGGGTGGTATTAAAAAAAGCATATTAATCGCCCTTGCCTTCGGCTCGCGTTAAATACATGTGATCTGAGACAGTCTTTGTTTTACCGCCCTAGGTAAGTAATGTCCTATTAAACCACGGCGGAGGCACGCATAATGCCTTGCCAAGGGTAACCCCAAGGATATTATTATTCAATAAAAAATATTTTGGTGGTAATTGATTATTTTAATTACATTTAATATTGCAGTTCTTCCTAATCAAGGAGGTAAGTATTTACAATGTTGTTGTTAAACTTTCATACAACAATTAAAATTCTATTATAAGTTTTGTTATAAATACTTATCTAATTAGGAAAATCCTCTCAGTTTCTAAAACACATCGGCATTCCTGTATTCTTATAATAATTGTTTATTGTTTATTACGTATTAATGCGTTTTTTTTCCTTTTATTTTTCTAGAACATGGCCTCTATTTGACTTTCGAGCGCAAGTCGAATAGAGGTTCAGGCTATAGACAGCGATCATATTTTTACCAACCAATCACTGACAGCAATTAGTTGCTACGTCTTGTCGAATAGAGTTCCCTTGTTATAATAACTTTCTACTATTAAATACTATCAGTTAATTATTACGCCTAACTTAAACAAAGAATGTGCAAAAGTACATAATTCATTCAGTACTGTATCAATGAATAAATATATTACTTATTTTTCAAGTATTATATCTTCAGTCTATATAAACGTGTCACTGGGCACGGGCTCCTTTTACGAGTAAAATATATATGTTATTTTAAAGGAAATGTATTTCCTTTAAAAAAACATATATATTTTACTCGTAAGCGGTGTACCGCTTTCCCACGGTCACCCAACATGTTAAATACATTTTCATTTTCAGTTGATGCACTACTGTATGTGAATGGTAACTTTTTATAACATATGAACACAAAAACCTTTTGTTTTCTGTCATAATGACTGTAGGTATAGCTAGTCGCATTATTAATTCATTTGTCCTCTACAGGGACACAAGCGAACCAACAAACTCATTCAGTATATCAATTAGAAGTAAATTCTTCCTCATACACTCTGACCTTGTTTTTCACCATATTAATAATGTCATGTCACTGATAATACAATACTGGCACGGGAAGTATACAATCAAAACGTCCAAAATTCCTAAAAACAACTTTGAAAAGCACTATGTAAATCAAGTTTATAAATGTATGAAATTCCTTAAGCGTTTCTACATCCCGTCCTAACTTTATAATTAGGAATCATGATTTTCAAATTGTTGTTTTAGGAATTTAGTGAGTGGTAAATAATGCTACGTATAAGTACTTGAGATTATTCGGGTTGGCCGAATTACATAAAAGTAGTCAATTCAAAAAGCAACTCTATCCTCCAAGGTAGAAGATTCCAATTCCGATGACAGTTTTATAAAAAGTCGGCATCATTAAATAATCTCAACCAAATAACTTGCACTGGTATGGAATAAAAAATATAATATATGTTTTAAAGTATCATGTAATATATCTCAGATAAATTCGACCTAGAGATTCTGAAAGTACATAACTTCATTAATACTAACTTAAAACTAGGTGTCTTTTTTAAGTTATGTTATTTCAAAATCACAGGGTGTACTCGTATTAATTACATACATATTAAATACATTCTTTGGTTTAAACACTGTCTAGCCTCCTAACATAAATACTAAACACACTCACAAACAAATACTTTCATAATAAAAGGTTAAAAAACTCTACCTCTGAACCTCTCATACCGAACCTTCCTGAAAAGTTTTCAAAATAAAACTCTAGAAGGTTCTACGCCTACAGCGCGACATTTCTCTTGAAGTCTAATGACCTATTTCACAAAACTACACTTTACAAAAGTCCTTTCTTCGTCTCGATGTCTGTCGCTTCGTATGGCTTCCTCTTGATTCCTATCGACAGAACCAGGGTAGCCACTAAGCTTAAGATCCCGAAGAATGCAGTAACGGCCGCGGCTGCTGCTAACGCCTTTACAAATATTCGTGTGTAGGAAACCACAACACGGACGCAGCCGTTTCTGTCAGTCGCCTCCTTTGACGTGAATTCGCACTTTAAACTGGAACCTTCAGGGTACCCGCAGCAGGAGTTGGGCAGTCTTGATACACCGTGGGCCCTGTAGCTTGAAGAACCCTCGGCACCGCAGCATTCCAACCAGGTCTCAACGCCTGAGAACATTGTCAGGTGATGGTCGCTCGTTTTCGCTTCAGAAAAACCGTCATTCAGCGCGTCCGTTAAATAGTCGTCCGTGTCCTTTGTGTTTCCGTATTCCATGGTCAGCGTAGCGCTGGTAATGAGCGCAGTTAAGGTCATGACAGTGAAGATCACTTGCATGATGGTGAAACGCTTATGGTTGTTGGCCGCACTGCAGCAGCCGCAACAACTGACGAAGACGACGAACAGCCCAGCTAAGCACGCGACGATCGGGATCACTTGGGGCCAGTACAAGCTGAAGTCCAGCTTGTAATGATGGGTGTTCCTCAGGGCGGTGAAATAGGACACGTATATACAAAACGCGACGCCGCCAAGGAAGAGCAGTAGCCCAAAGAGGGCGTACAGAATGTTGAGGATACAAAGAATTACTTTACGCATTTTGGCGTTTGTTTGTTTTGCACAGGGAGCACGAATGGCGCCGGACAATGTAATGACAGTGCGTAACAATTGACTGCCGCTTTATACACATCTGGTTCAGCTTCCTGCGGTGAATCACCACGGTGACCAGTGCGGTAATTATGAGTCTACCCATATCAATGGGTTTGACCGTCGTAGCCATCATTTGAGAACAGATGATCTTCTCAATTGGTTGTTAAGAATCTTTATTGATAGTTCCTGAGATAAATTGAAGCGCTTTAGCACTAATTTAGCTATTTTTAGAGGGAGTTGATTGTAAATGTTGGTATTTAATTTGTGAATGAAATGTGGTCACAAGTGACGTATCTCGCTGATCTGATAATGAGGTAATACATTTTTTACGGCTTTACGATTTGAATAATATAAAATATATACAGTCCGTGACCTTTTAGAGCAGTTATTCCGGATCTGGTGTTTTTTTTGCAAAGAGCTTATAAGCGGCAGATAAATAATAGACCTGAAGCCTATTCTTAAGTCTCAGAGGCTGTAATTTTTTTGCCTGCGACGCGCACTACCTATTTAGCATTATTTTATAAGTAGCAAATTTACTAAATTTTTTAATGATAATTTTATACGTATATTATATTATATTTAGGGTTATTAGAGATTTTCCTTTCTCAGTTTTGATTGGGAACTTATTCGTCATGTCGTTAGTCGTCACATTCTTGAAATAAACCACTCAATAACACCAAGCACTATTTTCTATGCCTCGCGTTTATGTCGGCGATAACCATTAAAGCATTCTTCCTTATCGCACTTCCATATTTGTTTAAATGTTTTAATGTTTATTTGGGCAAACAACGGTACAATAATACTTAAGAGTCCGCAGTAAGCTCGATTCTGCATACAAACGTAGTTACGCACACGCAGCCATATAAACTAATTACAGACATAGATATACCTCATGTCATTGTATATGCAAAGTTTCGCCACAATCCAACACGTAGTTTTAAAATGAGAACGAAACTCAGTTTGTACGGGAAGGTGAAATTCGGCTGAGCTTACTGCGGACTCTTAATACTATGGCGATATCGACATCAACCAGCAAAGCCACCACTTAATTATTATTAATGTCTAGTATAGTAACCAAAACCAACAATGTGAACTAGGTCGCTAGTAGTTATTTGCTAGTAAAGGACGAATGCTAGGCTATGCTAGCATACAATTTTATTTTTTATTGTAAATTACCGTTTGACATGTAAAAGTGCTCTTGTGGCCTATTTGCAGAATAAATAATTGATTGATTGATTGATTGAATGTGTAAGTCTAGTAGGGCCTGTGAGCTGTGAAACTCGCGAGTCTGTGGTATTTAAAAATATATATTTTGTTGGTGTCTTTAAATTGATTTGACTAAATATTACATAATTATCTAACCTGCTCACAAAATTTCGTGAAGATTGGTTGAAAAATGCGACCTGACCCCGTATCATGGTCGGCCTTATCACACGATAAATGACAGGATAGAGCGTCCGTCACTGGCTGACACCGTTCGATAGAACGAGACGGCGCTCCTACCTTGTCACTAATCGCGTGATAAGGCCGACCATGATACGGGGTCTGTAGAGGAGATTAGCTGGGCATCCGGACGCACAAAAGGATTTAGGCCAAAACTGAAAGATAACTTCTTTCGTTTCGCTCTCGTTCAATTATATTGTTCTGTGCTGTTATGTCAAAATTGAATCAAAACTACGTACCATAACAGAAACAGAATGCTAATCAAATTGCCGCTGCTAAATAGCAATATGCGTTTGAATCTAACGGATATCAATCCAGCAATGACTGATGTTGACAGCGTGCAAATAACAATAGTATGGTGATTCAAGGACTGCAGTTTTTGCTTTGTATTACCCGATGTGTGGATTTATCACCATTGATAAAACCACACATGCCTACTAACAGTGATTATAGGTAGGTATTACCTTACCGCGATAGGTTGGAAATTACGTGATATAATGTCTTTTAACCCCCGACGCAAAGAGAGGGGTGTTATAAGTTTAACGTGTCTGTGTATCTGTGTATCTGTGTATGTGTCTGTGGTATCCTAGCTCCCAAGCGGATGGACCGATTTGAATGCGGTTTTTTTGTGTCATAGATAATTTTATACCGAGTGTTCTTAGCCATATTTCATGAAAATCTGTTTAGCCGTTTTTGAAATATTGGTCTTTGAAATGAAAATGTTTTGTGTTTTTCAACTTTTCTAATTTACCTTATGTATTTACGTTATTATGAATAAAATTACAAAGTACTTATGAATAAATTGACAGCTATCCCTTTCCCAAACCTAGCGCAGTCGATTTTGCCTACGAAGCTGACAGTCCCAGGTTCGAATCCCGGTAAGGGAAAACATTAGTGTGATGAGCATGAATATTTGTTTCTGATTCTTGGATGTTTTCTTTGCATTTAAGTATTTATAATTATTAAATAAAAGATCCATACCTATCTATAACATATCTTATAATATTTTAATCCAGACTATAAAATATCTACGTGCAAAATTTGATCCAAATCGGTTGAGCCGTTTAAGCGCGATTGCGTAAAAAACATCCAAACAACCAAACATCCAAACTTTTCATTTATAATAATAGTAGGTTAGTAGGATACGATATCGTCGTCTAGTACCCATAACACGAGCCTTATTGGGCTTACTACTGAGCAAGTTTGATTTGTCTAAGATTGTGTTAACTAAACACGAACTTACCCATTTTTAACCTATTACATAGTAGGTCAAAATCTGAGATATTAAAAGTTATTTCCAACTTCTAATAATAGCCTAAACAAAGCTGGATAAATCCCATTAATGCCAGGATTTTAACTGATTCATTTATTTACAAGTCAAGTTGTGATGGTACGAGCTACACTATACTCTGTGACGTATGTGACGGATATGTGACGGATATGTGACGTCTTTAACATACTATGTTACTTCAGTAGTGTCACGGAACGGTGTCTACATAAACAGGAAAACAATTTATGAAGAGCTTGCTGAAATGCTGGATTCTTAACGTCAATAATAAATTATTTATTTACATGCGCAGTTTCACATTTCAGTTGTTGCCAAACAGTAGTTTTAGCGTCTCCGAATTCAACCGTCTACAAACAACATGCTATTTTCGATATTCAATTACACACCTACAAAGTACATACATTAATACAACGAGCGAGCGAAGCGAACGAAGTTCTACGCTTCAGCTTGGGCCGAAAATGAAGTCCAGATGTCTGGATGTCCCACTTGCCGCTGTTCTCACCCACAGGTCGCATTTCTCGACCGATTCGTGTGAAATTTTGTAAGCAGGTTCGTTCGTTATATAGAATTTCCGTGCTTTGGAAGGCACGCTAAGCTGTTGATCCCGGCTGATGTCTATGACAGTAGTCGTTAAGCCGAGTTAGAGGCCTTCGGGCGGCTTAAGAACTTCTAACAGTCGAGTTGCCCACTCACTTGAAAAAGGGGGGACAACTGTTACTTGCGTCCGCAGGAGCTACCTACCACCACCCTGCACGTGTCCCCTGGGTGGTACCTACTAAAAAGTGACAAACTTTAAAAAGGCCAAATAATGTATGCCATACGATTAAATCAATTAGTAAGGTTAAGTGACAATCGATGGTGTTTTGTTTTTAATTTGAGATATTCGAATTAAATGATAACATGTCGCCAAACTGCAGGTCGATCACGTAACGCATTGTTCGTACGTTAGGTAGATCGAAATGTCAAATTTTATATGGAAAGATGACAGTTGAGTTGTCCTTAAGCGCGCTCGGAAAGGTACGTGATTAGTGATTACCCCTCAGCTAGGTGACGTACAAGTGACATATGTACTCGTATCCCCACTTATTGTTTGTCTAAAATAGCAAAACGACGCTTCAAAGTCATAAACAAAAAGTAACCTAGGTATACCTTTGACATCCTAACTGTTTTTAAGCGGATTACAGAGATTCCCTCGTACACACAAACTTAGCACCTTTTAAATATTAATAATGTTAACAGATTAAACTTAAGCCATAACATTTATTCGTGACAAAAACAACACAGATAATAAAGTTTTTTTTTTAAACATACTTTACGGATTACGTTTTTTTTTGTATTTTTTTTCTTTGATTTATAAACCAATCTTGTGTCCTATTTGAAGAATAAACTTTGTGATTTGATCACCCCGGAGCGTGTCATACTTTGAATGTCGAATCGCACCCCTGCGTGTAGTAAAGTTGGCCCTCAATGGAAGATAGGAAGTAATTATTACGAGGAAAATATGAATCATAATTAACATCATCATGTTTGTTTATTCTAACAATTGTTATTACATTTATTATAATTAATTATTGCATTTGCCTCACAGAGGCTCTAGTATAAGTTTTACCGAAAGAAAACTCTACGATCGCGTTTGCGTTTTACCCTCAATTTGTATGGGATTTGACAGCTAAACGCAAACGCGGTCGTAACGTTTTGTTTCGGTAAAACTTATACTAGAGCCTCTGGAAACTTGGTAACCTCAAGAACCACTAGTATTGTTATATTATATTGTAATTTAATGTTATAATCGTCGTATAAGTACCTCGAATTATGATAAACTCACAGTTTTCAACTCAAGTTTCAAATTGACGAACTTTTTATTTCTGAGGCTGTACTTTAAAGAGCAAGCATATGATAATGAAGTACTTATGCAATAGTTTTATAAAATCGGCTGCCCTATGATCTTGTATTCCCGAGAGAACCGGACATTTTGATCTCTGTTTCGTCAAAAGAGAGGTTACTTACAGTCGCAAGTTACCCAAGCTTCTTAGGGCTAAATGTTTTAAACCGTCGGTAATCGTAAGTCACCAGCGCATTTCCGACCCATCACTGAGATTCATTTGAGGATCCGCTCTGTTGACAGCAACAGACTAAAATAACACATTCTTGGGAGCTCTGGCGACTTTACTCAGCACCAGGAACACTGCACCAACAGATCAAGTGGTGGTGTCATTGTGACTGCGGTCTTCTGTGAGATGGCGGCTAAACTGTGCCCTACCTCTTTAGTACAGATTAAACCATCTAAAAAAAAAAAAAAAATTGAACTGTTTATTTAAATAGTTTTACACAATATTTGTTTTGTAACTTAGCACAATCTGTATCTAACTTTCTTTGTAAGAATTGGGTGTGTCATTTAGTTCTCTTCCGTGTAATAAGAGATGTAATTGGAAATAACTTTAGAGCATCAGATGTTGCTCCAAATATGTGCAAGGCGACATTTCGCTGTGTCCTACCTATATCATATCATCATAATTTCTCTCTATAAATAGAAAACTACACTCAGAGGCAATGAAAACGGGTCACTTCCCATGGATTACTTTACAAAGCGACCCGTTTTCATTGCCTCTGAGGTAGCGTACCTTCATAGTTCACATTGGGAATTACACTCAGAGGCAATGAAAACGGGTCACTTTGTAAAGTAATCCATGGTAAGTGACCCGTTTTCATTGCCTCTGAGTGTATATCAAAATTAAATATTTTTCTGCAAATAGGCCTCGAGGGCAGTTTTGCTGTAAAACAAACCAGAGGTTATTGCATCTCATCATCATCGTCATCATTTCAGCTCAAAGACGTCCAATGCTGGACATAAGCCTCCCCCAAAGAGTGCCAAAATCAAGCGGACTCCCGCGAGCTTTACCACGTCATCAGCCCACCTTGTGTAGGGTCTACCCACGCTGAGTCTTCCGGTAGTTGGTCGCCACCCTAGAACGTTTCTGCCCCAACGGCCATCGGTTCTACATGCAATGTGCTTCGCCCACTGCCACTTAAGTTTAGCAATTCGGAGGGCTATATCGGTTTCCTTCCTGCGCATCGCCTCATTTCTGATGCGATCACGCAGAGAAACTCCCAGCGTAGCCCTCTCCATTGCCCTGTGGGTGACTTTGAGCCTTCTTATGAGGCCATAGTAAGCGACCAAGTTTCGGTGTCATACGTCATCACATCACTGGCAACACACAGTGTTCAAAGACTCAGCGTGCGTCTTGAGGCAGCGTGCAGTAACACAGTAAAAGATTGTGTTTATAAATATGTAAAGATAATAAGTAATTCTCTACGAACCAGTGGCTCAGTGCCCATTCACTATACAGTACTACAATAGTAAAATACTTCCAGCTAGTATTTACCTGACTTGCGTAATTTTACTTTATGAATGAACTAGGTTTTCCCTCGTACTTACTATGGATTTTCCACCTGCTTGTGAATGAAACTAACTACTCATCAGTATTATTTTTGGCCCACGCCAACCACGTGTTCTCTTGTGACGTAGGTTGGAATGCCATTCATACTAAAACTTGAGGAAAACCCGTATGTAGCACAATCCTTTTTGGCCGACTGCGGCAGAGCCGAAAGGAAGGGTTATGTTTTAGCAGTCTATGTTTGTAACTACGTGTGCTCCACCGTAGCGTTAAGATACTGAACCGAATTTGATGATTGCGGTGTCAATAGATTCGAAATCATGCTACGGGTGACATAATTGTATAAAAAAAAGTTATTTTTCAGCTATTTTTCTGTAGTCGGGTTACAGTCTTTTTAACTTTTCATGGTTGTTGTTCAGAAAATTAATAAAGACACCTGTTTGAACTTGGGACAGTTGAGGTAGCAGGCAGTAAAATGTTAGAATTGTTTGATAAAGTAATAAAGCAGTTAGTTGTTGCTGAAACTAGCAGAATTATTCAAATAAGCAACTAATTAATATGGTTGATAACATTAAAATCAACAATCTCTCTTCTGTGCAAGCAAATACACTACAAATTGTTTTGATTTCCGTTCAGATTGTTAATTCCAACAATATGTAGCATATAATTATAAGTTAAAATTTACTTATTGTTTTGCAATATGTACTCAATCACACCCTACTTAAAATAACTTTTACCATACCACCAGAATCATGAAAGACACATTTTATCTCGATAAGAAATCAGTGAATGAACCACATACTCATGAGTGTGACTCACCGTACGCAGCATCCACTGGCATTAACGTGCGTAAATGAGTCATTCTCGTTCTCAGCACGTCATGCGGTTTTCTCGGAGACTCGTAGTAAATAAACTGGTCATGATTAACAAGATTTCCGTGGGTGACGCAGCGGATACCCTTAAGGTTTCATTAATATGTAAACATATTTCATTCATATGATAGCCTAATAAGGCTCTATAGAGTTTTTTAGTATCGATACGGACGATTAAGGAAATTAAATCTTACGTGTGACTGTTAGGCCAGGAACGCACTATGCGGCTAGCCGCGTGCGGCTACCCGTGCGGTTGGACAAAACATATGAAACCGCAAACGCAAAACCTCTACGCACTAAGCGGTTGGCTGCAACCGCACGCGGCTAGCCGCTTAGTGCGTACGTAGCCTAAGACCCGGTACGCACTAAGCGGCTAGCCGCGTGCGGTTGCAGCCAACCGGTTAGTGCGTAGAGGCGACTAGCCTGTTAGTGCGTGAGGGGTCTTAAGGTTATAATTCGCTTGCTGCCGTATTTAGTTTGTTAAAGTAAAATAAATAAATAAATATTTACGGACAATCTTACACAAATCGACCTAGTCCCAAACTAAGCAAAGCTTGTACTATGGGTACTAGACGACGATAAACATACTTATATAGATAAATAAATACTTAAATACATAGAAAACATCCATGACTCAGGAACAAATATTCGTGCACATCACATAAATGCCATTACCGGGATTCGAACTTAGGACCTCTTGCTTCGCAGGCAGGGTCACTACCAGTTGGTAAAGCGGTCGTCAAGTGCTGATAGACTTGAAGATTCTTCACATGTAACAAATCATAGAGCATTATTCGACGTTTTTTTGTCAAACTGAACGACTAACAGAGCCAAGCATTGAGTCAAACATCGCTACGAACATTTACACGATAGATGATAATTCTAACGAACGCTGTAGTACCTAAATGCTGTAAGGCAGGTGTGTTCAGAAAGATTTTTTTTTATACAACTACGGTGGCAAACAAACGTACGGCCCGCCTGATGGTAAGCGGACACCGCAGCCTATAGACGCATGCAACTCCAAAGGAGTAACATTGGGCGTTGCCGACCCTTGATATGTTAGAGTGACGAGGAGGAACAAAAATTTCTCAAGTCGGCAAAATATCTCAAATCAAAGGCTAAAACGCTCATTACTAGTGAATGCTCAATTGTATCAGCACCTGCAGGTGTCCGTGCGCAAGTGTGGGTGGATTTGAGGTTGGTATACCCCATGTCCAGCAGTGGACGTCTTTTGTAAGAAAGAAAAAAAGAAATATATTATGCGGGTGGCCCAGGACCGGTCATTTTGGCGCTCTTTTGGCCTATGTCCAGCAGTGCATGTCTTTCGACTGATATGATGATGATGATGATTAGAATGTTAATGTCACCCATAAGTAGTAGTAATATACAACCTACAAATTAGAATACTCAAAACTATTGTACCAAAAAATATTAAAGCGCATTATGTAACCGACTATTCACAACTATTTAAATACTGTAATCTACCTCCTGTACAAAAAAAAAAATTAACTAGCTGTCTTACTTGAAGAATAACACAATGTTACAAAACTCAAAGTTAAGAAAAGATGTATTAGATTAAGAAAGTTATCATCCCAAAGCCAATTTTGTTTACCTAAATATAATAACATATATGGTGCTCGAAAATACTCATACCTACTGCCTAAAATAATAAATCAATTACCTGAACATGTACAAAACTTATATGTGAAAGGTTGAAAAATAAGAAAAATAAATTAACTATAAATTAGATCAAAATAATACTAAGAACTCCCCATCGGCACACAAACCTCTCCAAGGTTTTGCCTAGATGGGCTTTGTAATGATATTCATTGTTTTTGTCTTAATCAATAAATTAAAAAAAAAAAGTACAAGTTGTAACCTTAAAAAGTAAAGAGATTAAAATGCACCACTATGAAATAGGACTGAAAAGAGCACCTTGAAGGGATGAAAGGTTACCCAACTTTCACCGACAAACGTTTCATCGAATGAATGTATCGCCGAATTTTCATTTCATCGAAAACATTTTTTTTCAGAAGCAGTATACTTTCCAGGATTGTTAAATAACAAACCTTACCTGACCTGGGTTATGCACAGTTAATACAATTGAACACCTTATAGCTTTACGTAAAAAGTTAATGGTTTCTGAGAAAAAAAGTTCGATGAAACAAAGCATTCGGTGAAACCGTTTGTCGGTAAAATGAGGGGATCCCGTATGAAAAGTAATGTATACTTTGAACGTTGTGTGATGTTTCAACAAAAATAATAGAAATAATGCTGTAGTAACTAAACAAAGCGGTATTTTCCTACAAAATATAATTGGCTCACAATTCACAATAGTATCACCCTACAAACGATTTTAAACTTTACTTTGCGCTAACCAATTGCGTTAGCGCAATTTGCGTAACAGCAATAGAATCAAAATGCGCACTAGAAATGTTGAGTAATAGAATTTTATGTTTAGTTTTATGTTTGTAGATTTTATGGTTGTTAACTACGGGATCCTTTATTGATACTTTGACTATTATTGCTATGACTTCATAAACACAAATAAAACCGCGCAGTGACAAAAGATAAGCTGTTTCCGTAATAAAAGAACTCGGTTTTTGATACACTGTAATATTCGTATCACATAGATATATAATGCATATTCTATCATCAACATAATCATAAAGTGCAGCTTCGTGAAATGTATAGGTATAGTCGAGGAATGAAAAGGTTGACCACTTTTCGGCCTTATTTCAAAGCTATAAGGGCCAAAAGTGGTCAACCTTTTCATTCCGCAACTGTACTTCTCGTAGTCAGACCAGGCGTTCGTGTCACTAGAAAACGGTGTCCAATGCCACAAATCGATTCAAAGATATACTTTTCGCACTTCCAAATACATCCTAGATGGTTGAGCTTAAGAATTCTTCCATCTCTTTTTTATGCTCTACTGTCATGTTAGAAACAAGGCTTATCAACTAGGCTAATAAATAAATAAATAACTAGGCTAATCTGGCGGCCTTTTAACGGTACTTATTCGTTTTTTTACACGGAGCAGTAACGGCGAAAAAAGATTGTGTATTGTAATACCATGGTGTCGCGAGTGGGTAGAGTTTAACAACCTTCTTACCCCACTGCTTCAGAAGGAGGGTTATGTTTTTTGAGCGTATGTGGTATGTGGACAAGTAAATTCTATTTCACGGCCTCCAGTCTAAACGGCATGACGGATTTTGACATATGAGCTGTCGTTGGATTCTTCATAATCGTGGGAGTGATAAGGTTATAATTTTTGCAAAAAAGCAGTTGCTCTTTTGATTTCTCTTGCCTGTCTTAGGGTAAGTATCTACCAGCGCTGTGCAAGGTAGCGAGGCGGTGAGCGAGGCAAAAATCCACCAATAGCATTGCCGGGTGTGCTCACGCATCGCATCCTGGATACTCACCCTTATAGGGCTTCCAAACGGGCAACATTTTTACGGCAATGTGTGGCCGGCAAGTATGTGTCAGTGTAAGTCAGCGTAAGACAGCAATAGTTGCCGGCCAGAAATTGCAGGAAAATGGGGCCCGTTTAGAAGCCCCATTAAGTAAACATTAAGCCCCTTTTTAGCATCACACATTGTAATGCCTCTTACTTCACTGTATAGTTAAATACTGTTCTACTGTTTACTGTATAATACTGATTAGTGTATGTTAAATTTAATCTTAAGTCTGATTTGTACACTGCATTTAAATATAAAATGTGATGAAATTAATCTTTTCTATGTCTAAGTTCAACCAAAATATTTAATTGCGTGACTACATGAAGTCGTCGCTTTGCGCACTATTGTTCTCCAGAACAATCGGTTTTCAGCCATCAAGTTTCCTTTGCATATTTCCTTCACTGACATGATCTCTAGCTCCTATTTCCTTCCACGTGTCCCACAACAATTAAATTCAACGTACACGATAAAGGAGGTCCCACTTACCTTAATATGCGCTGTGCTGAGAGGAACTGTTTGTAGCTATCGATTCGATACAACGCAATCACTTAAATCTATAAAGAGTCGGCTGCGCCATAGGCTATGGTAACTGCTGGCCGTCTTGCAGGCTGAATACTTTTTATTTATTTTATTTTATTTTATTTTGCTTTTACTCCACCTCCACGGTAAAAAATTGCGTGGGCAAAGGCACTCACATTATATGACTGCCATCTGACCTTCCAATTAAATAAATATATTTTTCTTTATAGTGCATCATAAATTGAAGAAAGTACAAAACTAGATAACAACAAACGGTCTTGTCGCTATAAAGCGATCTACTACTACAAGGGGAAAGTAGACCTTAGCATCCGAAAATAAAGGTTCTCAATTTTCCTCTAACACTTATTATCCGATTATATATATATTAATAATGACGTTAAATTCAAATAAATATTCACTTGAATGCAAAAGAACAATATGAATAATACTGACGTTAATAAAATGTTTTAGTATACAGTTTCATATGCATCAGTTGTCTCATCATC
Source organism: Epinotia ramella (assembly GCA_947578815.1). NCBI lineage: Eukaryota > Metazoa > Arthropoda > Insecta > Lepidoptera > Tortricidae > Epinotia > Epinotia ramella. The sequence continues at coordinate 15,909,486 of OX388224.1, read as the reverse complement.
CACCTACTTGCATGTCTAGAGCAGACAACAATCAAGGTTAGTATATATATACACACCTCTTCCGGATGAACTGCCATTGAAAAACAATCCTTAAACAGAACTTTATAATGACTATTTTGGGATGGAAGTGTAGTATAATTGTATCTGATATGCCTTTATTCGCTCTAGTGACAATGGGTTGTTGTGTGCAAAGCCATTGACTTTTTTAACAAGGTTTTACAAATATCATAACGTCGTTCTACTAAAATGGTTGCTATGTAGCGGTGCATAGTTTATTTCAATTGTACACAATGCATTGAGTTTTTACTTGTTACCACATTGACAGTATTTTTATTTGCATTGTACATATTGGGTTAAAAAAAAAACATTTATGAACGAAATATGATTTTATATTGAACAGTAGCTTTTCGGTAAAATAAAACATCTCGGGGCAACCGTGGTTACGCCGTCAGAGCAAAATCCCTTTTGGCCTCCTTTCTTAAAAGCTGCTGAGACTGCTTACACCGCCTTCATGCGTCAGAAGAAAAAAAGTAGTGTCTGCCTGTCAACAATTTTCCAAGACGCTGTCACCCCATTATATATATCGCCGCAATAAACCAAATAACCCGCATATAATAATATTTACGCCTAATTTAGTGAAAATAATCGTCTTCTCGTACTATCCCGCTCCAAGCTGCACTGCACGCCGAAAAACCTAAAGGTAAGCAGTTTCAGCTCTTCTAAATTAACAATTTGGTTTGTCTTTAAATTTATTCTACGGCGTAACCTTGCCTTCAGCTCCGCACCGCGCATTACCGCATAGTTAAAATTGCCTATTTACACGGCCTAATCATATTTTTGGTCCTATCGAGTTCCGGATTCTTCCGGCTTAATTTTTAAAAATTTACATTTATTTTCCGCCTGTGAGTGACGTAATACTTGGTCATCACAATACTCATATATTTCAGCCGACATTAACCCTCATTTCATATATCACGCTCGTTGTCATTTATATTTCGCTTGACATTGTCATTGATAAAATTGTAATTTTAATTTAGCCAACATGTCTAAACCTGAAATGGAAATTAAGTTAGCAGTGTTAAAAAGTAAAGAAGAAAAAATCTTTCAGCGATTTTCTCGCATATATGCCGCTTCTAAAAATATTTCAAATTTTGAATCGCGAAGCAACGAGTCTTTCATGGCCGATAGTGAAACGATTGATGACTTACGTGTCAGTTTCGAGTCAATTCTCGATGAGATGAATAAAATCATCATGTCTCTCGTTCCTGGTACCAAACCTGACTATGAGGCCCTGGATGCGTTCGAGGATATGTACTCAAAAATAAAACGCACTCGAAACAACATTATTAAAATGTCAACACCGCAAGCAAGTGCATCATCTGCACCCGCGAGTCGTAACAATGGCTCTTATATTAAACTCCCGCCTATAGAATTGCCTTGCTTTGATGGTCGTACTGAGAACTGGCCCATCTTCTATGAGTCATTTAAAACCAACGTACATAATAATGACCAACTGACTGACTCGCAACGTGTGCAATACCTCATGGGCAAGCTAACACATAATGCTCTGAAATTAACCGCGGGTTTAGTGCCTACAGGCGAAACCTATTCTATAATTTGGGACAGTCTTGTCAAAAAATACCAAGATAAACGCGCCTTGGGTACTTATTACCTGAACAATGTATTTGACTTAAAACCATGCTCAAACAATGCCAGCAGTCTCAACACCTTCATTGAGAAGTATTCCGCGTCTATCGCCGCTCTTAAGCAGTTGGACATTCCTGATTTGGCTGATTTTCTTCTTTTAAATTGCGCATTGAGGAAGACCGACCAACAGACTTTACAAAGTTACGAAATGTCAATTCGCGATGTTGAGATTCCGACTTATAAATCGTTCATATCATTTGTGCAAGACCAAGTTAAGATTTTAGAACGGTCCAGTAGTAGTACCGTCGGCAAATCAGTTGCCAATTTACCGGCACAAACTACGCGAACTACGTATAAGGCGTTTGTAGCCAGCAATGATACCGCTTCAAACCCCGCGATTAATGAACCAGCTTGTATATTGTGCAACAAAAAGGATCATTCGCAACTTTATGCTTGCATGAAGTTTAAAAACATGGTCTCCCCGCAAGTAAGGTTTGAATTTATAAAAGATAAGCATGGTTGTGTAAATTGTTTAAGTACAACGCATACACTTATTAACTGTAACTCGCGTCACACTTGCAACGTGTGTCAGAAGCGTCATCACACGCTCTTACATTTTGAGTCGAATAAAGCTGCTTCGGCTAATATTAAATCTACGCAATTGTTCGCCAACACTAACGACGTTACTTCTTCCGCCGCTCGAGTACCGCGACCGTCAGCAGCCGCGCTTCCATCGCGCGCTCCGCCTGCAGTGTTCAATTCCTGTGAACCAAATGCACCTAATGCAAACTCGAACTGTGTCTGCACACCGCAAATAAATACTCCGCTGACTGCTCAACCGCCACGCGATAGCATAAATTCGCAATGGTCACCTGATGGGGCCATAGCACAGCCGCTTTCTAACGCTTCGGTCTCACTCAAAGTAGAGTCGAACCCTAAGTCAACAATATTGTTGTCAACTGCTCAGGTGTACGCTAAGCCTTATAATGGTGATGGTAAGACGATTATAAGATGTCTAATTGATAATGGTTCACAAAACAATCTAATAACGCTTGATTGTTGCAAATCACTTAACTTACCCGTGATACCGCTTAACAATTCCTATATAAAGGGTGTTGGTTTAACGTCGAGGCCTATACTTGGTTATGTGTATTTGAATATTGAATCGCGCATCTACCCAAATAATAAATACTATATACATGCTTTAGTGGTAGATTGTATAACAGATCAACTGCCCGCGCATTTTATCGAAGCTAATAAATGTGACTTGGCATATCTTGCCAATATACCGCTTGCAGATTTAACCTGGAATATTCCAGGCTGCATTGATGTCGTGCTAGGTGTTCAACTCTTCCCGTATATATATTTGGGGAACAGAGTAGATTCTGGCACATGCGCACCCCCCGCTTTGCTAACCACGTTTGGTTACGTGTTAATGGGTGACTATCCTTGTAAGTCTAACTCTAATGACACTTCTTTTACCGCGTTTGTGCTCAATGACCTTGAATCGAGCCTCAATAAATTTTGGGAATTAGAAGAGATCCCATACAAACGTTTTCTTAGTCCAGAAGAGACTGAGTGTGAGAATTTGTACACTACTTCCGTGACTCGAAATGATGATGGCAGATATTCTGTAGCCTTGCCCTTCTGCAAAGATGCCTCTGAGCTAGGCAATTCTCGCGCTGTTGCTCATCGCCGCCTACTTTTCTTGGAAAAGAAGTTTAAACAAATACCTACACTTCGTGATGATTATAACCAAGTCATCAATGACTATATGCAAAACGGTTATCTTACCGAAGTTCCTGAATCTGACGTCACTGATGACGGATATTACATTCCTCATCACGCAGTGGTTCGTCCTGGTAAAGCTACATCTCGCGTCAGAATAGTCCTAGACGCTAGTGCTAAAAGTAGCTCAGGCTTGTCACTCAATGACATCTTGCACACTGGTCCAAATTTGCAGGCAGATTTATTTATTCTGCTACTGAATTTTCGCCTGTTTCCCATCGCAATAACATCGGATATCCGCCAAATGTATATGCAAATCTGTTTGCCGCCAAAAGATTACAAATACGTGAAAATTTTATTTCGCTTCGATGAAAAGGAGCAGGTTCGCACCTTTCAGTTTACGCGCGTTGCGTTTGGACTAAAATCAAGTCCCTATATGGCAATGCGCACTGTCAAGCAGCTTTGCCTTGATGAGGGACATCGGTTTCCCGATGCTGCAACAGTGGCTAGTTCCCAATTATACATGGACGATTTAGTTCATTCGTGTATAAATGAGGAAACTGCAATGCGTTTATCGCAAAACTTAATCGCGCTTTTTAAAACTGGTGCATTTGATTTAGTCAAATGGTCCAGCAACTCCCTGTCACTGCTGGATAAGCTGCCCAATTCACACCGTGCTTGTGTTAATTTTGATGACAAGCAAAATATTGCCAAAGTGTTAGGCTTATCTTGGGAACCCTCCGATGACACATTCTCATTGACCACGTTCCCGCCCGCCGGAGGGAAGTGTACCAAGCGAATAATTTTGTCTACCGTAGCTCGCTTGTTTGACGTGCTTGGTTTGGTAGCTCCTGTCGTCCTTTACGCCAAGTTGTTAATTAAAGAACTTTGGCTCAGTAAAATAGATTGGGACGCTAACCCCCCGGAACACATAATTAAGTGTTACTCCACATTGGTTCAAGAATTTCCATTGTTATCAACGTTTAAGATCCCGCGCCATATTGGCGTATCATCCGATTGTATAGTAAATATTGTTGGATTCAGTGATGCCAGCCTTAGTGGTTACGGTTGTGTCATTTACTTGCATGTGACAAACTTGACTGGTGATATCAGTGTAAGGCTGTTATGCTCCAAGTCCAAGGTTTCTCCAGCTAAGATAACTACGCTTGCTCGTTTAGAGCTTTGTGCCGCTGTTTTAATGTCCAAACTGATTAAAATTGTGCAAGAGACTTATCTTGCTCGCATTCCGATTGCAGGCATATATGCTTTCTCCGATTCCACGATCGCTCTTTCATGGATCAAAGCATCGCCGCATAGATGGTCAATCTTTGTAAGCAATCGTGTTGCTCAGTGTCAAGAAAATGTGTTACCAGAGAATTTCTATCATGTTGCTGGAATAAACAATCCTAGTGATTGCTTGTCCCGTGGTATGACACCTTCACAATTGGTTTCTCATAACCTATGGTGGAACGGACCTTCGTGGTTGCATAATGCGCCAACGGAATGGCCTATCCAACCTTTTCAGGCCGCGGAAATTGAACAATTGCCGGAGTGTAAAACCACTACGTTGACAACTCTTGTGCAACTTGAGCGACCTCTACTATATGATTTAGCGCAACGCATATCATCCTGGAATAAGCTGTTGAAAACCGTAGTTTATGTACTACGTTTTACAAAAAAGCTTAACGCTACTGAGATCATAAAAAATATCGAAATTGCTGAAACCGCTTTAATACTCGCGATACAGAGCGTTCACTTTCATGAAGACATTGCTCGCATGAAAAATAATATACTACCCTCGCGAAAACTCGTCAAGTTATCAGTGTTTATTGATGAGAAAAATGTTATGCGTATAGGAGGTCGACTTTCAAATGCTGATTTACCATTTGAAGCTAAGCATCCTGCATTGCTCCCCAAACGCGATCATATAGTCAACATGATTATTGATCACTACCACGCTGTAAATTGCCATACAGGTGCAGGTCTGTTGATGTCAATCATCCGCCAGCGCTTCTGGATTTTGGATGCCAGAACCGTAATTAGGAATAGAGTACATAAATGTAATTCGTGTTTCCGCGTTAAACCGGACCATCCGATTCCGAAGATGGCTGACCTTCCTTCTTATCGCTTGCAAGAAGCTAAAGCCTTTGTGCATACGGGGGTTGACTATGCTGGTCCCCTTCGTATTACGCTTTGTCGCCGACGTGGTCAACATGCGCAAAAGGCGTACATATGCTTGTTTGTATGTCTTGTCACGAAGGCTATACATATTGAGCTGGTTTCAGATTTAACATCTGACGCCTTCATATCAGCTTTCAAGCGGTTCATATCTCGCCGTGGCCCGGTCTCATGTCTTTATTCGGACCATGGAACAAATTTTGTTGGAGCCAAATCTCAATTAGATGAGATGTATAATTTATTTCGCACATGCGATTTCAAATCGAAACTTGACCGCGAATGCTTTAATCACCGCATTGAATGGAAGATGATCCCCCCGCGCGCGCCCCATTTCGGTGGAATTTGGGAGTCAAATATAAAAAGTTTAAAGACACATTTATATCGTGTCATAGGGTCACAACTTTTAACATATGAGGAGTTGCTAACTGTTCTGGTTCAAATAGAGTGTATACTCAACTCACGCCCTCTCAGTGTGCTCTCTTCAGATCCGCACCCTGAAATAATAAGCCCCGCACATTTCTTAATGTCTACACCACTTCAGTATTTACCAACTTCAGAACTGTCAACTGAGTGCAAGAATCTAACGAATCGCAAAAAATTGCTAGAAAGTATTGTGCAATCATACTGGAAAAAATGGCGCTTAGAGTTTTTGCACACATTGCAAGTCCGACATAAGTGGTGTACTCCAGATCATCCTATTGTTCAAGGCACGGTAGTCTTGATGGGTGACGATGATGTTCCGCCCCTTCGATGGCCGTTAGGTATAATTACGACAGTACATCCAGGACCTGATGGTGTGATTCGAGTAGCTACTGTTAAAACTAATAACGGCTTATTCAAACGACCTGTTGTGAAGCTATATCCTTTACCTACACAGTAATCAATAACCTATTTCCAGTTCTTAATGGGAGGTTCTTTTTTTTCTTTCTTATTTATCATGAACCGCATAATTTCATTTCATCTCATTTTTGAAATTATTCGCATTTCAAGGCCGGGAGCATGGTTACGCCGTCAGAGCAAAATCCCTTTTGGCCTCCTTTCTTAAAAGCTGCTGAGACTGCTTACACCGCCTTCATGCGTCAGAAGAAAAAAAGTAGTGTCTGCCTGTCAACAATTTTCCAAGACGCTGTCACCCCATTATATATATCGCCGCAATAAACCAAATAACCCGCATATAATAATATTTACGCCTAATTTAGTGAAAATAATCGTCTTCTCGTACTATCCCGCTCCAAGCTGCACTGCACGCCGAAAAACCTAAAGGTAAGCAGTTTCAGCTCTTCTAAATTAACAATTTGGTTTGTCTTTAAATTTATTCTACGGCGTAACCTTGCCTTCAGCTCCGCACCGCGCATTACCGCATAGTTAAAATTGCCTATTTACACGGCCTAATCAGATTAGATTAGACCGTTAGATTCTTGCACTCAGTTGACAGTTCTGAAGTTGGTAAATACTGAAGTGGTGTAGACATTAAGAAATGTGCGGGGCTTATTATTTCAGGGTGCGGATCTGAGGAGAGCACACTGAGAGGGCGTGAGTTGAGTATACACTCTATTTGAACCAGAACAGTTAGCAACTCCTCATATGTTAAAAGTTGTGACCCTATGACACGATATAAATGTGTCTTTAAACTTTTTATATTTGACTCCCAAATTCCACCGAAATGGGGCGCGCGCGGGGGGATCATCTTCCATTCAATGCGGTGATTAAAGCATTCGCGGTCAAGTTTCGATTTGAAATCGCATGTGCGAAATAAATTATACATCTCATCTAATTGAGATTTGGCTCCAACAAAATTTGTTCCATGGTCCGAATAAAGACATGAGACCGGGCCACGGCGAGATATGAACCGCTTGAAAGCTGATATGAAGGCGTCAGATGTTAAATCTGAAACCAGCTCAATATGTATAGCCTTCGTGACAAGACATACAAACAAGCATATGTACGCCTTTTGCGCATGTTGACCACGTCGGCGACAAAGCGTAATACGAAGGGGACCAGCATAGTCAACCCCCGTATGCACAAAGGCTTTAGCTTCTTGCAAGCGATAAGAAGGAAGGTCAGCCATCTTCGGAATCGGATGGTCCGGTTTAACGCGGAAACACGAATTACATTTATGTACTCTATTCCTAATTACGGTTCTGGCATCCAAAATCCAGAAGCGCTGGCGGATGATTGACATCAACAGACCTGCACCTGTATGGCAATTTACAGCGTGGTAGTGATCAATAATCATGTTGACTATATGATCGCGTTTGGGGAGCAATGCAGGATGCTTAGCTTCAAATGGTAAATCAGCATTTGAAAGTCGACCTCCTATACGCATAACATTTTTCTCATCAATAAACACTGATAACTTGACGAGTTTTCGCGAGGGTAGTATATTATTTTTCATGCGAGCAATGTCTTCATGAAAGTGAACGCTCTGTATCGCGAGTATTAAAGCGGTTTCAGCAATTTCGATATTTTTTATGATCTCAGTAGCGTTAAGCTTTTTTGTAAAACTTAGTACATAAACTACGGTTTTCAACAGCTTATTCCAGGATGATATGCGTTGCGCTAAATCATATAGTAGAGGTCGCTCCAAGCTGCACTGCACGCCGAAAAACCTAAAGGTAAGCAGTTTCAGCTCTTCTAAATTAACAATTTGGTTTGTCTTTAAATTTATTCTACGGCGTAACCTTGCCTTCAGCTCCGCACCGCGCATTACCGCATAGTTAAAATTGCCTATTTACACGGCCTAATCATTATTATCTAACCGTTTAGTCCCAACAACGTCTAGTTTTCCCACTAGGTTGGGAAGTCTCATGGCACTCGCTTTCGTGTAACTAGTGTCTACATCAAATCTGGGAATTAGGTACCAACCTCCCCCCCTCCCCAGACCCCCTCCCCCCTCCCCCGCGGGCTCCTTAGTAGTGTTATATTGCCTTTATATTGCCCTCCTCCATTCCGACTATTGAATTACTTGTTTATTTAGTCAATTTCCAAAATTCGACCTGCGACCAGAGAATTTCAGTGTTTGTTTTTCCGTCCATCTGTGAGAGGGTTGTATCTTACTAAACGGGACTTATTATTTCCCGGCGTTTCGGATGTGTTACAATATTAGCAGTCTTCCCGTGACCATAGATGTTGTGACACATCTGAAACGGCGGGAAACCTCAGAGAGGTAAATATTAATATGAATAAATAAGTTAATTTTACGCGGTAAAGTACCGTATAATGATAAAAATGTGTGAGAATCGGGAAATCTCATATCAATATTGGTACGGCTGTATCTTTTGAACAGACATAGGCAGTCTGAATAGGTGTGTTGTGTGTGTTGTATTTTACAATGACCACTTTAATATCAAAAACCAAATACAAAGAAATATAATATTTTTAGCGGGATAGGAAAGGAATTTAGTTCTCGTAACATATCGATATCATGGACTTCCGCAAAGTACCGTAAAATGGGGTGAGTAGGGGCAAAACTGACATTTAAACCTCGATAACATTTTATTTTTACGTATGCAAACTGAGCGGTGTTTAAAATAAGTGTTCCGGACGTTTGTATTTTAGTTTCTATTTTATTTTGGGTAGTTCCATATTTCATAACTTTGACGATAAATAGGCAATCCTCACCCCCTAGTCCCTCGTAATTGGGGTGAGATGGGATTTCATACAAATGTGATTTAAGAAGATTGTTGGATCGATTTTTTTTTTATTATGAGTATATACTATAGCTCCATTTTAAATTGGAATACGTACTATCGGCTGCAATAATGCATGGACACCTTACGGCCTAGTTTCGCTTGAATGGTTTGACGTCTTCAACTCACATAGTTGCACGTTGTGTGCAATAAATAAACTAGATGGCGTTCTTGGCGATGGTATTTGAACATCGCGGAATATAAGCCAATTTACTATAAATTTACACCTATTATCACCAGAAGTATTCTCCTAATAGTGTAATTATACTAATTATTAGCAAATACCAATTTACAATAGCTTTATTTAAGTGTGATACAACTGATATGTGAATGCTATATTTCCACTAGTAATTAAAATGATGCGACAGCCCAGTGGATTGAGACATGTGCTATAAACTCGGCAGCCAAGATCGATCGAAGATCGATTCCCTGTTAATGGTAGAATAAGTTATGTTTTTGCTTTTTTATAGTTTTGTATTTCTAGATGGAAGTTTTTTAGATATAAATAAAAATCGTTTAATGAAATAAAATATTAATAACTTAAATAATTAAGACAGCTTTTTTTGTTTTTATTGTGTTTATTTCGTTAACTACAGTACTGCTAACGCAGTTTTTTAATAGAACTTAGTAATAGTTACTTAGCAACTTTTCTAACATTTAATTAAGGTGATAGCTTAAGTTTCATTTCCGAAAATTGGAAAAAGATTGAAGCTATACCCCCAATAAATATAACATTAACAATTATTAACTTAAGGCCGGGTTATCTAACATTCAAATCAATCGAACGGATTTAGATGTTAATTGACATACTTATACATATATATATCTATACCTATGTGAGCGTTCAAATAATGAAAACTGTTATTGATTTTTTAAAAATGATAATAATATTATTCGGACTTTCACGGTTACTTACACTAGTTAGAACTTATGATTATATAGTTAATAATAAGTAATAATAACTCACAATCACATTTCGAATAGTAAAGCGATAAAAAAAATGCAAACATCATACCTACTAAGCAATGTTTTTGTTTTTAATTTGTCTAGCATAACCCGGCCTTTTCCTAAAACATAATGTATAAATCTAAATGTAAACTGCACTGCACTGTTTGGTCGGCTTCTTCACCTTCTCCATGTTAGGAACTACGCGAACATTATCATACGTATTATTACGATATCATAAACTTAAACGGCCGTGTTCACTGGATTTAAAACACTTCACCATCATTTAAATTCTATAGGGTAAATTACAACCGTGCCGTTTTCTGTGCATCTGTTAGCAACGGCGAACTGTGTCTTCAACTCTTCACTTGCGTGGAAGTGGCTTATCGGTTATAAGCAACTTTCTTCGTAGGTCATCACCATTCACCATAGCTGCACGCTGAATAATGGTATGATTGAGACCTGATCTACTAGATCCTTCCTTTTGTGCCCATAAAACAACCGTTTTTTCGCTGTAACAACAGTATTACATAATAACAACAATGTAAGATACGAGTAGGTAATTAGATTAAGTATCATTAATATTACAAAACATGTAAAAACTACTTACGTTTATACATTATATTAAATAGCAATTAACTGTGATCTTTTAAAGATCAATCGATACGAGTAACTCATTGCTATATTAGTAAAGAAAGGAATCAATTGGTAAACGGCTAACGAATGAATACGAAGTGAGTGTAATAAAAAAGATTACGGTAGTTATATGTCATCTATCTACCTTCTTCAATTATTATACTAAACGTAGTCGTAATGGATATCTGTAGGTATAAAAAAACAAACTGATGATTAATTTCAATCTACCATCCAAATGGCAAATGGCCCAGTGGCAAATAGACTGCAGTTTAAAGTCGACCTGAGAATTCGGGTTCAAACCCGCGGCCGCGTCCAGCCAAATTATGTTTTTGTAATTTATTCGATGTTTGGAGTTCGCTCTTAGTGCAAAACACTAACAAGAAGAAGAAAATTTAATAATACCTCCACGAAGGTGTGTTGTTAAAAACAAAAAATCGGGAATGCGTTAAAGTTGACTCGATAAATATACAAAAATAGTAGGTGGTGGTTATCCAAGTAAATAGAAATTTCGAAGACGCGGACGAAAACAATTTTTATTTCATTAAAAATCAGCTAACAACGCCATCTAGTGAAATCTCGCTTAACTTTTGAGGCTTACATTTACATCTATAATAATACTACACGTTGTGCTCATAGATGGCGTAGGATTCGGCGGACAAGCGAAACTGTTTCTGAATTGACCATGGACTTTTGCTGTCTAGTGTACATTATTTTTGTAGCAGTAGCCTTAAAATCCCATCTCACCCCCTTTCATCCCTTCTCTCCCCATTCATAACTCAACACTCCCCGCGAACCCTACTCACCCCATTTTACGGTAACGCAGGATTCAAACAATTACAATACAAAAGAGAATCGATTTTTGCATTTTTGTCCCGTTTTTGTGCAAAACCGACTCGCACTTGACGATAAAAAACGTCTCTAAACTTGTCTCTTTGTTTACATTTATATCTCTCTTATTCATTAACCAAACACAATGCCCAATGAATCATGATACCCGACCCATTACAAATGTCACGTAACTCGATCAGATAGCGCCGATGACAAGCACTCTCCAACTTTGCCGAATGAATCGCTGTAAGAGTGTCGCCTTTGTTTAGGACGCTTCTTGTTCTTGAGTATTGGGATCTAGTTTTTCTAGAAGAGACATTGATGATTCTGGCCTGTAGAACGTCGATGGTCGTAACGTTAACATCAACTGCGATTGCTGATGACCTGGTAAGGTGAGGTAGGGCACAGCGAAAGGTCATCCCGGTCGAATGTGGAGCAGCCCAACTGGGGAAGTAGTTACCTCCGCTTTGCTGAAGACCACAGCCGTAATAACACTACTAGCACGTAAGTCTAGCGCTGACCTTCATGCGCAGAAATCGAAAATAAGGTATTTCGGGGGAGTGAAGGGGACGCGCGGGGGCGTGCGTAAGCGCTTATTGGCTCTCCAGTCAAGTCCAGTCGTACTCTGTCCCGCGCACCGATACGACGCCCCACTCACTTCTGGCGTACAGTTGCGTTTCCCGTCCTCGATTAGTTCACCGCTAGACTTACGTGCCGCTACCTATACTTGCTCTGTAGTAGTGTTGTGTTCCTGGAGGTGAGCAGGTCGCCAGAGCTCCCGAGGATGCGTTGTGTTGAGAGTGAGGGAATTTATTCCTTCAGCTGTCAACACGGCGAATCCTCAAACATATCAAGGGTCGGCAACGCCCATGTTACTCCATCTATAGGCTGCGGTGCCCGCTTACCATCAGGCGGGCCGTACGGTTGTTTGCCACCGTCGTAGCATAAAAAAAAAATCGAGTGGCAGTTTGGGGGAGGCCCTATGCCCAGTAGTGGACATCTTTCGGCTGATATATGATGAAACCGCGATTAGTTTTTGGATTGGTTTCGCTTTGAGGGGTTATTGAGCGCTTCCGTGCTTTAGAATCTAAGCTGCTAAGTTGATCCCGATTAATATTTACAACTCAATCACCGCTGAAAAAGAGTCGCTTTTGTTTGGGTGATGCTTTTCAAGTAAGACGGCTTTTGGGTTGCCCGAAGGTTATCACGTTACTTGTCGAACGCGCCTTAGGACAATTCAACTGTAACTTTTCATACAAGAATTGACGTTTAGATTTACCTAACGTAAGAGTCATTATTGAGTTTATACGGATCAATGCTAAGTTAAGTAGTTAAGTGGTACAGTCGGCAGCCTAAGAAGCTACGCAAAATACCACGCTCAAAATGATCCAGACAGTCCTTATCTTCTTGACATTAGAGTCGTGTGTAGGTCATTTTGAGCACTTGCCCCGCTTAGCTACTTTTGCTGCTGACTGTATTTTCACAGTACGTTGCTAAAATTTTCAGTACATCCGTGCCTAACAATAGAAAAAAATCCACTATTCCTCACTTTTATTGGAACAATCCTTACTTAATATTATAAATGCGTAAGTGTGTATGTTTGTCCTTCGTTCACGTCGCAACGGAGCGTCGTATTGATGTGATTTTTTGTATGGAGATAGTTTAGAAGCTGGAGAGTGACATAGGCCACCTTTTTCAGCCGGAAAACATCTAATTCCCACGGGAAAATTCAATATGTTACATTTTCCTATAACCACGCAGGCGAAGCCGCGGGCATCAGCTAGTTTTAACATATTTTCTGGATTTACTTAGTTTCATAATTATTTTAGTAAATCGACCGCACCTTGTAAGTAAGTAAGTAAGTAAGTAAATATTTATTTGTGATACACAGGTTACATAATAGGTGACAATAGAATAAAAAATACAGTACGCTGTGACCTACCTTAAAGGTGTACAAATGTTGAGCCTTACAAGAACTAAAACCTAAAACCAATTCTAATTTTTATGAGCATTAGATTTACTTAAACTAATATTTTTATTACATATTTCACGTATTTAGAAAACTTCTATCTAAAAAAAACTCATCAATGCTGTAATATATGCTCTCTCTAAAAGTTTAAATTTTAATTTGTTTTTAAAAATTGTCAAATTTAATATCTTTAGGCTTTCTGGTAAGAAATTATATATTTTGGAAGCCATGCCTAGTACACTCCTTCTCAGCAGAGCTGTTTTGCCACTCACGGTTTGTATAGCATGTTTGTAACGGACGCTTCTCGAATTCATGTTTACTTAAGGGAAACAGTGAGGAGTTTGATTTGACAAAGACTGCGATCTCGTAAATATATAGGCAGGTTAGTGCGAGGACCTTGAGTTCTTTAAAATGAGGTTTGCAACTTTCTGTTCGTTTGAGGCCACATACGGCTCGAATGCATTTTTTCTGTGACCTAAACACCTGCAACTTATTGGTTACCCCAAAATATAATTCCGTATCTTAAGATCGAATCGATGTAACCATGGTATGCAAGTAAAGCTGTTTTAAGGTCTGATATTTTCGAGATTTTATTGAGAACAAATACGAAACTGTTTACGCGCTTACATAATGACTCAGTGTGTGGTTTCCAGTTTGTATGTATATCTATGTTTAAACCTAAAAATGTGTAATTCCCCCTATGATTTGACTGGTCTCAATTATGCAAAAGGTAATAACTTTGAATACTAATGCTGGTAGACCACAGTCAATATAACTTGGTATTTACCTGTTATGTAACTATTGTTTTATTGTATTGGTTTCAATGACTACCGCCAATATGTGGTTTGGTTTAGGTTTTTGAAATTCCCGGTAATGCCCCTATAGGAGCCCGGGGTCCGCTTTGACACCTAATCCCAAGATTTGGCAAAGGCACTAGTTTTACGAAAGGTATTTCCATCTGACCTTCCAACCCAGAGGGAAAACTAGACCTTAGTGGGATTAGACCGGTTCCCTCACGATGTTATCCTTCACCGAAAAGCTAACGGTAAATATTCCGTACATAAGTTCCAAAAAACTCATTGGTACGAGCCGGGATTCGAACCCACGACCGCCGCTTGAAAGCCGCATGCCTGAACCACTAGGCTACCGTAGCTCTCTGCAAGCAGACTTCTCTGCAGGTATTAAACTAAAAAGCTTTTGGAAGATTTCTTATTAAGTAAAGGCCCTAATACTTGCTTAATGCCTAGTAGTTGACACCTATTGTTCATCAATAGTGTTTTGATGTAAGATGTCAGAGTGTCATTGTCGGGTAAGTATTAGGGCAGTGTCGGGCACTAGGACGTCTACCTCAGTTACTTTTTCTGCTCGTAATGTATTTTCTCGTACTTACTGTTCAAATGACGATTTTCTCCAGAAGTGTGTTTTTATTCGATGTTTTATGTAGTGCTCTTTTACCCTCTATCCCATAGAATCTTCGTAATATAGGTCTTGACGAGTGACAGGGAGTTATGGAAGAAAAGGACAAGTTTGCTTCGACCCCACGTAAATGGGATAAGGGCAAGAAAATGATGATACAGCAGTTGCAGCACAAAAAGTAACACTAGGAAAAACACATTTTAACAGACGACTCTTCTAGAGATTTAGTTCTATATTTTTCCTGTGCTCGCTAACTTTTAACAGCTTCCTGCAGCACTGTGGCAAACGATATTATACTTATCTCGAGTTTTTAACAGAAACAAAAGTTCTCCTAGTTAACATTATGAGCGACGTAATTCCATTGTGGCTGTGTGGCAGTTTGCTCCAAGATGGCGGAAACGGTTCTTAATGTTATTACTTATCTTAACGCACAAAAAAGTGAAAGAAAAATTACGGGGCTGTCCCCTAATAATCATGATGTGTAGGTATCCCTGGTGGCAGTGTATGGTGTACGACCGCCAGCGTTCTATTTAAGGCGGTTCGACGACCATACAAAATCGTTTTTTAACATTCGCTGGCTAACGGCGTGATATTTTATGAAACTTATGTAACACACTTTCATAAATTGGTTTTCCATTTGCGCGAAATTCCCCCTTTCCTAGAATAAACTTGTATAAACTAGAAGAATTTGAGAGATTAGTTTAACGATTATTCTCAGTCATAATGCATTGGCGTATATACAAATCATCCCAAACTAAGCAAGGCTTGTGCTATGAGTTAAACAGTCAATAAATATGGGTGCAAAGCTAGAACTTACTAAATATACTCGTACTCATATGATCAAGCTAGAAAGGTTTGTCAAGATCATAGCAGTTGAAAATAAAACAACACAAACAATTAACAAAGGCGATGATGTAAACATATACAATACTCTGGCTGTCAGTCTATTGAAACGTTGAGACTCAGTGAGACCGCTAGCCCGTGATCTCTGCCTACCGCTTCAGGAAATAGGCGTGATTATATGTTGTATGTATGTATCGCTCTTATATCAGCGGTTCAAGATTTCGGTATCTACGAGATGATATGATATTTATGAGAGGATTAAATCGATACATATTTTTGTACTTGCCTGTAGATCTCATAGCACAAGCTTTACATCATTATATCTGAAAGCTAGGCTCTTTTAACAACCAATTCTAAAAATAATATAGGTACCTAACATGAGACTTCTATGGAGTTGCAAGTGTCCATAGGCTACGGTGACTACTTATCACTAGGCAGGCAGTATGCTTGTTTGCCGCCATCGTGAAAAAACTTAAAACCGAAAAACTACCTACTGCAAACATTATCCGAATTTTCTAACATCATTCAGTTTCATCATGTTTTTAGGGTTCCGTAGTCGACTAGGAACCCTTATAGTTTCGCTTTGTCTGTCCGTCCGCGGATAATCTCAGTAACCGTTAGCACTAGAAAGCTGAAATTTGGTACTAATATGTATATCAATCACGCCGACAAAGTGGTAAAATAAAATGTGTTTTTTTTTTATTAGGGTACCTCCACTAGGGGAGTGTTTTTTTTTTCATTTCAACCCTAACGTGTGATATATTGTTGGATAGGTATTTAAAAATGAATAGGGGTTTGCTAAAATCATTTTTTGATGTTAATATTTTCGGAGATAATCGCTCCAGAAATTTAAAAAAATGTGTCCCCCTCCCACCTCTAACTTTTGAACCATAAGTTTTAAAAATATGAAAAAAATCTCAAAAGTAGAACTTTATAAAAACTTTCTAGGAAAATTATTTTGAACTTGATAATTTGAACAGTTTAAAAAAAAAATACAAAAATACGGAACCCTACACTGAGCGTGGCCCGACACGCTCTTGTCATTTTATTAGATTCTCACCTGTCAATAAAGAACAAGATAAATATTTTAGGTTCAGTAAACAAAACGATGGAATCGATAACTATGTTTATTGAATTGCTGCTCCGGCTGGGCTAATTTGCCTGCGTTCTGTGCAAAGCCGGGCGGAGCCGCGCGCAGACTTAGTATCAATATGTATAAGCTGATACCCGCGGTATGCATATAGAAATTTTCCCGTGGGAATTAGATGTTTTCCCGCTGGAAAAAGTAGCCTATGTCACTCTCCAGCCTCTAAACTATCTCCATACAAAAAATTACATTAATACGACGTTCCGTTGCGACGTGAAAGAAGGACAAACAAACAATCAAACACACTTTCGCATTTATAATATCATTGGTAAGGATGTATCACCTATAACCAAGCGGGCGAAGCCGCGGGCATCCGCTAGTAAAAAATAAAAGTTTCCGAGGAATTGAGCAACTTCTCACTTTTTGAAGTCGGTTAAAAATGATTAGTAGGATATAATCTTAGCTTTCCAGTAACACTACACACTATTGGCCAGACTTTGGTGTAACAGTCTTATGTTATGAGACCGGTACTTATCAATATAATATGTTCCATGTAAGATTAGAAAATCGTGTTTCGTCATGCGACAAAAAGGAAAACCATTGTGAAACGTACAGAAATAGTATTGATATGTTTGAAAGTAAGCAAAAGGCCGTGGTTTTATTTAAGGATATCTCCATGTTCTACCACAGCTATAATTTTGAAAAAAATATATATTATAGGTCGTTAGTGGGTGTATTACCCGTGAAAAGCATGGAGCGGTCTAAGTGGAAGTAAATTAAAAAAAAACTGAAAACTTTAGTCAGTTTTTTTTTTAATTCTATGACATAATAAAAATATAATTTATGTCATATAATCATCTTTAGTAAATGTACAATATATGTGAAGCACGCTAAAATTGGTAGGCTAGAAAAAAAGATCGAAAAAAAATATTTCGTTTTTTTTCTTTAAATATAGAGTTTAGGGGCTCAAATCTTGCACATTAATTACTAATGTAGAGCCACTCCATCCATAAAAATTACAAGCCCAAGCTCGAGGGGGGCTGAATCACTTAGCTTATCCTGGCACGGCCTTTTGCAAAGTATTTCCCTTTCATATCCTGGATAAGTAAACGAAGAAACGCAGGTGTATTTTTCCGTTAAAAATCTAATGTTATCTGGAATGAGGTATAGTTATTAATAATGGCCAGCCACATTACACTTGGAACAATAGGTGTTTTTCTGCGAACCGCAGGTGCGCGCGCGCAGACACGTGACACGAGTGCAGTGTGGTGTGGGGCGGACAGCACGTACGGTTGGCACAAAAGGATTGCTTGCAAGTGTAGATTCTGCTCACCTGCGCATTTTCAATTTTCATCATCATCATCATCATCATTTATTGCGTTTCATGTTAGTATAATAGGTCTTAAAGCTAGGTACAGTTAAACATGAGCTCTGTTGAGCATAGCAATTTCTTAAAACTACAAGTTTATCACTTATCGCTGTCGCTTTCTGAAAAGTATGCGAGTGCGAGAGTGACGGATGTCTTATGTTGTGTTAAGTGATAAAATCGCAACTATAGATTTATTTTTTGAATTTTATTATTTGAATATAATATGTTCATGTGCTAAATAAATCAGGTGAGATAGTTTAGTCAAATACGTACCAATACGTAATAATCATCATCAGTCGTTCCCTCAATGCTGAGGACCGTGATATCGTGTCCTCTTCTTTTTGACCAGCACGTCTAGCACACGAAGGCCGCGACATACTCTCGATTTTTATCGCTCTATACCTCTTAATCTAAGTGTTCTGATACGAGAGAGGCGGATAGTGCGAGAAAAATCGAGAGAGCTCGCGCGCCGTCGCGTGCTAGCCGTGCAGACTATACTCTAAAGGCTCCTATCACCCGCTTTGTGTGTGGCCTCGTGCAGATGCATTGCAAGGAGTGCAGTGATTTAATCCATACTAATATTATAAATGGGAAAGTGCATGTGTGTGTTTGTTTGCCCGTCTTTCACGGCAAAACGGAGCGACGAATTGACGTGATTTTTTAAGTGGAGATACTTGAAGGGATGGAGAGTGACATAGGCTACTTTTTGTCTCTTTCTAACCCCCCACTTCCCTAAAATGGGGGGTGATCGTTTGTATGGAGCTACGATATAAACGAGTCCCACGCGGACGGAGTCGCGGGCAGAAGCTAGTAATAAAATAATAAAAAAGACAGATATTTAGAACATCTTTGCTGACCTTACTTCCCGTCTACTGATTTCGTGTAAAAGTGATGGAAAACATACTAAAGTATTGCTAATAACTTGAAAATATTTTTGAACCGTATTACTATATAAATAAAGACTATAATCACCAGTTAATGTAACCAGACAGAGCGTGTTGAATACATGGAAAAGTATATCCAGTATCGACTATCTTACCGGAAATCGTTTTAACGAGGGAAATATCAATGATATCGAGAAGTTTATAATTCAATTCAATTCAATTCAATTCAATTCAAATTATTTAATTCAGACAATGTCCATAGTGTTAGTATACATTACATTTACTTATCCTAAGTTAGTTATATCTATCTCTATCTATCTACTTTGTCATGTCATAAAATAAAATATCATACAATCTTATATACAGAGCCTCTCGCTTCCATATGCACCGAGTCCCAGTGTTTCCACAAAGCGCAGGCAGGAGTCTCCAGCACCAGGCGCACGAGGCTATTGGAGCTGTCACACACGCGGCGCATCAGGGAGGCAGTTCTGTTGCGTATTATAGCACTGAAGCAATCAGCACGTGCCTCCGCAAACATACCTGATGCGCTACAGAAGCGGGGCAGCCCCAACAGCATCCTGAACCCGTTATTATATTGAATGCGCAGGGCATTGAGCGCCTTCTTAGTATAATTTGTCCACAGGCTGCACGTGTAAAAGGTCTGACAAAATGCCTTAAACAGCGTTATTTTGACATTCCAATCACAACGCGCAAACCTGCGGGACAACATATTACACCGTACGGCCAATGCCCTGCGCTCCCTTTCTATGTCCACGTCATCATGGAGATTTTCGGTCACCCAATGTCCAAGGTACTTAAAGCGAGTCACTCTTCGGACAGGAGCTCCACACAAGAAAACGGAAGGAAGTGAGTCAAAGGCCTTGTTACCTGCTTTAAATACTAGCAGCTCGCTCTTACTGGTGTTGTACCTCAGACCATGAACGACCGCGTACTCTTCACACACCTTCAATAACTTTACGAGCGCACTGGTCGACGGGCACAGCAGCACCATATCGTCCGCATAGCTGATATTATTGACTATTTTGCCACCGATCGAGCACCCGATACCTGTGCTGCTGAGCCTGACAATCAACTCGTCCACGTACAAGTTGAACAAGCGGGGCGATGTGAGACCACCCTGTCTCACTCCACACTCCAACCTGTACACATCCGAGAGCGCTCCTGCCCACCTCACCTGATTGGTTTGATTCCCGTACCAATAACGGAGCAGGTTGATCACCCCCCTCGGTGTACTCGTTCCCTTTTCCATTTTGTCCCATAGTACCTCGTACGACACCGTATCGAACGCCTTCGATAGATCCAAAAAACAGGCAATAACAGGTGTTTTTCCCTCAACATAGTAATTGACGGTATGCTTGAGACAAAGAATGGCACTCTCTGTAGACAGACCTGGTTTGAAACCAAACTGCGCATCTTGCGTCTCAATGTGTTTCGCCAGTAAGTTGTCAAGCAGCCCGTCAAGCACTTTAGCCACTATTGTTGCCAAGGATATTGGCCTGTAATTGGAACCGTCGGAGGCGTTCCCGGTTCTATTTTTGGATATCGGGACCACTATAGTTTTCATGAGATTCTCAGGAAGATGACCATGACTGATGCACAGATTAAAAAACATTTTTAACACTCGAGGTAAGTGAGCACCTGCATATACCAAGTGCTCTATACTGAGACCGTCGTGCCCTGGTGACTTCCCTCTAGTCATGGACTTAATAATGCGGTCAACTTCCTTAAGGGAGAAGCTGACTCGTCCATGGGTCCCGCAGTCCTCAGTAGAAAGCACCTGGCCCGCCCGGTCAGAAATTCCATTCTCAACTTTAAAGGACTCTTTGAACATGTTAGCTATTTTAGACGGTTCACACAATCCATTAACAGACGCAGGAACACCAGTTTTGGGATTCAATTTATTTGTATACTTCCAGAACTTGCCAAAATCTTTAGCCTTGTGGTGAGTAGCTAATATGTCCATTCTAATTTGTGTCTGGTTGTCCTGACACCACTTCAGCCTATCCTTGAAAACTTTACGGGAAGAACACATATCCTCATATATAGGTCCGGCCACTGGCTTCCCAAAAAGCTGCCACTGCTGGAAATACATCCTCGCCCAAGCATGAGCTTCTCTTACATGTTTATTCCAACCGACAACCTGCCTGCGCTTACACTTTTTAGTTCTACAGCTCATTTTTGAGGCTAATTGCAAACTATTTATAATATCACAATACAACTTATCTAAAACAATTTTATGGGAGATGTCATTACAAAAATTATCACAGCATGTTATAAATTCATTCGGAAAATTAATTTCTCTCAATTTCTCATTAATAATTTTATTATACAAATTTATCTGATCTCGGTCCCTCTCGCCCCACATAATATTACTATAATTTTCATTGTCATTACAATCCGCATTATTATGAGTAGCATTTAAATTATCAAAACAGATTTTACTTTTAATTATGACAGGAAAATGATCCGACCAATAGATATCGTAATTTACAGCAACATCCGTAACAGACAGCCAGGCTGCTTCGGTGACTAGGCAGTGATCCAGCCACCTTCTGCAACCGTGGGCTTCACTCACATAGGTATATGTACCTGAACCACTGCCCAGCCACTCCATATCAGCACACCGCCACTTCTGTTCTATGCAAAAATCACAAAGTTCTGTGTAAAACGGTGCTCCCGGATGTGCGTTAAAATCGCCAAGAACAAATACACTATCCGCATTTAGACACTCAATAATTGCACTTATTTCACTAATGCACTCCGTAAACTCGGGTAGGTTAGATGTATCGTCCGTAGGCATGTACACCGAGAATAATAGCAGCAAACGATCGCCGATGCTACCACTGATAGCTGCTACACGCACACTCTTACACTCGATGACGCGAACAGACGTAAACACTGCCTTCCTATACATCAAAGCGACACCTCCAAAAGGTCTCCCTCTTAACATACCTATTGAGGTATCCACGGCTGATTTGCTCGTATACTCGAAATTATCATCAATGCTTCCGATATAATTTACATCGTGTGGCAGAAGCCAGGTCTCCTGCAGGGCAATAATATCAGCAGATTTACATATTTCTCTTATCCCCTCCACCGACCTCGTCGCGGACTTACAATTAAAGGTAACTAATGTCATCTCTGTTAATAATACTTGAGGTTTGATGTGGAAGGTCGTGGGTTCAAATGCGATTTATTTTTAAATCTTGCTATATGGACTTCTTCTACTTTGATCGTAATTTGAAATGTTTAGCACAACACAGACTTAAATACACTTTCTGAACGGTTGCATTAAATAGTTTCTCTTACACAGTACTTTATTAGTGATGCAAATAAATATCATTGCTCACATATGGGTACACTTTCTATTAGATAGGGAATCAATTTAAGATTATTTTTATTCTATCTACATCAATGTCATAGTAAAACCCATTAGTCAATTAACTTAAAGTATTCCTCTTGAATGACGTCATACACATGTACTCGTATGATTCAAGTACCTACGCGGCGTCCACTAACATCACCTGACCCGATCACCCAGGTGATCCTATTGGACGAATATCTCCAGTGAGATCACTCTGGTGAATGGTGATCATATTGGACGCCATGCCCAGCACGATCCCCTGGGTGATCTTAGTGGACAGAATTATATGGCAAAAATACAATGTTAGGCAAAGGAACAATCAAACTAGTTGTTGATAATAAAGTAATAGATGAACCTGTAGGAATTAGCAACACTTTCAATGACTATTTTATTAATGCGGGCAAACTTACACAAATAGACTCTGAACATAGTGAAGAATATATGAATCTATTAAAAAAATATCGCATTGATAACGCAAGATCAATGTTCATGTCACCAATAGATGAAACAGAGATTATAAGTATTGTTAAATCTTTGAAAAATACTAGTTCATGTGGCCCAGATGATCTAAGTACAATCTTAATCAAGGAGTGCATTGATGTGTTGCATGTTCCACTCTGCCATATATACAATGCATGCATATGTAATGGAGTTTTCCCTGTCCAATTTAAAACGGCTAAAGTAATTCCTGTACATAAAAAACACTCCAAAACAGACGTAAACA